>OX451735.1:455976125-456704073 GCA_948472305.1 Vicia faba | reverse complement strand
CTTGTCATTTCAGTCATGAGATAAAAGTATAGCAGGAAATATTTATCACTTATTCCCAATAAATTTAATTACTCCAAGATTGCTTATTGAGTGCACATCCTTTTTAATTTAAACATTTCCTGTCAATATAACTTCTAACTGGTAGAAGTATTTATAAGTACTTTGTTAGAAGGCATATAAATACTGACCTTATGTATTTTGACTATCGTGAGGTCACCTTCGTCATCCACCTGGTTTATGATCATCCATTTGATTGCAACAACATGAGTTCCTTTCTAATCAGACACTTGGCTTAAAACATCCTTCTTGAAGTGTTCTCTTTACATGAGTTTAATCAATAGAGGATTTTGATGGAACATCTTCTGATCTTCTTTCTTCTTGTTCTTCTGCAGAAGCTCCATTACCTTAAGGTTTTGAAATGGTAATCTTCGTACCTGCAAGTTTATCAACTAGCTTTGACTTTTCAAAGTCAAGTTTAACATTAAATCTAACATGAATTGATTCTTCAACAAAGAGTGTTTCAGTGTTGTATACCCTGTAGCCTTTTGAGAATTCAGAATATCCTAACATGATACCACTTTGAGAATTAGAATCAAACAAGTTATGACTTTCTTTAGAGTCAAGGATAAAACAAGAGCATCCAATTGATGAAGATATGAAATATTGGTTTCTTGTTTTTCCAAAACTCATAGCAATTCTTTTTAGGAATAGGTCATATAGAGACATTGTTCTGAAGCTAACATGTTGTGCTTACATTCCAAGAAGTGCTTTGCTATATTGGCTTGAAAAGGTTTGAGACCTTATCTTAAAATACACTTAGGTACAGAAGGTGGTGAATACATAAAGTAACACATCCTTGTGTTAGAGAAACTTCACCTAAATCCACTTGTCGTAGTTATTTAAAATAACTAATCCTTACTTACTTCCATTGATTGATATAGTTTTCACTAAATCAGACAAATCAACATGCACAAGTTCCAGTAGATTGGAGAAAGAAACAACATAAGTTTTTGAAAACTTTGCCCTTCTGACATGCTTCACAGGAAGCATCTGAAGTAAACTTCAGTTAAGGAATGCCTTTGACAAATTCAAGCTAGTTCAACTGAAAGATATTTCTCAAGCTATCATAACTTAAATATCCAAACTATGCCCACTGCTCCTTATTAACAGACATATGACAATCTATTTTTAGTTTTATAAGGTTAGAAATCCTGATCTTATTGTTTCTCTTCCTTTCACTGAACAAGGATATAGCCATCCTAACAGCTATTATTCTGGAGCCTGTGATTTATTCCTTTGATCACCTCCAAAACCCATGATAATTCCAGCCTTAAGTTCCAAACTTTGGAACATATGCCTTTTTCCCATCATGTGTTACAAGTAGCAAGAGCCCATGTGCCAAGACAGGTGTTTCAATTGCACTGCTAAGGATGTTTGCAACATAGATTATATTATCCTTTCGTACCTGTGATACGGTGGGAGAACTAACTTGAGGTTTTACGTTTTGTGTTTGCAAATGTTTCGGTTAAGCAAGAGTCGCCACCGACTTTTTATTTTATCCTAAGGAAAGGTCAAAAAGCACAGGAAAGACCTTTGAGATGTTTTCTTGGGTTAGGGGAGTAGATTATGAAAAGGGAAGGTGCAAGCACCCTTTTCATCCATGGTTATCCATGGGCTCTTAGTTACTTGTTTAGATCACTTGCTTTTGCTTTTCAATTGTTTGAAATGGTGCTTTGTGTGTGGTTTTGAAAGATGTTTTGAAAAGAGGCCATCGTTGTGGCAACCTTTGTAATGATTCTTGTTTAAATGTATACAAAGGTGTTTTGTCTCTTTGAAAAGATTTCAATGTTTGAAAGTTTGATTTGGGAAATGTTTTGAAATTGTGTAGTGAAGTGTGTTTGAAAATAGGAAGGATGTTTTGCAAGTTTTTGATCAAGTAACTAAGAGCTATCTACCCTAATTTACTCAAAGATCTTTCCTAATGTTTTTAACCCTTTTGACAGTGTTGTTTTACCATTGCATTTGGTAAGCAACCTTGTATTAGGATATTAAACGGGACAGGCGCGGGTCATCGTATAGACCATGATAGCAATTGTGTTAAGTATCTTTGGCAAATTTTTTAGGGACTTGATCATTTTGTTTAGGCAACCAAGATAGCGTCATCGAGGGACTATGATCTTTTGTTTTGTTTTTGTTTTGCCAAAGTACCCAACATGCATAACATGGCCCATTTTTAAGGCAACAAATGGATTGTAACCCTAGGGATGCAAGTGTGCATTGTGTATTGATTTTCATGCATTTTTGTCTTTGTATTAGGTCAAGCTATTTATTGATTTTGATTTTTGTATACAAACCCTAATCTCTAATCATGGCATAATTGAAAGCATAAAGTGCGAGAATTAAAAGTCTAAGCTATTACAACATGATTATGGGGATGGGGGTACAATCTTTGAATGGGGGTGTATTTGACAAGAAATACAAACCCTGGCTTACTATTACATCCAAATTGAATAATGGCACAAATATTAAATGGACAATATTTAAATAAACAAAATAAATAAATATATCAAATAATATGAATTATGCAAAAAAGAGTTTTTGTTTATTTATGTATGTAAAAATATTTAATGTAAAAATAAATAAGTAAATAAAAGATTAATTTTATTTGGTTAATGGTAAAACCCTAATTTCCTTTAAGAAAATAAACATATTAATTATATTATTTATATACAATAAATAAAATAATGTATGTACAAAAAATTAAATATATTTATAAAAAAGTATTTTTTTAAGTATAAATATTAATAAAAATAAAAGTGTAATATTTTTATATTTTTTTTATTCTAAAGTATCTTAATAAAAGAAAAGTATATATTTATATATGTATATTATATTAAATAAATAAAATATGTACAAAAATAAAATATATTTAGAATAATATTTTCAGTGTGAATAAAAATAAAAAAATAAAAATTAAAGTATAATTTATATATTATTTTCAAGTTTTAATAAATAAGATAAAAGTAATTAAATTGCTTTTTATGTTGGAAAAATAAAAATAAAATGCAAAATAAATGTGAAAAAATTATAAAAATATTTTTGAGTATTTTTTATATTTGGAAATAAATAAACAAAATCAGAAATGAAAATAAAAATGCAAAAATATAAAATAACAAGAAATTGGGTCAGGGGGTGCAAAAAGAAAAAGGGAGGTGTCAAAAGTAGCCAGGACCAAGCCCAGCCCAAACCAACTTCATCTTCAATCTTCTGACTTTGAAAACGCGCGCCCTGTTCAAATACTAGATCCTGTATACGAGCTCTATTGCAAAAACACATAACATCAAACTTGTAGAGCATTTCAAGACGAATCCAACCATATAAACAACTTGTCTTAACTCTCAAAGACCAAAGAGAATTTCTCTGGCCCTAAAATCTAACCTAGTTTTTTCAGTATGTTCATGGATGAAATTCTCTTAGCATGCTTAATATAAATGAAAATTGAGCATATGTACAGCTTCATGGCAATGAATACTATATTTCTTATTCACAAACCTAAGGCTAAATGTTCCTAAATAGAGAGATAGGAAGTTGACAAAAACCTGTTTCAGCTGACTTCGTGTATGGAAATGTGGAGCTTTTCAACAAGGCTTGAGATGTCTGGGAACTTGCTTGGACTTCACTTGACCTTATCCAATACATAGCTTACCTTGAATGTACTTGAATCAGCCTATAAAACTCAAACTGCACAAGCTCAAAATGAAAATGGAAAACCCTGTTAATGGAGTTACAGTTGGTGTTTAAGGTTTGGGATAGCTTGGATGAGTTATGTGGAAGATGTTTGAACCAACTTTGGGCAAAACGCACAAGCAAATTGAGCTATGGAAGTCAAGTTGCAGGTTCTACCCTGTTTTGCCAATGGAAGGTGATTTCTGGCTAGGGGATGTTTAGAGGCTCAAGCAATCGTGTTTCTGGTTCAAAGGGGGTGAGAAAGATGTTCAAAATGCTTGCACAAGTTTCTTTGGGTTGATGTTCAAGTTCTCAAGTTTTGGACATGTTTCTTGTTTTTGAAGCAAAATGTGGAAGTGATATGTAACAGGCTTGTACAGGCTATACAACACCTTGTAACCTCTGCTCTTGGCCCCTCTAATTTGTGGATTTGATTAGCTGCAAAAGATTTGGACCAATGCTCAAAGATTGTGGTTTGACATAAAGCAAGATCATGGCAAAAATGGCAATGTACCTTTTTCTACTTAGGGATTAGTTTTGTGTACAATATCCTAATGACCAAAACAATGGCTTATACCAATGGATTTGCATTAAATTATTGAGTGTGAAGTGGTTTAGAGGCCTGTAATCTAGTGCAAAGCATTCTGACTTGAAATTGCAACTTGTATGAACAAGAATATGCCATGGATGAAAAGTGAGTTTTTGCCAACTTTAAGCCTTCGATTCTCTCTAACCACAAATGTGTTTGAGGAGTTCTTGGACATTTTGGAAAGCTTGCAACATGATATACAATCCATATTTGAAATGAAACTTGATATTCCAAGTGGAACTATGTGAAAAATGGCCATAAAGATAGGTCAAAATCCTGCCTAAACTAGGGCAAAATTTCACTAAGTTAAAAGTTTTAGGGACCCTTGTTCCAAAAATCATAACTTGATATCCAAGCTTCTTTTGAGAAAACTTTGTGAATCAAAGTTTTAGACTTTGTGGAGGAATAGAACTTTCATGTTGGAAGTTTTGTTTGAATCTAATTGCATAATAGTGAAAATATGGGGCAAAGGTAGGAAAAATTAAGAAAATTTCATAACTTAGAAAAATTCTAAGTTATGAAAATTTTCAACTTTAAACCCTAATTTGCAAAAATGGGTTTCTTGATGAACAAGTTTCATTTTTTGACACATCTTTATTAAAAATGGCCCTTGGCACTTAATTTTGACCAAAAAGTCAAAGTTTGACTTTTTAGTATACAGACAAATTTTGATCAGTTGACTGAAAAATTCATCTGTCAATCCAATGCAATTGAGATCTTTTGAACTTGTTGAATAGGTCAAGATGATGCCATTGAGTCCTTGAGTCCATGTTTGAACCCAATTTGCCATTGGCTAGGTCAAAAATCAGAAATTGCCTTTGTGCAGTCAAAACCCTAAAAATGACCATTTTGCCCTTTTGGTGATCTGATCAAATTTCTTGTGGAGTTATGGTCCAAACTTGATCAAATGGTTCATGTGAGTTCATAATGTTGACGTGGGTCAAAATTCATGAGGTTTGACTGTAAATTGGCCACAGATGACTTTTTCCCCAATATAGTTGATTTTTAGGTCAACTGTCCAATTGACTGGGCAAAAATTTGATCCAAGGCTTGAAACTTGGTATGGTCAAACTTATGAGTCCAACATGAAGTATAAAAGTCACTTTGAGCATTAGAAGTCCAAAATTCTCTGTGCAAACTCAAACCCTAATTTAGGTCAATAGTGCAAGGAGATGTCTTGAGCAGAGCAAACCCTAGCTTGATCTTGAGTTCAAAGAGCCTTGTGATGAGAAATGTTGATAAAATGAGAGGGCAAATTTTGGGGTACAACATTACCCATAGTTTCTTAGGTCCTTTCTTGTTAGTTCTACCAGAAATATGAACAACTTTGGCTTTAGCAGAGGAATAATCATATTTGCAAGAGTTTAAACTATTTGGTTTAGCCAATTGATTTTCATCGGATTCAGAATCAGATTTCTCTTTATCTTTTCCATCTTATTTTGCCAGAAACCCATCATGCACAAAATGAGATTATAAGGTAGTTGGTATGTTTTCCTTATTAGATTTAGATTTTTCATGAGGATCATAACCAATGCCATTTACTCCATTTTTGCTTACACCATAGATCGTAGAAGCTAGCACACTTCTCCCTATGCTCTTAGCTAGAAATTTATGCAAGGCTTTGTCATATTTCTCAATGACACCATCATTACTCTCAGTGGCTTTTGGAAGAGTTCTCGTGCCTTTAAGGGCATAATTTTCATCTTTCAATAAAAATATTCTTCTTTTAAAATAGAAATTTCTTCTTGCAACTTACTGATTTCAACATATACAGATTCATGGGTCCTTTTAAGATCCTTGAACTGAATCCCGAGTAACTCATGTTTTTTCAGAATTTCAACTAAGGAAAATGTTAATTCAGAATGAGTAAAATAAGAGAATACCTCTTTGTAGAATACTTCTTCCGTTTCTGAATCAACTTCGTCTTCTGAGGGGAATACTTCACTAGATGTTCCAACATGAGTCGTTAGTGCCATGTTAGTATGTTCTCCATCTGAGTCGTAGTAGGAAGAGTCTGAATCATCCCATGTTTCCATTAGACCTTTATTCTTTCCTTTGAGAGCTTCCTTCCTTGGTATGTCCTTTTGAAGATAAGAACAATCATTCTTGTAGTGTAATGGCTTATTGCATTCATAACAAATTACTTCGTTTCCACTAGAATTCCTTTGACCAAACGATGATTCGAAGAAACCTCCAGCCCTTCTTGAACTTCTAAACCTATTACCTTGATTTCTCTTCCAGATACGGTTAACCCTCCTGGTTGGCAGAGACAACACACCTTCTTCGTCATCAAGATCTTCTTATGAATCCTCTATTTCTCCTGCTTGAAGAGCTTTGGACTTCTCAGATTTCTTGATGGACTTGAGAGCAATAGATTTTGTCTTGTTTTGTGGTTCATCTTGGTCTAGCTCTACCTCATGACTTCTTAAAGAACTTATCAGTTCTTCTAGAGAAGTGTTATTTAGATCCTTTACAAGCTTGAGTGCAGTTACCATAGGCCTCCATTTGGATGGAAGCTTCTGATAATCTTCTTCACATGATCTGCTGTTGAATAGCCTTTGTTCAGAACTTTCAGTCCTACAACTAAGGTTTGAAATCTTGAGAACATGACTTCAACGCTTTCATCATCTTCCATTTTGAAAGCTTCATATTTCTGAATGGGTCATTTTGAGAGAATAAAAAATAGACTTTGCAGAGTCTCTATTTGTGATTTTTACATACTCAGTATAAGAAGTTGCATTCAGTAAGATGATTCTTACTTTATGATGATTCTTACAATCTTTCTTTTGTTGATTAGTCATAGCTCTCCTAGATATCTCTTTTCCAGTAGCATCTGTGGGAGGTACATAGCCATCGACTACCATATCCCAAATACCAACATCATGACCTAGAAATAAACTTTCTAGTCTATCTTTCAAGTATTCAAACTTTTCTCCATCAAAGATGGGAGGTTTAACGTTATAAATTTTATCATTTGAATCTGCTTCAACAACAGCTGGTGTGGGTTCAACCATTGTGTTTCTTCAATGAAAAACTCGTCTGGATCTTTATCTGACATGGTTAAGTGTTTGATAGATATCAATACTAGAACCGAATCTCTGATAACAATTGAAGGTGTGAGAAACACAAGAAAGGGGGAGTGAATTGGGTTTCACCAAATTAAATCATTTTGTTAATGACAGAACAAGTTAGCTTAGAATATAATAGTAAATGAACATGGTGATTTTTATCCTGGTTCACTGTTAACTAAGCTACTCTAGTCCACCCTCTCAAGGATGATTTCGCCTTCAACAAGGACTTAATCCATTATAACCAAACTGATTACAGAATAATCCATAATAAGTCTGATCAACCTTATTGGCACCCCCAATACGTCTGTTGATTCTTATTGTAAATCCACTTAAGCTACATCATGAGTCTTCTTGAGAATAAACCTTCACTCAGTCTCTCAAGTTATCATTCAACAACAATTGAGTAATTTTAGTGTATTACAGATTTACTTCTTGTAAGTAGATTACATAGACTTTTTCGGTACAATGAAAAACACCTAAGTGTTCTACTGCAAGATACGAGCAACAACTCCTTGCTTATTTACAAAACTATCCACACATGATTTCTCTATAAAGTTTTCACAATGCTTTGGTGTAGTTTTGTTGAGCTTGATTTGACCGATGTACTTGTAGTGTAGCTTCTTACTTTTCTCCAGCTTCCAAGTCTTCCTTTTATAGCTTGTAAAAGAGATCCATTAAAAGGGTAGAAAGGTAAATTGGAACTATAATTGTTGGTTCTCAATTGTTATAATGAGAGTAGTCATAATAAAATACAAAAGGATTGTCCTTGCACCATTCTAGAAGAGTAGAGGTCAGACACTTTATGTACCTTTTGTACATTATCACACGTTAACCATTTTGAACTTTTCTTCTCATATTAAGTGGCTTCAGATATTTGAATGTTGAACATTGAAGCTTGTTGTAGAAGAATCTTTATTTAAGCCTTATAACCTAAGTCTTGGAGTCTTCAGAACTTGTCACACATAACCTTGTCTTCAGAGTCTTCAGCACTTGGTTGTAAGAACTTGCTTTTCTTCAGATCATCAGAACTTGTTCAGCAGAACCTCTTCTTCATAATATTCAGAACTTGTAACACATAGAAGCAAAGTTTTAGAAGGCCTCCAAAGCTTAACCACAAAGTCACGATCAGAACCTCTTGTACTAACATTCCTTAGACACGTTGTAAAAGATAGATTCAAAACCTTGACTTTAATTTGTAACATGCAACCACATGTTTTATTCCAGAGTGTATGTTCAGAACCTGATGACCTCACATGCCTTGTACTAGAGTCAGAACATTATAGTAGAAACTATACACTAGACGAAACCATTAGTGTATCAATTGTTCTCTAAGACAACATATAAAGTTATCATCAAAATCCCAAGGCCAGATGTAGGAACACTTCTTGTTCTTACAAAGTTCACCCAAGTAAACCTTGAAAAGTCATCAACAACCACATAGACATACCCTCTTTCCACCAAGACTTTCAACATGCATTGGTCCCATTTAATCCATATTAAGAAGTTCTAGCACTTTGGAAGTAGCCTGGTGTTGCAACTTCGGGTGTAACATCTTGGTTTGCTTCCCAATCTAACGTTTACCACAAACTTTACCTTCCTCAATTTTGAGCTTTGGTAGACCTCTAATATCTTCTTTAGACACAATATTCTTCATACCTTTGAGATTCATATGTTCATGCTTCTGGTGCCATAACTTGACTTCATATTCCTTGGACATTAAACATGTGGAGAAATTATTAGTTTCTTATGGTACCCACAAATAGCAATTGCCTTTAGACCTAACTCCCCTCATCAGAACATCATTCTTATCATTGGTAACCAAACATTCTTAATTGGTGAAATTGACTTTTAAACCCTGATCACATGACTGACTAATATTGATCATATTTATAGACAATCCTTTCATAAGAAGAGCATAATCTAGTCTAGGAAGTCTAGTACAAACTATCTTTCCTACTCCCTTGACTTCACCTTTAGCTCTATCACCAAAAGTGACAAACCTGGAGGAATAGGACTTAATATCCACTAAATACTTCTTGGCCCCTGTCATATGTCTAGAACATCCACTGTCAAAGTACCTGTCTTCTCTAGATGAAGCACTAAAATAAATATGGGTTATAAGACTAGTATTAGTAACCTTAAGTTTCTACTCCTTTCTAGTTTTCATCATCACGTGATTAGCCCTATGTTGTGTTGGATGTTTTGGATAACCATATTGTTTGTAACAGAAATGCCTTATATGGCCATATTTAACACAATAATGACATTTACAAGGAAATAACTTGGCTTTAGTTTGAGTTTCCTGATGTCTGCCAGGATGTTGTAACATTTGGTCGGACATCTTGAGCTCATACTTCCTTTCAGGAAGAATAAGTTTTATCACAATGATTTCCTTGTTTATTTAGAGATTGGTAATTAAACCTATAGTTGTTGAGTTTCCAGCCCCTTTCCCAACTTGAATAATTTCATCAAACATATCAGAACCATTGTTCAACATTCTTATGGATTTGATCATGTTTTCAAGTTTAGAAGTCAATAGGGTTACCTCGTCTAGAAGACTAGAGACAAAAGATAAAAGTTTCTCTTTTTTAGCTTGCAATTGAGCTATGATTCTCTTATGTTTTTCTCCTATCTTACAAACCTCTTCACTTCTGGAACAAATATTTTTGTAGGAAACAACCAATTCTTCATAAGAGACACCCCATCACAAGAATCTTCATCAGATCTGTATCTACCTGAGAAGGCTGTAACATGCTTAGCAGTTTTATTATCAGCTTCACCTTCAGAATCATCATTATCATATCAAGAAACGGACAAGCCCTTCTTTTATTTCTTGAGGTACATGAGACATTTTGATCTAAGGTGACCAAAACCCTCACATCCATGACACTGAATACCATTTCCTTTATTGGGATTCTCTTTTGTTCTTGCTTTTCTCTGAAAATCATTGTTCTTACTAATGTCGAATGACATGTTCTTGACATTTGGTCTTGGCTTCCTATCCATTATTTTTAGCACCTTATTGAATTTCCTCTCAAGCAGCACAATAACATTATAAATTCCTTCATCGGTCTCCATGTCACATTGAACCTCTCCATCATTAGTTTTGGAGACAAAAACTATGATATTGTTCTTCTTTTCAAATCTATCATTGATAGCCAATTCAAAAGTTTGAAGTGACCCAACAAGCTAATCCACTTTCATGTTGCAAATGTCTTGGGATTCTTCAATAGCCAGGATGTTCTTCATACCTTTCTTCATGTTGCAAATGTCTTGGGATTCTTCAATAGCCGTGATCTTCATGTCAAACTCCTTAGGCAATGGCTGAAGGATTTTTCTAACCAGCTTCTCCTCTGACATATTTTCTCCTAAGGCACTAGATGTATTGGAAATGTCAAGAAAATTCATGTGAAAATCATGAATGTACTCGTCATCTTTCATTCTGAGATTTTAAAATTTGGTGGTGAGAAGTTAAGGTCTTGACATTTTTACTCTCAATGTGCCTTCATGACTGGTTTTAAGGATTTCCCATGCATCTTTGGCCATAATGCATGTATTTATTAACCTGAATATATTTTTGTCAACCCCATTGAACAAGGCGTTCAAAGCTTTAGAGTTTCTAAGACCAAGTTCATCTTCTTCCTTAGACCAGTCCTCTTCATGCTTCAAATAAGTTATGTCCTTCCCATCTTTCTCCTTCACCACAGGGTGTTCCCAACCTTTGATAACTGCTTTCCAGGTTTTGCTTTCCATAGATTTTAGAAAAGCCACCATACGCATCTTCCAGTAATCATAGTTGGTTCCATCCAAAATAGGTGGTTTGTAAACAAATTATCCTTCCTTGTCCGTAGTACCTGAAAATATCTTTCATGGAGCTCACCCAAACCTTAACAGGTGTGTCTGCTCTGATGCCAATTGAAATTCTGGCATTTGCAAAACATATGTCGCATACGATGTCAGGATACCAGAATATCGATGCAAAGTTAGAACATCACAGCAACACAAATAACAATAAAAAATGTTAAAGTAAATTGCAGGAAGTAAATAACACAAGGCAAATGTTAACCTAATTTGGTGTAACTTCACCTACATATATGGGCATCCAAGCCATAAACGAAATCCACTATAATAATATTAGTTTGAAGTCTTATGTAAGCAACCTCTAGTTTACAGCCTTCACACCTAATCACTACCTGTGGTTTTTCTATTTAAGACTCTCCTAGAAATGAGACCCCTCTCACTTTCCTTCAATTACGCAACAATGATAACAACGATAACATAAAAATAGGAATGGCCCGGAAAGGGCAAGTTGTCGGTTGGGAATTTGAGTTTTGATTTTGAGAAATAAATGTATGGAAATAGTTATCATATCCATTTGGGAAGTGCTAGTGCTATGGTGTCCACTGGGCGGTGTACTAGAAAGGATATCATTGTGAAGGATGGTTTTGTAATTTTGGTTTTGAAGTTTATGGGCTTAATGTACATAGTGGACTTAGTGTACCTGTCTTGGGCCAGTTTTTATAGGAGGGGTTTACTTTTTCCACCCTTATGTTGTTGCTCCACTGTGAAAAGTCACAATTGCCCATAGCATTCGAAGATGCATATTCGGATGCACCTTTTTCACACACATCTCATATGAAATTGTTGAAAAATTCTTATTTTGTTAAAATTCATTTCGAATGTGTCTTCGTATACATTAAAGGTTAATCTAGAAATGCATCTCTGTAACCCCCTTAAGTTAAATATTCACTAAGTTATCCGAAGATGTAACTTAGGAATATGTTCTGTAGAAACAAGCAGGAATAATGGAAGAATGGGAAAACAACATAAGTTAACATCAAAATAAACATTACATAGATAATTGTTAACGTTAACATAAATTTAACATTACATATCATTACAAACAAGGCGGTTCAGCATGTTACAACATCCTTATAATATCTTTGGTTGATCTTGCAATCGCCACATCCACTTTAGTCAGACCCTTTATTAAGTAACGATAAAAGGTACTCCACATAACCTTTAAATCATCACTTGTCTTCAGTTCAAGCATGGTGAACTATATCTTCTCTTCATAGTCAATCGAGGGTGAATGGTACTCGAGTTTGACAACTCTCTGATTTTCAAGATATCACAGGAAAGTATTCAATTTGGATTTCAGATCAATGAAAAGTACGTCCTCGGAGATCCTAAACTGAAGTGAGGTATTTGCACCATTGAAATACACAAATGCAAGATGAGGATATGTATTCATTTTGGTATTTGTAAATAAAATGGAATGATAGACCCTATTTATAGAAGTTATAGATCAATAAGAACCTACAAACCATATCATATCATCAAGACATATTTCAGAGATCATCTTTGGATACGCTCAATTTTTTTTATTTAAAAAATGAGGTCTTTATAGAGATGCACATTCATATAGTCCCCTATTTTATTTTTTTAATAATTAAAAGGTGTGTCCAGAGATGCATCTTTGGACCCACCCAAACCAGTGTTCATACATAACTAGTTTATTATGTTGTACTGAGTTTAGAAACATAAAAATTACCCAAAAATTAACACTCTATTAATATTATGGACAACATTACATACAAGAAACAAGTTACATTGTTAGATTAAAACTAAAATGGATCAAAAACATGTGTCACTACCTAAATTTATTGGTGGTTCCTTCTTTGACCTTTCCTTATTTGCTTCTCTTTTAACGTCACTCAACCTAGTAAACTTTTCCATCCTTTCCAAAAAGTGATCCAACCAAGTTTCAGCATCTTGTGTGAATTCTACCATCCACTCTGATGATGTCTTTGGTATATGACATTCCGGTTTCAAATAAACCTGAATAAAATATTATTTTTTGATAGCCAACCAATATACATGATGTTTTCTGATGGATTTTGAGGTGTCTTATCAGAAGTGGAAATAATGTTTTTGAGAAACGATATCATGTTAAATCAATACAGACTCTATCATAAGCACTTTCTATAAGGTGTCCAATTTCTGGGAAGTGCGTCCATTTGTCAAACAGAGTCAGACCACTAAGACAAGGAACAAGAGCATTGAGAATTACATTGTAATTTTCTTTGTTCCCATATAGCTTTATGTATGCTTCTGTGTGTCTTCATCTCTTGTATAAGATGTCAGGGGAAAATTAGTAGTCATCCAATCCTTTATCATGCACATGCCAAATAGCTCAAAAACCACAATTTCCGTCACCTTCAACATCAATAATACGCTCAATGTATTTGTGCATAAAAAATGACATCTCTTCAATGTGTTTGATTTTTAATATCTGCGGTGGAGGAGATGGTTTGTTATGCGAGCACCCTTGAAACTTTTTTGGGATTTTGGAGTCGGATAATCTCGAAAAATGTGAGTGAACATGTTTAAATTATGAAGGAGACCATCTCGTGGAGTTGTCACTTTGTGTCGGTTTGGCCTTTTTTGGGGCACCCTTTGTTTAACCGGTTCATACGATGGTTTCAAATCTATTGTTTCTAGATAGACAATCTTCCTCAATTGCTCTTTGATGTGAAATTTCAGTATGTCATCAGCTTTTTTGAATCTCTTTTGGATCACTTTCCACTCGGTCATGATAGATATGTTTGATTAGTTATCTTTCATCACACCATCATCATTAAAATGAAGCCTTTTCCAATGAGTGCAAACTTCATCCATACGTAGTGGTATTTCAAGCTCCATCTTCTTTGAAATTAAACAAGCACATGGAAGACAATGTGTCTTCCTAAATGTACATCCATATTTTGAGCTATCTGAACATGTTTTATCTGCTCGCTTGGCTTCATGAATAATAAATTCAATGTCTTCCGAGATATGTTGTCATTCAAATGTGAATAAAGGATGTTGTCTTTAAATCGACATTTCAACAGAATTATGCTCCGACTAAAAGATGTACGTATCTTATTATGTTGGTTTAGGAGTATTTGATTCACGACATCCCAATATCGATAAAAAAACAACTTTACTGTTAGTTGTTGTATTACCAAAGTGTCTAATTTGATCGGTCGATGCATACACAATCTTCTATCTAAGACTCTCCTAGAAATGAGACTCCTCTCACTTTCCTTCAATCACACAACTGTGATAACAACGATAACAACAAAATAGGAATGGCCCAGAAAGGGCAAGTTGTCAGTTGGGAATTTGAGTGTGAAGTATGCTATACTTCATATAATTGGATCTGCAAATTGGGTTCCCATAAATCATACATCTACAATTGCTACAGGTTGGGGGAAGTTAACTACATTGTTGGAACCAAAACAAAATTTGACTTTGGATCCTATGTCTTTGAGCAGACTATTAAGCATGCTACCACTTTTGATGTAAAGATTCTCATTGCTTTTCCATCTCTGATATGTGGTATTATTCTCAGTCAACACCATGGTATCTTGATCAGCTCTGATGCTGCAAGTAAGAGGGAATCTCCTCTATCATTGCACTACAAGTTGTTTGAAGGGAAACATGTTCCAGACATTGTTGTGACATCTCGAAAGAAAATTTTATGCTCAACTTCAAGGAAAAATATTATTGTTGAGCTGAAGGATACTTGCAAGGCCTTGGATGAGAACATCAAGGTATATACTAAGAAGAAAATCATACTTGAAAATCAGATCAAAGCTCTACCGGAGGAAGATGCTGGAGGTAATGTTGTTGAAGGAGAAAGTAAGGATGATACCAATGTTAATGTAAGAGCTGAATAAGCTGAAAAGGAGACAAACATATGTGTTGATGTCTAAAGTGATATGTGGTGTTTGTAATTTTTTGGTTCCATTTTGTGGGTTATGGCCAAATTTTGTTTAGTGCACATTGTGTGCCATTTTGGTTTGTAATATGAATAATTCTGTATATTTTAATTTTTTTCTCCTAATGGTTGTTTATGCATTTGTTTTGCTTTAACCATTATAATTCTATGACCTTGATTGAGGGGGGGGGGGGGGGGGGGTTCCTTTGTTGTTGTTGGTTTGTTTTCTCTTGTTGAGCATGAATGTTTTTGTTAATTTTTGGCTAAAAAGGGGGAGTAGTTTGGTAGTTTAATTTTGGTGGTCGTGGTGATGTACTTGTTGCATTTGTTCTACCTGAGGGGGAGTGTTTTTTTGTGTGTTTGTGTGTGTGTGTGCAACTGTTTAGAGGGAGGATTCAGTTATGCCTTATTTTTCTTGAGTTTTGTTTTTTATATAAGATTAAGAGGGAGTTTTGTGTGCTTGATGTCACACATGTTGTCTAGACATTTGATATGGAAATTTTTTGGTTGTTTGGAGAATTTTCTGTTTCTATGTTTAGTTTCTAAATCTGTGTGAGATGTCACACCTGATATTTTAATGTTATGTATGTGTCATTTTGTATGAGAGAATCTTTTCACTCTGATTGTATTTGTGAGAGTTTATCTCTCTATTTTGTGTGAGATTGTGTTCTAAATAAATTTTTGTTGTGTATGCCTCTGATGTGGACTTGTGTAGTTCTTATTTCATTTTGTGTTTTTGAATTATTATCTCTTTAAGGTAATGCTGTTTGTTTTTAGCTATCTTGTTTTGGATGTTTTGTGTAAAGGTTGTTTTAGCCAAAATATTTCCAAATGGGGAGATTGTTAGGTTTTGGTTTGTTGGCTGCATTTTGTTAAAATAACTAATTTAGCAAGATGTTGTGACATACTGGTACGATATTGCAGTTGTGACATTTCTAGTTTTAGAAGATTTGTCTTGTGATTTTAAAGATTTGATTGTTGTTCCTTGTGGACCAAGCTGCGCATTTGGATATTTGATTTACTGGAGATTTGTTTCAAGTCAAAAATATCTGAAGATTTAGTTCTCAAAATAGAATATCAAAACATTATTGAGAATATATTTTTCTGCACTAGAATATTTAATTTGATTTGCAGAATATTTGTTTGACCAGATTTAATATCCAAGCCCATGTGATTTTGTGGCTATAAATAGAAGCATTCTAAACCTAAAGAATTATGAAGTTGCCCGTGAGAGTATACACTTTAGGGTTTCGTCTGTTTGTTGTTCATTGTTCATTGTGAGCCAATCTTGTATCTTATTGATGCATGAGTTATAATTTGTGAATTACTCATAAGCTGTGAAGTAGTAGTGTGTTATGTTTAATTGGAATTGTATCTTCTACTTTGTTTGTCTTGGTTGTAATTGTCACTATTGTATGATTGAGGGGAAGTGAGAGGGGTCTCATATCTAGGAGTTCCCAAGTAGAAATTACATGGCTAGTGATTAGGTGAGAATTTTATAAAATAGGGGTTGTTTAGAACTTCAAACTAACACTATTATAATGGAATTTTTCATGGCTTGGATGCCCCAGATGTAGGTGATGTTGCACTGAATTGGGTAAATAATTGAACTATGTTTTTACTTCTTGTATTATTTCTTATTTTGATAACTGTCTGGTCTGTGATGTCTTAACGTTGTATTAGACATCTGTTTTGTAAAGTGTCAAAATTTCAAACAATGTCCTCAAATTGACAAAGAGAAGAAGATAATGGAGATCACTCCATATGCAAGTGGTGTTGAAATCATTATGTATGGTATGGTTTATAGTAGACCGAACATAGCATATGCAGTCAACATAATAAATTAGTTTATGAAAAATTCTGGTCAGGTTCATTTGGAAGCTTTGAAATAGGTGCTGAAGTATTTGAATGGTACACCAAAGGGTGGTTTAAAGTACACAAGGCTAACTCAAAAGGATGCAGCTTTGGAGAATTTTGTAAATTCTGAGTATGCAGGTAATATGGGCACTAGAAAATTCTTATCAGATTTTGTGTTTACATTATTTGAGATAACTATAAGCTGGAAGGAAAGTAGACAATAAGTGATTGCATTATCTACTACTTAAACGAAATATATTGCCCTTGTTGAAGGGGTCAAGGAAGCCATATGACTGAAATACATTATTATGGAGGTAGGAATTACTCAAGAATGTGCGAAGATATATTGAGACAATCAAAGTGCCATTCACCTGGCCAATCATCAATTAATCATGAGAGGACAAACATATTAACACATGTTTACACTTTATAAGGGTCATGATAGAGTCAAATAAGATTCGGGTTCAAAAAAGTGCCATCAGAAGACAACGCAGCTGATATGTTCACCAAATCATTGCCAAGATCAAGGTTCAAGTATTGCTTGGACTTGATGAAATTTATTGAAGAGTGATCCAAGCTTTAGAGAGAGCAACAAAGTGTTTGGTGGTTAAATTGACATCACCATCGATTTAAAATCAAGGTGAAGAGTTATTGTAATATGCCTTATAACCTTAAGTGAGAAAAGATAAAGAAAGTGAGACATATTTTGGTACTGACAATTTTGAGCTTCTTGTGGATTAGTTTGTTAATGGATCATATCTTAAGCCCGTTAATATTTTGTTAGTTATAAATATGAATTTTCTCTCATTTGTTAGATACAAGTTGCATAAGATAGAAATCATATTGAGAAAGCATAGAGTAAAATTTTTAGAGTTATATTTTCGGAATTTGACAACCTTTTGGAGTTATCATATGGATTGATAAACACTTTAAACACATTGAATTTGTGTAATTTTTATATTGAGAGTTATAGAGATTGAAAAACTTGGGGGTAGAAAACATGGTTTGTTCTTGGGAACTTAGAAGACTATTTTCTTGTAACTTATTTGTAATGTCTTGTAATAACTTTTAAAGTATAGTGAATTTGAGAGCTGCTCTCTTCCTCAAATGTAGATCATTTGATCGAACTAGATAAATAAATTTCTTGTGTTCTCGCCTACTATTATTTTTATTATTTGATGCCATTTATTTAGTTATTATTGTTCTTTGGCCTCACATATCAAAGTGTTGATTTAAATTAAATCTTGTCATTATTACAACAAATTTAAATATAATATTTTTATTAATTGTGTTTATTAAAATAATTTAATACTTTCAGATTTTTGAGTTAAAGAATTTCAAAAACACGTTGTAGATTCTACAATTCAATGGACTTTTTGTCCAATGACACCATTTTTAGAAAACTTCAAAAATAGAAGGAAAAAAACTCTCACGTAATCTTTTTATCGATGGATGTACTTTAGTAACCTTGAATCAACTCCGAAAGTAAGACTAAATTTACAAGGGTGTTTATTTTGTAAATAAAAAAACTTATTTAACCTAAATTTGACTGCATGCATATTTTATATAGAATATATAATTTAACAACTAGTTTGAGGGAATCACAGTAGATAAATGAGTTTGGAGCTTCGACAAAATTAATGGAATCACAGTAGATAAATGAGTTTGGAGCTTCGACAAAATTAATGTGCTAAAGAAGAAAAAAAAGAGAGCATGTCACACCTAATTGACCCGGTTATTGTTGGAAAAAATAAATTAAAGAAGAAAAAAAAATAAAATAACAACACAAAAATATAATATGGAAATTTTAAAATCGAAAAAAAAAATCATGGTTGTTGTCAATAGACAATCAGAGAATAATATTATGTAAAAATTGTTACAACACATAATATATCCTTAATTAACTTGGGTCTCTAATACATCTACACCATCCAAAACAAATATTTAACTACATCTCACAATGCTCTAATACAAGAACATAAGAGAACAAAGAAAGTCAAATGCAAGTTTAAAGTGCTTTTGACTTGTGCATTTTGTAAAGAAAAACTTGAATCTTATATATAACATTGAATTCCCTTTTCCTTTACAAAAGTAAGCAATGTGAGACTTCTTCAACATATATATTTTCAACAAATCCCAACAATCTCCACCTTAATTGGAAATAATACATAAGCTTCCACTGTCTTCACCAACAATCATACTTTACCATAAAGAGTATAATCCTTTGAAACTACATCACTCCAAGAACTTTCACATTATCTTCACCGGCAATCATAGTTTTAAAAACTATCATACACCACCTAAAGAAGAATATACTTTACTTGAAGCTAAACCACTTCAAAAAAATTCACATGCCAAAAATCAGGTTGAAACTTTATGGTGAAACTTTCATGTTATAGGAAGCTCTTCAACCACCGACATAATCTTGCATCTTGTGTAATCTTGATTTTGTCAACACATCTTTGATTCGAACTTTTCACAAGTCAAAAACAATTCTTCCATCAATTTTCTCTAGTCCAAACTGCACAGCGGAACTTGTGACTGCAGCTCAGATAAAGCTGCAACCACAAAGCATACTAAGAACACTTATCTTCAGATCAAACCAAAAACTCTAATGCCAGTTGTTGGGAAAAAATAAACTATAGAGAAAAAAAGGAATAAAATAACAACAATAACAACCAAGGATATAACATGAAAACTCTAAAATCGGAGAAAAACCACGGCCGTTGTCAATAGACAACCAGAGAATAACACTATGTGAAAATTGTTACAATACATAATATACCATCAACTAACCCAGACCCCTAATATATTCACACCCTCCAAAACAAATATTTAACTACATCTCATAACACTTTAATACAAGAGCATAAGAAAACAAAGAAAGTCAAATACAAATTTAAAGTGTTTTTTTTACTGATGCATCTTGTAAATAAAAACTTGAATTCTATATATAACATTGAATTCCATTTTCTTTTACTAAAATAAATAATGTGAGACTTTTTTAACATGTAAATTTTCAAGTATCTCCAGCAACTATATAACAGTGAGTTTTTGCATCTAATAGAAACCTTGTAATTATATCTTTGAGAAATCAACCTTACACACTTAAGCATCAATCACGGAATTGCTTAAGAAGTTTTTCCAGCCAAAGAAATTACACAGACGGCTTCTTTCTAATTATATTAATAATTGTAGCCAAAATCAACTTAACCATTTCCACATATTGCAATTGAAATTAAAATGTCTACAATTTATAACCTCCAACACTATATATAGTGCCAATTAACAAAGACTTATTGAATGGTGTATGATTCATGTTGGTGCTTGAAACTTTTGCCGACAGTCATTGGTGCTTAAGGGCAAGATCCGAACTTCTAGAACAAGATTATGACATAAAGAATTTTAACCTTTATTCCACTTAGCATTGATAATGATGGCCACTATCAGTTGATAATTACTAGAATTAAAATTTAAGTGGAGAATGAGCTTATAAGAGAAATGATTTAAATTCTTAATATTTTATTTTTAAATGAATATATGATGTCAAAATGAAACTGAAAGTTTAATCTATTGACACTTCTCACATTCTGCTGCCAGACTCCTAACAAATAGTCTAAGAATCAAGTTAGATTTGATAGAAGAGCGGAAGTAGATTATAAATATACTCCCAACAATAATACAACACACATGGTACACAACTTTTTTTTTTATAGGTACAAATTAGAGGACCATAAGTCAATTTTTAGAAGCAATGTTGAGGAAGAAGCCTTAAAAAAATGGGGTCATAAGAAAATGACAAGGAATGAAGCTTAGTACCAAGAAATGAATGGAAACACTAACTAATTGATGTATCATAGGGTACTTGCTTTCATTGTTCCCATTTTGTTTCACTAACTTTTTTTTCTAAGAAATGAGAGAAAAATTCTTTACTCTTATCTTAAGCAACTCAAAAATAAAAGTTGTTTATTCTAAGCAAGTTGGCAAAGTTTGAATTATGGATCAAGTTTAGTTGGATCCTAGCTATTGTTTTTGAGGGAAATGATTGTAATTAATTTATTCTTCTTTTTAAGCTAAACACCAATTATTTTATCTTCTTTTGTTTGTGTCACATATTCCTGCAGATTTGGAATGAAATTAATTTTGGGGTCCAACGTTCTTCACTCAAAATTAGTACAAGTATTTAATTTTTTTATGGTTCTAATTAATCTTCTTTTAAGATTTTTAATCTTATTAAATTATTTAAGACTAAATTCAACTTAAAAACCTTTCATTCAGTTATAAAATCCTTGTCAACCACTAATTGTTTGCTAAAGTGCGTCATGTTTTATAAACATTTTTTACCTACCTTTGTCTTTTTCAACACTAACTTGTATTTTTCTCAATAAATTAAGTACTTGTTATTTTTCTAAGTAAAATATCATTATCTCTAATTTAACAATTCAATTTATAATTTCCAATAAATAGACTTTTTTATTTTATTTTTTTTGATAAACATGAAAATGTATAAACATATTTTTTTATAATAAAAGTGTTGCTTGTTAATGAAATTAAAGAATATTGATCCAATTGATAAATAATAAACTAATACATTATACATTATACAATAAGAATAAAAGTAGAAATACATTAGGTCAGAATAGACCTTAAAAGATTAAAGTCTAATGTTCGATAAATTTTTAAAATTTGAGTTTAATCTAAATTTTATTATAAATTTCTTATATCTGAACTTTTAAAAAACTCAACCTATCTTTAAAACCTATTTAAAATCAAATTTTATATTGTTAAATGTCTTTTTTAATCTATTTTTTAAATAGTGTATTTTTTAATAGATTTTATAAATAAGCTGTCTTACCAAGTTTCATAGATTTTTATAATATCCTAAGACTAATTATTTAAAAGTAAATAGATTTTAAAAAAAATTTAAATCTAAGTCTAGCTTTTTTTATAAAACTGATTTGATTAGATCAAATTTAAATAATCTAAACTATAGATCTCTTTAAACTAGCTTAATCTATTCAGATCACTAATCAAAATATTATACATTTACATAACTTATAAATACTCCGGAAACACTTCTTAAATTATGAAATCTTTCTTTTAATAAAAAACAAAGCTTAATTTATTTTAATAAAAAAAATTATGTTTGAAATTATGAAATGAGATAAAGTAAAATGGAATCCAGATAAAATAAAATGGAATGAAGTAGAACAAATTTATTTCCATTATTTGAATTAATTAAAAAAAATGGAATTTAATGTAAGTTTCATTCTATTGAAGTTCTTTTTTCATTTGTGTCCTTTTGATTTCATATAACTCACTTAAAAAAATTATTTAAACATAAGTTAATTTATTTTTAACTTATTTTTAACCAAAACCAAAATTTCAAATATTTTTATCACATATAAACAAAAACACGAATAATGTAATAATCTAGAAAGTTGATTTTTTTTAAAACAATAATCAAGCATTGAAAAAAAAATACACAAATAACTATGTTTCGGGAAAAATTACGCAAATAATCATATTTCAGAAAATTTCACAATGGAGGCGCCAAGTGAGATGGTGCATGCACCTAAATTTAAATGGGAGGCGCCAAGTGAGATGCCGCCTAGGTGCAACATGTTTGCCCTAAGCTATCTCAGATGGCGCCTAGGTGCACTACACCAAATTTGTCTTTTAGCAGCACCCCTACTAAAGCGCTTTTTGTAAAAAGCGCTGGTATAGGTTGCGCTAAAAACAAAATAAAAAAACACGCTAAAAAAGCGCTCTTAAAGGGGGGGGGGGTTACAAAAGCGCTTTCAGAAAGCGCTCTTAGAGGCTGGGGTACGAAGGCGCATTTGAAAAGCGCTCTTATAGTGGGGGGGGTATGAAAGCGCTTTCTGAAAGCGCTCTTATAGGGGGCTTATGAAAGCGCTTTCAAAAGCGCTGATATAGGGGGTGGGGTACAAGAGCGCTTTTATCCTCAAAAGCGCTGGTATAGCCTTAGTTACGAAAGCGCTTTTCAAAAGCGATGTCATACCCTCTTTACAATTAAAATTTTTTAAAACAAAATTATACTAAACGCGTTCTTCGTTTCCAAATCCCTAATTTCTGCTGAAAACGCACAAAATCTTGCATTCTCAGAAAACTCACAAAATCGTTTCCAAATCCCTAATCGTTGAAAACTCACATCGTTTCAATCGTTCTCCGTTCTCAATCGTCTTCTTCGAAAGAAAAAAAGCTTGGAATACTTAAGGATCAAGAGCTTGCTTCATCAAGTCGTCTCCAATATTTCATCATCATCTTCTTCCTAGAGGTGAGTTCATAGTTAAATTTTAGCTTTGAGAGAAAAATCCATGGTTGGGAAGTTAGGGTTTGTGTTGTTGTTGTTATGAACATGAAACTTGATGACGATACATGCTTACTTGTGTGATTTCATGTTGAATGTGTTGTGGTGTTGGTATTATAATTATTTTGGATTATGTTGGAATCATGAGATATGTTTGATTGTTGTTGATTCTTGAGAGTTTACATGTGGATTTCACTAATGTTAGAATATGGTTAGGGTTGATGGGGATGGTTTAGAAATGATTTGTATGTAGAAAATTGGGTATTTTTAGCCTAGTTGTTGTGGTAATCAATTACCACTTGGTAGTATTCGATTACCAGCTTAAAAATTGGGTTTTGGATTGTTTTGAGGACTGATAATTGATTACCACATACTGGTAATCGATTACCACTGACCATATGGAAAATTACCAAATTGAAAATGATGTGGCTTGAGTTTCATAACTCTATTTTGGACGCGGTCGGAAGCGTTAAAAAGCTAACACTGAGGGATATTACATAGATAAGTTTCCATGAGTTTATTTAAATTTACTTTTCCCGTTGAGTCTGGTTAACCCCATCATAGGATGATTCGATAGGCGCTTACTATGTGGCGTGAAAGTGGAATAAGTTAGAATGAGACGAGTCATATGATGGCTCTGCCTAAGGTTTATAGGGATATGTTAGACTATCATGTGTGTTTCATGTATGCTTATGATTTATGCAATGGATTGGTTCCTTGTGTCCACCATAAAACAAGAATCATATCTGATTATTGTGAGGTCGAATATATTAGAAAGTTAGTCAAATGCCTCGTCAATTGATGAGAAGAAATCATGATTGAGCCATGACTAATGTTTGGGTATTGGTAATGAATTGGTTATGTGTGTTTTTGAATCATATTATGAATTGTTGTTTGTGTTTATTGAATGATAATTGAGCAAAAACTATGATGAAAAGTGAAGTTAAATCTAGATTTGTACTAAGTGAATGACTTAGAAAGATAACTTAGGTAATGAAAATGATTTAGGTAGTGTGGCTTGGACGCAATGATACCTCGGTGTGTATCACAGACAAGTATTCGCTTGATTTTAAGAATAGTTGAGCATATTTTAAAGTTGTTGTGTTCTCTTGACAGTTGTTTTAAGATAAGTTGTCGACTAGACAAAACTTACTAAGGCGCAAAATCCTCTAAGATTATAGTTTTGGAGGGTTTTCAACGTGCAGTGGGCAAGAGAAGTCAACAAATTACCTCTTTATTTTTTACGAGGTTATTTGTACCATTTGGTATAGAGTTTTTAGGCGAGTAGGAAAGTCGATGCCTTTTCCACACTCGAATACCAAGGATTTTGATTTGTTCTAGAGTTTTGGTTATAGGAAACATACCTCTTTAGACTTGATTTCGATATGATATTTTGTAGTCTGAATTATTTAGAAAATATGAAACAAAGTTATTTTTATAGGGAAACATTGACGGTTAATTAGTGGATGTTGATGATAATTAGCTTGACATGGAAATACATTCAAGGCCATGTGTCGGATTTGGTCATTTCTCTGATTGAATGGATCAGTAGACCTTCTTACTGACACTATAGAAGGTACGGTTTCTTTTGAAGTTTTCTTTGCAACTCATTTGTCGATGTATTCTATTTTGATTTTGAATTTCATTTCATCTTTCAGGGGGAAGGAAACCTTCAGTTGCTGCTATTGATGGTCTTGCCCTGGGTGGAGGGTTAGAGCTTGCGTGGTTTTGAGAATAAAGTTTTGGTATTGCTTCTCAATCGTCTTCCATCTTTGCTGCTGCTTTTTGCTGTTTTGCTATTTGAATTGAATCTACTCACATCTTCGTCTAAGGTGATTTTCATTATTTTATTATTATGCCTTACAGTGTAGCTTTTTTGGTGAATATCATTATATTATATATCTTTTTTTGAATTTCTTTTCAATATGCTTGAAATAGATAGATCAATCAATGTCTCTAATATTGCTCTTTAGATATTGTTTAACATCCAGCATATAGCTTAGTAGTAGTAAGCTTAGATGCTGAGTTTGTATAGTTAAGAGTGTGAATCTGCTGAAATTAAATGCTGAGTTTGTATAGTGAAGTGAAAATATGGATTAAGGGATAAAATGTGTATAATTGATATTGATATAACTGTAATCATAGTAATCACTAATTACATCCTAACCCCCCAAAAACTTTCTATCATTGTTATTTTTACTTTATATTTTTTTATGTTCAAAACATTTTTCAAACAAAGCTCTTGTTTGCTTAGAATAGTAATTATTACATATAAATTGTATTATCATCTTTCCTCGTGGACTCATAATTTTAGTCATTGTATTTTGATATTTGTTGACACATCTACTACACATACAATAAAAATTTTAAACAAGACTATCAAAAATTAAGTTCAAACTTAAAACATCTTTTTATTTAAAAGAGATTTCTTACAATTTTAATTTCATATATTTATCTATCGTTAAGTGAGGTACTTACTAACTTTGTGAATTGAATTCGCCATAGGGGTTACTTGTGAAGAGTGAAAGTTTGACCGTTTTTGTTTAGCTTAATTAAGACATGGATAAGACATGGATGAATTCAAACCGATTGTCGAAAGAGTACGAGAAAGGGGTATGGGAATTTGTTGAGTTTGCGGTTGCGCACTCCAAAGACCCGCTTCGAATGCCGTGTCCTTGCTTGGGTTGCTGTTATGCCGGGGGTAAGGTTGACGGGAATCAGTTGGGATCTCATTTACTACGGTTTGGAATTGATAGAAGTTATACATGTTGGACAATGCATGGTGAGAAAAGTACCGGGAATGCTGAGTCGAGTTGTAATAGGAAGTATGCTTCAAACGACGATTGCACAGACACATACGATTGTGATCGAGTCGAAGAGATTGCAGAAGCGCTTGAAGAAGATCTTGCGGATTGTCCCAAAATGTTTGAGAGGTTGGTAAGCGATACAGAGAAACCGTTGTATGTTGGTTGTTCAAAATTCACAAGATTGTCTGCGGTGTTAAAGTTGTACAACTTAAAGGCGGACAATGGATGGTCGGATAAAAGTTTCACAGAGTTATTAGCCCTTATGAAAGATATGCTACCAGAGGATAATGTTCTTCCCAATCGAACGTATGAAGCCAAAAAGATGTTGTCTTCTATTGGAATGAGCTATGATAAGATACATGCATGTCCAAACGATTGCGTTTTGTTTCGAAACGAGTATGCAGCGTTGAATGAGTGTCCTAAATGTGGTGCCCCTCGATATAAGAAAAAGTTGTCTCCTGCTAAAGTCTTATGGTATTTTCCTATAATTCCGAGATTTAGACGCATGTATCGTAGTGAGACCGATTCAAGACACTTGACTTGGCATGCAGATGAAAGAATTATTGATGGAAAGTTGCGACATCCGGCAGACTCACCACAATGGAGTAAAGTTGATACTGAATATTCTGAATTTGGAAAAGAAGCAAGAAACCTTCGGTTGTCATTGTCTACTGATGGAATGAACCCGCATGGTATTCAAAGTATCTCGCATAGCACATGGCCTGTGATTCTTATGATTTATAACTTACCTCCGTGGCTATGTATGAAGCGTAAGTACATGATGTTATCTATGCTAATTTCTGGGCCTAAACAACCAGGGAATGACATAGACGTATACTTGGCACCCTTAATCGAAGATTTAAAGTTTTTGTGGGAGAGAGGTGTGGAGGTTTACGATGGGTATAGGAAAGAAAGTTTCAACTTGAGGGCGATGTTGTTTGGAACAATTAATGATTTTCCAGCATACGGAAATCTATCCGGGTACAGCAACAAGGGTCAAAAGGCGTGTCCTGTTTGTGAAGATGAAACCGATACGACACGATTGGCGCTTTGTCAGAAGAATGTCTTTCTCGGCCATCGTAGATTCTTAAATTCTAATCATCACTACCGTGGGTGGAGAAAAGCATTCAATGGAGAGGCCGAACATCGTACAGCCCCGCCTTTTTTGTCAGGTGATCAAATTTTTGAAAAGGTGAAAGATGTGAGCACTCAGTTTGGCAAGCCTTTTGCACATTCAATTGTCAAGGGTGGGTGGAAGAAGAAGTCAATTTTCTTTGAACTTCCATATTGGAAGTCGTTGTACGTAAGACATTTCCTGGATGTTATGCATATTGAAAAAAATGTATTTGACAGCGTTATAGGTACGCTACTCAATATACAAGGAAAGTCTAAGGATGGCGTTAACATAAGGAATGACATGGTAAACATGGGGATGAGAACTGAATTGGGGCCCGTGACGAAAGGAAGACGAACATATCTGCCACCTGCTGTTTACACTCTATCTAGAAAGGAGAAGAAAACATTGTGTAAGTTCCTCAGTGAAGTAAAAGTTCCAGAAGGCTACTCTTCAGATATTAGAAGACTTGTGTCCATGAAAGACCTCAAGTTAAAGAGTTTGAAGACGCATGATTGCCATGTTATAATGGAACATTTTTTACCAATAGGTATACGTTCTATTCTGCCAGAAAAAGTAAGAAGCGCAATAACTAAGTTGTGTTTCTTCTTCAGGTCTATTTGCAGTAAGGTGGTCGATCCCGCGATCTTACCAACATTGCAAAATGAGATAGTTGTTACTTTATGTGATCTTGAAATGTATTTTCCTCCCTCGTTTTTTGACATAATGGTTCATCTAGTCGTTCATCTTGTGAAAGAGACACAACTGTGCGGACCAGCTTATATGAGATGGATGTACCCTGCTGAACGTTATATGAAAATATTAAAAGGGTACGTGAAAAACAGAAGTCGACCAGAGGGTTGTATTGCCGAGCGATACGTTGCTGAAGAAGCGGTTGAGTTTTGTACTGAATATCTGTCAAATGTTCAATCAATTGGACTCCCCAAATCTCATATTGTCGAAAAAAAAGAAGGAAAAAGGCTAATTGGAAATAAAGTTGTGACAGTATCAATGGTCGAACGGGATCAAGTGCACTTGTATGTTCTGCACAATGAGATTGAGGTTGAGCCGTTTGTTGAAATGCACAAAGTTGTTCTCCGAGATTTAAATCCAAATAGAAATGAGAATTGGATAGTACGAGAGCACAATCGAAGTTTCATACCGTGGTTTAGAGATCATATTTATTCAAAGTATCGTTCAGATCCTGCTTCAGTAACAGAAAGGTTGAGATGTTTAGCCTATGGTCCATCTGTAATTGTGCTTTCTTATAGCGCATACGCAATTAATGGATACACATTTTATACCAAAGAACAGGATGATAAAAGTACTATGCAAAATAGTGGTGTTACCTTGGTAGCTGAAGCTATGCACATATCAAGTGCGAATGACTTAAATCCGAAATTTGCAAATTTGTCATATTTTGGGGTTATCGAGCGCATTTTGGTGTTTGATTACGCGAAGTTTCAGATTCCTGTATTTGGTTGCAAGTGGGTTGAAAATAATAGTGGCGTACGAATGGATAAGTCAGGATTTTTGCAAGTGGATCTCAATAGGGTAGGGTACAAAGATGAGCCTTTCATTCTAGCCTCTCAAGCTAAACAAGTGTTCTATGTCAATGATCCGACAAGTACGAAATGGTCTATAGTGCTTTTATCTAACAAAATAGTTGATGAAAAAATTGAAGATCAAGGTGATATTGGTGTTGGCATTGAATCTTGTACAAGAAACGATCAAAATGAGAATGAATCTTGTATTAGAAATGATCATAATGAGGGTATTTGGATCAATCCAACCGTCCGCATTGTTAAGAGACGCGTAGTACACAATCCTACCAAGAAAAGAAAGAGACGTTAGTGATAAAGTAATGGTCTCGATAACCTTCACTCGCTTATGTTTAGTAATGGTCTCATTTTTATATTTTTTAATTATTATATTTAGTAATCTGGCATCGAATATGTGAAAATCTTACAATTTGTACTTTAAAACAATTTGACTAAAAATTAAGATTTATTAAATGAACATGCTTTTAATATTGATAGAGTATGCATCCCCTCATCTTTGCCTAAAAGAAATATCATGAAAAAGTAATATTGATTGTATCACATGCTTTTATTTTATTAATAATAAAAAAGTAAATTTTTTCTACTTAACTTAAATTCTTTTTTAAGAAGGAAAGCATACATTGGGTATGTTTGGCAGATGATGCAGGGATGAATATCTTCACGTTGAACAATTAATAATGGATTGATTTTTTTTCTTCTTATAATAACTTCTATGTTGTAATTTTTTGAAATGTTTCTCATATAAAGTTAGTGTTAATAGTGTACTAATGTGCTTTAGTTTGTTTGATACAGGTTCAATGGCTCCAGATAGAGATGCTCCACCTGAAAACCCACCTGAAAACTCACAAGAAAACTCACAAGAAAGAGTTGCTTCGGATACAAATGCTCCACCTGATACTGAAGCAAAAGAGGTTGCACGAGGCATCACTATTATGAAGGGAATCATTCGACATAGAGACCAAGGATTAGTATACTGATTGGAATGGAATTCTGATAAACAACCAATTGGTCCTAATTCTGCAAAGTTGACAAGTTATATTGGTACACTTGTCCGTATGCATATTCCGGTCTCCGTAGCTACCTGGAAATCGAAAACGAAAAATTTAGAATTGGAGGAGAAAAAACAAGCGATTTGGGAAGAGCTTCAGGTATATATCATATATGGTTAATTGTTGTTATTATCTTGACGATAAATTGTTTAAATTACTTATACTAACACACTATGCGTACGTTTTTTTGCAGAGGACTTTTGAGATACCAGATGAACGTAAAAGCTACATACTTAGTTTGGCCGGCAAAAGATATAGAGGGTGGAAAAGTTTTTTGACAAACACCTATCTTAAGGATAAAGATGGAAAATTTCTTGAAGAGGCACCGGGACGGCCAACAAAGTATGCGACCTTCATTGATGAAGCAGATTGGGCTGAGTTTGTAAAGCAAAGAGATGAAGCTTTTCAGAAAAAGAGTGCCACGAATAGTGAGAGAGCATCCAAACCCGCGTATCCATACAAAAAAGGGCGTTTGGGATATGCACGCTTAGAGGATAAAATTGTAAGTAAATAGAAATGTGTTTTAATTAATTGTCTACATGTGCATGTTTTAATTGACGATTTTATCGTTTGTGTCAATGCATAGTTAGAGGAGACTAAAAGTGAGGAAGCTTCACTTCCTGTACATGTGTTGTGGAAGGAAGCTCGTGTGGGCAAGAATCAAGCTGTCGATCCTGATGTTCAGAGAGTTTATACTGAATGTGTAAGTATAATACTGTGTCTTTAATTAAATCAAATGTTTTTTAATATATAAATGATTTTTTATCTCCACTAATAATTATTTAAATGTAAATGAATTACAGGAGACCTTGTCGCAATCGGCATCCACCGGTGAGGAGAGCGTACTTAGTGGAGTACTAGATGCTCCCGAGTATCCCGGTCGGGTGAGGGGTAAGGGTCATGGTGTGACTCCAACCTCTTTTTATAAGAGTTCTAGGAGAAGATCAAATCTTACCAATGAAGAAGTGTTGCAAAAGTTGCAGGAATTGCAAGCACAGGTCTCTGAATTGCAAAGAGATAAAGATATGTATATGAGAGAAAATTGCAACACTTCATCGGTGAGAGAAACTAGTGATAAGGCTAGTATCAACTATCAAAAGAAATTTCCCGAGGTAATTATAAGTTTTTTTCCTTACAAACTGTTCTATTTTATTAATGATAATGACTTTATATTTTCTATTTGTTTAGGGCATTTCATCTTGCCAACTATACTTATCGTCACCGAATTATCGACTAGTTGGCAAGGGAAAAGTGCACAACACTTCGGGAGATTTACTTCACCACAGACCGCTCCCGGATGGACACCTGAAAGTATCGGTGGATGTTGTATTAGATCGTGATGCGATTCTACCGGTACCTGACATGGTCTCAGAGACGACATTGCTGCGAGATGCAATAGGATCATTTGTTGCATGGCCCTCGAAGCTCATTACCATTAGTGATGAGGTATACTGAAAACGATTATGAATCATTTAGTTTTCGAATGTCAATTCTAAACCGTTTATTAATTATTTTTTACATTTTAATTTTAGACTGCTCCTATAAAACCCGCAATTAAGGGTAAAGGGATTTTACAGGAGGAGGAGTCTGTTGCATCACTAAAAGAGGTACATTTAAAGTGTTAATATATAGTCTGAATCTAAATCTGCATGATTTTATATTTTACCTAACTTATATGATTTTTAGGCATCCGCTCGGGAGTCACAACAAGTGACGCAGCAGGTTCGTAGCTTACCACCCACTGGTCCTCCGAAGCAAGCGGCAAAAAAAGGCGGTGCTTTTGTGCCTCGATACCGTTCGACACTCGCAACAATGGTTGATATGTCCGATTTGAAGGATGGTGGTTTACGTGAAATCAACATGGATGAAAGTGTCTTCGGTATTGAATTCCCGTCACATATTACATTTGATGACTTGGAAGAGATTTTTAGGCATGATCAACTAGGCGTCAGTAATATGCACTCATACATCCGGTAATATTCACTCATCCGATATATTATTTAATTAGTCCCACAATATAATTTATTTACACATTTCAATGAAAATAATCTAATGTTTATTATGTTTTTATTTAAGGTTGTTGTATGACAGAGTGTTGCGCGGGACTGCATTGTCTAACAGATTCTGTTTCGTGTCTTCCGCCCATTGCAGCGGAATGACAATTGCTTCGGAACCGGAATCAGTTAGACAACGCTTAGTAGATAGATTCATGTCCACCGGCAATACAGAAAGTCTGCATCTTTGGGCGTATAATACCCGACCAGTAGGGTTAGTTTCTCATTCTTGGTTCATCTAATCTCTGTTTCTTTTGTGTATAGCAAAATTTTCATATAACCTATTGTTTTAATTTATAGAGCACACTGGTTGCTGCTTGCTATCAACCCGATAAGAGAAGTCGTGTATTATCTGAATTCGGTAAATGGTGAATGGACCAATTATCCGGCTATGAAGGAAATCGTTGATTTGTAAGTGGGATCGTTCTAAATATATATTCGTGTATATTTATATATTTTCTTATTTGTGGGATTGATCTAAACATATGCTTTTATATATTTAATAATTAGATCAATACAAGTGTTCCGTAGTCAACGGGACGCACAGGTATCCCGGACTAAATCAAACAACATCACTTGGATCCAAGTGCAGGTACATTACTTTTCACAATTTTGCTTATAATATTTATGCTACTTGGTAAAACAAGACAACTATAGAATCTTATTTGTTTTATTATGTAGTGTCCGCAACAGCGAAACAGTCATGATTGCGGATACTTTGTTTTGAGGTTCATGAAAGAAATCCTTCAGGCGAATCAATTAGAGATTCCGCTCACGGTATGAATTTATAACTTAAGATAATTTCATATAATTTATTACATTTAACTAAATATATCATTTATATTATGTTTTTGTTTTGTAGTACCTTGACGAATTCCGTGCTGCTGGGTACCCGAAGCTTAAGTTGGAAGAAATTAAAGAAGATTTGTGTCAATATTATATTAAGCAATTTTTCATGTAGGATTTGTGTCGATTTGAACTATAATATTATTGATGTAATGATGTATATATATAATTTTGGATATTATAATGGTATTATATTAGTATATATATTGTCTTACTGATGGCTGAAATAATAGCGTCGAAAATATATTACAGGTCAAAAATATATTACAGGTCGAAAATATTACAGGTCGAAAACATTACAGGTCGACTGGGAGGATTAAATTATAGGCTGCACATAAAAATACCTCATTTAGAAACGACAGCGCTTTTAAAAAGCGCTCTTAAAGGTCCACCTACTAAAGCGCTTCTTAGTAAAAGCGCTGCCAAAGACCAGTAAAAAAGCATAAAAAATTAAAAAAAAACGCAGCATACAAAAGCGCTTTTGGAAAAGCGCTCTTATAGGGGGGCCTATCAGAGCGCTTTTTCCAGAAAAAACGCTCTCATAGGGGGGCCTACCAGAGCGCTTTTCCAAAAGCGCTTTTGTATGCTGCGTTTTTTTTTAATTTTTTATGCTTTTTTACTGGTCTTTGGCAGCGCTTTCTGGGAAAAACGCTCTTAAAGGGGGGTCTACCAGAGCGCTTTTTCCAGGAAAGCGCTCTTATAGGGGGTCCTACCAGAGCGCTTTTTCCAGGAAAGCGCTCTTAAAGGGGGGGGTCTACCAGAGCGCTTTTAGAAGCGCTTTTGTTACCTACGCCAGCGCCAGCTATTAAAGCGCTTTTAAGCGCTTTTAAAGGCCAAAATAAGCGCTTTAAAAGCCCTTTTCCGTAGTAGTGGTGCAATTAAAGAGTAATTTTTTTTGCTTTCTATTTTAAATAGGAGACAATAGGTAAACGATATTGTTTCACGAAACTTCGACTTTTCATTAACAAAAAACAATTACCTAATGAAAAAAAAAATCACACATATTAATTAGTGGTCCGCCGGAACTCGATAACGACTCGTGGTTTCGCATTCACGTCCTCGCCTATCCCGTGGTGGGTTTCATCGATTTTCCTATTACGGTTGGGTCGATAGTCCGACGAAGTCAATGCGTTCAGGATCTATGAAATCGGTCAGATCACCATATCTAGAAGATCCGCTTTGGTATAGTCGGTTACTCATGCCCTCAAAGTTTGGTCGTCTTGGTGGGGGTGGGGTCCCATGAATGGTCTATAGCACTGGTCATTTGAGTAAGAGGGGTAAAAAGGAAATGAATCTTAGGGTGTTTGGTATTGTGACTGTTGGGTGCTATGGTGATGTGGTGGTTGGTGATGAGTTGGGTCGGTTGAGTCATATTCTTCGGGAAAGCCCAGATCAGAGCTAAAGTGAGACGATGAGGGACCCATATTGGGATATGGAGAAGACTAAAATTGTGTGTGGGGCATGTGGGTGTATTGGTATTGCGATTGAGATTGGGGTTGGGTGTGAGGCATATGGAGGTATTGGTATTGAAGTGGTGATTGGGGTTGGGTGTGGGTGTGGGGCATGTGGGGGTATTGATGTTGAGGTAGTGATTGTGGTTAGGCGTGGGGCATATGGGTGTATTGGTATTAAGGTGGTGATTTGGGTTGTGTGGTTGTGGATCTGTATCATCGGGGTGGTTGGTGGGAGGTTCATGTGTGTTGGGTTTGTTGTTGGGGATTTGAGGTTTGTGCCTATTGTGTTCGTGGGTCAACCAAATACCTTAGATGAGACACGTGCATTTCTGGGTTACTAACTGATTTGTACCAATCAAAATATTGATTCGTGTGTCGCATATTATTCTGGTTGAGGAAAACAGGGAATTACAAGACATGTTGGTGACGCCTATGCCACATCTTACACCATTCTGGAGAAAAATGTTTCCAATTAGTAAGACCTCATTGGGCGTCGACCCTTTTGAGATGCTAGGGTGGCAAAAAAGTTGGATCGCATGGTATCTCTTGACGCATTTCGAACTGCATCTTGACACGGTCGTTGTGGTGCATCTCCACAACGTTGAACTGTATGATTACAATCTTTGCAGACCAAACTGCTGCATCCCCGGGGTTTGGTTTATGGTCCAAACCCAAATAAGGTCTTCAGATAAACTGTGGATAAAATTAAACCAGCATAATGAAAATGTAAAAAATAAATAATTTAAAAATAGAAAAGTTCAAAGGTACCACATACATCATCCAGGCCAAGGTGATCTAATAGATTACGATATAGAGAGACATTGAATCTTGGATTCTTTCCGTAATCCATACTCGTCACGCAGTACCTAAATGAATTGTAAAATAGTTTATTTTAAACATATATTTGGTGAAAGAATGAATAATAAATGATTTAAGTTATTAACTCACTTTGTTGCGTATGGAAAAATGAATGTGTTGTTGTTGACGGGGTTTAGGGGCTCCATTATCCACCAACCCCAGGCTTGAAGTAAGAAAGCACATCCATAAAAAGTACATTTTTCCTTTGTTGCATTTTTATACAAAGAACTGTATAGATGGGCTAAAACAGCAGAACCCCAATTATACTTTCTTGTTTTTTCAAAGTTCCTAAGCAAACTTAAATACATAAAATTTACACTATTCCCTGTACTTTCAGGAAATAACAAGCTTCCAAATAGTATCATCATATAATTTCTAGCTTTTATTAATCTTTCTAGCTCAGACGAATTTTCATTCAACTCAAGAGTCACATAATGATTTTTGAGTTCAGTTAGTATTGTACCTTGGTCTCTAGCACCACTACCTTTTACCATATCTTTGCCCAACAATTCTTCGCATAGAGAATTGGGTTGTTGAACCGACCCATTAACCGTCTTACCATCGATAGGGAGACCCAATAACATATACACGTCCTCTAGTGTGACGGTACATTCACCTATTAGTAGATGAAATGTGTGTGTCTCGGGTCTCCACCTTTCCAACATTGCAAGTATAAACTTGGAATCAATCGTGCAGTTTGGGATTTTTATAACATTTCCAAAACCCGCATATTCGAGATAGGGCGTGATCAATGGGTCGGGAACAATGTAGTTGTGTGAACGAATTCTAAATCTTTTAGTATCCTAAATTCAAAATGTAAAAAGTGTAAGAGTCTATAAGATGACTAAATCAATAATAATTTTATAAAACATATATTAATATACAAGAATATTTGAGAATTTATAAAAACTTACAAATGCTGCAATGTTGTCTCTTGTGCCTCTGTGAGAAGAGTCATATTTGAAATTGTATAAGACAACGAAAGAGTTTGTATCAGAGAGTGAGATGATTGTTGATGCAAAACAAGTATATCAGGTGTTGTATTTATAGGAGAAATTGTATCAGAGAGTGAATAAATGAGGTAGTTGGTGGTTGCATGCATGCATGACACGTTCCACTCATGCGCCAAGTCAAATAGCGCCTACATGTAATTTAGAGAGCATGCGCCATTCAACTTGGCGTAGGACAGGCCTAGTTGTAGCATAGGTGGCAGCGTAGGTGGTAGCATAGGTGGCAGCATAGGGGCAGGCTTTTGCGCATGCATGTAAGATAAATAGACATGTAGGGATGGACCATTTGACTTGGCTCATGAGTACAAAATTGAAAGGTGTCTCCATTTCAATTGGCGAATTAGTGGTGGCTTACTTTTGTATTGTTCAAATTCAATGTAACCTATTTAATCACTCAAACACTCAAACAATCAGACACTCAAACACTCAAATACTCAAACACTCAAACACTCAAACCTTCAAACATTCAAACACAATGGCCTTTACACCACAATACGTTATCAGTGCACATTTCAACGGTGAGACGTACATTTGTCCCACCTCTGGGTTTTTGTTTAGAGACACTGAAAACATCTGATTTTGTTTAAACAGGAAAGACAATTTTTTGTATTTCAAAAAACGATTGGAGGTCAAACTTGGACGAGGTCCTGTGACACAAATCTTCTATCAAAATCCAGTTTTTTTTTGTGAGAACCAAATAATATATTATAAGGTAGAGGTTCAAGATGACGAGGACCTTCAGAATATGTTTTCCAGTCATGAGTATTTTGGGTATGACTCGATTGAGTTGTACATTGTATTGTGGGAGCCTCAACTTTCACGACCAACTCAGTCACAATTGGTTGATCCTCTCGAAGATGAACAAGCAGAAGTAGATTTCGTTGACGAAGAAGAGGAAGATGACGAGTTAGAGTTTGACGACATGGTAAATGATGATTCTAAATATGATAGGATACCTGGAATACCTCCGAATGAGATCTACACACCACCTCCACACATGACAAACTTCAACATGGGTGGAGATGAACCGTCATCTGATGTTTTTTTCAACCCGTATATGCAGTCGAATGAAAATTGAAAAGAGAAATACAAATTTTGTAATAGAGAAGATGGTATCCAAGCCATAAAAAGTTTTACATGCTAAACTCGATCGATTTTAAGGTAGACCGGGTAAATCCAAAAAGATACAAGGTCAGGTGTGTTCACCCAAATTGTATGTTCAGGCTCACTGCATCATACAAGTTAAAAGGTGATTGTCGGGTGATAAGTTCTATGTCCACCCACATGTACGTCAATTCTACTCAATCACATGATCATCATAAACTAAATTATGATCTCATATGTCAATAAATCCCACTTCTCGTAAGAAATGATCCATCATTGAAGGTGAAAACCATAACCTCTCACATGACTATGGTATACAACTATACTCCGTCATACCGAAAGGCATAGTTAGCCAAAACCAAGGCGATTGAAAAGGTATATGAAAACTGGGAGGAGTCATACAAAGAACTTTTGCGCTACCTGCATGCACTTCAGACGTATTCTTCAGGAACTGTTTATATTATGGAAACATTGCCAGCGTACGCCCCAAATGGTACTCATGTCACCGGAACTGGAATATTCAGTCGACTGTTATGGTCTTTTCAACCTTGCATCACATGGTTTGCATCATGCAAACATATTATTCAAATTGACGGAACGTGGTTGTACGGGAAATACAAAGGCACGCTACTGATGGAAGTTGTACAAGATGGCAACAACAACATTTTCCCAATTTCCTTTGCTCTAGTCGAGGGAGAGACTGATGGTGCTTGGAGTTTCTTTCTCAGGAATCTCTGGACACACGTGACTCCTCAACCTGATCTCTGTTTGATCTTCGACAAACATGCATCTATTGAGAGTGCATACAATAATTCTGCAAACGATTGACATGGCCCTCATTCTACGCATGTCTACTACATTAGACATATCGTACGAAATTTCATGAGGGAGATCAAAGACAAGGCTCTTAGGAAAACAATTATGAAGGCGAGGTATGCATTAACACGACATTCGTTCAAACACTATCGCAACAAGATCAGATTGTCAAATCCGGACGCAGGTAGGTGGATCAATAATGTTCTGGTGAAGAAATGGACAAGGTCATACGACAATGGACAACGATGGGGCCACATGACAACAAATATTATCGAATCCATGAATGATGTATTCAAAGGCATACGAAACCTCCCAGTAACCGCTTTGGTCAAATCAACATATTTTAGGATGGCTTCGTCGTTTGCCAAAAGAGGTGAAATGTGGAATGCGGTCTTACAATCGAAACAACTATGGAGTGAAAGCTGCATGAAGTATATTAAGGTAGAAAGTGCCAAAACTAAGACCCATCTGGTTATAAGGTTCGACCGACACAGCCATAAATTCATTGTCAAAGAGATAATCAACCACAACGAGGGGCTGTCAAGACAAGAGTATAAGGTTATACTACCATCTCATTGGTGTGATTGTGGCAAGCTTCAATCATTTTGTATGCCTTACTCTCATGTCATTGCAGCATGTGCGTATACTCATCAAGACACATTACAACTTCTATCTCCTATTTACAAGTCCGAAACGTTGCTCGACGTATACAACAATGGCTTCTCAATGGTAGCGATACCTGATTATTGTCCTGCATACGACGGGGAAATAATATGGCACAACGATCAAATGCGAATGAATAAAAAGGGTCATTCCAAAAGCAAGCGTATCACAACTGAAATGGACTCCCTTGACGAGCTAGAAAGAAAGTATGGTTTATATCATCAGGTCATACATAATCGAAAAAATTGTTCCACTCGGGCTACAAGCTCGACAACATAAAAATTGAATGCTAACCATTTGTATTTTTTTAAGTTCTAAACATTACTGTTTTCCATTAAGAGCATTTGTTACAACAAACCATACACAAACAACAAATAAAAACACGATAAAATGTCTAAGAAATTACAACCGTCAAAATAATTTCATCTGAGCCATACGTCATCACCATTACATCTCCGTCTGTTTTGACTTCCTCCAATAAAAAATCAGGTCTTCCAGTTGCAAGTGAGGTGACTGTTCTTCTTCTCTGGATCCTTCTAATTTGCTCCTCAGCCTCGATGTCTCCCTTTAGTCATCACATCAACTCTCTCTTCAGACGCTCCATGGAGTGAATGTGTCAAAATTTCATTTTCATCGAAAATTTGGTGGCCGAGAAAATAACGTATCAATCTCTGGTGAAAATCATGGGAGATGTAATGACGTAAATAACAGAGAAAAATAAGAAGACGGTGCGAGAAAGTATGAAGAATGATGGAGAAATTGATGATTTATTTATAGAAAACACAGTTGCATGTAGTAACCAAGTGAGACGACACCTCTTCTCCTTTTAATAGTGCATGCACCACCTCACTTGACTAAAACAAAGTGCATGCGCCAAGTGAGATTGCGCCTAAGGCAAAGAGGTGAATGCATGCATCATCTCACTTGACTCTTTTATTATAAAATTTTCTAAAACATGATTATTTACTTAATTTTCTAAAAAACACAGTTATTTGTGTTTTTTTTTTCAATATTTAATTATTACTAAATCTTTTTTATAAAAAAATTAATGAATTGCATGGGAGACCGAATCTTACACGTGATGGTGAAGAGCTTATTTTAGAAGTTCAAAAAAGAAAAGGCAGTAAAAATCTAAACAATGTCATCACTGACAAACAGTACCAAACACAACACAATCAGATCTACAATCTATTGGAACTCCATTTACCAACATAACAACAACATAAAAAATACAGTAACAATCACAATAAAAACATTATTAACCTTTTTATTTTCTTTCTACCTTTTTCTACTTTTTAAGTAACCCTTTAACTTCCTCATTCTCCTCTTTCTCTTGAAGATTTTTCTGTGTTTGTGTGGATCATCACCACCAATCTCTTCTCTTCTTGTTGAAGCAACTCACTTTGATAGCTTGTTAGCTTTGAAGACAATCCATGGCCCCACAAAGCTAGTTTCTCTCTCCTCACTCACTCTGCAGTGAAGCTTTCATCTTCAAAAACCACAACTTTAATTCATAATAATATCTCTCACATTCACACCTTCAACCCTTTCAAAGGTTCCAAAGGTACAAACTTTTCTCTTTTCCCATGATTTATTTTCCATTTTAAGTAATGGGTTCTTGTGTTTTCTCACTTTTATTCAATGGAAGTGAAATTTCAAGGCTAAAAATGTAATTTTTTTGATGTTGTTTTTCCAAGGTTTGTGGGTGATGAATGAAGTTCTCCTTCTCATAGAGTGAAGAAGAGAGAGAAGGAAAAAAAATGGTTGGTACTCCAATGAATGGAAGAAGACTCTCTTTTGGATTTGGAAATGGTGGACATGAACTTGGTCCAAGTAGTACTCCACCAAGTAATGCTGGTTCTGATTATGGAAGCTTTGTAGATTTCACAAGAGATGATGTTGAGGCTTTGCTTAACGAGAAATCCAAAAGGAAAGACAGATTTAATTACAAGGTTTGTTGAGAGTTTGATCTTGTAATCTCGAGCGAACGAGTTAGTTCAAATTCAAATCCCCTTTTGAACATTTTAGTGTAACTTAATTCATACTTGTTTGTTTTGGTTGTTTTAGGTTTGAGATCAAAGGGAATTTAATGTTTCATCATTACTATATCTTAACATCTTCTTACTTTGTGTTTTTTAGGAAAGATGTGAAAATATGATTGATTATATAAAAAGGCTTAAGGTTTGTATTAGATGGTTCCAAGACCTTGAATTGAGCTACTCATTAGAGCAAGAGAAGTTAAAGAGTTCATTGGAATTGTCTCAACAAAAATGCATGGAAATAGGTAAAGATTATTATTGTTATAATTAGTTTTTTCCTTTTTTGATTTTGGAGAATTCTCACTGTTTTTCGGTAGAAACCGGGTATTCTCAGCGCTCAACTGCAGAGAGACTAATCCCTTGAGCCGGGGAGAATCACAATGGGCGGAAAAACTCTCCCTCAAGAGAATTTAACACCGTTGCATGCCCAGAGACTGGGTTTGAACCTAGGATCTCTCGTTAAGCTGGAAAATTCTCACTATTTGTGTGTGCTTATGTTGTTTAATTAATTCATTCAAATTGCAGAGTTGCTGCTAAAAATCAAGGAAGAAGAACTGAATTCGATTATTACAGAAATGAGAAGGAATTGCACTTCTTTGCAAGAGAAATTAGTGAAGGAAGAAACTGATAAATCGGTAAGAAATGTTTTCAATTTTTGTGCAAAATGTCATGGAAAGGTTTATAAGCTAAGCTTATAATTTTTATTATCTTTTGAAACACAAGGCTGCAATGGAATCTCTTGTTAAAGAGAGAGAGGCTAGGCTTGACTTTGAAAGGTCGCAAACTACGTTATCAGAAGATCTTGGTAGAGCTCAACGAGAGCTTCAAACTGCGAATCAGAAGGTATAATTAATTAGCATAATCTCAATTCAATAAGTCGTCATGTCATGAAATTGCTATTAAAATGTATGCATCGATGAATTTCTGCAGATATCATCACTCAATGACATGTATAAGCGATTACAAGAGTATATAACAAGCTTGCAGCAATACAATGGAAAACTTCATTCTGAGCTTTCTTCGGTTGAAGGTGATCTTAAGCGTGTAGAGAAAGAGAAAGCGACCGTAGTGGAAAATCTTACCATGTTGAAGGGCCAGCTTACTTTGTCTATGGTGAATATACTACGATTTTTCAGAAAACCGTGTTTTGATTATTAGTATGCAACTTAGAAGTCTTATGAAGTTTCATTGGTTGTTTTCATTAGGCTTCTCAAGAAGAGGCTACAAAACAGAAGGATGCTTTTGCGAGTGAAGTTACATCCCTTCGAAGCGAGCTGCAACAAGTGAGGGACGATCGTGATCGCCAAATATCTCAAGTGCAAACTTTAAGTACTGAAATAGTCAAGTTTAAAGATTCTTCAGAAAAGTCCGGTTCCGAACTGAACAACTTGACCATGAAAACAAAGGAATTGGAGGTTGGTTTTTTATCGGGTTTCGTTTTGGTAACATCCTTTTTTCTTTTACGTAGACATGAATGAGGCTACGATTTTCCTTTGCAGACAAAATGTACTTTTCAAGATAATCATATAATGGAATTACAAGAGAAGCTAACGATTGCAGAGAACAAACTCGAGGTAATGCGGCATAAATTTAGAAAAATTAGACCGTCTCGTCGAACTTTATGATATAATGGTTTTTGTTCTTCGTTCAGGTTTGTGATATATCTGCTATTGAGACAAGAACAGAATTCGAAGGGCAACAGAAACTCGTAAATGAGTTACAAAGACGATTGGCAGATGCAGAATACAAACTTATACAAGGGGAGAAGCTGCGGAAAGAATTACATAATACTATTTTGGTAACTCCCTGAGCCAAAATTTGTCGATAAAATTAACTTGGAAGTAAAACGAACTCCTTAATAAGTTCTAATCTACATTTTGACAGGAACTGAAAGGGAACATTCGCGTGTTCTGTAGAGTGCGGCCTTTGTTACCCGAGGAAGGTTGTAGCACAGATGGAAAGATTATATCATATCCTACCTCGATGGAAGCTTCTGGACGAGGCGTTGAATTGGCACAAAATGGTATATCTTGTGATGATGTGGCTTCAGTCGTAGTTTTTGTTCTTCTGATTGGTGTATGCTTGTTTTAGCTTATTCGTTTAATTATGTTGCTGTTTTTAGGACAAAAACACTCTTTCACATTTGATAGAGTTTTTGCACCGGATGCGTCACAACAAGAAGTATTTACAGAAATTTCACAGCTTGTGCAAAGTGCTCTTGATGGTTATAAGGTAATAAGTGCTCTTGATGAAAACAATTTGACTTTGTTTTATATTTTGTTATAGAAATTTCTTATACATAAGTACTTATCCGATGAATACTCGTGTTATAATATAAGGGCTTGTGCACGTGTAACGTATCTCAAAATTTGAGACATTTTCTTTTCCAGGTTTGCATTTTCGCGTATGGTCAGACAGGTTCGGGGAAAACCTATACAATGATGGGCAGGCCTGGGCATCCCGGCGAAAAGGGCTTGATACCACGTTCACTCGAACAAATATTTCAAACTAAACAGTCTCAACAACCACAAGGATGGAAATACGAAATGCAGGTGAAAAAAAGTTTTTCTTTCCTTCTACTTAGTTCATTCATCATTACAATGTTTGCATGTTTTTGAACACGATGTATAGATCTAATAAGGTTTTTCATTCGTAAAATTTTACAGGTGTCAATGTTGGAAATATACAATGAAACGGTTCGTGATTTGTTGTCTACAACAAATAAGTCAGCATCAGATGCAACCCGAGTAGAAAACGGTACTCCTGGGAAGCAATATTCAATCAAACATGATGCCAGCGGAAATACACACGTTTCTGATCTTACAGTTGTTGATGTTCAGAGCGTAAAAGAGGTCGCATTTCTTTTAAACCAAGCAGCAAACAGCAGGTTATTACATCATATACGATTCCTTCGCAATCTTTATATCGCATTTCTCAATCTGTTTTTGTTATTGGTTTATGAGAAAGATCAAGATCTATGAGTTAACACACTTTGGTTTCGGATGGAAAATTTGATTATGTTTTTCTGTTTATTTCTATTTAGATCTGTGGGAAAAACTCAGATGAATGAACAATCTTCAAGAAGTCATTTCGTATTCACTCTTCGAATATACGGTGTAAACGAGGTTCGAATGTTTTTCTTCTATTAATATAATCAAAACCATGTTTCTATATAGGACTTGTTTGAATTGACTTATTTGCGCTGATATATTGGCATAAACACTCGCGAGACTGCTTAGTAGAGATAGCTTATGTATAAACATTCATATGCTATAAGCGCTTAATTAAGTTGTTTGGATCCGTCTAACATGCGCCAAATTGCAACTTATTATCTCTTTGTTCTGCTAGAGCACTGACCAACAAGTACAAGGCATTCTAAACCTCATCGATCTTGCCGGGAGTGAACGTCTTTCAAGGAGCGGCTCAACCGGAGACCGATTGAAAGAAACTCAAGTGTGTAAAACCATACGATGTCTTCGATTTTCATATAGTTCTACTTCTTTGATCAATAACAATCTAAACTTCTTTCTCATGTAATTAGGCAATAAATAAAAGTTTGTCGTCATTAAGCGATGTTATATTCGCCTTGGCCAAGAAGGAAGATCACATTCCATTCAGAAACTCAAAGCTTACATACCTACTTCAGGTGATTTTTCTTTCTTATTAGTCTTAAACATATAAGCTAAGGTTCTGTTTGGATAAACTGCTTATAGATTATAGATAAGCTATTTCTATAACTTCGAGATGATCTAAATAATTTACTACTTTGTTGAACAGCCTTGTCTAGGTGGAGACTCAAAGACATTAATGTTTGTAAACATCTCTCCCGACCAAGCTTCATCCGGAGAGTCGCTATGCTCACTCCGGTTCGCATCAAGAGTAAACGCTTGTGAAATTGGCACGCCTCGTCGCACCACCACCAACGGCCGTCCAGCAGAATCGCGCCTGAGCTATTTCTAATCTTATAACAAATGAAATCATGAATATATTGTTTAACCTATTTGAATAACTTAATTCTAAATTTCTAACATCATACATATAGCTTGTATAGTGAACAAGTTACTAAGCTCTTTGCATTTAGTTGAAGACAATCTACTCTCGTGTTCTTTTAGTTCCACTTGCAAATTCTGCTTATTGTTGTATAATAATCATAATTTTATTCTACCTGTCCTACATTATATTTATCACTAAACCACTCAACTTATTTTGCATGGTTGCTTTCGTGGATCGCAGAGATTGTGACTAATAAATTAAATTTATATATAGATCAGATACATTAATTATTCATTGAATTCAATCCAGATGCAGACACATAGATTAATGTATATATTATTATAACTTTTAAAGCATTCTTTCTTGTCAAATTGTTTTATACATTATAGTCATCTTGTCCATGACATCTTTAAGCATAACTTCAGTTTCCTTATAGCATGCTTGTGTTGCAGCTAGATTCTTGTTCCTTGAAGCCTCTTCAAGCTGTAATCATTGCATTATAAATCCAATTCATCAATCAAACAACTAATCACATAATTTCAAACAATTCTATGTCTCTAATATTTTTGGAGGGAATTGAACATACCTTTTCAAAATTATCAAACAGTTTGTTAGCCATGTCAGTGAGTTGTTGCTTATCATCAACCGGAGCAGCGGAGATAACCTTGTCGAAATCGAAGTAGATGAAAGTAGACTTGAGTCTTAGGTATCTCCTAACATAGTTGAGTGTGTCTTGTGCAATCAAATCAGCCATTGCAAGAAGATCAAATGAATATTTCTTGATCCTAAAAACACTTCCTTTTGCTCCAATATTCGCCATGTAGAGTTTCTTCTTAATAAATGAACGTGTCCCCGTTTTCTCATTCGCAATATCTAACCAAATCAACATCATTCACATCAAAACAAAACAACATAGTACAAGAGACAGCAAAAAAAAAAACACACTCATAATTGTCCCAATGACAAGTGAAACATAAACATTAACCAAACATGTTATATATAAAAATGTTAATTAATAATACTAGAATTATGCTTACTATTAGTGACTGTTGGTTCTGGAATAGGACCTTCAATCCAGAATCCATTATCCTTAGCTAGTGAAATCTTCTCATTGAATTGTCCTGTAAGAATTAGAGAAACAAAGCTTATTGCAGCTGTTCTTCTTGTAGTGTGAATTGAGTCACTTTCTGATGATTTCTTTGTTTTGCTTCCTAGAAATCCAACAACTACTTGTCCTTTTCTAAAGGTATTTTGTGCATTTGGAAGAAGACATGTAATTGGAGTAATGGTTTTGGAGACTCCATGCATGTTTGTTAGAGGAGCCATGTTGGTGAAGGAAGTTAAATGAGTTTTGATTTTGAGAAATAAATGTATGGAAATAGTTGTCATATCCATTTGGGAAGTGCTAGTGCTATGGTGTCCACTGAGTGGTGTACTAGAAAGGATATCATTTTGAAGGATTGTTTTGTAATTTTGGTTTTGAAGTTTATGGGCTTAATGTACATAGTGGCCTTAGTGTATCTGTCTTGGGCCAGTTTTTATAGGAGGGGGTTTACTTTTCCAACCTTATGTTTTTTCTTCATTGTGAAAAGTCACAATTGTCTATAATATTCGAAGATGCATATTCATATGCATCTTTTTCACACACATCTCAGATGAAATTGTTGAGAAATTCTTATTTTGTTAAAATTTAGTTCGAATACATCTCCGTATGCATTAAAGGTTAATCCAGAAATACATCTTTGTAACCCCCTTAAGTTCAATATTCACTAAGTTATCCGTAGATGTAACTCGGGAATATGTTCTGTAGAAACAAGCAGGAATAACGGAAGAATAGAAAACAACATAAATTAACATCAAAATAAATATTACATAGATAATTGTTAACGTTAACATAAATTTAACATTACATATCATTACAAACGAGGTGGCTCAACATGTTGCAACATCATTATAATATCTTCTGTTGATCTTGCAATCATCACATCCACTTTAGTCAGACCCTTTATTGAGTAACGATAAAAGGTACTCCACATAACCTTTAAATCATCACATGTCTTCAGTTCAAGCATGGTGAACTATATCTTCTCTTCATTGTCAATCGAGGGTGAATGGTACTCGAGTTTGACAACTCTCCGAATTTCTAGATATCACAGGAGAGTATTCAGTTTGGATTTCAGATCAATGAAAAGTACGTTCTCGGAGACCCTAAATTGAAGTGAGGTATTTGCACCATTGAAATACACAAATGCAAGATGAGGATATGTATTCATTTTGGTTTTTGTAAATAAAATGGAATGATAGACTCTATTTACAGAAGTTATAGATCAATAAGAACCTACAAACTATATCATATCATCAAGATATATTTCAGAGGTCATCTCTGTATACGCTCAATTTTTTTTATAAAAAATGGTCTTTACAGAGATGCACATTCGTATAGTCCCCTATTTTATTTTTTTAATAATTAAAAGGTGTATCCAGAGATGCATCTCCGGACCCATCCAAACCAGTGTTCATACATAACTAGTGTATTATGTTGTACTGGGTTTAGAAACACAAAAATTACCCACAAATTAACACTCTATTTTATAATATTATGGACAACATTACATACAAGAAACAAGTTACATTGTTAGATTAAAACTAAAATGGATCAAAAATATGTGTCACTACCTAAATTTATTGGTGGTTCCTTCTTTGAACTTTTCTTATTTGGTTCTCTTTTAACGTCACTCAACCTAGTAAACTCTTCCATCCTTTCCAAAAAGTGATTCAACCAAGTTTCAACATCTTGTGTGAATTGTGCCATCCACTCCGATGATGTCTTTGATATATGACATTCCGATTTCAAATAAACCTAAATAAAATTTTATTTTTCTGATAGCCAACCAATATACATGATGCGTTTTGATGGATTTTGAGGTGGCTTATCAGAAGTGAAAATAATGTTTTTGAGAAACGATATCATGTTAAATCAATACACACTCTATCATAAGCACTTTCTATAAGATGTCCCATTTTCGAGAAGTGCGTCCATTTGTCAAACAGAGTCAGACCACTAAGATAAAGAACAAGAACATTGAGAATTGCATTGTAATTTTCTTCGTTCCCATATAGCTTTGTGTATGCTTCCCTATGTGTCTTCATCTCTTGTATAAGATGTCGGGGAAAAATTAGTAGTCGTCCAATCCTTTATCATGCACACGCCAAATAGATCGAAAACCATAATTTCCGTCACCTTTAACATCAACAATGTGCTCAATGTATTTGTGCATAAAAAGCGGCATCTCTTCAATGTGTTTGATTTTTGGTATCTGCGGTGGAGGAGATGGTTTACTATGCGAGCACCCTTGAAACTTTTTTGGGATTTTGGAGTCGGATAATCCTGAAAAATATAAGTGAACACGTTCAAATAATGAAGGAGACCATCTCGTGGAGTTGTCACTTTGTGTCAGTTTGGACTTTTTTGGAGCACCCTTTGTTTAACCGGTTCAGACGATGGTTTCAAATCTATTGTTTCTAGATAGACAATCTTCCTCAATTGTTCTTTGATGTGCAATTTCAGTATGTCATCAACTTTCGTGAATCTCTTTTGGATCACTTTCCACTCGTTCATGATAAATATGTTTGATTAGTCATCTTTCATCACACAATCATCATTAAAATGAAGCTTTTTCCAGTGAGTGCAAACTTCATCCATACATAGTGGTATTTCAAGCCCCATCTTCTTTGAAATTAAACAAGCACATGGAAGACAATGCGTCTTCCTAACTGTACATTCACATTTTGAGCTATCTGAACCTGTTTTATCTGCTCGATTGGCTTCGTGAATAATAAAATTCAATGTCTTCCGAGATATGTTGTCATTCAAATGTGAATAAAGGATATTGTCTTTAAATCGACATTCCAACACAATTATGCTCTGACTAAAAGATGTATGTATCTTATTATGTTGGTTTAGGAGTATTTGGTTCACGACATCCCAATATCGACAAAAAAACAACTTTACTGTTAGTTGCTATATTGCCAAAGTGTCTAATCTGATCGGTCCATGCACTCACAATCTTCTATTTGACCCGATCCAAAATAGTCCCCTTAACATATTTCAGGAAATCTAGATATTTCGCGTGTGACACCCCAAATTTATTCAAGTGTTAAATAATTAGGAATTTAATTATTAAATTAATTAAAGGCTTAATTAATAATATTTTGGATTAAATGGATGAATTAATTATGAAATTAAAAAGGAAGACCGGGGGGTGTAAGGTTGAATTAGAGGTGTATGAAGTAAAAAGCTCTACTAAATAATAACTAATTTATTTCTATTATTTGGCAAATAATAAAAGGAATATAAAAAGAAGGATAAAAAGGAAAAGAAAAAGAAGGTTATTTGGAAAAGTCATTATACGTGAAATTGGAGAAGAGAATAGAGGAAAAACCAAAACGCCGTGAATTCGAAGGATCATCGCGAGGTAAGGGGTGATTTCGATTAATTACTATGCCTTATAGATTTTGGAATCAATAGAATTGATTAAGCATGTTAGGAATCTCAATTTAGGATTTTCTAGGTTTGTAGAATTTGTCCCTAATGTTGTCAAATTGTGTGGAATTGAACCAATTGCATGATATAGGATTGTTAGGAATGGTTGAATTGTGTTATTTGACATTATGTTGATGTTACTTGGGTGATTCTGGTGTTAATTGATGTGGTCATTCGTATGGGAATGAAAAGGAATGGATTGAGATACAAAATGCTGTCAAAATAGCAGTTTTTGGCTCTGCAGGTCGTGGGAACCGGTTCCCAATGAGGAGGAACCGGGTTCCACTGTGTAAATTTACAAAAACTTGCAAAAACGCACGCAGGAAACGGTTCCTGTATAGGTAGGAACCGGGTTCCCATACATTTTCCAGAAGGGTGATTTTTGGACTTCGCAGGAACCGGTTCCTGTATATGTAGGAACCGGGTTCTGCTGTAACTTTTTGAAAAATATTAAACTTTGAAAATTCATAACTTTCAAACCGTAAGTCCGATTTGAGTGCCGTTTTCGGCAGTATTTCTTAAATTAAAAATACTATCTTATAAAATAAGAAAAATATTATTTTATGAAAATTATTTTAAAAAGAGTCGAATTCCCGATTTTTGTAAACTTTGGTATTTTGAGAATGATGTAGAATTGTTTGTAAATTATTCTGATTTGGTGAATGAGAACTGATACTTATGTGTTGTGCCTGCTATCCATTATGATTGAGATGTGATCATGTGATATATTGGTTTTGGCATTATTTGGAATTATGTTGTGATCATATTCCGTTGATTTGATGTTGCATGCTGGTGATGTGCATGCATATGCATTGTTTTGGTGAAGTTAATTCCCATTGTGTGGAATTTGACTTGTATTTCTGTTAACCGATACCCGGATGATAATGAGTGGTTAGGCTGGATTCGTGTCCGGGTGTTTATGGACGAATCAATGGTTGCTGTATCCGGTTGATGATGGATCAGTGTTGGGTGACTTGGTCACGTGTTGGTACCACATGCATTGTGTTTGCATTTGTGTTTGCATGGAATTGTAACATGTTAGGATGTCTTCCAGTGTTACAATTCTTTGGTTGATTATAGATTTGTGCATAATGACTTGTATGATTGGAACTGTGTGTTGAATATGAATTTATGCTAAAATGGGTGAAATAATATGCTTGTGATATAATGTTGATTGAGAAACTTATAATGCATGTTAATTATGAGAAATATCACCCTTACTTTAATGATTTCAGATTAAAGTTAGCAGCTCAGGAGTTAGTGAGGATGGCTATAGAGCTATGTTACTTTAAGTCCGCGTGTCAGTGTCGTGCTCTGATAGGTTGTAACACTGGGGGAAACGTTTGAATGATGAGTTTTATTTTATACTCTATTGTTTAATTTATGTTGGGAATACTTATGAAGTGAAGTTATTCCCGTTTGAGACATTTCCGCTGTGTAGAACATGATATTGATTTGAATATTTATTTTAATAATTCCTTCAATAAAGCACGATAACTGTAGATTTGAGGTTTTTATATTTAACTCGAATTGTGACATCCCTGTTTTCCATGTTACTCTGATTTAATTAATATATCCGCGGGTTATTTAGAAGGGGTGTTACAATAGTGGTATCAGAGCCTAGTCGGTCTTGTCTTGTGTCGTTGTCCCTTTTGTATGCGACTAGTGTAAGATGACAATGTCGATACTTGTGTGCTGATGAGGTTGTTTTGTAATGTTACAGAACAATGGCCGGAAGAGGTAACGGAAGAAACGACGATGCTCTTGCTGAAGCATTGGGAATGTTGGCTGGAGTACTCGGAGGGAACCAGCAGGAAGCTGTGATTGGTGCTGACCGACAATTGGGGAATTTTTAGAGGAATAATCCTACGTTGTTCAAGGGTGCACATGATCTCGAAGGTGCTCAGAAGTGGTTGAAGGAGATCGAGAGGATCTTCAGAGTAATTGACTGTGCTGAAGGGCTGAAGTTGAGATACGGAACTCACATGTTAGCAGAGGAAGCTGATGACTGGTGGGTTTCTACCAGAACTGAAATGGAAGAAGATGGTATTGCGTTGACTTGGGCTGTGTTCAGGAGGGTTTTTCTGAGGAGGTACTTTCCTGAGGACATCAGAGGCAAGAAGGAGATTGAGTTTCTGGAACTCAAGCAGGGTAACAAGACTGTCAGTGAGTATGCTTCGAAGTTTACTGAGTTAGCGAAGTATTATGCTCATTATACTAACGATGCAGATGGAGAATTTTCCAAATGTATCAAGTTTGAGAATGGTCTTCGTGATGAGATTAAGCAGGGTATTCAGTATCAGCGTATCCGAAGATTTCCTAATCTGGTTGACTGTAGTAGGATTTTAGAGGAGGATCTTGCTAGCACTAAGTCGAATGCTCGAGGGTATGTTGATAAGAAGGGTAAGCAACAGATGGATCGTGGTAAGCCTTATGATAGAAATAACCAGAAATCTGGTGGTTGGAGGAAGCCTAGTGGGGGAGACTCTGGTTCTTCCATTAAGTGTTACAGATGTGGTGAAATGGGGCATAAAGCTAATGAGTGCAGGAATGATGCAAAGAAGTGTTTCAAGTGTGGAAAACTCGGCCATGTGGCCAATGATTGTAGAGTAAGAGTGGTGACTTGTTACAACTGTGGTGAAGAAGGTCATACTCGTCCTCATTGTACAAAACCCAATAAGGAGCAAGCTGGTGGTAAAGTGTTTGCATTGTCTGGGTCAGAGACTAAGCCAGATGATCGGCTGATTAAAGGTACATGTTTTATTAATGACATACCTTTGATTGCGATTATTGATACTGGAGCTACGCATTCTTTTATTGATTTGGATTATGCTAAAATATTGAATTTGGAAATTTCTAATATGGATGGAAGTATGGTTATTGATACTCCTGCGTCGGGTTCAGTGACTACTTCGTATGTTTGTAGGAATTGTCCTATTGTGATTTTTGGTAGGGGTTTCGGTATGGATTTGGTGTGCCTACCGTTAGAACAACTTGATATCATCCTTGGAATGAACTGGTTGGAATTCAACCAGGTTCATATCAACTGTTTTGCAAAGACGGTTATTTTTCCTGAAGAGGTTGGTGTCGAAGATGTGACTATGTCGGTTAAACAGATGAACCTAGCTGTGAAAGATGGTGCTGTGGTATTTATGTTGTATTCTGCAATAGAAGCGGGGGGAAAAGCAAAGAATGATGGATTTCCAGTGGTGAATGAATTTCCAGAGGTGTTTCCGGAAGACGTCAGTGAATTGCCACCTGAGAGGGAGGTAGAATTTACTATAGATTTGATTCCTGGAACTAGTCCGGTGTCGATGGCGCCTTACCGTATGTCGGCATCTGAATTAGCGGAGTTAAAGAAACAGTTGGAGGAGTTACTTGAGAAGAAGTTTATTCGTCCGAGTGTTTCTCCGTGGGGTGCTCCGGTGTTGTTGGTTAAGAAGAAAGAAGGTTCGATGAAATTATATGTTGATTACAGACAGTTGAATAAAGTTACAATCAAGAATCATTATCCTTTGCCGAGGATCAATGATTTGATGGATCAACTAGTTGGAGCTTGTGTATTTAGTAAGATTGATCTGAGATCTGGATATCATCAGATTCGTGTGAAGTCGGAAGATATTCAGAAAACTGCATTTAGAACGAGGTATGGACATTACGAGTATTCTGTTATGCCGTTTGGAGTTACTAATGCACCTGGTGTTTTCATGGAGTATATGAACAGGATATTTCATCCGTATCTTGATAAGTTTGTGGTGGTGTTCATTGATGATATTCTAATTTATTCGAAGAGCGATGAAGAGCATGCAGAACATCTCAGAGTTGTGTTGGAATTGTTGAAAGAGAAGAAGCTTTATGCGAAGTTGTCCAAGTGTGAATTCTGGTTAAGTGAAGTAAGTTTTCTTGGCCATGTAATTTCCAAGAATGGAATTGTTGTGGATCCTACGAAGGTAGAAGCAGTATCTCAGTGGGAAGCGCCGAATAATGCTTCTGAGATCCGTAGTTTTCTGGGTCTTGCAGGTTATTACAGAAAGTTTATAGAAGGATTTTCCAAATTAGCGTTACCGTTGACTAAGTTGACCAGGAAGGGTCAGATGTTTGTTTGGGATGTTGAATGTGAGAAAGGATTTCAAGAGCTGAAGAGGAGGTTGACAAGTGCTCCGATCTTGATTTTTCCAAATCCGACTAAGTCTTTTATTGTGTATTGTGACGCATCATTAATGGGATTAGGTGGTGTGTTGATGCAAGATAAGCAGGTGGTGGCTTATGCTTCGAGACAATTGAAAGTACATGAAAGGAATTATCCGACTCATGATTTGGAGTTGGCAGCTGTTGTGTTTGTTTTGAAGTTGTGGAGGCATTATTTATATGGTTCTCGGTTTGAGGTGTTCAGTGATCACAAAAGTCTGAGGTATCTCTTTGATCAGAAAGAGTTGAATATGAGGCAAAGGAAATGGTTAGAATTTCTAAAGGATTATGATTTCGGTTTGAATTGCCATCCTGGTAAGGCAAACGTTGCTGCGGATGCCTTGAGTAGGAAGTCCTTGCATATGTCGATGTTAATGGTCCGTGAGTTAGATTTGGTTGAACAGTTCAGAGATTTAAGTTTGGTATGTGAAACTACTCCGAATAGTGTGAAATTGGGTATGTTGAAACTGACTAGTGGTATTCTGGAAGAAATTCGGAATGGACAGAAGTCCGATGTTGGGTTAGTTGATAAATTAACATTGATCAACCAAGGTCAAGGAGGCGAGTTCCGGATTGATGAGAATGGTGTTATGAGATTTGGTAATAGGGTGTGTGTTCCGGATGTTGCAGAGATTAGGAAGAGTATTTTGGAAGAAGGACATCATAGTGGATTGAGTATTCATCCTGGTGCTACTAAAATGTACCATGATTTGAAGAAGTTGTTTTGGTGGCCGGGAATGAAAAAGGAAATTGCTGAGTTTGTGTATGCTTGTTTGGTTTGTCAAAAGTCGAAGATTGAGCATCAGAAACCGTCAGGATTGATGGAACCGTTGTTTGTTCCGGAATGGAAATGGGATGGAATCTCTATGGATTTTGTGTCTGGTTTTCCAAGGACATCGAAGAATTGTGATTCTATCTGGGTTATTGTTGATCGGTTGACGAAATCTGCTCACTTTATTCCGATAAGAATGGATTGTTCGATGGAAAGGTTGGCAGAATTATATGTTGAGAAGATTGTGAGTTTGCACGGTATTCCTTCTAGTATTGTGTCGGATCGAGATACGAGGTTTACATCTAAATTCTGGACGGGATTGCAAGAAGCTTTGGGTACTAAGTTGCGTTTGAGTTCCGCTTATCATCCACAGACAGATGGTCAGACGGAGAGAACGATTCAGTCGTTGGAAGATTTGTTAAGAGCTTGTGTATTGGAGAAAGGTGGAGCTTGGGATAGTTATCTACCATTGATTGAGTTTACCTACAACAATAGTTTCCATTCGAGCATTGGTATGGCTCCGTTTGAGGCATTGTATGGTAGGAGGTGTCGGACACTGTTGTGTTGGTATGAATCTGGAGAGAGTGCTGTGATTGGACCGGAAATTGTCCAACAGACTTCAGAAAAGATTAAGATGATTCAGGAGAAGATGAGGACTTCTCAGAGTCGTCAGAAAAGTTATCACGATAAGAGGAGGAAAGATCTTGAGTTTAGCGAAGGAGAACATGTTTTTATGCGAGTTACTCCGATGACTGGTATTGGTCGAGCTTTGAAGTCAAAGAAGTTGACTCCATGTTTTATTGGTCCATTTCAGATTACCAAGAGAGTTGGGAAAGTTGCTTATCAGATTGCTTTGCCGCCGTCACTTGCAAATTTGCATGATGTTTTTCATGTATCTCAGCTAAGGAAGTATATTGCTGATCCGTCTCATGAGATTCGGGTAGACGATATACAGGTACGAGAGAATTTGACTGTGGAAGCGGTACCTGCGAGAATTGAGGATCGGAAGTTGAAACAGTTGCGAGGCAAGGAGATCGCGTTGGTAAGAGTGGCTTGGGGAGGACCAGCAGATGGAAATGTCACTTGGGAGCTGGAGAGTCAGATGAAGGACTCGTATCCCGAACAATTCGTCTAAGGTATGTTTTCAAGGACGAAAACTCTTTTAGTTGGGGAGAGTTGTGACACCCCAAATTTATTCAAGTGTTAAATAATTAGAAATTTAATTATTAAATTAATTAAAGGCTTAATTAATAATATTTTGGATTAAATGGATGAATTAATTATGAAATTAAAAAGGAAGACCGGGGGGTGTAAGGTTGAATTAGAGGTGTATGAAGTAAAAAGCTCTACTAAATAATAACTAATTTATTTATATTATTTGGCAAATAATAAAAGGAATATAAAAAGAAGGATAAAAAGGAAAAGAAAAAGAAGGTTATTTGGAAAAGTCATTATACGTGAAATTGGAGAAGAGAAGAGAAGAGATGAAAAAGCCAAACGCCGTGAATTCGAAGGATCATCGCGAGGTAAGGGGTGATTTCGATTAATTATGATGCTTTATAGATTTTGGAATCAATAGAATTGATTAAGCATGTTAGGAATCTCAATTTAGGATTTTCTAGGTTTGTAGAATTTGTCCCTAATGTTGTCAAATTGTGTGGAATTGAACCAATTGCATGATATAAGATTGTTAGGAATGGTTGAATTGTGTTATTTGACATTATGTTGATGTTACTTGGGTAATTATGGTGTTAATTGATGTGGTCATTCGTATGGGAATGAAAAGGAATGGATTGAGATACAAAATGCTGTCAAAATAGCAGTTTTTGGCTCTGCAGGTCGTGAGAACCGGTTCCCAGTGGGGAGGAACCGGGTTCCACTGTGTAAATTTACAAAAACTTGCAAAAACGCACGTAGGAACCGGTTCCTATATAGGTAGGAACCGGGTTCCCATACATTTTCCAGAAGGGTGATTTTTGGACTTCGCAGGAACCGGTTCCTGTATATGTAGGAACCGGGTTCTGCTGTAACTTTTTGAAAAATATTAAACTTTGAAAATTCATAACTTTCAAACCGTAAGTCCGATTTGAGTGCCGTTTTCGGAAGTATTTCTTAAATTAAAAATACTATCTTATAAAATAAGAAAAATATAATTTTATGAAAATTATTTTAAAAAGAGTCGAATTCCCGATTTTTGTAAACTTTGGTATTTTGAGAATGATATAGAATTGTTTGTAAATTGTTCTGATTTGGTGAATGAGAACTGATAATTATGTGTTGTGCCTGATATCCATTATTATTGATATGTGATCATGTGATATATTGGTTTTGGCATTATTTGGAATTATGTTGTGATCATATTCCGTTGATTTGATGTTGCATGCTGGTGATGTGCATGCATATGCATTGTTTTGGTGAAGTTAATTCCCATTGTGTGGAATTTGACTTGTATTGCCGTTAACCGATACCCGGGTGATGATGGGTGGTTAGGATGGATTCGTGTCCGGGTGTTTATGGACGAATCGATGGTTGCTGTATCCGGTTGATGATAGATCAGTGTTGGGTGACTTGCTCACGTGTTGGTACCACATGCATTGTGTCTGCATTTGTGTTTGCATGGAATTGTAACATGTTAGGATGTATTCCAGTGTTATAATTCTTTGGTTGATTATAGATTTGTGCATAATGACTTGTATGATTGGAACTGTGTGTTGAATATGAATTTATGCTAAAATGGGTGAAATAATATGCTTGTGATATAATATTGATTGAGAAACTTATAATGCATGTTAATTATGAGAAATCTCACCCTTACTTTAATGATTTCAGATTAAAGTTAGCAGCTCAGGAGTTGGTGAGGATGGCTCTAGAGCTATGTTACTTTAAGTCCGCGTGTCAGTGTCGTGCTCTGATAGGTTGTAACACTGGGGGAAACGTTTGAATGATGAGTTTTATTTTATACTCTATTGTTTAATTTATGTTGGGAATACTTATGAAGTGAAGTTATTCCCGTTTGAGACATTTCCGCTGTGTAGAACATGATATTGATTTGAATATTTATTTTAATAATTCCTTCAGTAAAACATGATAACTGTAGATTTGAGGTTTTTATATTTAACTCGAATTGTGACATCCCTGTTTTCCATGTTACTCTGATTTAATTAATATATTCGCGGGTTATTTAGAAGGGGTGTTACATCGCGCACACCCTCCTGAAATATATTACATATTCAGTATATAATTCTTCCATGGAAGAATTTACTATACAATTTCATACATCCATTATCTTTTCCTCACCTTTGATTTGACTGGTGCCAACTGCCGCAATATGAAAAATACCTTTGCAAACGAACATTCAAAATACAATAGAGTTGCCACCGAAGTATATTTTTGAAAGGGAAAACATTGATAAAACCCTAAAAGAACAAAAATATGGTCATCAAAACCAAATTCAGGTTCATGAGTCGATTCTACGCAAAGAAGGTATTAGCATCCCACACATCTGTTGTACTCAACGAGAACTATTTAATTAGTTTTGGGAATAAGAGTGTTAGCTTATGTTATTTGATTTATTCTAATTATTATGCTCTATTTACAAAATAAAGAAAGGGAGGAAATTATAGGTCTTTTATTAGAGTGTTTGACAAAATTGTGAGTCTTGCTCATACGTATCATCAGGTGCGATGAGGAATTCAAACTTGCTTAGTTCTTATTAAAAAATATGTGTGTGTTGGTTTCTTTTAGAGAGTGATGCTTAAGTTTCACGGAATAGTTAAACATTTCTTCTTGCTCGCGCTTGGAGGCTGAAACATTTGCTTGTTTCACGTAAAAATGGATAAAATATCACTCGTTTGTGAAAAGGGTTTGTGGTCGTGCTTGGGAGAAAAAAGATAGTTTGATTGGTTGGATTATTTTTAGGTGGATGATGAGTATTCAAAAAGCAAGTTCTACAACTAGTATCCAAATAATCGGGGAAGAACGAGGCCTACGCCCAATTAACCTTTTTTCATCCTAATTTATTGTAAAACATGTGAGGTAAATTGAGTCACAGTTCCTTAACGGAAGACTAGTATTCAAACGACAAGCTCTATAACTTGTATCCAAATGCTTGGAGAAAAAAGAGACACACACCAAATTAATTATTTTTCATCCATGAAAAAATGGACTAAATTCGGTTAACTATTGTATTTTATTATGAAAGACGAGTATTCGAACAATAAGCTTAATAGCTTTTATCCAAATACTTGGGAAAGAAAGAGGTCTACGCCAAATTCATCCCTTTTCATCCGATTTATTTGAAAAAATAATTTTAAGCATTTTTTATTAAGCAGGAAAAGAAAACTTGATGTTTATCAATTGTTTTTTTAGGTTTGAAGTTGATTTGATTTGGTAAAGGAAAGATTAAATGTTTTTGATTTAATTGTGAAACGATTTTGAAAATTAACTTGATGTTGATCAAGTGTTTTTTTATTATTATTTTGTTTTAGAAAGATTAATTTTAATGATTGTTATATCCTAATTTCCCCCCCTAAGATTCTCCATCATTTCATGACATCATAATACATTAAGATTACACAATTGGGTTGATCACCTCTTCTACTATCTCCTATCTATAAGTTTTCCCTTGAGGGATCAACAAGCACCTTGAATTGTGTATTGTGTATTGTGTTTTGTATATTTGTGTTTTGTGTATTGTGTATGTGTATTTTATATTGACTAACCATTTATTGAAATCCAAAAATATGTATGTATTTCCTTGTATGCTATGTAGGTATAAAGCCAAGTGCATCTCTCTCACCTCCTAAGCTAGTGTTTTGAATATTGATCCTCAATTAATTGGAAATTCATTGGACTTTAAAAGCTTGAACTTCAAGTCCATGTTTATGACATCAAAGTGACATGGTTTGATAACTCTCTCAACTTCATTTGGTCAAGTTTGTCTCAAAGTTAGTGGATGAGTTCATCAAGAAACTTCATAGGCTCTGTGTTTATTTCCATGACTTATTCAACAAGTTTCATAAAGAAATAAGTCCTCTCATAAAGTGTGATTAAAGAAAACATCATTTCAAGGTCTAATATGATTCATCATGCTCTAATTTGCAAGAAAAGTTCAAAAGATTCAAAGTTGATTCAAGATTGTTGACCTAATTTGGAAAAGTCCTCGATTCTATGGTCACAAGTGCATAAATCTATTTTCAATATTTCAAAGTGGTTATTTTTTCTATAGGATCTTATCTTCATTTACAACAAATTATCTTCACATGATAAGATCCAATTGTTCAAGGAGGATTATCAAAAGTTTGAAAAGATTACAAGTTCTTTGAGAAAACCATTGAAATCTTTGACTTAACTTCAAAAGATCATAGCTTGGTCAATTTTCATCTCCTTGAGATTATTATTTTTTCAAAACAATCTTGAGTATGTATACTAAAACTTTGATTCAAAGTACAAGATCTAAAAATTCTTGGAATGTTATGGAATTGATGAAAACATTATAGGTCATTTATGGGTTTCTCAAGAAATTTTCATCAGCTTCCAAGAACCATAACTCTTTCATTTTTTTAATGATTTTTGAGTGATTCCAATTCCATAATTCTATTTGAGGAGTGTAATTCATTTCATCTTCAATGATAAATAGATAATTTTGAGTGAAAGTTCATGTAAGTTTGAAGAACATTATAGGACATCTTGAAGATACATACATTGAGATTTTTTCTAAGTGTAAAAAATAGTTGGTTTTTCCTGATTTCAAAGGGACACAACTTTCAGCTCAAATGTTCAAATGGAATCTTTCTTGGGACATTGTAAACCTTGTGATGATGTCTTTCAAATGTGACAAGAATGAGATCATAAAGCCTTCTGAGAAAGTTGCCCCGTGAATTTAAAGATGACACCTTGAAACTGAAGCTTTTCACCAAGTTAGATTGCAATTTGAATTTAAAGATGGCACCTTTGGTAATTTTTTGGAGTTATTATTTTGTGTTTAGATACACTTTATGTATTTCATCAATTAATTCTATTTAATTAACTATTTTAAAAAAAATGTTTTCAATTATTTTAAATGCATTCTATTTCCTTTTTTTGTGATTGACTCTGACTTGTGGATAATTGGTGACACTTCAGGTCAATTTGCTCAATCTCATTGGATCTTGGGTGTTGATTTTTGAATAAAAAAATTCACCAAAATGGACGAATGATGTTGATGATAATTCACTATTACAAAACGCATAAACAACAATGCCATGGTCACCACGGTTCTTCACTTCACTGTGGTGACATCTCTAAACTAAGGCGCTCCCATATTATTTTTGTTTTTTAATAAAAAATTATTTATGTATAACAACAGTTGAGGAGCCAACCGTGGTGTAACCATTAAGATTTCATAGGTTCGAACCTCATCGCCATCATATATATTATTCCTTTAATGTTAAGTGTAATACAGTGGGAGAACTGACTTTACTGGTTTTGTATTTTATCGCAAATGTTACGGTTAGCAAGAGTCGCCCCTGACTTTTCTTTTATCTAACAAAGGAAATGGTGAAAAGAACAGGAAAGAACTTTTTAACGATTTTAATTTCAGGGGGTAGGTTATGGAAAGAGAAGGTATTAGCACCATTTACAACCGTAGTTATCTACGGGCTCTTAGTGGCTAGCTCACTTTGAAAATGCTTTTAGCGTAAGTGTGTTTGAAAATATTTTTGAAAAGATGCCTTAGTGTGGTGAACTTTGTAATGATTCTCGTATCGTTAAGAATGCATACAAAGTGTTTTTGTCTTTGAAAGTATTTAGGAAAGAGAGTGTATGTGTGAGAAATTGATTTGTTTTTATGAGCATACAACTACAAGATGTCTACCTACTAGAAAGATTGTTGTTATTTTCCTCTTTTCCTTTAGATAATGCTATCCTACCATTAGTTAGTAGGTAGCCCCATCATTGGATGTTTTGAGGGATAGGCGCGGGTCATTATACAATCATAGAGGCAACTTGTAGGATGCTTTAGTAATTTATCATAAGGGACTAGATCATTTATCGAAAGGCAACATCAAAGGGTCATCGAGGGACTATGATCTTTGTATCGAGGGACTTTGCTAAAGTGTCCCACGTTCGAGGGACATGACTGTTGTTTATCCGAGGAAACCAGTGAGGAATACCCTAAAGGTGCGCATGTGTGAAGTGTGTTATGTTTCAGTTATTAGTCTTGAGGTTAGATTGTCTAGCATTTTCTTTTAGCATACAAGTCTATTAGCATACATCTAGCAGTTAAATATATACAAGTGTGAAAAGTAAAAATGCGAAATTTAAACTACACTATTACATCACTTCAGGGACGGGGAGTACAAATAAAAAATTGGGGAATAAAAAGGTAAAGGTCCTAATTAGCTATTACAAACTTTGGACAGTTACAATATTGAAAAAAAATGCGAAAAATTAAATAAGCACGCAGAGATTGAAAAGAGCAAGATATCTAAAAAAAACCTAAAAAATTCTAAGTATAAGAAAATGTTTTTGGTGTTTTTATTAAGAAAAATAATTGAATGATAATTAAAGCTTAATTCTAATTATATTTTAATTAATAAAATAAACTTAAAAAGTGATTAAATTAATTAATTTTTATTGTGAAAATAAAGTTAATTAATTAAAATCTATATCTATTTTTTTAATTAAAAAAGGTTATTAAAAGAAAATAATTAAATTAAATTAAAACAAAATAAAAAGAAGAAATATTTATGGGCCTTGTAAGAAATTGGCGGGGGGTGGAAAGAAGGAAAACTAAGCCCAAAAAAATGAGCCCAGGAGCTGGTGGTGGTTTTGCGTGACTGGTTCCCTGGGGTTCACCATGGGTACTCCATCAGGGGCATTGGATCTGAATCTTTCAAGATCTGAAGGTCAAAGCATTATATATACCACACAATCTTACCAATTGGAGTCAATGTGAGGGTGGTTTCTGGGGTTGATTTGAGGGTAATGGTTGATTCTGACTCTTGGCAACGTTAAGAGGACAGTGGAAGGTTTGGATTTGTTTGAAAACCGCTGGAGATGCGAGATATGATTTTCAAAATTTCTTTGAATTTGGAGAACTTTTTGGAGAGCTTTGGTGCAAAATTTCATGGTCCTTTTGAGCTTGCATTGCTTGAGTATTTATAGGGAAGTGAAAGAGGTAGATATATATGGTAATGAATCAAAGCCATGAAGGCCTTTTTCAAACCAATATCAAACACCTTAATTTGTTTCCAAACTTGTCATATACTTGCCATTTTAGTTTTTATCATGAACCTAGACACATTGCTGGCTTGCATGAATTTGTTGGGCTTGCAAAAGGTTTGAAATCCAAAGGCCTAACTCTTCACACTCTATTTTCATCTTTTTATTCAATTTTATTTATTTTTAAATGAATAAAAAAAATCAAATAAAAGCAATAAAAATCATGAGCATATGTGAATGTTTTTTAGAGGCCCTACCACATCTTATAAACATGTTTGAATATAAAAAACTAGGCCCATTAGTTTAAAATTGCAATTTTGCTCAATTTGTATTTCATGAATTTCTTCAAAATCTCCAAACTTTTGAAACTCATAACTTGGTCAATTTTTAACTTTTGAAGATGATATTGGACTTTTCGAAAAGCTCAAGATATCCTCTGCAATCTCTATGTTTGTCATTTTTGCTTTTGAAGACTTTATGTTGATGTAAGTTGCCTTGACAAAAAGTGTCTTTTGTTGACTTTTGAAAATGACCTATAATGTATTAGCTCATATCTTCAAAATGAAGCATTTGTTGGACTTGAGAATAAAAGAAAAGTCGTAGAGAAATGATTTTTCTTCAAAATGGGAATTGGTTGGGGAAAATTTGATGAAACATGTGAAAGTTATGCCTCGTTAAAGTTCAGTTGACTTCTCCTAAGGAAACCCTAATTTGATAATTCTTGACTTTTGATGATTTGAGAGCTTTCCTTGGGGAATCATGATCAACCCTCGATAAAATGATGAATATCACTTAAAAATGTTGATTTTGACCAAAAATCTTGAAGTTTGACTGTAAGTTGACCATAATTGACTTTTTGACCAATACAGTTAATTTTCAATCATCTGAGCCATTGATTGAGCAAACTTGTGATGCAAGACTTGAAACTTGACATGAAAATTGTTGAGGAACTAAGGAGAACCATGGAATCCACTTGAGACCTTTGCAAACCAAATTTCCTTGAGAAACTCCAAACCCTAGTTGTAGGCCTTTGGCTTAGGAGGAGCATCTTGACTAATCAACCCTTGAGTGTCTTGAATATCTGAGAAGCCTTGAAAGAATGTCTTGAGAAGAAAATGGGAGGGAAAATTTTGGGGTACAACAGCTGCCCCTGTTCAATGTTCTTAAACCTGAAGAGTTAGATTGGCATGTCTGCCATTCGTGACTTGAAGGTAGAATATGATTGAACACTTAAGTGCCCAGAAATTTGCACCCGGCTGTGCAAGAGGTAACATTGTTGGTTGATTGCACCAGGAATGGGCTTATAGATTCCATTTGGAGAGGTGACAGAGAGTTGTCAGAGATGGGCTTATAGATGCCATCCAAAATAACTGTTGACTTCAACTGGAAGAAGTATCAGAATAAATCTTTGGTTGATTCAAAATGAGCCAGAGAAAGGTCTACTGGAAAAGCATCAGGATAAATCATTAATCGATTTAAACTAAACCAGCATATGTCTGTACTTAAATTTAACTGGATAAGAATCAGAATAAATCTTTGAGCGATTTAAGCTGAACCAGAGAAAGGTCTTAATTGTCTTCAACTGGATAAGAATCAGAATAAATCTTCGAGCGATTTAAACTGAACTAAAAAAGTGTCTACTAGAAAAGAATCAGGATAAATCAATGGTCGATTTAAACTGAGCCAACAAATGTCTATAATTTTCTTTAACTGGATAAGAATCATAATAAATCTTTGGGCGATTTAAACTGAACCAGAGAAAGGTGCCTACTGGAAAAGAATCAAGATAAATCATTGGTCGATTTAAACTGAACCAACAAAGGTCTATGATTATCTTTAACTGGATAAGAATCAGAATAAATCTTTGAGCAATTTAAGTTGAACCAGAGAAAGGTCTTGATTGTCTTCAACTGGATAAGAATCAAAATAAATCTTTGGTTGATTCAGAATGAACCAGAGAAAGGTCTACTGGAAAAGCATCAAGATAAATCATTGGTCGATTTAAACTGAACCAGTAGATGTCTATAATTGCCTTTAACTGGATAAGAATCAGAATAAATCTTTGGGCAATTTAAATTGAACCAGAGAAAGGTGCCTACTGGAAAAGCATAAGGATAAATCATTGGTCGATTTAAACTGAACCAACAGAGGTCTATAATTATCTTTAACTGGATAAGAATCAGAATAAATCTTTGAGCGATTTAAGCTGAACTAGAGAAAGGTATTGATTGTCTTCAACTGGGTAAGAATCCGAATAAATCTTTGGTTGATTTAAACTGAACCAGAGAAATGTCTACTGGAAAAGCATCAGGATAAATCATTGGTCGATTTAAACTGAACCAGTAGATGTCTATAATTGTCTTTAAATGGATAAGAATAAGAATAAATCTTTGGGCGATTTAAACTAAACCAGAGAAAGGTGCCTACTGGAAAAGCATCAGGATAAATCATTGGTCGTTTTAAACTGAACCAACAGAGGTCTATCATTATCTTTAACTGGATAAGAAACAAAATAAATCTTTAAGCATTTAAGCTGAACCAAAGAAAGGTCTTGATTCTCTTCAACTGGATAAGAATCAGAATAAATCTTTGATTGATTTAAACTGAACCAGAGAAAGGTCTACTGGAAAATCATCAGGATAACCATTGGTCGATTTAAACCAAACCAACAGATGTCTATAACTGTCTTTAACTGGATAAGAATCCGAATAAATCTTTAGGAGATTTTGACTGAACCAGAGAAAGGTGCCTACTTGAAAAGCATCAGGATAAATCATTGGTCGATTTAAACTGAACCAGCAGAGGTCTATAATTATCTTTAACTGGATAAGAATAGGAATAAATCTTTGAGTGATTTAAGCTAAACTAGAGAAAGGTCTTGATTGTCTTTAACTGGATAAGAATCAGAATAAATCTTTGGTTGATTTAAACTGAACCCGAGAAAGGTGCCTACTAGAAAAGCATCAGGATAAATCATTGTATAATTTAAACAGAACCAACAGAGGTCTATGGTTATCTTTAATTGGATAAGAATCAGAATAAATCTTTGAGCGATTTATGATGAACCAGATAAAGGTCTTGATTTTCTTTAAGTGGATAAGAATCATAATAACTCTTTGGTTAATTTAAACTAAACCAGAGAAAGGTCTACTAGAAAAACATCAGGATAAAACATTGGTCTATTTAAACTGAACCAACAAATGTCTATAATTGTCTTTAACTGGATAAGAATAAGAATAAATCTTTGGGCGATTTAAACTGAACCAGAGAAAGGTGCCTACTGGAAAAGCATCAGGATTAATCATTGGTCGATTTAAACTAAAGCACCAGAGGTCTATAATTATCTTTAACTGGATAATAATAAATCTTTGAGCAATTTAAGCTGAACCAAAGAAAGGTCTTGATTGTCTTCAACTGGATAAGAATCAGAGTGAATCTTTAGTTGATTTAAACTGAACCAGAGAAAGGTGTACTGGAAAAGCATCAGGATAAACCATTGGTCGATTTAAACTGAACCAGAAGATGTCTATGATTATTTTTAACTGGATAAGAATCAGAATAAATCTTTGAAAAATTTAAGCTGAAACAGAGAAAGATCTTAATTTTCTTCAACTAGATAAGAATCAGAATAAATCTTTGGCTGATTTAAACTGAACCAGAGAAAGGTCTACTGGAAAAGGTTCAGGATAAATCATTGTTCGATTTAAACTGAACTAGAGAAAGGTCTACTTGAAAAGCATCAGGATAAATCATTGGTCGATTTAAACTGAACCATCAGATGTTTGTACTTAACTTTAACTAGATAAGAATCGGAATAAATCTTTGAGTGATTTAAACTGAACCAGAGATAGGTCTTGAATGTCTTTAACTGGATTAGAATCAGAATAAGTATTCAGGCGATTTAAACTGAACCAGAAAAAGTGTCTACTGGAAAAGAATCAAGATAAATCATTTGTCAATTTAAACTGAACCAGTAGATGTCTCTTTGAGAATGACCTTCTGAGGAAAATGTTGAAATAACCCTTTGTCAGATGTAGCCTTTGAGAAGATTGTTAGGTTATATAAGTAGTTGATGATGTTTGTTGATTGGTCTTTCCTGAAAGGGTAAAGAGTTAAATGTATGCAACACCATGACGTATGAAATTTATTACATAATAATGTTCTCAAAATAAATGAGACTGTGCTATATGCATTTCGTTTGCATATGCTATGATATTTGGTAAATGATGTATGAGTGTGACATGTTATTGAAATGCATTTGTAAATTTGAGCAACATCTTTGTATGGGAAAAATAAATCCTTGACTGTCGCTGGGGATAAAGAGTATGTGTATCTTCGATCTTCCGAGGATTGTTTCTGCTGGGGGCTCCTGCTTTCTTATCTGAGGAAAATCCGCTGGGGAACATTGATTTCTGCTTTTTTCTTGAGGAAAATCTACTGGAGAATGTTAATTCCTGCTTGGGGAGAAAAGTTCAAGAACATTGGTCGTTCATTTCTCTGCTGGGGAGTTTATACTCTGACCGGGGATAGAAGAGATGGATAACCTTTCGGCCTATCTGGGGAGGATACAGTTGACTGATATCTGGCCCAGCTTTAGATTCAGTAGAAAATCTACGGGGATAGTGGAAAATTTACTGGGAATAGGAATTTCGTCGGTGACTCATGGCCATCTGAGTAACAGACTCAAGCTAGGGAGACGATAATTTGCTGGGGAAATAAACCCTGTCGACAGAGCAATACTTTGCTGAGGAAACACCTTTGTTGAGGAAATAAACTATGTTGGAGAGTAGAGACCTGTAGGGGGTTTTGAAATCTCGCAAGAATAAACTCAGATGGGGAAGAGAACTTCCATGAACTGTACTGGTCAAAACTCCATAGGTTGGTGACATTATTGGGAAGAAGATCATACTCCTTTATCCTCTAGAGCAATCTGTCGGGGAAATTGTGGGGAATGTATAATCTTGTGAAGATTACTCTGTAGGGATAATCTCATGGAAGTTGTGGGGATTCGTGGGTGGCTTGGATGTTGTCCTAACTCCCAGAGTCTTAAGTAAATGCTGATCAGGGTGATAAGTCTTATACTGATAGACAGGTGATGAGATGACATGACATAGTCGTACGCTTTAATCCCTAACTTTTACTTGGACTGTCCTTTTAGATTTGCAGTACACCGGGATACTCTTTTTTGCCCAAGCCGTCTTTTTAGGTTTTCGACTTGCTGCGTGTACAGTTTTATTTATATATCCCTAATTTTCCCCATTTTTTTTGGTTCGCCGGGATGCCCTTATTTTTTCCTAGGCCAGTCAACCTAGCAGATCTTTTTTTCCCTTTTTCATGCATAGTATTTTCTGACAATGTCCGCGTTCACCGGGTGCAGAGAACTGTCACTGTGCATAGTAGTAAGTGTTGCAGAACTGCTAGAAAATGTTTGCTTGATCGTACGTGACCCTTTGCTGGAACTCATGTTTAATGCCCCAAGTAATTCAGATGGAGGTCTGCCCCTGGCTATTTGACACTTTTGAGAGATTCCTTGAATCTTGACTCGACTGCCCCCAAATCAGTTAGACACCATGTCATGCCCCTTGATTATGAAAGGTCTGTTACTGGAAATGTCTTTCCATATGAGGTGATTCTTTTCATTGAGAGGATTTCTGTTCATTGAATATCCATCGTGCGAATTTCTTAGTTGTCGAACAATTAGTCATATGCAAACAATGGCATTTAAAAATTCAAAGCTTATGTCTGTCTTGAAGTTTTGAAAATGCAGTTTTAGTAAACAAACAGAATTTTGTAAGAATATGAATTCAACTCAGAATTTATAGTAAGCCTTACAGGAGTCAGGATACCTTTTGTAACAATATGCTTTTGAACTAACCCATGCTTCAGCTAGGACCTTTAAGGGTTGTAACGTGGCATGGTTCACGGTTTAAGAAACAAAGGATAAAGGCTCAAAATTTATTTGTACCCACCCGTTCTCCGTAATGTTCTTCAGTTTTATACTTAGTTAATTATGCGTTTAGATTCCAATTGAGTCTGGAATCTTTGCCCTGATATTTCGGTGATGGTTCTGATACTGAAAGTTTATTTGAGAAGGCAGTCATCATTTTTTTTTGTAATATATTTTTTTTGTTGAGGATTTTTAGCTACCTTTTTTTTTTTGATTTTATTATCCCTACCTTTTTCCTGAACCGTTTCTTCTGTGATTACAGTCAGCGGGATGCCCCAGTTTTTCCTTAAGTCTCCTTCATAGGTTTTGACTTAGTGGGCTTTTCTTTTGAGAGACAATGACTGCCTGTTTTAATGATTATGCATGACCATCACTGACTTTTGATTCGGGATGATATATTTGATATCACCTATTGTGTATGAAGTGAATGTTTGTGCATTTAAATTAACTGAGAAACTACCCTCCCCTGGTTATGATTAAATGTTTAAATTTATGAAAAAGAAAACTCCTACTTCTTAGGCTCAAAGGGGTTGACTAGGGATTATCTTACTTATAAATCCACTGTTTAGGATTTGAAACAACGCTTTTACATCGTCAGCAAGGTCTGTTCAAAAGCACACTATATGAGATTGTGGTATCGTTTTCGTCATCCTCCCTCTAAAGGCTTATAGCTTTTAACGAGAGTTAAGTATCATAAAAAAAGCACAGTTTAATTATAGTGAAAACGAATGGATTAATTCAAGACAAACATATGCAATGCATTAATGAAAATAAAGTTTGACATAAAGATAAGTGTTCAAATAAAAAAAATTACAACTAAAATTCAAATGAAATGGACATTATCTAACTTAGACATAATTTGGCATGAGAGAAGTGATCACATTAGGAGTCTTAGGAGGGTCAAATTTAATCTCCTTAGCATCAATCATATCTTGAATCTTGTTCTTCAACGCCCAACAGTCATTCATATCATGGTCAGGGCTATTGGAATGGTATGCACACCTTGAATTGGGATGATAGCTAGGAGCGGAAGTATTTGGATTCCTAAGAGGCCCTTCAATGTAATCAACTCCATCTTCATAATGTGTTGTAATTCTTGAGCCAAGGACATGTTGATTTTGGTAAATTGTCTTTTGGGCGTATCCTGCTTACGTTGATTGCACTTTCATCGTTGTTGTACTGGTGCCGGATTAGAGACCAGTACTGCCCCTATAAATTGGTGGTAGTTTCTCTTATTACGACCCTTCTGACCATACACAACATTGACTTCTTCCGTACTACCAAATGGATTCTTCTCAACATTAGAATATGTAGCCATTAGAATCTTACCACTCTTGATACCACTTTAAATTCTTTCTCCAGTTAGAATCATCTCCGTAAAACCAGACGAAGAGCTTCCAAGAAGAAAATTAAATAATGGGCCTGTCAAAGTACCCATGAACATGTCCATCATTTCCCGGTAAGTAAAAGGAGGTTGCACTCTTCCAGTTAGATCTCTCCATTTCTGGGCATATTCTTTGAAACCTTCATTATATTGGTACTGTACAGGAGTTTTGCAACTGTACACGAGTCGGCACCAGGTCAACATTATATTGGTACTGCTTGTAGAAAGCTGCAATAAGTCTTCCCAGGTATAAATGTTGGTTCCTTCCATTTGGTAGAACCATTCGAGTTGAGTGTCGGACAAACTCTTTTGAAATAAATGGACCCACAAATTTCGGTCGGCCGTATGAGGTTGGATCTTTCAAACATATGAATTCAGATGAAGTTTGGGGCAAGAGACCCCATCATATTTAGCAAAAGCAGGGACCTTGAATTTGTGAGGGATAACCACCCCTGGAACCAGCCCTAGTTCACCGAAATCCAATCCTGGTATCTTCTGGACCTCTATAGCCTTGAGCCTATCTTCCAACTATCTGTACTTGCCATCAGCATGAGGGTACTATTTTTTAGAGTAGTCTTTGTCCTGATTGTTTCTACCTTCAGGCCTAGCATTTCTGACATCCTCTTCTTGGTCATCATCTTCTTCCGGGGAAACATCTTCCATCTGAACTGGTTGAGCAGGACGCTTGAACCTTCTCCCAAAATTGAGGATATCAACCAACTTCTTAGTCTTCTTCTTTTTCTTAGAAAGGAGTGCCATCATCTCTTGTTTCCCCTTGGCCAGATTCAGAAGAGTCTATTGGAATTGTGCATGCTGAACTTGGAGATCCTTCACAGTTTGTTTGAGAGCCATTTTTCTGCTGAAATAAACAGTGAGAGAATGAGAAACCTGTAATGGAAAACCTGTTATGAAATTATGCATGATATTTAGATGTAATGTTTTCAAAGACCTCGCGGGGTAAACACAAGAAAATGTTAGAGACTGAATCTTACTGTAACTTTGATTGAAGAACTTCGTATCGTTGAACATCTTTCTACGAGAATCAAGCTCACCATGTCGAGTGGGTCCTAGAAATTGACTCAAGATATCGTGCTTTGGTATTTAACGACATTGGTTAGAGGAAAATAAATCCCCTTGCCCCTTGCTAGACGTCTGCTTTATCATAACCTGCACCACAGACCCTTGAGATCCTTGAAATGGTTAAGAAAATGATATGTGTAATGATGTTATGATGTTATGTTCTAATAATTAATCATACACAAGCAAGACACACAAAGCCTTAGGTTTAAGCTTTCATGGAGTTTATAGGTAAGTACCCTCTTGAAGTTTAGTTGGTTCAACCTGTCTTAAAAGAAGTAACCGGGTTCTAAGGAATCTCAATATCATAGATCTTTCTTCATTGGACATTATTTTAGCTTAAGCATCCAAACTGCGGCCAAAATATCCCGAAAGTCAGATCTCAATGAGTTTAGTATCGAGTATCAACTAACTTTACAAGAATACCCAAACAACCCTTCAAGAATAAATCAAGCAAGTTAAACAAGGAAAGCATTTAAAATATGAACTATCTCTAAGGTAACTCCACTTTTAGTGTCATTTCCCCAACAGATTCGCCAGTTCTGTAATACGGTGGGAGAACTGACTTTACTGGTTTTACATTATATCGCAAATGTTGCGGTTAGCAAGAGTCGCCACCGACTTTTCTTTTATCCAACAAAGGAAAGGGTGAAAAGAACAGGAAATAACTTTTTAAAGATTTTGAGTTTGGGAGGTAGGTTATGGAAAGGGAAGATATTAGTACCCTTTCCATCCGTAGTTATATACGGGATCTTAGTGGCTAGCTCACTTTGAAAATGATTTTAGTGTAAGTGTGTTTGAAAATATTTTTGAAAAGACACCTTAGTGCATCATACTTTGTAATGATACTCATATCGTTGAGAATGCATACAATGTGTTTTTGTCTTTGAAAATATTTAGGAAAGAGAGTGTAAGTGTGAGAAATTTATTTGTTTTTATGAGCAAGAAACTACAAGCTGTCTACCTACTCGAAATATCTTTGTTCTTTTCCTCTTTTCCTTTAGATAGTGCTATCTTACTATTAGTTAGTAGGTATCCCCATCATTGGATGTTTTGAGGGACATGCGCGGGTCATAGTACAATCATATAGGCAACTTGTAGGATGCTTTAGCAATTTATTGTAAGGGACTAGATCATTTACTGAAAGGAAAAATTGAAGGGTCATCGAGGGACTATGATCTTTGTATCTAGGGACTTTGCTAAAGTGTCCCATGTTCGAGGGACACGACTGCTGTTTATCTGAGGCAACTAGTGAGGAATACCCTAGAGGTGTGCATGTGCGAAGTGTGTTGTGTTTCAGTTATTAGTCTTGAGGTTAGATTTTCTAGCGTTTGCTTTTAGTCTTTCCATACAAGGCTATTAGTATACATCTAGCAGTTAAATATATACAAGTCCTGAAAGTAAAAATGCGGAATTTAAACTACACTATTACATTGCTTCAGGGATGGGGAGTACAAACCAACAATTGGGTAATAAAAAGGTAAAGGTCCTAATTAGCTATTACAAACTTTGGACAGTTAAAACATTGAAAAAAAAGTGAAAAAGTAAACAAGCGCGCGGAGATTGAAGAGAGCAAGATATCTAAAAAAAACCTAAAAAATTCTAAGTATAAGAAAATATTTTTGGTGTTTTTATTTAGAAAAAATAATTGAATGATAATTAAAGCCTAATTCAAAATATATTTTAATTAATAAAATAAACTTAAAAAGTGATTAAATTAATTAATTTTTATTGTGAAAATAAAGTTAATTAATTAAAATCTATATCTAATTTTTTTAAATAATTTTTATTAAAAAAAGGTTATTAAAAGGAAAGAATGAAATTAAATTAAAACAAAATAAAAAGAAGAAAGATTTATGGACCTTCTTTTAAGAAATTGGAGGGGTGTGGAAAGAAGGAAAGCTAAGCCCAAAAAAACGAGCCCAGGAGGTGGTGGTGGTTCTGCGTGACCGGTTCCCTGGGTTCACCATGGGGACTCCATCAGGGGCGTTGGATCTAAATCTTTCAAGATCTGAAGGTCAAAGCATTATTTACACCATGCAATCTTACCAATCAAAGTTGATGTGAGGGTGGTTCTGGGGTTGATTTGCAAAGGGTAATGGTTGATTCTGACTCCTGGCAACGTTAAAAGAACAATGGAAGGTTTGGATCGGTTTGAAAACCGCTGGAAATGCGAGATATGATTCTGACAAGTTCTTTGAATTTGGAGAACTTTTTGGAGAGCTTTGGTGCAAAATTCCATTGTTATTTTGAGCTTGCATTGCATGAGTATTTATAGGGAAGTGAAAGAGGTAGATATATATGGTAATGAATCAAAGCCATGAAGGCCTTTTTCAAACCAATATCAAACACCTTAATTTGTTTCCAAACTTTCCATATCCTTGCCATTTTCGTTTTTAGCATGAACCTAGACACATTGCTGGCTTGAATGAGTTTATTGGGCTTGCAAAAGGTTTGAAATCCAAAGGCCCAAGTCTTCACACTCTATTTTCATCTTTTTATTCAATTTTATTCATTTTTAAATGAATAAAAAATCAAATAAAAGCAACAAAAATCATGAGAAGGTGTGAATGTTTTTTAGAGGCCCTACCATATATTATAAACATGTTTGAATATAAAAAACTAGACCCATTAGTTCAAAATTGCAATTTTACTCAATTTGCATTTCATGAATTTCTTCAAAATCTCTCAACTTGTGCAACTTATAACTTTCTCAATTTTAAACTTTTGAAGATGATATTAGACTTTTTAGAAAGATCAAGATGTCCTCTATAATATATATGTTGATCATTTTTGATTTTGAAGATTTTCTCTTCATGTATGTTGCTGTTGTACCCCAATTTTTTTGCCCCTAAGATCCCTCCACCATACCATGTTGTTCCAATCACAAAAAGACCACATTAGGGCTTTTGGTTCTTCTCCATATCTTTAGATTTTATCTTTGAGGAATCCCCAAGCACCTTGACTTGTTTTCTTTTGTGATCATGTATATTTTGTCTTGATTTTCTTTCTAATTAATAAAATGCAATGTTGGTTTGTCTTACTTATTAATAATGTAGGTAAAGGCAATGAGGTTTAGCAAGTTGCTCCATGGGTTCATGAGTTTATTTCCATGCCCTAGTAAATAAAGCTTGAGAAATTCAAACCTCACCATTGAAGTTGTTTTGGAAGGAATGAAATAGCAAGGTTTATATTGGTTCACCACCTTTCAAAGTTATCAAGATTGATTCAAAAGTACAAGGGGTTGATTGAAGAAGTTGTCATGTTTGGACAAGGCTTTGTTCCCATTAGGTCACAAGTGCATATTTCTCTCAAATATAAAGATATGGAATTAGTTTTGGTTTCTATGAGTTCTCATTTTCATCCTCAACAACTTCTATCTACAAGGAAAGGGTGTTGGTACAAGAAGTTTGTTCAAAATTGTCAAAGTTCTTCAAAGCATTTTCTTGATCTAGGAGCTAGGGTTTTGAACTTCAAAGAAGTATATCTTCCTCATCTTTTGGTATTTTTGAGTAATTCCAAATACATCCTTCTCTTCAAAAGGTTATTAATAAATCACTTCAAGAGTTTCAAGGAGTTTTCATGTGGAAGAAACTTGATGATGAAGAAGGATTACAAGTTCTCCAGATGAACTCCCAATTTCTCATGTGTGACTTCAAATGATCATAACTTGGTCAAATTTTGTCACCTTGATCCTACACTTTTTCCATAATGATCTTGAATATGTGAACTTTATTCCTTATTTAATGTGCAAAATGAGAAAATGGATGGAAGATGCCCTAAGGATACAAAAGATTATAGGTCATTTCATGATTTTTTTCCAACTTAACAATTCATAACTCTCAATTTTTGGAGATTTTGAATGGATGAAGTTTCAAAATGTCATTAAAGATGTCTATTTCATGCCATCTTTTTTGGTCAAGAGAAAATTCCAAGTGGAAGGCCATGTTTGGATGCAAAACATTTTAGGTCACTTTTGAAGAAAATTTTAAATATTTCTAAGCATGGAAAGTCAACCTTTTTTCACCAACTTTGACTCAATGCAACTTTCAGCTCAAGCATCCATTTGATTCCATTATTTTTACATTGTAATGCTTGTAACCTCATCTTTCTAAAGCATCAAGAATCAAGCCCAAAGACCCCTTGAGTTGAAAATGCCATTGTTCTGAAATTGGTAACTTGGAACTGAATTTCTCACCAAGTCAGAATTTTGAAATCCACAATGTGGCCTCTAATCACAAGATTTATGCATGTTTTTGATTTAAACTTGATTAACAAACTTGCCAGAAGTGTTTAGCACCTAAAAACGCAAAGATTGGATGAGTTTTAGTGAAAATGAGATCACACTTTACTCGTGCATCAGGTTCACACGAATTCCCTCCAAAATGCATCATTCACTCTTCCTTTTGATCCCATTTGCTTCTCCTATAAATAATGAGCTATCCTATTCATTTTCTCAAGCTTGAATAGCCAGAATCACCCTGCCAAACTTGCTCCATAACTCAACTTTCTGTAACTTATTAATCAATGTTCAAGCCTTTTTCAATCTAATTTTTCTATCAATTTACCTTCCTTGATCTTCCCTGAAGCTAACCATACAATTACCTTCAAGAATCGTACCTTATATTGCTCCATAGAAGTCTAGTTTTAGAGCTCTGCAACTCAACTTCAGTAGATAGATTTCTCCATCAATTCTTCAAAACTTTGATATCATTGTGATGCTCTCATTGCCCTGGTTCTAGTCGCAACACTTGCTTTTATCTGGAAACACGTTTTGACCATGAAATTTCAAATCCATTTTCAAAACTTTCCTTCCAATTGCTTGAGCTATAGTTTATATAAATTTGTCGCAAAGGTGTGGTTGTCTTCGTCTTGAAAGACGAAGCGAATGGCATAAGTCTGAGCTTCTGATTTTACAGTTTGAGAGACCTGCAATTCATGTTGACTGGAGGTTGAAGATGACTAACGTGTCATCTTCCAACCAATGAAGGCGCGCCACTTGTTTTTTTTGAATTTCTGATTTAATAAGTGACCCAGTGTTTTATTCACTAATGACCATGATATGCACATTGCGCCAAATCCCTTGGATTTGATTACTAACGCGTTTTGACTCTCATCCGTTGGTCCACATCTTTTTGGTTTTTATTTTATTTTCTGATTTTTATATTTAATTGTTTTAAACTTCAAAAAATCATAGAAAATCCATTTTTAGTCCAAAAAATCTGAAAAAATTATGAAAATATTTTTGATTTTTCTCTTTCTGATTTTTATTTTTTTACAATTTTATTTTGTGTTTTGATATTTTTTTATAAATTTTCACTTTATTTGAATTGTTTTAAATGTTTAAAAATATTTTTATGCATTTTTAAATTCTGAAAAAATTATGGAATGATCCAATGATATTGGGACAAATATTGGTGACCTCATTTATTTTTAATTTTTGACTTTGTTATTTTTTTTATCATTTTTGGTTTATTTTACCTATTTATTTTAATTTTAGAAAATAGTTTCTGGCTTTAAAAATATTACCAAAAATTTTGTAAAAATATTTGAGTCCTTTTCTGATTTTTCTATGGTCTTACTTTTAATTTCTTGATTAATTTGAACATAGTTGATATTTTTATCTTTTATTTCTATTTTAAAATATTTTTAAAAACCTTTTTAATGTATATATTAAATGCAATATTATTTTTCTGATTATTTTCTGGATGATCTTGGATTGAATTTTTGATTATGAACTTTGTTAACATCATTGGATCCATGGTGTTGAGTTTAACTCCATAAAAATGGATGAATGATTTTAATAATAGTTTGATTAAAATTTAATTCAAATGTGGTTTATATATTCTTCCCCACCCCTCTTCATCTCATCCCTTTCTTATTGCACTATGTGTTATTGGAGCATGATCTCTATATCATGTCTCAAAACAAGTGTATCAATTACTATTGACCAGCCTCAAAATAGGTGCGACTTTTATATAAGTCCACTTACGATTGTTTAACATAGCACTAAATTTTGTCCTGATTCGAATAAATGATCATTCGTGGCCCAAACCTATGTTTGCAAGCCCAACTATGTTAATTTAATCCATTTGATCCAATAACTTTGAGATTCTTTGTATGGAGGCTTTGGTTCTACCAATCCTCTAATGGATCTACAACACTTTTGGTCAACGCGGATCACTTAAATATCATTGATCATTAAATGGTACTTGTGAGGATTCCAAATTGATGATATACTTGAAAAAAAGCAAATGCAAACTTGTTATGTGGAGGCTTTGGTTCTACCAATCCTCTAATGAGTTCCAAATGCAAGTTTCAAGATGGTCATCCAACTAACCACTAATTATTAATTTGTTTCACTTTATGCTTTTATTTTTTATGCTTTATGTACCATTTACTTTAAGCATTACATTTCATGTCATTTGTATTTTGATCACTTGAGCATTTATATCCTTGTTATCTTTACTTTGCTCATTTGAGCCTTTCTTTTCTTTTTTTTCAAAGACACCTAATAATCAACATGGACCCTAAAAAGCTTTAATGATACTTGGACTATTTGGTTACTATCCTTGGCATTATGGAGTATTGGACTTCTTGGACTTAGGGTTAGAAACCTTGGCCTATGTTGAAAACAATGTGACCTTAATTGATATTTTGTCTGGAGCTCTTGAGGTTTACCTCAAGACATTGGGTTATTTGTTTGTTTTGTGTGAATGTTATTGTGATTACATTCTTTCTTTGTAATATGGAATTCACCCGTATACAACCGTTACTCTGCCCAATTTTTTTGAGAAGACTTAATACACTTGAAGTTTGGTTCTCTCAAGAGGTGTAGTATCTTTGCTTGTTTGGTTTCAATCCAAGGATTGGAAATTCTATCTTTACTCATAATGTCAAGTGTTGCCTTCTTGTTGGTTAGATGGTTCTTATCCCTAGCTTTTACCTTATACTTTAGGATAGTCTCTTCTTCTCCTCCCATCTTCTTTAATTTCAAAAATCTTCTTCCTCTTTTTGAAAATACTTCTTGTTTTTGAAACTTGAACCATTTTAATAATAAACTTGGACTTATGTCCATGCATTTTTCAAGACATTTTCATAAATAAACTTCAATAAACTTAATAATACCTTGACATTTTTTGTGAGAAGACTAAAAGTTAATCAATCTCATTTTAAACCATTTTGCCACTTTGGCTTTTTATTTTAAAACTTTTCTCAAAAGATTAGACTCTAGTCAATCCTTGTAGTGATGCAAACAACTATACTTCTAAAATATATAGTGAAGAGAGATATTTTCCACTTGGGTGTTGAGTGAGGCACTGTTGATTTTTTTAAAATCCAAGCCATATCCTCCATTTTGAGATGATGCAAATTATCCTTTCTCATGATTGTAGGTAGTAAGTACGTTTTCCACACGGACAATGATGATGATGTCTTATCTCATAAAATTAACCAACACACTTGTGTTTTAAAATTTTTAAAAGAGGAACTACGTGTACCCTGATACCCTATTGCATGAAAGATGGTACGTAGGCACTAAAGGTTCGCAACCGCGGCGGGTGCAAAAATCATAAAAAATATACTTCTTTTCTCACCTCTACCATCTATTTTTCATACAACATTTTATAGCCAAAATATACAGATTTTTACAAAGAGATTTCTGCGGAGTACCATAGATGTTTAAGGTGCTAATACCTTCCCTTTGCATAACCAACCCCCTTACCTTGAATCTTTCCCCCCTCTTTCTTGGGTTACTCGCTCTTTTCCCATTCCTAAGGAAACAATAAAGCGCTATGGCGATTTTTTATTTTGATCTGTATAAGTCTAGTCAATCCAATGGCTTAGTCTTAAACATTTCTGCCGCTACAGAAAAAATAGCGACTTCACTGGGAAAAGGTTGACCTCTTGCTGGTCCATCCCTAAGTGGGTTGAGCCTATCTTTGTTTGTATCTGTGTATGTGCTATTGTTTGTTATATATTATATGTTGTATATATGTTTGTCTGGATTTTCCTGGTTTTCAGGGTGCTTGGTGATTACTTAAAATTCGTATAATCGGACTTGTGAAAACTCTAAGATGGGACAGGCGGTATAGTCATGTTAACTTTGAGGGAGTAATCCTAAAAAAGGAGGCATGAGATCCACCACTTAGTGGAGGTTCCTTTGACTGTAGTGTCGTTTACCGAGTAATCAGGAAGACGTGCTGCTTTCGACCTGGGAGCCTGCTGAAGTTGAGGACCGTAGAATACCTAACCCATCTTGGCCTTTTAGGTGTAGTGCGAAAGCTATGATGGAGTAATCCAGAAATATTTGTCACGAGATACTACGCTCGGACGAGTTTTTCTTGAGAATATTACTAATTACCGAGTTAATCGGGAAGTTGGTAATATCCAAAGGAAGGATGTAGACTCTGGGAACCTCTAGAACCTTGTTCGGCAGGTGATAACTTTTAGACCATACCTTATGGGTACTATATTCAACCTCATGCTCGTGACATTGAACCTATGAACCCTATAATTGTGATCTTGTGTGTGATTGTTTCATCATGCATCCATTCACCCATAAGCATATTTTGAAGGAATTTAATTTCAAGGGATTTAAAAAGTTGACCATTTGTGAATATCTCAGGTACCCTTTGGCCATGGGTTCTGGAAAAAGAAAGACCAGAAAATACAGTTTCAAAGGTCCCAAGATAGACGAGTTGATCTGTCTAATTCCCGAGATTGAGTGTTCTGCAAATTTTAGGAAGAAGTATGGATCCATCATTCCTCTCATGAAGCTTAGGATGAAGGAGGGTATTCTCTCGACCTTGGTCCAGTTCTATGATCCAATGTATCATTTCTTTACTTTCCCCGACTATCAGTTGATGCCTACACTGAAGGAGTATTCTTATCTGTTGGATTTACCTATTACCGACCGTGTTCCTTTCACTGGTTTAGAGGGTGAGCCAAAACCACACGAGATTGCTGCTTTGATCCATCTGGGGAAGTACGAGGTTAAAGTCCATATGACTACTAAAGGAGGGATTAGAGGATTGCCAACTCAGTTCTTATTGGAGAAAGCTCTTTACTTTTCCAGGATGAAGAGTACAGTCGCTTTTGAGGCCATCTTTGCTCTACTTGCTTATGGGTTATTCTTATTTCCTAATATGGATAAGTTTGTTGACATTAATGCTATCGGGATCTTCATGATTGGAAACCCGATTCCTACATTGTTGGGTGATGCTTATTACTCTACTCATCTTCGGAGTTCTTATCATGGGGGATGATTATCTGTTGCACGCCTCTTTTGTATCAGTGGTTTATCTCTCATATGCCTCAGTCTGATGCTTTTTGGGATGTCTGGAAGGAACCTCGTTGGGATCCTAAGATCATGGCACTTACTCACTCGGATATTGATTGGTATCATCGAGCTTACCAGGATATAGAGATTGTTGACAGTTGTGGTAGTTTCCCTAATGTACCTCTTCTTGGTACAAAGGGAGGAATTAACTACAATCCCGTTCTTGCACGACAATAGCTTGGTTATCCGATGAGGGATAAGCCAAATAGTATTCATTTGAGTAGTTTCTTTCTGAAGGAGGGAGAAGACCATAGGGAAGCTAGGGATAAGATTGCGAAGTCCTGGCGTCACATTCATAAGAAGAGTAGGAAAGACTTGGGACCTAGGGGGACTGTTTCTTTGGAGCCATATCTTCAGTGGGTCCAAACGAGAGCTATTCAGTTGAAGATGCCGTATTCCCGGGAAACACCTATGCCTGATTTGTTTGTGAAGACCACTCATCCCCTATTGGATGATGTGGAAGAGCTACAACTTGCTTTGGTCAGGATGCAGTAGGAAAAGGATGCTTGAAAGAATAAGTGCCAAACTTTAGAGATTTCCTGTAGAGCAGATTTGAAGGAGAAAGATGACTTGATTGAGATTCTTGAGAGTCGGGCTGTAGAGATGATGGAGAGGCAAGGGGATTTATTTTCTCCTAAGCGTAACTTGGATGCTAGTTGCTCACTTCCTGATTCAGGTGATTGGAAGGAGGTTGCCACCAGATATGCAGAAGAAAACCAGAGGTTGAAGGCTCAGATTGCCAGGCTTATTGGGAAGCGCCAGCGTATAGAGTGATCTCCATCATCTTTACTTCTTAGGGTTTTAGACTTTATTTTCATCTTGTACTTGGGATTATTGAAACTTGTAATCCATTTTGAAGTTATTATAATAATTTTTTTCAGTATGTGTTATTACTTTGATATTTGCAACGTGTCTATAAATCTTTAAGTCCATTGAAATGTTAAAAATAAATCATGTGCATTTCACATTATGAATCATATTGTACATATTTCTTACATTTGTTATGCATATCCAGGTGTCTTACCAAGCTTCTTTACTTCATTCAACAAACTGTCTCACCACTACAACACTCGAGCCAATTTTAGAAGGAAGATGAACAACTTAGAGCAAGAGAATCGCGAGTTGTGCGAGGAGGTTTCTGCTTTGAAGGCCGACATGGAAAATCTTACTGCTCTGATGGAATCTCTGGTGGCTGCTTAGAAAACAGCCACCGAGTGACCTCAACCAACAAGGGTTAATACTGAAGCTCCGAATGTTCCTGTGTTTGCTACTCTAGCTGTTGTTCAGAATCACATGCCTCAAGGTTATCCATGGGGAATTCCAGAGAACTTTGCGCCTGGAAGTTTCAATCTTGGTCCTCAAGATGCTCCAGTTGTTCAGATTACTGTTACTTCTGTACCTCCTGTGGTGCATGTTGCTCCTGCTACACCTCCTTTGGTGAATATGGTTCCATTTGCTAATGATGATATGTGTCGTCCTTTTCCTACACCAAGTGAAGACTTGGGTCTCTATGATAGAGTGGATGATATTTAAGACCAGTTTGACAAGATGCAGAGGGAGATGAAGGCCCTCAGGGGAAAGGAATTGTTCGGGCAGAATGTGAATGATTTATGCTTGGTACTGAATGTCAAGATACCTGTGAAGTTTAAAGTCCCGGAATATGAGAAGTACAAGGGAAACACTTTTCCTCGTGCTCATCTTGTGATGTATGTAAGGAGAATGTCTACCCATACTGATGATCAGCGTCTGCTGATTCACTTTTTTCAGGATAGTTTGACCGGTGCTGCACTGAAGTGGTATATGAGTTTGGATAGCGTCAATATCCATACTTTCAATGACTTGGGAGAAGCATTTACTATACAATACAAATACAACATGGACATGGCGCCTTACTGTGATCAACTCAGGGCCATGGTCCAGAAAAACATGGAATCATTCAAAGAATATGCAGAGATGGCGTGAGGTAGCCGCCCAAGTGATTCCTCCCATGGAAGAGAAGGAGGTGACTAAGATTTTCTTGAAAAATCTGGGTGCTTTCTACTATGAGAGGATGGTAGCAAGTGCGCCAAGTGACTTTATTGAAATGGTAAGCATGGGTATTCGCTTAGAAGAGGCTGTAAGAGAAGGCCGTCTAACGAAAGGTGAAAGTTCTAGAAATATGAAGAAGCCATCCTATGGGTTTGCCAAAAAGAAGGAAGGAGACACAAATGCTATCATGCAAGAGAGGAGGGTTAATCCTCCTAGAAGAAATTATCAGTGTCATCAGCAAGTCTCCTCAGTTATTCCAGTTGTTGGTGTAGCTCCAACCACCGTTGCTTATCAAAGACCATACCAGCATGGGAATCAAGGGTATAATCAGAGAAGGGAGAGTTATGACCCTATCCCTATGAGTTATATAGAGTTACTCCCGGCGTTAATTCAGAAGAAGTTGGTTCAAACCCGACCACCTCCCACTGTACCATCACGGTTGCCTTGGTATTACAAGGTAGACCAAACATGTGCTTTTTATCAGGGAGCACCAGGGCATAATGTTGAGAATTGTTATCCTTTGAATACTGAAGTACATAAATTGGTGAAGTCCGGTATTCTATCTTTCAAAGATGTGGGCCCTAATGTGAAAGACACTCCTCTGCCCAAGCATGGAGGAGCAAATGCTGTGAATATGGTGGCCGGTTGTCCAGGCGACTTCGGGATTTTTGATGTTAATCTGGTTAGGGGAGATTTGGTGAAAATGCATGCAGAACTCTGTGAATTTAGCTACTATACGCATGACCATGCCAGTTGTGCTATTTGAAGTACAAACATACAGGGTTGCAACAAGATAAAGGCTGATTTGCAAGAGATGATGGATGACGACCTCATCCACATAATCAGGCCTAGGGAAGAGTATGAAGAGGAAGTACACATGGTTTCTGGATGTCCTGGAGAGTTCAGAATTTTTGATGTGGAGTATATGAATGAGGATCTTGTACAATTGCATGCTACTTTCTGCCACATGGATGGTCAGGTGGAACATCAGTATGGATCTTGCCGAATTTGCTGTCGGGACTCCCGAGGATGTTCAATTGTGAGAAAAGGTGTTCAGTTGTTGTTAGACAATGGAACCATCAAGGTTACAGGTCAAAGGAATAATTACCATGAATTTGATATGATTGAGGTCTGTTTGGCTGAAGAAGAGTCAGATGATGAGTACGCCTATGCAGACGAGTTTTTCTCCTCAGATGAGGATTTGTTTTCCAGAGATGACTCCATAAGGACTGATTATGTTGAAGAAGGGGTAAATGTTATTGTGCCTTGTTTTGGTGCACCTTCCCATTTTGAAGTTGAGTATCATAGCAAGCCAGCTATTACTCCATTGATGATTAGTTTGCCGGGTCCTGTCCCCTACAAGTTAGACAAGGTTGTACCCTACAAATATAATGCAACAATATTAGAGGATGGTGTGAAAGTGCCCATCCAGCCAATTCCTAATGTTGGAAATATTGCTGAGACTGGCAGAGTGACCTGCAGTGGTCATGTATTTGCACCAGTTGTTCGTGGACATGTTAGTACTGGAAAGAAAATTGTTGAAGATGTTGAACCCAAGAAGGATACGGGTGAATCTAGTGGGGCTACGCTAGAAAAGGAAGTGGATGATATTTTGAAGATAATCAAGATGAGCGACTACAGAATTGTAGACTAGCTACTGCAGACTCCTTCAAAAATATCCATCTTGGCTTTATTGATGAACTCCTCTGCTCACAGAGAATCTTTGATGAGGGTATTGGACCAAGCTTTTATGGAAAGCAATATGCTTGTAGACCAATTCAACAATGTAGTGGGGAACATTACGTCATGTAATAACTTGATTTTCTGCGATGATGAACTGCCCGATGAAGGGAGGAATCACAACCTGGCCCTCCACATCTCTATGAACTGCAAAAATGACTTATTATCCAATGTGCTGATTGATAATGGATCTGCATTGAACGTTATACCAAGGAGCACGCTTATGAAGTTGAAATATCAAGGGACGCCCATGCGCCCAAGTGACATTATTGTGAAAGCGTTTGATGGATCAAGAAAATCTTTTATTGGTGAAGTGGACCTGCCTATTCATATAGGCCCACATTTGTTTCGGGTTACTTTCTAGGTCATGGATATTGTACCCTCTTACAGTTTCTTGCTGGGACGGTCGTGGAAACATGAGGCAGGAGTTGTCACTTCGACTTTACACAAAAAGATGAAGTTTGTACGAGAAGGAAAAGTGGTAATCATAAATGGAGAACAAGCATTATTGATATCTCATTTGTCCTCTTTCAACATTGTGGAGGAGGATGAAGCTGTTGTTGGTACTCAGTTCCAAGCTTTATCCATTGACACCATAAGAGGAAACGAGAACTCTATGGTTTCGCTTAAGGATGCGCATCAGGTTGTGCGTAAAGGCCATAGCGAGGTATGGGGACAAATTGTTGATCCACCTGTAAACAAGAATATAGCTGGTTTTGGGTTCTCTGTGAAGAATGATGAAGGAAAGGGCATGAAGCCGAAGTCTGCTGCAGGAAAGTATCAGGATATCTTTCGTAGTGGGGGTTATCTTTGTCCAACTGTTTCTGGGATCAATGCTATTGTGGAAGATGAAGCAGAACCAGAAATGCCAAATTATGTGACGCACGGAGTTAAGGTTTCGAACTGGATCACCATTGATGTTCCCTCTTACATACATGTTTCAAAGTAATTTGTTTTGTTAATCTTTTTGAAAAGCTTTCACTCTGCCCAAGGTGAAAGTATTAATATTGTATGGGCTTATCTATTTGCTGTGACTTTTAAAATCAATAATAAAAGTTGTCTTTGTTTCCCAAATTGTGTTTTTATTTTTTGCTTTTTCTTGGAAAATGGTAATAAAAAAACCTTTCAAAATAAATAATAACTGAAATTCAATCTGCATGATCACTTGTCATATGTGTCAGTTTCTAAAAACAATCATAAATAATATGTGCAGATTAATTAAAAAACCCGTTGAATACAATGACCCTGCACCCTCTCCAAACTTTGAATGTCCTGTGTATGGGGATGAAGAAGAAGACTATGATGAGATTCTAGAAGAGGTCTCATGGTTGCTTGAGCGTGAGGAGAATGCCATTCATCCATATAAGGAGCCATTGGAAGTAATCAATTTGGGTTCAAAAGAAGATCCGAAGGAAGTCAAGATCGGAGCAATGCTGCATCCTGATGTGAAGAGCAGGTTGATTGAGATGTTGAAAGAGTATGTGGATATCTTTGCTTGGTCTTATCAAGACATGCCTGGTCTAGACACAAATATTGTAGAGCACTGCTTTCCGTTGAAGCCAGAGTGTCCGCCAATCAAACAGAAGTTGCGAAGAACTCACCCAGGTATGGCAGTAAAGATCAAAGAGGAAGTTCTAAAGCTGGTTAATGCCGGTTTTCTTGTGACATCAGTGTACCCTCAGTGGATTTCCAATATTGTCCCAATACCAAAGAAAGACGGAAAAGTTCGCATGTGCGTAGATTACAGAGATCTAAATAAAGCTAGTCCAAAAGATGATTTTCCATTGCCACACATTGATATGTTAGTGGATAGCACGGTGAAATTCAAAGTTTTCTCGTTCATGGACGGATTTTCCGGGTATAATCAAATAAGGATGGCTCTTGAGGACATGGAAAAAACAACGTTTATTACAACCTGAGAAACATTCTGTTACAGAGTGATGCCCTTCAAGTTGAAGAACGCTGGTGTAACGTACCAGAGGGCTATGATAACCCTATTCCATGATCTGATGCACAAGGAAATTGAGGTATATGTTGATGATATGATTTCTAAATCCCATACTGAAGAAGGGCATGTAGAAGATTTATTGAAGTTGTTTCAGCGTTTAAGGAAGTATCGTCTCCGCTTGAATCCAAATAAATATACCTTCGGTGTTCGATCATGGAAATTGTTGGGTTTCATTGTTAGCCAGAAAGGAATTGAAGTTGACCCTGATAAAGTCAAAGAAATTCAAGAAATGCCAGCGTCGAGAACTGAAAAGCAAGTCAGATGGTTCCTCGGGCGTTTGAATTATATCTTCAGATTCATTTCCCATATGACTTCAACGTGTGAACCGATCTTTAAGTTGTTAAAGAAAGATCAAGGTTGTGTATGGACAGATGAATGCCAAAGGGCATTTGGAAGTATTAAATAATATCTGCTTGAACCTCCTATCTTGCTCCCTCCTATTGAAGGAAGACCATTGATTATGTATATGACAATGTTAGATAATTCCATGGGCTGTATTCTGGGACAACAAGATGAAATAGGGAAGAAAGAGTATGCCATTTATTATCTCATTAAAAAGTTTACTGATTGTGAATCGCGGTATTCCATGCTAGAGAAGACATATTGTGCTCTGGCCTGGGCAGAAAAATGTTTGCGGTAGTATATGTTGAATCACACTACTTGGTTGATCTCCAAAATGGATCCAATCAAGTACATTTTTGAAAATCCTGCTCTTACTGGGAGAATTTCCCGCTGGCAGATGCTGTTATCTGAATATGATATCGAATACCGCACTCAAAAAGCTATTAAAAGCAGCATGTTAGAAGATTATCTTGCTCACCAGCCAGTTGATGATTATCAGTATATGAAGTATGACTTCCTTGATGAGGATGTGATGTTTCTGAAAGTGAAATATTGTGATGAACCATTGCCTGAGGAAGGTCCTGATCTTGAGTCTCGCTGGAGTATAATATTTGATGGAGTTGTGAATGCTTATGGTAAAGGAATTGGTGTTGTGATCATCACTCCACATGGATCACACATTCCTTTTACTGCAAGGTTGACATTTGATTGTACTAATAATATGGAAAAATATGAGGCTTGCATCATGGGTCTCGAGGAAGCTATTGATCTCAGAATTAAAATTCTAGATGTGTATGGAGACTCAACTTTGGTAATAAATCAGATTAAAGGAGAGTGGGATACTCGTCACCCTGACTTGATCCCTTACAAAGATTATGCTAGAAGATTGTTACCCTTCTTTAATAAAGTTGAATTCCATCACATCCCTAGAGATGAAAATCAAATGGCGGATGCTCTGGAAACTCTGGCTTCTATGTATCAAGTAAATACTTGGAATGATATACCTCAAATTATAGTTCGGCGACTGGATAGGCCCGCTCATGTGTTTACAACAGAAGAGGTAGCAGATGAGAAACCTTGGTATTATGATATCAAGCATTTTCTCCAGACTCAAGAATACCCAATTGGTGCATCGAATAAAGATAGAAAGACATTTAGAAGATTGGCTGGCAACTTCTTCCTCAGTGAAAATGTGTTGTACAAGAGAAATTATGACATGGTCTTGCTCAGACGCGTGGATAGACACAAAGAAGACATGTTTATGCATGAGGTTCATGAAGGTTCATTTGGCATTCATGCCAATGGACATTCAATGGCTAAAAAGATGCTAAGGGTAGGTTATTATTGGTTGACAATGGAATCTGACCGTTACAGATTTGCAAAGAAGTGTCATAAATGCCAGATTTATGCGGACAAGATTCATGTGCCCCCGACACTTTTCAATGTGATCTCTTCCCCATGGCCTTTATCTATGTGGGGTATTGACATGATTAGAATGATAGAACCCAAAGCTTCTAATAGACACCATTTTCTTTTGGTAGCAATTGATTACTTCACCAAATGGGTGGAAGCAGCTTCATATGCTAATGTTACTAAGCAGATGGTTGTGCGCTTCATTAAAAATAATCTTATATGTCGGTATGGTGTGCCAAGCAGAATTATCACCGACAATGGCTCAAATCTAAACAACAAAATGATAACAAAACTTTGTGAAGAATTCAAGATTTTCCATCACAACTCATCTCCGCACAGGCCAAAGATGAATGGGGCTGTTGAAGCTGCTATCAAGAAGATCATCCAGAAGATGATTGTTACTTATAAATATTGACATGAAATGCTCCCTTTTGCTTTGCATGGATATCAGACATCTGTCCGCACTTCAACAAGAGAAACCCTGTTCTCCATTGTATATGGAATGGAAGCAGTACTCCCAATCGAGGTTGAGATTCCCTCTTTACGTGTGATAATGGAAACCAAGTTGTCAGAGGCTGAATGGGTCCAGAACAGGTTTGACCAATTGAATTTAATCGAAGAAAAGAGAATGACATCTTTGTGTCATGGGCAGTTATATCATAAGAGAATGAAGAAAGCTTTTGATAAGAAGTTCAAACCTCATGAATTCAGAGAAGGCGACCTCTTGCTCAGGAAGATCATATCTTTCAACGCTGATTCTAGGGGCAAGTGGACTCCCAATTTAGAAGGCCCTTATGTTGTCAAGAAAGCCTTCTCTGGAGGTGCATTAATTCTTGAAACTATGGATGGCGAGGAGTTTCCACGTCCCATGAATGCTGATGCAGTCAAGAAATACTTCGCCTAAAGAAATAAAAGAACAACTCGCTAAGTTGAAAACCTGAAAGGGAGGCTTAGGCAAAAAAGAGCGTCTCGGTAGGCTGAAAACCCGAAAGGGCGGTCTAGGCAAAAATTAGAGACATAAACAGAATACAATTTTCCACTAAGTTGAAAACCCGCAAGGGCAGCTTAAGCAAAAGTTAGGGAATTTCTTGGCAAGTAACTACATTAGACAAGACTTGATCATTGAAGAAACAATCTTCTTGGATCCTCACCATACTTCAACGGAAGCTGCTGCTCAGGATTTCAAAAGTTGTTAGAGGGGATATTGGTCATTGTATCTCAATGTATCTTTTCCATTATATATTACCATTTTCTGAACTTTGTAATCATCCATGGAGTCTCGCCATTCGCAGACTACCATTCTATCAATAAAATTTGAGCTTTTACCCAATTCTTTGTATTTCTTATTTTATTTAGCTTGCAAATACTCCATTTATTATTGGTAATAATTTTCAAAGCGAAAAGATTAAATAACAAAATTGTTTTTCAAAAAGAATTTAAAATTTACTTTTATTTTAGATTTTGTGATTCAAGAGGAAAACAAAAGTGGTGATCCCAGGAATGGACGAACTCCAGTAGTTTTGAGAAGTTTTGTTTTCCCCGGGAAGGTTTTTCAAGACGGTTTCGTTGTATTGGGTTTGTGACTCTAGTGTCCCCAGTCAAGTCTTGGTTCATTTTTATTCTTTTTTTAATTTGCATGATATGAAGACTCAATCCAAGACTCTCCAGTGAAGGCTTTGCTCATTTGATAGAAGTCCTTTCTCCCCAGAGAAGTTGGTACAATAATTACTCTCGAAGAACACGTATCTCCGGTTTCCCCAATGAAGAACGTATATTGGTTTCCCCTCGATGATGTGGTGTTGACCTCCCCAATGAAGTTAGCACGAAGTCCCCAGTAGATGTCTCGATGATGAAGCATTATCTCCCTTAGTGAAGTCTGTATGTTTTTTATCCTTTAAAGTTGGCCTGAATTCCCCAGTGAATGTTTTGACGATTTGGTTTCCATCTGCCTTATTCGAAATCAGTTTTGAAAATCTCCAGTAGAAGTACTACACTTGAAAACATCTACTTCCACGTTGAATTCTGAGTGCTTTTCCCTGGCGAAGCCTGGAGAAGGATGTTATACCCCTGTATCTGTACTGTATTGCCTTTATGATTATTTCTCCCCAGTAAAGCTAAGCCATGCAGTAGGACTATGTTTCCTTAGTTGGTGCTTATTTTCTTTTGGGATGATCATCTTGGATGTGATTTGGCCGAGTTTTGTGTGCACTCGAGTTGGTTTTGTTTGTTTATCCCAGTATTATATGTCTGTTTTGTCAGCATATACATAATAACACTCATACATTCATACATCATACATAGTTAAATTTAGCAAATCATTGCTCATTCACATTCGTTAATATTTTGTTGACATATTACCTTGTTTTGCAGAGTTGTGTTATTCTCTCCTCAATAGAGTGTCAACCATAAGGAGAAAGTGTATATTCTTTCAACTTCCCCACTGAGTTATCCCTCGTGGAAGATATTTTCTTTAGCCTTCCTACAAAGCTCTTTGTCTAGATAGATTGGGTTTCCCTCTCTTGAGTTTATTTCTCAAAGGATGTATTTTGGAAGACTATTTTACTCCAGTTTATTTCTGGTTTGAATCTTTGTTTCCCAGCAATATTATTACTTTGGATTTCTACAAGCTTCGAGTTTTGGTTTGAGAATATGCATTTATTTTGCACGAGAAGATTTTATCTCCTCAGCAGGAATATAGTGGCATCTCCCCAGGAAGTCACATCTCTTTCCCCAGGAAGCCATATTGTTTTCCCCAGGGAGTCATTTTACAATCCTTCCTATAACAACAAGTATTAGGTCTCTTTATTTGAGCAATTGGTATTTCCCTGTAAAAGTCGACGTTACTTTTTTTTGTTGCTATCTTCTCTATGAGTGGATAGTTTACAGTTTGTTGTCAAATTACTCCAGTGGATGGCCAGTCATTCAATATCGTAGAGACAATTAATTAAGAAATCTTTGTAAGTGGTAGTCTCTTTATTTGAGACAACTTATATATTCCCCTTTCCAGGCAGAATGCCTTGGTCAAAGAAAAAGTTGAGACCCGTTCTAGGTGAAACACCAGAATTTTTGGAAAAACTTGTTATCTTTTTGCTACCCTCAGTGAATGTTGGTAGTTCACTATCAGTGAACGACAGTTCTATGATATTTTTTCTTACTACCTTCAGTGAAAGTTGGTAGGTCACCATTAGTGAAAGTTGGTGATTGTTATCTTTTTGCTACCCTCAGTGAACGTTGGTAGTTCACTGTCAGTGAACGACAATGCTTTGATATTTTTTCTTTCTACCTTCAGTGAAAGTTGGTAGGTCACCATCAGTGAAAGTTGGTGATTGTTATCTTTTTGCTACCCTCAGTAAATGTTGGTAGTTCATCATCAGTGAACGGTGATGCTTTGATATATTCTCTCTCTACCTTCATTGAAAGTTGGTAGGTCACCTTCAGTGAAAGTTGGTGATTGTCATCTTTTTGCTACCCTCAGTGAACGTTGGTAGTTCACTGTCAGTGAACGCCAGTGCTTTGATATTTTCTCTTTCTACTTTTAGTGAAATTTGGTAGGTCACCATTAGTGAAAGTTGGTGATTTTTATCTTTTTGCTACCCTCACTGAACGTTGGTAGTTCATCGTCAGTGAACGGCGATGCTTTGATATTTTCTCTTTCTACCTTCAGTGAAAGTTGGTAGGTCACCATCAGTGAAAGTTGGTGATTATTAGCTTTTTTCTACCCTCAGTGAACATTCGTAGTTCATCGTCAGTGAATGACGATGCTTTGATATTTTCTCTTTCTACCTTCAGTGAAAGTTGGTAGGTCACCATCAGTGAAAGTTAGTGATTATCATCTTTTTTCTACCCTCAGTGAATGTTGGTAGTTCATCGTCAGTGAACAGTGATGCTTTAATATATTCTCTCTCTACCTTCAGTGAAAGTTGGTAGGTCACCTTCAGTGAAAGTTGGTGATTGTTATCTTTTTGCTTCCCTCAGTGAACGTTGGTAGTTCATCATCAGTGAACAGTGGTGCTATGATATTTCTTTGCCTTCTACCTTCAGTAAATATTGGTAGCTCACCGTAAGTAAACGTCAGTGTTGTTATTTCTTTCCTCTTTCTACCCTCAGTGAATGTTGGTAGTTTCCCCTTCGGTAGAAGTTGGCGTATCCTTTGACCTTTTACCATCCTCTATGAGCCGGGTCTTTTGATCCACCAGTGATTTATTTTCCTGGTCGCATTTTTCTTTTGTTTCTTTATTTCCTTTGTTCTTCCCTAGTGGTGTTTTGCATCTCTTTAATTCTGTTCATATGCATTCACAAGCATTGCATGACATCTTAGGGCCAAAAATAGTTTTTTTTATTATATTTAAGTATCTTCGATCGCGTCGACCTGAAGATTTTTAACCTTCGTATATTCGGATAGAAGAAACTTAAATAAGGGCAGCTTTTGTACCCCAATTTTTGCCCCTAAGATCCCTCCATCATACCATCTTGTTCTAATCACAACAAGATCACATTAGGGATTTTGGTTCTTCTCCCTATCTTTAGCTTTACTCTTCGAGGAATCCCCAAGCACCTTGACTTGTTTTATTTTGTGATCATGAATATTTTGTATTGATTTTCTTTCTAATTAATAAAATGCAATGTTGTTTTTTCTTACTTGTTAATAATGTAGGTAAAGGCAACGAGGTTTAACAAGTTGCTCCATGGGTTCATGAGTTTATTTCCATGCCCTAGTCAATAAAGCTTGAGAAATTCAAACCTCACAATTGAAGTTGTTTTGGAATAAATGAAACGGCAAGGTTTATCTTGGTTCACCACCTTTCAAAGTTATCAAGATTGATTCAAAAGTACAAGGGGTTCATTGAAGAAGTTGTCATGTTTGGACAAGGCTTTGTTCCCATTAGGTCACAAGTGCATATTTATCTCAAATCTCAAGATATGGAAGTAGTTTTGGTTGCTATGAGTTCTCATTATCATCCTCAACAACTTCTATCTACAAGGCAAGGGTGTTGGTACAAGAAGTTTGTTTAAAATTGTCAAAGTTCTTCAAAGCATTTTCTTGATCTAGGAGCCAGGGTTTTGAACTTCAAAGAAGTATATCTTGCTCATATTTTGGTATTTTTGAGTGATTCCAAAGACATCCTTCTCTTCAAAAGGTTATTAACAAATCTCTTAAAGAGTTTTAAGGAGTTTTCATGTGGAATAAACTTGATGATGAAGAAGGATTACAAGTTCTCTAGATGAACCCTCAATTTCTCATGTGTGACTTCAAATGATCATAACTTGGTCAACTTTTATCACCTTGAGCCCACTCTTTTTCCATAATGATCTTGAAGACGTGAACTTTATTCCTTCTTTTGTGTGAAAAATGAGAAAATGGACGGAAGATGCCCTAAGGATACAAAAGATTATAGGTCATTTCATGATTTATTGCCAACTTCAACAATTCAGAACTCTCTCAATTTTTGGAGATATTGAATGGATCAAGTTTCAAAATGTCATCAAGAGGTCTATTTCATGCCATATTTTTTGGTCAAGAGCAAATTCCATGTGGAAGGCCATGTTTGGATGCAAAACATTATAGGTCACTTTTGAAGAAAATTTGAAATATTTCTAAGTATGGAAAGTCAACCTTTTTTCTCCAACTTTGACTCAATGCAACTATTAGCTCAAGCATCCATTTGATTCCATTATTTTTCCATTGCAAAGCTTGTAACCTCATCTTTATAAAGCATCAAGAATCAAGCCCAAAGACCCCTTGAGTTGAAAATGCCATTGTTTTGAAATTGGTAACTTGGAACTGAATTTCTCACCAAGTCAGAATTTTGAAATCCATAATGTGGCCTCTAATCACAAGATTTATGCATGTATTTGATTTAAACTTGATTAAAAAACTTTCCAGAAGTGTTTAGTACCTCAAAACGCAAAGATTGGATCAGTTTTAGTAAAAATGAGATCACACTTCACTCGTGCATCAGGTTCACACGAATTCCCTCCAAAATGCATCATTCACTCTTCCTTTTGATCCCATTTTCTTCTCCTATAAATACATGAGCTATCCCATTCATTTTCTCAAGCTTGAATAGCCAGAATCACCCTGCCAAGCTTGCTCCATAACTCAACTTTCTGTAACTTTGTAATCAGTGTTCAAGCCTTTTTCACTCCAATTTTTCTATCAATTCACCTTACTTGATCTTCCCTGAAGCTAACCATACAATTACCTTCAAGAATCGTGCCCTATATTGCTCCATAGAAGTCTAGTTTCAGAGCTTTGCAACTCAACTTCAATAGGAAGATTTCTCCATCAATTCTTCAAAACTTTTTGATATCATTGTGATGCTCTCATTTCCATGGTTCTAGTCGCAACACTTGCTTTTATATGGAAACACATTTTTACCATGAAATTTCAAATCCCTTTTCAAAACATTCCTTCCAAATTGCTTGAGCTACAATTTATATAAATTTGCCGCGAAGGTGTGGTTGTCTTCGTCTTGAAGAGACTAAGCGAATGACATAAGTCTGAGCTTCTGATTTTATAGTTTGAGAGACATACAATTCAAGTTGACTAGTGGTTGAAGATGACCAACATGTCATCTTCCAACCAATGAAGGCGCGCCACTTGTTTTTTTTTTAATTTCTGATTTAATAAGTGATCCAGTGTTTTATTCACTAATGACCATGATATACACAATGCGCCAGATCCCTTGGATTTGATTACTAACGCGTTTTGACTCTCATCTATTGGTCCACATCTTTTTGGTTTTTATTATATTTTCTGATTTTTATATTTAATTGTTTTAAACATAAAAAAATCAATAGAAAAATCCATTTTTAGTCCAAAAAATCTGAAAACAATATGAAAAATATTTTTGATTTTTCTCTTTCTGAATTTTATTTTTTTACAATTTTATTTTGTGTTTTGATATTTTTTTATAAATTTTCACTTTATTTGAATTGTTTTAAATGTTTAAAAATACTTTTATGCATTTTTAAATTCTGAAAAAATTATGGAATGATCCAATGATATTGTGACAAATATTGATGACCTCATTCTTATTTTATTTCTGACTTTGTTATTTTTTATCATTTTTGGTTTATTTTACCTATTTATTTTAATTTTAAAAAATAGTTTCTGACCTTAAAAAAATTACCAAATTTTTTGTAAAAGTATTTGAGTCCTTTTCTGATTTTTCTATGGTCTTACTTTTTATTTCTTGATTAATTTGAACATAGTTGATTTTTTATCTTTTATTTCTATTTTAAAACATTTTTAAAAACCTTTTTAATGTATATATTAAATGCAATATTATTTTTGTGATTATTTTCTGGATGATCTTGGGTTGAATTTTTGATTATGAACTTTGTTAACATCATTGGATCCATGGGGTTGAGTTTAACTCCATAAAAATGTATGAATGCTTTTAATAATAGTTTGATTAAAATTTAATTCAAATGTGGTTTATATATTCTTCCCCACCCCTCTTCATCTCATCCCTTTCTTATTGCACTAAGTGTTATTGGAGCATGATCTCTATATCATGTCTCAAAATAAATGGTGCATAGATTGCTATTGACCGGCCTTAAAATAGGCGCGACTTCTATATAAGTCCACTTACGATTGCTTAACATAGCGCTAAATTTTGTCCCGATTCGAATAAATGATCATTCGTGGCCCAAACCTATGTTTGGAAGCCCAAGTATGTTAATTTGATCCCTTTGATCCAATAACTTTGAGATTCATTGTGTGGAGGCTTTGGTTCTACCAATACTCTAATGGATCTACAACACTTTTGGTCAACGCGGATCACTTAAACATCATTGATCATTAAATGGTACTTGTGAGGATTCCAAATTGATGATATACTTGACAAAAAGCAAACGCAACTTGTTGTGTGGAGCTTTGGTTCTACCAATCCTCTAATGAGTTTCAAATGCAAGTTTCAAGATGGTCATCCAACTAACCACTAATTATTAATTTTTTTCACTTTATGCTTTTATTTTTTATGCTTTATGTACCATTTACTTTAAGCATTACATTTCATGTCATTTGTATTTTGCTTACTTGAGCATTTATATCCTTATTATCTTTACTTTGCTCATTTGAGCCTTTCTTTTCTTTTTTTCCAAAGACACCTAATAATCAACATGGACCCTAAAAAGCTTTAATGATACTTGGACTATTTGGTTACTCTCCTTGGTATTATGGAGTATTGGACTTCTTGGACTTAGGGTTAAAAACCTTAGCCTATGTTAGAAACCTTGTGACCTTAATTGATATTTTGTCTGGAGCTCTTGAGATTTACCTCAAGACATTGGGTTGTTTGTTTGTTTTGGGTGCAGGTTATTGTGATTACATTCTTTGTTTGTAATCTGGAATTCACCCGTATACAGCCGTTACTCTGCCCAATTTTTTTGAGAAAACTTAATACACTTGAAGTTTGGTTCTCTCAATAGGTTTAGTATCTTTGCTTGTTTGGTTTCAATCCAAGGAATGGGAATTCTATCTTGACTCATAATGTTAAGTGTTGGCTTCTTGTTGGTTAGATGGTTCTTATCCCTAGCTTTTACCTTATGCTTTAGGATAGTCTCTTCTTCTCCTCCTGTCTTCTTTAATTTCAAAAATCTTCTTCCTCTTTTTGAAAAGCCTTCTTGTTTTTGAAACTTGAACCATTTTCATAATAAACTTGGACTTATGTCCATGCATTTTTCAAGACATTTTCATAAATATACTTCAATCAACTTAATAATACCTTGACATTTTTTGCCCAAGGATGCCCAAGAATTGATCAGACAAATTCTCCTCCTAAGGCAACGAACCCCTAACTAGGGTTTCCATTTGAATCAGGATGTGTCAACTCCAAAGACTTAAATTGATTTCCATGGTCGTATTATGCCTCCAAGAATGTCCATGACAAATTTCATGCCTTGCAGAACAAGTTTGCACAGTCAATTGCCCAAATGCCTGAAAATCAACTGTACTAGGTCAAAAGTCAACTATGGTCTATATACAATCAAACTTCAATATTTTTTGTCAACAACATATTTTTGAAGTGATGATCATAATTTGATCAAGGGTTAACCATGATTCCTCAAGAAATGCTCCTAATTCATCAAAAGTCAAATTTGCAAAATTAGGGTTTCTATAGGAAAAGTCAACTAAACTTTGACTAGGAATAACTTTCTCATACTTTGTCCATTTGTCTCCAACCAAAGCCCATCTTGAAGAGAATCCAATTCCCTACAATCCATATTTTATCTTCAAGTTCAAGAAGTGCACCATTTGAAAGATGCAAGCTCATACATTACATGTCATTTTCAGAAAGTCAACAAAAGACACTTTTTGTCCAGACCTTTTACATCAAGATAACATCTTCAAATGCAAAAATTATCAAAAGATGGATTGAAGTAGACACCTTAAGCTTTACAAAAAGTCAAATATAATCTCCTTGGGATATATATTGAGCAAGTTATGGTTTTCCCAAGTTGGGAAATATATGGAAAATTCAAAAATCCTACATCGAGCAAAGTTGAGTTTTCAAGGAATTAACTCATTTCTTTGAGTTTTAAACTTATACATGGCATATTATATGACCCATAAGCTCTTCCCCTTGTTGTATTACTTTTTATCCATTTATTTTCCATTTATTTGGATTTATTTTCAATAAAACATGAAATAAGGGGTTTAAATAACAAAGGGAGGTGTATAGCACAAATGGGCTTGGAATTATCTTGCACAAGGGCCCAAGCCATGCAAAAAATGATGTACAGGTTCATCCCCTTCAAGAAATGGTGCAAAAGTCATTTTGGGCAAGTTTTCAAAATTTGCATTATGGTTCTTTAAAACATCAATTTGGCAAGTTTTTGAATATTATATCAATACTTCATTACAAGGCATTATGGAATGGATTTTGCATTCAATACCATTCATTCCTTCCCTCCTATATATATTGGACCATTTTCAAGCATTAAAAAAAAGAAAAAAGACACTTACCATGCTACAGAAGCCCTCTCTCAAACTCTCCATTTTCATAAATTCGTCAAAAATTTGCAACCGCACTTACAAGCTATTTCGTGGCAAACTAACACTATTGTCATTCTCCCAGCATTCCCAAGAATTGATCCAGGCCATCCCTAGGCCCTTGCACGACCAAGAACACTACATATCCGAACCTGTGTATTTGGTAAAAATTTTAATTCGAATTTCATTTATCTGTACATTTTAATGCCTTGGTTTGTTTGAATGTTGCACAGGACATAAAACTATGAGGTTTGGGTGTGATAATCACAAGGTTTGAGCCCGAAATCCAATCGTGCCATAGCTAGGACACGATCTGCATTTCATGCTCATAGCGCAGGATACAGGCCCATTTATTTTGTTATTTTTGTTCTATTCTTTATGTTTTATTTCTTCTTTTGATTTTATTTTTATTAATTAACCTTAAAACCAAAAAATCACAAAAATAATAATTAACTCTTTTTTAAATAGATCATTAATTAATTAATTAATTAGTTAATACTTTCCTAAAGTAATGATTAAGTAGAACTAGGTTTTATATTTCATAATTCTTATTTTCTTTAATATTCAAAAATAAAAAATATTAATTAGGTTTATTTTATGTTATTAATTAGACTTTAATTTAATATTTTCGTAAATTAAAAACCAAACAAAAAAACATGCCTTTTCTTTTCTTAAAACTAATTAGAAAAACATCAAAAAGTTTCCTTTACGCATTTTCCTATTTCGCGCGCATTTTTCTTCTTTAGCACTTTTATATTCTTGTACATATCAATGTAGCCAAACAAACTATAAGGCATTTTTATTGTTTTCCTTTATATTTCTCCTGGTTTTGAACTTGTAATTAAATCCCTCTCCCCGAAGCCATGTAATAGCGTAGGAATTTACGTTTCCGCACTTTATATTTTTGTACATATATTAACTGTTAGATGTATGACTAATAGGATTGCATGAACAAGATAAAACCAATCGCTAGAAAACTAAACACAAAGACTAATATATATGAAATCAAATACACGCACATACACGCACCCCTAGGGTATCACCACTTCGGTTGCCTTCGGTAAACGGTCATGAAGCATAGGGAGTTTTAATGGTCACCCTCCAGTCCAAAAAAGATCAAAATGACCCAGTCGAATGTTGCCTCAGAAAGATCTTTAGGACTTTAGGGTAATTACTAAAGTTTCCTAACCATTAATTTTGTAACTGTAAAAACGTCCCTTTCGATAGTCCCTCAACATCCAACGATAGGGCTACCTACTCACTAATAGTAGGATATCACTATCTAAAGGGTATGAGGAAAAGAACATCCTTTTTTCGAGTAGGTAGATAACTGTTAGGTACTTGCTCAAGAACAACTTTTTCCACACTTACACACTTTACAAAAACTTCTTTCAAAAACGCTTTATCACATTCTCGAGGGCTGACACGAGAGTTACCATAAAGCTACAAAAACTTTCAAAACACACAAGCACAAACAGTTTTCAAAAATGAGCAAGTACCTAAGAGCCCATAGAAAACAACGAATGGAAAGGATACTAACACCTTCCCTTTCTATAATCTATCCCCCTTACTCAGAAAATCTCAAAAAAGGTCTTTTTCTGTTCTTTTCACCCTTTCCTTGTTGGATAAAAGAAAAGTCAGTGGAGACTCTTGCTTACCGCACATTTGCGAATGCAAATGCAAAATCTGTATTAACAGTCGGTTCTGCCACCGTGTTCCACACTCTTTTTCTTTTTTATTTATTTTTAAATAAAAAACTTAAAGGGATATGACTATGGTTGGTACGTTCCACCATTGTGATATATTTATAATAAATAAATACTTATCAATACGGTTGGTAGAGTTAACCTTTGTGAAATATTTTACCTATATATAAGTGAATTAACTCTCACTTATTGACAATAGGACCATTTCCTTCACAGTGAAACCCTAGCACCCATTTTTTATCTTCTTCTTTGCCATTAGCCGTGAATCTTGTGCTTCATACATTAAGGTATTCTTCTTCTTCCATCTTCTTGTTAGATAGTTCCCCAATCTCATTTGTTGCATGTTATTTTTGTTGTTTATTCTCATTTTTTCAGATTCATCTTCACTACCTTAACAAAGACCATACTTTGGCTATGGTACATATTGTTTATGTAGCTATGGAAAAAAGTACAAGAAGCATGAATCTATGATGGAAACTTCATCCACCTTGTACTTCTTCTTCATAGCCTTACAAACAAGATAACTTTCATACCTTATTGATAAATAAGTTTGCAGTTTCACCTGTTGATAACTTTCATGGTTATTGTGGGAATCAACAAGAAAAAAATATTTTAGTAAATGAAGAAACAACAATGACAACAAACTTCATCTAGTTTGAGATACAATGAAAAGAAATTTAAGTATGAAGCTTTTGTGTAAACTTCTTCCTCCTTAAGTTTCTTCCTCATTGCTTCACAAACTAGATGAACTTCATAATTGATTCATGTTCCTCAATTAGTTTCAATAAAAGGTGCGTCTTGGAATTTGTAATATATCTTTTTCATTTATCACAAATTTATAATATTTAGTTCTATTGTATGCTGTTGTTTGAGTTTATTATATTCTATGTAGATTATTTGTTTCACTAACCCTCACTTAAAATACATTCATTTAAATTGACATAGATACTTATAATCTTCAAATTAAGTTGTATTTGAAAAACAACTTATATCAATTGTTATTTCTGAATTGCATGTGTCTCGTCATTCATTTCATCTTCTTTTACATATTGATTATGGTGTAATGACCTGGCTGCTTAGATGCATCATTGTCTTCAATTATAGTTAAATTTCATTAACTACAATTTATTAGATAATATGCCTCAGCATCAACACTAATGATCGTAAAAAATTATAATTATAAAAATTACGCTGATAAGTGATGATGATGAGGAAGCAAATTATCCCATGTCTTGTTGTTATGCAAATTTAACTATAATCGAAAATAATGATGTATCGAAGAAGTTAGACCAATAAACCATAAAATATATGTAAAAGAGCATGAAGTGCACGATGAGACGCATGCAATTAGAAAAAACAATGGTTTATTTAAGTTGGTTTTCAAGAATAATTTAATTTTCAGATTATAGATTTCTTCATCAATTTGAAAGCTTGTATTTATTTAGTGAGGTGTATGGAAAACAAGAAATCTACATATTATATAATAAACTCTGGGTACTTTTCACAATGGTTATCTATTTTAACCATGATCAAAGGTTATTTATGTTTTACATAATTTGCCACAGATGGGTTTCGAACTCAGTACCTAAGTGTATATATCACAACAGTTTATAAGTATAACCATTGTGATAAGTGGCGTGTGTACTGCCTTTCAATAATAGTTTCCAGACCATTGTAGAAACAACGAGCGTACAACCACCCCCTACTTAACATCAGTATGATCTGAGTGATGGTACCGCTTTCTCAACCGTTGTGAGAGGGGTTTTCTGTAGTAGTGATTGAAACCCTCATTTTAAGTCATCTGAGGATTTGATTCCACTGTGACATCCCCCCTCATCCTCATCTCTTTCTTTTTACTTTTAAGTGATCATTAGTGGCTCAAAATTTATGTTTGAATGTCTAAGTATGATTTATTATTGGACCATGGTTCAAAACCTTTGAAACTTGTTGTTAGGAGGCTTTGATTTTATCAATCCTCTAAAATGTCTTTATTAACTTTGGCCTATGTTCAATTCTCAATTATCATTGATCATTTATCATGGATCCTATCTCTTTCATCCCTTTTTCTTCTTTTCTCGAAATGATCATTTGGGGCACAAACTTTATGTTTGAATGTCCAAGTAAGGTTGATTGATTATTTTGGGTCCAATACCTTTGAAACTTGTTGTTAGGAGGATTTTATTTTATTAATAATGAGTTTTGATTATTCTTGGTCCAAGATCATCATTCAATTATCATTGATCACGCCTTTGACCATTAACCATTAACTTCTAACTCATTAACAATTAACTTTACTTTATGCCTTTATTTTATGCATTTATTTTATGTCTTTACTTTTATGCAATTTTATCTTTAGCATTTACATCTCATGCTATTTTCCTTTTGCTCACTTGAGCATTTATTTCCTTGTGTCATTTCCTCTTCGCTCATTTGAGTTTTTCTTTTTCTTTTGAAGACACTTAATAATCAACTTGAACATTAAAATACTTAAGACTCTTTATGGACTATTGGTTACTATCCCTGACATATTGGAGTTGTGGACCTCTTGGACTTAGGATTAGAAGCCTTGATACTTGGAAACCTTGAGATCTTTGGACCTTTGTTTACTTGTTATTATTCTACTTGTGTATTGGGAAATCTTATGTGTGCATGTGTTATTATGTTAGCCTTAAGTGATCTATATGGCACATGGCTCAATATTGAGGACCTTGATTTGGGCTTTTAAAACCTTGGGTTTATTTTATACTTCCTTACTTGTGATTTATTTTCACATAATGATTGGTATGCTCTTGGTCTATTTGGTACTTGTGGCTTTAATCCAAAGGATGAGAATTCTACATTGACTTCGAACATATTCGTAATCCTTTTTGAAAATTAATTGGTTCTTGTTTAATTTGATTTTGAAAATGATTTGGCATTTTTTGAATATTTTTTTTTGTATTTAATTGTAAAAATATTTTATTTAAGTGCATGATTAAAAGAACAATTTAATGCAATATATATTTTTTATGAGTTAAAAATAATTAATTTTATTTATAGTAATAAAATATTAAAATTGTAAATATATAAAATAGAAAATATAATAATATTAAAATAAAATAATAAAGAGAAAAAATTGAAAAACGTGGGGGTGTAAATATAATTGAAGTAACAAAAAATGGGGGGGGGGTGTTAATAGAAGTGGCATGAATTCAGGCCCTAAAGACAAGGAGGTACACATTTGGCCTAACAAAACAAGTTAGGGGGTGTAGAGAGTATGGGTCCAAGTCCAGATATTGGATTTGGCCCATTTGCCCAGGGGGTGCTATTTTCAACGTAACAAAAAAAAAAGGTAGGGGTGTGTTTGGTGGTGGGCTCGGCCCAAAATAATTTAGAGAGTCTATGTGGACTCCGTGTGGGGGATGCATGGTGTTATGATGAGTATTCACTTTTTAGACCATTTGATTGAGATCATGTGGCTTAGATTGAGGGTGCATAGTAACGAATGGTGGGATGAGACATATCAGATCTTTAAACAGAATATATTTTATTCACAAAACAAAACAAAATTATCTCATTATCCCTCTCTCTCAGCGTCGTTTCCTTTTCTCTCAACCCTATTCTTCTTCTTCAATCTTCAAACCCTAAAACAAACCCGCACTACCAGGCGGCGGCCAAACCCTACCCCCCATAAAAACCCAATCACATTCATTCATCGCAAAGAAAAAAAAAGAAAAACTAAGTTATTTACCCCCCCCCCCCCCCCCCGGCCGTGGTTGTTTGCTTCCGATATGTTTTGCTAATACCTTGTCCTTCATTATGCAGTTAGCGATGATGAAGGGGATGGAAATGGTGGTGCGAGGATGAAAATAACGACACAATGGAGGGGGAGAGAGCGCTAGGGTTTCAGATGTTGAAACCCTAGTTCACACGGAGCGACGACGATGGTGATGGGAATGACATTTCGAGGCTAGCGACAATAGTCAAACTTCATTGTCCTTCCTTTTCTTCTTTTTTCTTTTGTTCTGTGATCACTCCCTCTGTTCTGTCTCTCACTGTCACAGTCTCTCCCTCTTGTAATTTTCTATTTCTATTTATCCTTTTTTCCTTGTTTTTATAGTGATTTAGGGTTTTCATATATTAGGACGCAAGTTAGTTATTTTATTGTTCTTTTAGTTTTTTAGGAAAGTTATGAATCTGTCTGTAATTTTTTAATTAGGGTTTGCAATTTTGGAAATGACAATAATTTTTGTCTGTAAAATCCTTAATTCATTTCCGTTTACATCTTTGTATTGATGTTTTGATTCTATTATGTAAATTAGTAATGATATGGATCTATAATGATTTGGTTTGGTACTGACTTGATTGTGTTGTTTTGATAAGTTTGCAAATTTCTGATTTATGAAGATCTCTTAAATAAAGAAAAAAATTGGATTAGATTTTGTCATTGATTGTTTTTGGCTTTTACAAGCATTACTTTCTACTGATCCAAACAGTACGCGTTATGAGCATCAATTTGCACAATATTGGTTTGCAACACAGCACTGGGCTGGGCCGTGTTTCGAGTAAGGAGTGAGAGCTTCTCTTTTAGGATTTTCTTAATCCACCATTTTAATTAATACAACCAACATATGTATATATTTTTAAATTAAGTAAAAATACTATTTAAAATTAATAATAAAAACCAAAATAGTTTCTCCAAACAACTGAAATGGGCCCGTTGATTCACTTACTGGGCCTTAATAAAACAATTTGTTTACGGGCCCTTTCTGTTTTTAGAAAGGTCCAAATTTTTTTAACCAACACACCCCTTTCTTAAAATGATCCCTAATACCCTAGTGGGCCTTCATGAACGCGACCCTATATGGGTTTAAATTGATTCAAAATTTACACCCCTCTCCATAACGATACACCCCTCTAAAAGGTGAATGAAACCCTAATGGGCCATCAAATGTTGATGGTCCATTTTAGATCAATATGACTATCTTTCTTGTTTTAAACCCCTATGGAAATAAAACCTATTTAATATAATTTAGAGACCTGAACATAATATAAGGGTAGGGCAAATTTGGGATATGACAACTACCCCGATTTAATTATCTTTCGATTGAATAGTGCGAGAATACGCAGATCTCACATATTTGATCGAGAGTTTATTAAATATTAGAAGACCCCAAAATTTGTCTGACAAATCATAATAATACGTTGTACAACATTCTTATGGAAGTAAAGAGTAGGCGTAGACGATGATGTATCGTCTTATCAACATTTGAGCCAAATCTTGATTGGACTTATATATGACAACGCGGATAACTCAGCAACATCTAAGAAGAGATTGTTTGCATATTTACCCTAACTTAGGAGGTAAAATAATACAAATTTGAATAGTTGACTTACTAATGCTTGGGGACTAATATAGTAAGTTTTGGTTGGATTTGATTTTGTTTATTCATCACAACCTAGGGGATGAATAAAACAAATTTTGATAACATATTATTGCATGGAGACTGATGCAATGGATTATGTAGATTTATCCACATATCTATTGCAACCTGGGGATAAATATTTGAAAAGAGCTTAATAACTACATCGCTGCATGGAGATTGAGGCAATGAGTTATATCGAGGAAGAAACTTGATAATGACATTGCTTCCTGGAGACTAATGCAATGGGTTATGTCGCATAAAAAGTTTGATAATAACATTGCTACATGGAGACTGATGCAATGGATTACACATATTTATCACAACATGGGGGGTAGATATTTGAAAAGAGTTTGATAACTACATCGCTGCATGGAGATTGAGGCAATGAGTTATATCAAGGACGAAACTTGATAATGACATTGTTGCCTGGAGACTGATACAATGGATTATGTCGCATAAATTTTTTGATAATAACATTGCTGCATGGAGACTGGTGCAATGGAAAATGTTTGATAATAACATCACTGCATGAAGACTAACACAATGGGTCGAATTGCAGATCTCCCAACATTGTCGCATGAAGCCTGTCACAATGAGCTATATCGCAAAGCAGAAAATATATTGCTTCGTGGAGACTGACACAATGGAAACAGTTTGAGGATAACATTGTTGCATGTAGACTAATGTAATGGAAGGAATTTGATAACATCTCCGCATGGAGACTGACACAATGAGCTAGAACGTGAAGAAATAACATATTGCTGCGTGGAGACTGACACAATAAGTTAATTTGCAAATTTCACACACTATCGCATAGAGACTAACACAATGGGTAGAATTGCTGATTTCGCAACATTGTTGCCTTGAGTCTGACACAATGAGCTAGATCGTGAAGAAAGAACATATTGCTGCATGGAGACTCATACAATAAGTCAATTTGCAAATTTCATACATTGTCGCTTAGAGACTGATGCAATTGGTGGAATTACTGATTTCACAACATTGTGCCTGGAGCTTGACACAATGAGATAGATTGCAAAGAAGGGAACACATTTCTGCCTGGAGCCTGATGCAATGAACTATATTGCATAGGAAGGAATACACTGCTGCACGGAGACTGGTGCAATGGATTAAATTGCGAATTTCGCACATTGCTGCTTGGAGCCTGACACGAATGAAGGACATGCCAATCTAACTCTTCAGGTTTAAGAAGATTGAACAGGGGAAGCTGTTGTACCCCAAAATTTTCCCTACCTTTTTCTCAAAACATTTCTTACAAAAGTTCTCAAATGCTCTAGAATACTCAAGAGATGATCAAACAAACTCACCTCCTAAGCACTAGGTCCACAACTAGGGTTTTGGTTTTCTCAAAAAAAATTGGACTTCTAATTCCTCAATTTACTTTCATGGTTCATCATAGGTCCCCAAGAATGCTCATACCATGTTTCAAGTCTTGCATCACAAAATTGCTCAGTCAATTACTCAGATGACTGAAAATCAACTATATTGGATAAAAAGTCAACTATGGCCAACATAAAGTCAAACTTCAAGATTTTTGGTCAACATCATTATTTTTAAGTAATATTCTTCATTTGATCAAGGGTTGATAATAATTCTTCAAGAAAAGCCCTCAGATCACCAAAGGGGCAAAATTGTCAAAATTAGGGTTTTGACTGAGAATGACTGATCATGGACTTTTGACCTAGTACATGACCTAATGACTTGAAGCATGATCTCAAGGATTCAAATATAATGTCTTGACCTAATTACATGGTTCAAAACATTTCTAAAGATCAAGTGATTGATAGTTGAAATTTGGACCAACTGATGAAAAGTCAACTGTCACACAAAAGTCAAACCTTATCTTCTTGGTCAACTTTGAACTTCAAAGATCAAGAATCATCATGACATTAAAAATTATCAAGCTCGATCAATAAAAATCAACAAAGACAAGCAAAGTCAACAAAAGTCAAAGATAGAAATTTTCTAATACTTAGAAATTTTTCCAAGTGTTAATGCTTTGTTCTTAAAAAATTCACTACTTCATGACTATTTTTCACTAAGATGATAGATGATTCAAGGAAATATTTCACCATGAAAGTTGTAGATCATGATGAATTCTACAACTTTGTCCTTGAGGGTTGATGTCCAAAAAATGCTTGGATTAGGAGATATAGGCCCATGAAGTCATGACATTTTTATCTAACACTTAGAGAAATTTTCAACAAGTTTGGTCAGATTTTTGTCCCAACTTCTTGGCAATTTTTCACCAAGTTCCAAGTTGATTTAGCCAAAGTGGTCAACGTGAAAGTTGTAGACAATGTTTTAAGCTTTTTGAAATGTCTAAGAACACATTTTTATCATGCTTGAGCAAGGAGATTCGAAGAGATGAAGTTGGGCATCCATTCTTGAAACACAAGTCATTTTGTGATGAACATGAGATCAGATGTCCAAGCCATGCTGCATAAATCTTGCTTTGCAGGCTTCTAACTTGAAAATATCACCATAATTAAATGTTTATATAACTGATTGAATCATTATTCAAGTATTCAAGCCATTGTCCAAGTGATTATTCCATTTTGACACAACGTTAACATTGCCATTCTTGCAAAGTAGCTTTAATCACAAAGCCAACTCTTCTTGAGCCTCTAACTTGTTCCTTATGCATACACTCAACATACAAGATCATGTAAGCATGCTTAAAGTATCCAACAACTCTATGAAGCAAAGTAAAAATCATTGGAACTATGATCTTCAAGCTTGCTTCATCTACAATCCAACCTAGCCATAACATGTGGTCTTGCAAATCTAATCAATCCTTGTCCTCAAACCTCTTGCCTATAAATAAAGGAAGTATTTGCAAGCTAACACATGAGTTCATAAGCCCTCTAACCCTCTCAAACTCTCCCAAAATCATAATTTGCATCCAAAACTCCATTGCTTGCAATTTCTCACCTTGAACTCCAAACACCTAATCCACTCGTGCATTTTCATTTTAAATCATTCATAAAGATTCTACAACTCACATAGAACTTATCCAAGACCCTGTTTCATCACTGTAACATCATTTTTATCATCATCTATTTTCAAAAACAGAGCCCTGCAACATGACTTGTCCAGAATAATATAGGCACTCTCAATCCAAAGTAAGCATTGCAATAACTTACTTGGAGTTTAGTGAAGCTATCCAGATCATCAGAACATCTCCAAGAGTGATCCAACTTCAAACACGATTCTCTCTTTAGAGGTAAGTTTTCTAAACTTTGAAATTTCTGTACAAGCATTATTAATGTTTACTTTCTGAATAAAAAATGTAGACATCATTGCCCTGAAGCTAACCATGTGCTTAATTTCATTTATCTGGCTTGAGTGATGAGAATTTTGAAACTGAAGTTTATGAAATTCTAGGGTTCAGTTTTGTACCAAGTAAAATTTCCACTCATCTTTGATCTATAGCTTTTGAAATTTATATGGTTGGATTCGTGGTTAAATTTCAAGAAAGTTTCATGTTTACACTTTTCAATTTAGTTGTGAAATGAGCATTTTAAGAAATTCAAAAATGTCGTTGTGATTACTGGCGCGAGGAAGAAGATGAAGTTACATTCAGGAAGGAGTTTGTAATATATTTAATAGTTTTTCTATAAACTACCTGATGTATCACCACCCCAGTGGTTAAAGCGCGTGCCTGTTTGCCTTAGAGACCTGGGTTCGAGCCCTATCAGTACCCTTTTGACATTTTTTCTGATTTTTTTGTTCTATCACGATTTCCAACGCCCCAACACAGGCCTCCTGACCTTAGGGCCCAACTTCTTTTTATTTTCATCACCACCCATTTGCTTTACCAACGCAGGCCCATATTTGTTTTATTTATTTATTTACTGATTCAAACAAACAAAAAAAAACTAACTTTTGGGCCTATCCTTTCTTTTCTTTTCACACCCTCTAAATTTCTTTCACAACATCTCAGACCCAATTCCTTTTATTTCTTTATATATTTTTTTTCATTTTTTTAAAATACAAAATTATTAAAAAAACATAAAAAATTAGTTTTAGATTTTTATTTAATTAATTTATTCACTTTATTTTATTAATTAAAAATTAGAATTAGATTTTATTATTTATTTTACACTATATAATATTTTTTTCAAAATTGACATTAACATCCAACTTATTTTCTAAATAAATTAAAAATCATTAGACTTAGGTTTTATTTTAATTTCCTTAATTTCAATCAACTTAGATTTTTTAGGTTTTGTTTAAAATAATTAGTTAACTTCTCTTTTAATTAAAACTAATTAGTTTAATTAGGTTAGTTACCAAATTTTTTTCTATAAAAAAATGACCAAAACAACTTCCTTTTTTTTTCTTTTCTCTACTTTACATTTTTTGCGAATTTTATCATTTCGCATTATTATCTATGTAAATGGTCTATAATAGATAATTAGGATTTTATTGCTTTTCATCTCCATTCATAATTTTGTACCCTCCCATTATCGAAGTGTTGTAATAGCGTAGAATATTTAAATTCCACAATTTACCGCTTTCTTTATTCTGTTAGTAATTAGGGTTTGCATGGCAAGATTAAAATCAATTATAGCAAAACCCTAATCCAAGAAAAATAATTGAATAAAGCATACTTTGCACACATGCACCTCTAGGGTAAACCTCACTTGTTGCCTCAGATTTAAACAGTCATGTCCCACGAATATGAGATGTTTTAGCAAAGACCCTCAGTTAAAAGATCGTAGTCTCTCGATGACCCTTTGATGTTGCCTTCGATAAATAATCTTAGTCCCTTACTACAATTGCTAAAGCATCTTATAAGTTGCCTTCTATGAATGTACAATGACCCACGCCCATCCCTCACATCCAATGATAGGGCTTCTTACTAATTAATGATAGGATAACACTATCTAAAGGTGGAGGAAAAGAACAAAGACTTTTTGAGTGGGTAGATCGCTCGTAATCACCCGCTCACAAAATAAAACAAATCCTCAATCCCAACACTTTCAAGACAACTATCTTCAAAACACTTTTCAAAACAAACTTTTTTTATACATTCTCAACGATACGAGAATCATTACAAAATTGCCCTACATTGGCATTTTCAAAACATCTTTCCAAAACAACACTTCCTTTCACAAGTATTTTCAAAAACAAATATTCTGTATACATTCTCAACGATACGAGAATCACTACAAAATTGCCGCACTTAGGCATTTTCAATATACACGTAAAACATAAATAAACACAAAGAATTTTCAAAGTGAGCTAGAAATTAAGAGCCCATAGATAACTACAGATGAAAAGGGTGCTAACACCTTCCCTTTTCATAACCTACCCCCCGAACTCAAGAAAATTCACAAAGGTATTTCTTGTTCTTTTCACCCTTTCCTTTATTGGATAACAAAGAAAAGTCGGTGGCGACTCTTGTTATCTGCAACATTTGCGATAAAATGCAAAACCCAAGTCAGTTCTCCCACCCTATTACAGAACTGGCGACTCTGCCGGGGAAAAACTAAAAGTGGGGTTACCTTATGAGCTAGATCACCTTTATTTGCTATACTTGTTTATATTGCGGGATATGCTTGGGTTTATTTCTTGTATAGATCCTATATTCGGATCTGAGGCATTTTAGGTAAGTAGAAATAGATCGTGAAAACTGTACAGTGTAGACCGATATGGTTGAATCAATGACTATGTTAGTGTGACACATTTGTTGGTACCGGTGTCCCTTGAGTTAAATCAAGGAGAATACGGGGCCGCTGTATGGTGTCATAAAGCACTAACTGACTGTAGAACCTTAGTTGAACAACTTAGCCATTAGAAAGTAGCAAGATAGCTGGCTTTGGTGCAGACTGAAGTTGGTTAATAATCATTACTACACTCATTGAGATTGGACTATCGGGTTATTTAGGTCGTATTTTTGATGCTTGTGCTAAAACAATGCCCGAGAAGAATGATTAATGATATTGAGATTCCTAGAACCCAGCTACTTCTTTTAGGACAGGTTGAGCCAACTAAAACTTCAAGAGGGTACTTACGTATAAACCCCATGCAAGCCTAAACCTAAGGCATTATGTACTTTGTTTTTGTATGATTAATTGTTTGAACATGTCATCATAAACATCATGACATCATGCCATATCATTTTCACTAACCATTTCAAGGACCTAGGGATTTATCTTTGTTTTGTTTTGTAGGTTATGGCTTCCGCTTGCAGAAACACTATCCGAATCAATTTTGTGAAGACACCTTCTCAACTTAAGGAGTTAGCCTCAAGGGTTCCCGAAAGTTCTCCATTCATCAAAAGGCATGGCCGACTACTCAGTTTGGTTAACTTGGGTTTTGAAGAAGATATGATGAGTGTTCTATTCCAGTTCTTTGACCCTGTACATCACTGCTTCACCTTTCCCGATTATCAGTTGGTACCCATAATGGACGAGTTTTCTCAATTACTGGAAGTACCTGTTCTCAATCAAAATACCTTTTATTGGTTTAGAGAAAGATCCATAACCCAAAGAAATTGCAACAATCTCGCATCTAAAGTGGTCCAACATTGTAGCTAATTGGGAAACAAGGAGTGGAGTCAAGGGTTTTCTAGCTAAATTTCTGTTAGAGAAGGCTCGACTGTTTTTGGAGGCTTTGAACTTTCAAGCTTTTGAAGAAATATGGGCTCTTCTAATCAACGGGTTAGTACTGTTCCCTAATCTAGACCAACTCATAAATGTGAATACCGTCAAAATATTTCTTTCTCGTAACCCTGTGCCTACTTTGCTTGGAGATATTCTGAATTCTCTTCACACTCGTACTATAAGGAAGATAAGGGATCTTATGTGTTGCATACCGTTTCTATCTAGGTGGTTTATTTCGCACCTTCCCTGATCAGTATTGAAGAATGAACAAGGTTTGAGGTGGTCGCAAAGGATGATGTCGCTCTCTTATTCAGATATTTATTGGTGTTCCCGATCTCTGGAAGATGTTACTATCATTAACTGTTGTGGGGAATTACCTAATGTTCCGCTCCTTGGCATTAGGGGATGTATTACTTACAACCCTTCTCTGGCTCTATGACAATTTGGTTATAATCGAAGAGACGGTCCTCATGACGCATGTATCTAGGGTATTGTGTTCGACTACGAGAACTATTTTCAAGGTTATTGTTAAAGGTTTGTACGAGCTTGGGACATGGTAAGCAAGATTGATAGCAAGACTTTGGGACATAAGAACTCCATTCCACTAGAGCCTTATCTCAAATGGGTACGAGTGCGCGCCCAAAACCTCATGATGCCATATCCAGCCATCCTACCAATAATTATGGAGCCCATTGCCGAAGGGGATATTCCTTATACCATTCTCCATCTATACATGCCCAATGACCTCGAAGAATTGTAGAAGTCGTGGATTCAACTCAAGGGAGAATGAGACACCTTTGAAGCTCAATTCTATGCACGGAAGAAGGAAGTGTTAGAGCTCACAAAGAGACTTCACGAGGAGTAAAGCCTTAATGCATACACCGAAACAAAGAGGAAGAGCACGTGGGAGAATTGAGTCTTAGGTTTTAGAAGTTGATTTTTCATCTCTTTGAGACTCTTTTTCTTTTCATTGTAAGCCCAAGAGGCAATTGTAATTTTTCAACTTATTAATGCAAATCTTTGTTTCTGTTTCCCTTTTTGGCTAGAAAATTTAAATCTCTTAAGGTCCTTGAAAACATTGCATCCACATATCATGCATCATTTCTAAAGCAGGTTTTCCGATACAGGTTTCCTCATCTATTTATTGTTTATTTCAATATAAGATGGCTCTCGAGCAAACTATCAAAGATATGCAAACTTAACACGTACAGTTTTAAGAGACTCTCTTGAACCTAGCCAAAGGGTAACAAGAGATGATGGCACTCCCCTTCACGAAAAAGATAACTAAGAAGCGGTCTGTTATCCTTAACATGAGGAGAAGGTTCAAAGGTCCCTCCCGACTAGCTCAAGCAGAAGATGTTTCCTCTGAGGAGGATGACAATCAAGAAGAGGATGTTAGAAGAACCAGGGTTAGGGGTGGAAATAACCAGATTTATGAGGATGAAGACTACTCCGATGAGCAGTACCCACCGGCGGATGACAAATACAAGCAATTGAAAGACTGACTTAAAGCCGTGGAAATTCAAAAAGTTCCTTGATTGAACTTCGGAGACTTAGTTTTGATCCCAGGGGTAGTCATCCCTCATAAGTTCAAAGTCCCTGTTGTCTCTAAATATGATGGGGTATCTTGTCCCAAACTCCATTTGAGGTCATACACCCGAAAGATTCAACCACAAACTGCCAACAGGAACTTTTGGGTTCATTTCTTTTAAGAGAGCCTATCTGGAACACAATTGGAATGGTTCTATCAAATAGAAGGGACTAATATTAATGCATGGGAGGAATTGGCTGTTTCCTTCTACAAACAATACAATTACAATTCTGACCTTGAACTAACTCGTGTGCAATTACCAAGTATGACTATGGGCTCGAACAAAGGTTTTAAGGAGTATGCTCAAAATGGAGGGACCTGGCTAGAAGGGTGCAACCCCCTTTACCTGACCGAGAATTGGTGGATATGTTCATGAGCACTCCGACGGGTCCATTCTTTAATCTGCTGATTGGGAGTTCTTCATCAGGGTTTACTAAGCTGAATTTGACTGGAGAACGAGTTGAAAGTGGTATCAAAAGTGGAAAGATTCAAATGGCTGCATCCTCTAGTACTATGAAGAAACCATTCACTGGAAAGAAAGAAACCAACGCTATCTATGGCCAGAGGAGCAATAGTAAGAATGATCATCATCAGTTTGTAGGGGCAGTGTTAATCTCTAATCCAACACCTGTTCGACCATAACAATTGGACAATCAGTGTAGGTCAGATGCTCCAAGGAGGAAATTCACCAGGATTAGTATTCCATTGGCTCAAGCATTACAACATCTATTGAAAGCACAATTGATAACACTGCAGGATCCTCCTCAGAATCCCAACACATCATCTCCGAAGTATAACCCAATGCAAGGTGTGCATACTATTCCAATAGTCCTGAACATGATACGAATGATTGCTGGGCCCTAAAAAGCAAAATCCAAGACATGATTGATGCAAAATAAATTTAATTTGATCCTCCCGAGACCCCTAATGTGATTACTGTGCCCATGCTCAGTCATGGTAAAGGTGTTAATGCTATTGATGATGTTTCCTATGTCTCCACCGTAAGTGACTTGACCACTCCCTTGATGATCGTTAAGAAGAATCTGTTAAGAGCGGTTTATTTCCGGGTTGTCCTGAAAAATGTTACCATCGTGCTTCCCAAAATAATGGATGTATGTGGCTGAAGAAGGGTATTCAACGCTTGATTAATAACCATGAAATTTTGTTTGAGAAAACTCTGTCCATGAAGAGTTTGCATGAAAGTATATCTCAAGAATTAAGACTTAAAGAGGTTTCTATAATCACAATTTCCAATACTCCTATACGGATCACTTCTAGAGGCCCTATAAGGATTCATGCTGAGCCAAGAGTGGCTCCCTTAATCATCACCGCACCGGGGCCAGTCCCCTATTCCACTGACAAGGCCGTTCCATTGAACTATGGGGCATAAGTTTATTATCATGGTGTTAAGCAAGAGTCATGGATTGCCGAAGATGAATATTCCGAAGTTACCAATCTTAATATCAAAAATATTGTCGGAACTAGTAAAGTTACCTGAACAGGAAGGATATTCTCCCTGGAGATCTCTCCTCAAAAAACTAACACAACACCTGTTCATATTCCTGCTGCTGGGTCAACTGTTGAAGCCCGGGGAAAAGAGAAAGTGGATGAGCCCTCAAAGATATCCATATTGTCCTTGTTATTATGCTCTGAAGCCCATGCTCAGGCTTTGTTGAAATTTCCGAAGAAAGCTCATGTACCACAAGAGACCTCTGCTGATCAGTTTGAGAATTGTGTTGCAAGCCTAACAGCTGAGAATGGTTTAGACTTTTCTGATGTCGACTTAACTCTGGCTGGAAAGAATCATAACAAGGCTCTGCACGTCTCTGTTGAGTGTAAGGGAACTACTTTGGTGCATGTGTTAGTTGATACAGGTTCCTCCCTGAATGTATTACCAAAAGGTGCTCTGGATAGATTGGACTGTAAAGGGCTGGTGCTGAAACCCAACGATATTTTGGTAAGAGCCTTTGATGGGTAAAAACAATGGTCCATGGAGAAGTTGATCTTCCGATCAAGGTGGGATCTCAGGTTTTCAACTCCATTTTTATGTAATGGATATTCGCCCGACTTATTCATGTTTGCTAGGATGCCCCTAGATCCATTGGGAAGGTGCTGTCACCTCTACCTTACATTAAAAGTTGAAGTATCCGGTGAATGGGAAGATCGTTACAGTTTGTGGAGAATAAGAATATATGGTCAACCGTTTAAATTCTTTCAAATATGTTGAAATGGATGGTGAATTCATTGAAACTCTTTTCTAGACATTTGAAGTAATTCCCCTGACGATTTCCATTTCTAAAGCTATTCTTGTTACTCCTAAGATCATCAAGGATTCACCAAGAGTGGCTTCTTTGAAGGATGCTAGAGCTATAGTGGAAGAGGTCGGTTGCACTATCTGGAGTCAGCTTCCTGATATCCCCTACAAGTCCAACAAATTTGGTCTGGGTTTCTCCTCAAAGGCTCAGAAAGAGGTTCGACGTGTTCGTGCTGGAGGACCACCTTTCCGTATTAGCAATAATGAAGTCAATGCTCTGGAAGATACTGACAGTGAGGGAAACTTAGACAACTGGATATTCCCTACCGTTGGCGGTGGACTCAACAACTGGAAGGCTAAAGAATATGTACCAATCTCCTTTAGTCAGGAGTAATTGCTATTTCCTATTTTTATTGCTTTAAGAAGTTTGGTTATGTAATTTATTTTATAAATAATGAATTTAAACCTAGTGCCTGGCCCGGGGCACAATGGTCCATTTGTTAAGGGTTGTCATTTCATATGTCATATCTTCATTTAATGAAAAACATTGGACGTTTTGTATACAAATTTTGTGCTCTCTGTCTTTCTTTTACTTTATTGGACTTTCAAATAACTATATGTTCTTACACACATCCAGAAACTACATTACAGATCTGCATCCACTTTGGATCTCGTTGATAACGATCCTGATATTACCGTCTATCACTTTGAAAATACAATCTACCAAGCCAAATACGAAGGTTAGGAAGATTGTGAGATACCTGGAGAACTCTCCAGACTCTTAATTGTCGCACTTAGGCATTTTCAAAATATTTTCAAAACATACACAAACACAAAGCATTTTCAAAGTGAGCTAGCAATTAAGATCACGTAGATAACTAAGGATGAAAAGAGTGCTAACACCTTCCCTGTTCATAACCTACCCCCGAAATCAAGAAAATTCTCAAAGGTCTTTCCTATTCTTTTCACGCTTTCCTTTATTGGATAAAAGAAAAGCCGGTGGCGACTTTTGCTATTCATAACATTTGCGATAAAACACAAAAACCAAGTCAGTTCTCCCACCGTATTACACTGTCCTTCCCTAACTTAGTGGTAAGGTCTTGGAGGATATTCTCATTGATATGAGCTTGGGAGTAGTTTTATCATAATATGAATGACCCTACTATTTTGTATTGTGCCCCTGATTAAAAGAGTCTTGAAAATGTTTGGCTTTGATGGACCATTTTGAATCATCTCCTTTTGATCGAGCCTTGCAGTGGTTTCTCCTAACATTCAAAGTTTTTGAAAGATATGCCCCTCAATCTACAGAATCTAGAGCAAGTACCATCAGAAAGAAATTAGACCTCACCATGAACTTGACATATATTGCCCTAAGTATTCGAAGCTTGAAAAGTTTGTACTTGAAGTTGCTTGAAGGGGAATTTGGACCCTACAAGTATTAGGATGAATTTGGTATGTACTGCCCCAATATATGAGTCTTGGAAGGTTGCCCCTGATTGTTAAGGCCTTGATATGGTTGTTAAAATGAGGGAACCGAGTCCTACCATGTTGTGTGTAATACGGTGGGAGAACTGACTTGGTTGTTTTGCGTTTGATTGCAATTGTTGCGGATAGCAAGAGTCGCCATCGACTTTTCTTTTATCCAACAAAGGAAAGGGTGAAAATAATAGGAAATGCCTCTAGAGATGTTTTCTTGAGTTCGGGGGTAGGTTATGAAAAGGGAAGGTATTAGCACCCTTTTCATCCGTAGTTTTCTACGGGCTCTTAGTTTCTTTCTAGATCACTTGCTTTTGTTTGAAAATGTGTTTATGGTGTGGGTTTTAAAATATTTTGAAAATGTATTTGTAATGATTCCCGTCTCTATAAGAATGCGTACAAAGTGTTATTTTTTGAAAATTGTTCAAAGAGGTGTTTGTTGTGGAAGATATTTTTGAAAGTGATTTTGAAAAGTTCCTTTGTAATAATTCTCGTCTCTATAAGAATGCGTACAAAGAGTTTTGAATTTTGAAAATGTTTCAATTGAAAGTGTTGGTGTCGAAATGGTTTTTTTAGTTGTGAGCAAGCAAGCAACTATGAGCATCCTACTTACTCAAAAGGACTTTTTTCTTTTCCTTCTCCTTTAGATGTTGCTATCTTACCATTGATTGATAAAAAGCCTCATTGTTGGATGTGAAGGGAAGGACGTGGGTCATTTTCATAGTCATAGAAGGCAACCTATGAGACATTTTATCAATTTTTGTTTAGGGACTAGATTATTTACCAATAGCAACATCGATGGAGATTGAGGGACTACGATCTTTTATCGAGGGTCTTTGCTAAAATGCCCATATTTGAGGGACATGACTATTTTCCGAGGAAACAAGTGAGATTAACCTAGAAGTTAATATGTGAATAGTGTATTTGATTTTGTTTTACCCCAAAATTTTCCCTCTCATTTATCAAATATTTTCTCACAAGATCTCCTTTGGTTCAAGACTGCACAAGGGTTAATCAGCTCAAGACACCTCCTTAAACACTGATGGCTGAAATTAGGGTTTGAGATTGCACCAGGATAATTGAAATTTAAATTCTTCATATTACTTTCATGGATCATTATGGACCCCCAAGATTACTCATGTCAAGTTTCAAGCCTTGAATCACATTTTTGCTCAGCCAATTGAGTAGTTGACCTAAAAATCAGCTGTATTGGGGAAAAAGTCAACTTTGGCCAATTTACAGTCAAAATTCATAATTTTTGATCCACATCAACATTATAAACTCATATGTATCATTTGATCAAGTTTGGACCATAATTCCTCAAGAAATTTGATCAAATCATTAAAAGGGCAAAATGGTCAAAATTAGGGTTTTGACTGAGAAAGGGCAATTTCTGATTTTTGACCTAGCAAAGGGTTAATTGGTTTCAGGCATGATCTCAAGAGTTCAATTGCATCATTTTTAACTAATGTCATGACTCAAAACATTGCTCAAGATCAATTGGATTGATAGTTGATTTTCAGTCAACTAATCAAAAGTCAACTGTATATTGAAAAGTCAAGAGGTATCTCGAGATTAATGTCACGAGATCGATACTGAAGAAGTAGTGGACCATCCTTGGTTCCATGAAGTCAAGAGGTATCTCGAGGCTCAAGAGTATCCGAAGGAGCTTCAGTCAATGATAAGAAGTTCCTAAGGAGATTCTCTGCTAAGTTCTTCATCAGTAATGGAATTCTCTACAAGCGCAACCATGACTCTGTTTTGCTTCGTTGCATAGACAAGATCGAGGCAAAAAAGATCATGGATGATCTACATGAAGGCAATTTTGGAACCCATTCCAGTGGGCATACGATGGCAAAGAAGATCCCACGGGCAGGTTATTACTGCTCTACCATGGAAGCAGATTGCTATCAGCACTCTCGAACCTTCCACAAGTGTTAGATCTATGCTGAAAAAGTGCATGTACCTCCAGTTCCTCTAAATGTCTTGACTTCTCCCTGGACATTCACGATGCAGGGCATCAATATGATTGGAGAAATCAAGCCCACAACCTCTAATGGACACTGCTCCATCTTGGTGGCCATTGACTATTTCACGAAGTGGGTTGAGGCAACTTCTTTCGCTTCCGTTACCAAGAATGTTGTCCCCCGGTTCATCAAAAAAAAATCTCATCTGTCGGTACGGTATCACGGAGAGGATCATCACAGACAATGGTACGAATCTCAACAATACTATGATCACCCCACTGAGCGTGCAATTCAAGATCCAGCACCATAATTCTTCCCCTTACCGGGCAAAGATGAATGGCGTTGTCGAAGCCACAAATAAGAACATCAAAAAGATCATACAAAAAATGATATTAACCTACAAGGACTGGCATGAGATGCTACCATTCGCTCTCCACGACTATCATACCACGTCACGCACATCAACCAGGGAAACACCTTACTCTCTGGTATACAACATGGAAGCTGTCTTGCCTATTGGGGTCCAGATCCCTTCTTTGAGAATCATGAAGGATGCAGGGCTAAATGAAGAGGATTGGATCCAAAATCGACTTGATCAACTGAACTTGATTGATGAGAAAAGGCTTACTGTTGTCTGTCATAGTCAAATGTATCAAAAACGGATGATCAAGGCTTTCAACAAAAAGGTCAGACGCCAAGTGTATCAAGTCGGGGATCTGGTGATCAAGCGCATCATACTGCCGCAAGGTGATCCCAGGGGAAAATGGACTCCTACATACGAGGGACCATTTGTGATCAAAAACATATTCTCTGGTGGAGCAATGATCTTAACCACTATGGATGGCGACGACCTTCCACACCCTGTGAACGCATACATAGTCAAAAGATACTACGCATAAGAGACCCTCTAGGTTTACAAACCTAGGAAAAACAAGGGCATCCCGATGAACCAAAAAAGGTTCGGGAAAAAATTAGGGATAAAACAAAAAAAAATATGTACACTCGGAAAGTTGAAAACCCGAAAGGGCGACTTGGGCAAAAAAGGATATCCCGGTGGACTGAAAACCAGAAAGGGAGGTCCAGGCAAAAGTTAGGGAATTAAAGCATATGACTATGTCCCGTTGGATCACCTTATGGACAACCTTTAGCTTCGACTGACAAACCCAATGGTTCTAATCAATCCAATTAACTTTGGACAATGCAGCAAGTGGACAAGACACTCGTGGACATGGAGGCTATAGCAGAATAGGAACCCCATGGGATTATTGCACATAAGTATCTTTTCTTTGTATCAAATTTTCATTTTTTACGATGACATTCTCTTACTAGAATGTTCGTTTCATTGTACAAAAAATACTTATTCAAGTTAATACAAAGATATCCCTTTTAAAGTACAAAGCTATCTGTTTTTTCTTTATTTCTGTGTTTTGTTTACAAAAACATCCAATGATTTATTTTTTAACATATGCATTTGAACGTAACTACTGTTTACAAATGAACAAAAAGGAACAAAAAATATAAAGAAAATCACTAATGGCTTTGAGAAAATAGGATAATATCTTTAGACTATAAAATCCCCCACAATGTGCAACTTAATGACATCAAGCTCTCTCACATCCCTGGCGGAACAAAACTTCCCGTTATCACTCCCCAGTAAAAGTCCCCCAATTTCTCAGGATTCTCCAATAGGATTTCACAAGCAATACACGATGTTTCCCTTACAACAAATTTTATTTCTCTAATAAATAAGAGCTCATCGACTCATCAACACTTCAAAACATGAAGATACACTCTACATTCCTAGCAACAGTCAGGGATTTATTTTCCCTAATCCAACATTATTACAACAGAATAGCTTACATGCACATACATCGCATCCATATATCATAAACATCAATGACACAAATGCATACAACATAATATCATTCATTTTTTGAGAACATCATTGTACAATTCATTTCATACATCATGACATTGCATACAACTAATCTTTCATCTCTTTAGGAAAGATCAGTCATCAGATGTCTATCATCAACAATTTACAAAAGGATCAGAGATTAATACCTGAAACAAGCCAGGACAATTATCTACATGACCAGCTGAAGCAATCCTGCACGAGTTTCTTCTCATTCAGATTCAACTTTCAGATACAGTTCAAATACGCTCCAGATACGGACGCCATTCTGATACTCATTCAGATTCAGCTTTCAGATACAATTCAAATACGCTCCAGATACGGACGCCATTCTGATACTCATTCAGATTCAACATTCAGATACAATTTAGATACGCTCCAGATACAAACGCCATTCTGATACTCATTCAGATTCATATTTTAGATACAGTTCAGATACGCTCCAGATACGGATGCCATTCTGATACTCATTCAGATTCAACTTTAAGATACAATTCAGATACGCTTTATATATGGGCACCATTCTAATACTCATTCAGATTCATCTTTCAGATACAGTTCATATACGCTCCAGATACGGATTCCATTCTGATACTCATTCAGTTTCAACTTTCAGATGCGATTCAAATACAATCCATTTATGGATATTATTTTGGTACTCAACCCAACACATCCACTATTTCAATATAAATAGACCAGAGATTTATTCTGACACTTCTTCCATTCTTGCCAACAATCATTTTGGATGGGATATACAAGCCCATCTCTGACAAATCTCCATCATCCCTCCAAATGGCATCTATAAGCCCATTCCCATTTCATCTTCGAGTGCAAATTTTTGGGCACTCTAGTGTCCAATCATCTTCCACCTTCAAGCCACGAATGGCGGATCCGCCAATCTAAATCTTCAAGTTTAAGAAGATTGAACAAGAGTATTTGTTGTACCCCAAAATTTTCCCTCTCATTTATCAAATATTTTCTCACAAGATCTCCTTTGGTTCAAGACTGCACAGGGGTTAATCAGCTCAAGACACCTCCTTAAGCACTGATGACTGGAATTAGGGTTTGATATTGCACAAGGATAATTGAACTTTAAATGCCTCATATGACTTTCATGGATCATTATGGACCCCCAAGATTACTCATGTCAAGTTTCAAGCCTTGAATCACATTTTTGCTCAGTCAATTGAGTAGTTGACCTAAAAATCAACTATATTAGGGAAAAAGTCAACTGTGGCCAATTTACAGTCAAACTTCATAGTTTTTGATCCACATCAAAATTATAAACTCATATGTATCATTTGATCAAGTTTGGACCACAATTCCTCAAGAAATTTGATCAAATCATCAAAAGGGCAAAATGGTCAAAATTAGGGTTTTGATTAAGAAAGGGCAATTTCTGATTTTTGACCTAGAAAGTGGTTAATTGGTTTGAGGCATTATCTTAAGAGTTAAATTGCATCATTTTGACCTAATGGCATGACTCAAAACATTTCTCAAGATCAATTGGATTGATAGTTGATTTTCAGTCAACTCATCAAGAGTCAATTGTACATTGAAAAGTCAAACTTTGACTTTTTGGTCAAAATCAAGTGTCAAAGATCACAATTCATCAAAACATGTCAAAATATGAAACTTGTTCATCAAGAAATCAAAAAGTCAAGATTTCATTTTGAAAGGTCAAAGTTTTCAAACTTAGAAATTTTTTCTAAGTGTTGAAAACTTCATATTTTTTCACAACTTTGAGCCAACTTTTCACCATGATGCAAGATGATTAAAAAGAAACTTTCAACATGAAAGTTGTAGATATCCATGAGATCTACAAAATTTCTTTACACAACTTATTCTATAAATGCTTGGATCTCAAGTTATTAATCCATGAAGTCATGGTCATCAAACTAAACACTTAGTGAAATTTTGAACATTTTTCGTCAGGATTTTGACCTAACTTCTGACCCAAGTTTCACATGGTTCCATTTGGATTTTGAAAAAGTGATTCAAAGAGGGGTTGTAGAGCATATTACAAGCTTTCTAAAAACTCCAAGAACTCCTTGATATCATTTGTGATCAAGGAGAATCGAAGGTCAAAAGTTGGGGTTTCAAGTTGTTTTACAAGGCAAATTTTGTGATGAACAAAATTCAAATCTCAAACCTATGCTGCATAATCTTTGATTTTCAGGCCTCAAACTTGTTAGGCACTCCATAATTAAATGCTTGCACAGCTGTTAGAGGCTTCAACTCAAGCATTCAATGTATTGCCCATGCTTTATGTCCATTTTAGGAAGAAAGTGCACCATGCCATTTTGAAAAAGTTGCTTTATACACAAAACTTGCTCTTGAGCCTTGCAATGGTTTTCTTCTGATCATACACGACCTATAATTCAAAATAAGTTTGTCTCAAGCCTCACAATCACTCATCCCATGCTTGTACTTCATCTTGGAACCATACTTTCACTTTTCTTCAAAATCAAGTAACATAGAAATCAGTCTAGAGCTTGTACTTATGACCCTCTCAAGCACTCAAACCTTCTCATTAATTATGTACAAGTCCTTGGCATCAAAATACACACATATACAAGCCCAAAAAATCCCAAGAACTCAGAGCTGTATCACATACCTCTATTCTTGCGTAACCTGACCAAAATTTTGAAACTCACATCTCCCTCGTGCGTTTTCAAGCCTTTTTGTTCCTAAAGATTCTAAACATCATTTAGAACTCATCCCAAACCCTGTTACAAGACTGTAACACCATTAACACCATCCTCAATTTTCAAAAATAGAGCTTTTCACTTGGACTTCTCCAGCATGATTCAACCATCTCAGTACAAACTAAATATTGCATTAGCTTCCTGGGACCTCAATGGAGCTATTTTGATCATCACCACACCTTGACGAGTGCTCAAACTCATAATACAATTTCCAATTTTGAGGTAAGTTTCCTTAACTTGGAATTCTTCATACAAGCATTATTAATGTTTAATTTGTGAATGAAAAATGTAGACATCATTGTCCTGAAGCTAACCATGTATTTAGATTCATTTATATTTCTTAAGTAGTTAGAATTTTGAATCTGAACATCTTGGAAAAGTTAGGTCAGAATTTGGTACCATTCAAAATTCATTCTCATTTTTGATAATTAGTTTAAGTTATTTACATTTATGGAATCATGATGAAATTGGCCACAAGTTTCATGTTTACATTTTTGCAAATGGATGAGAAATGAACAAGATACAAGTGGTCTGACTAGAGGTTGAAGATGAAGTTGTTTTCAGGAAGCAGTTTTTAATATATATTTATGGTTTGACGTAAGTTAACGAATGTATCACAACCGCAGTGGTTAAAGCGCGCGCCTGTCACCCTTAGGTCCTGGGTTCAAGCCCCAGCGTGACCTTTTTGCATTTCCCCCACTTTTTTGACATCTTCTTGTTTTTTGCAGCGCTTGGACCAACAACTTTGGGCCTTTGTTTTTTTACCTTCTAACCCACTTAATCATTTTCAAACCCCCATGAATTTTCTGTATATTTTATTTTTATTTTATTTTCTTTATTATTTTCATTACCATTATTATTATTATATATTTTTATTAATAAAAACAAACCAAAAATATTTATATTTTATGACTTATATTTATTTAGTTTATTTTCTTCATAAAAAAAAACAACAAAAGAACAAAAAACATTTTCATTTAGTAAATTAATTTTTTATTATTCAATAAATACTTAGATTAAATTTTAATCATTATATTATATTATTTGTCTTGTAAATTAAAATCATTTTAGAACATAGGACTTTTATCTAGTTATTTTTATTTACTAATTTAATTAAATTCACAAAAAAAATCCTAAAGAACTTGTTTTCCTTAAATTAATTATTTTACTAACTTAATCTTAATTTTATTATTTTTTTAGTTAGTTATTTTATTTCTATTTAATTAGGTAAAAAAACCCTTTTTCATAAAAACCAAACAAAAATCATATTTCTTTTTACATTTACATTCTTGTATCTTATTTGTTCATTTTGTACATTTATTCAAATTTAATATGGTTGTAATAATTATTTAGATTTAATTTCTTGCAATATTTCTCATTTTTAATTTGTATACCCCCTCCCCTAAATGATGTAATAGTGTAGTATTTTTATTTTCCGCAATTTAAATGCTTTATATACAAATGCTAGTAATTAGGTTTTGTATGGAAAGATTAAAATCAATACTTAGAAAACCTTAATCAAAGGCAAATCAAGCATGAAAATTAATACACTTGCACACAAACACCCCTAGGGTAAATTCACTTGGTTGCCTTACAAAAATGGCCATATTATGCATGTGAGGTTTCTTAGCAAAAACAAGCAAAATGCAAGATCATAGTCCCTCGATGACGCTATCTATGTTTCCTTTCAAAATGATCTTAGTCCCTAAAGAAAAATGCTAAGATATCTTGCAACATTGCTAATCATGGTTATACAATGACCCACGCCCGTCCCTTTTCGATTCAAAGATAGGGTTACTTACCAAATCAATGGTAAGATAACAATGTCAAAGGAAAGAGGAAACGAACAAGAAAGACTTTTGAGTACATAGATTGTTCCTAGTTGCTTGCTCATTTTCAAAATCAAAACATCCTTGCTATTTTCAAAACAAACACCAACACTTTCAAAACATCTTACAAACTTGAAAATATTTTCAAAAGATCAACACTTTGTATACATTCTTACGAACGAGAATCATTACAAAGTTTTCCCAAACGATGGCACCTTTTCAAAATAATTTCAAAAACCATACAAAGCACATTTTTAAACAAAAGCAAGTGATCTAGCAAATAACTAAGAGCCCATGGAAAACCATGGATAAAAGGGTGCTAATACCTTCCCTTTTTATAATCTACCCCCTGAACTCAAGAAAAAATCTCAAAGGTTTTTCCTGTGCTTTTTCACCTTTCCTTTTGGATAAAAGAAAAGTAGGTGGCGACTCTTACTAACTGCAACATTTACGATCAAACCCAAAACACCCAAGTTAGTTCTCCCACTGTATCACCGATTTGCATGCATTTAGTCTTGAATTTAGGGTTGTCTACTTGTTGATTTTAACTTGCCATACACAACCTAATTACTAGCATTTTATGAAGGTAATAAAATTGCGGAAAATAAATATCCTACGCTATTACATGTTTTTGGGGGATAGGGTATACAAACGTACCAGTGGGGGTTGCAAAAAATAAAAGTCCTAATTATTACAACCATATTGAATAGTAAGAAAATGTAAATATATAGAAAATATAAAGACAAAAATAGTGTAAAAAGAGAGAAAGAAAAGGCATCACGGATCGAAGGATGTGCCTTTCGATTCTCCCTCCTTTGCCTTCTTTCAATTGGGGTCTGTAACCAGTGTGAGTCGAAGTCTGTAACCTTTGATTCACATCACCTTATTTTTTCTGTTTGCAGCTGTGAAGCAGTAAGGGGCGAAACCTAAGGCTTCGATTCATGTAAACTTTTCTCTTTCATTTGGTTCTGTACATGTTAGTCTCTTGCTTGAAGGAAAACAAACCAAAAGGGGAAGAAACGAAAAAATGCGCAAGAAGGTTGAAACATAAACAAACCAAAGGATAATAATGATGTTTAAAACGAAAGGAAATGGTTATTTACATGCTTGAAACGAAAGGGTTAAGGTCAGGGTGACTTACCATGGATCTGAAGTTGGTGCTTCTGGACCTTGAGTGATTGAACTGGATGCTCTGGGAATCAAAGGGAAGAAACACGTGTTGTGTTTCTAGTGCTGGATTCGAAAGAAGGAACCAAGTGTTGTGTTGGTGTTTTCCTGGGTTATAGATTCAAAAGAGAAAAGAAATAGGTGTTGTGTTTCTTCTGGATTCAAAAGAAAAAATGAAACAAGTATTGTGTTTCTTTAGTTCTGGGTTTGAGAGTGTGTGAAGTTTTTTCTCCTTTCTTTGCCTTGTTAGAAAATCTCTTTCTAGCCACCAAAAGCCCCCTTTAGATGTGTGATGAAACCTCTATTTATAGATGAAGTTGGATGAGGTTTGGGGGGGGGGGGGGGGGACAAAAGAAATTTGAATAAATTGGGTAAGCTGTTCTTGTAGTCTTCGAGGTGCAGTTTTTGCATGCCAATTTGGTGCAGGTATGGGAGCAGCATAGTAGGACTGCTTTGCAGCAGTTTTGGAGCGTTGTGGCCAGTGCAACAGGCTTGGACTTGGTAGCACATAAGACTCTGGCCAGCAAGCATCTTTGAATATTTCACCCTTTTGTTTTAACCTCATAGGTCCAACCTTCGACCAGAACCTCTCTTCAGACAACAATATTTTCTTCCACCCAAAGTCTGTCCTTCGAATGGATCATATGTGTATCTTTTGAAGGGGCCAAATATGTGTTCTTCAATTGGACCATATGTGTGTCTTTCGAAGGGACCACATGTATCACTTGTGTGCACCACTTGAAATTATTTGAATGGTCCACCAAGACATGTCTTTCGAATGGGACACCCAGACATGTTTTTCGAATGGAACACCTATTGTGTGCCATAGTGTAGAAACTATGTATGATCTAAACAGACTGTTTCCAAGGGAAATATTGCCCAGTCAAATCTTGCGTGAAAATAGCCAATGCTTTGTGGGTGCTAGTCATGAAGGGAAGCTATTACCTTGTGCATTGAAGGAAAACACAGAGGAAGCCATCTCCTTGTGAGTCGAAAGCAAACACAGTGGAGGCACTTGCCTTGCAGGCAAGAAGGAAGTACTGCTGATGCTTGTGAATCAGAGCTTGTATGCAGGAGGATACTGCTTTGTGAATCAAATTAAACATGTAAGGCCAATGGTACAATCGAAGCTTGCATGCAGGAGGTCCCTGCTTTATGAATCAAAGGCAAACATGTAAGGGGCCAAAGGTGCAACCGAAGCTTGCATGCAGGAGGTCCTTGCTATGAATCAAAGGAAGCCTTCAGAAGGCCAATGCCTTCTGAATCGAAGGAAGCTTTCAGAAGGTTATGGCCTTCTTATTCAAAAGAAGCCAGTAGGAAGCCACTAAATTTTGAATCAAAGGACACCAATATGAGGCCCTTGTCCTCTAAATCGAAGGAAGTTGTTTCAAAGGGAAACATTGCCCAGTCGAAGCTAGCATGAAGATAACCATTTGTTCAATCGAAGCTTGTATGAAGCAAGCATGCAATAGGCCACTGCCTCAATCGAAGCTTGGGAATTTAAAGCAAGTTTTAAGGAGGCCAGATGCCCAATCGAAAGCTGGTGAATCAAGCTTGCATCGAAGGAGGCCATTTTCTAGATTTTAAATTCGAACTGTTGTCTGCAGTCACTCCTTTCGATCTGCTTTGTACTTATGCAAACTTGAGCTTTTGAAAATCTTTGTGAGATATATCTTGAGAAATTGAGAGGGAAAATTTTGGGGTACAACAGCTGCCCCTGTTCAATCTTCTTAAACCTGAAGAGTTAGACTAGAGAGTCTGCCATTCATGAATTGAAGGTGGAAGATGATTGAACGCCAGAGTGCCCAGAAATTTGCACTCGATGATGTGGTGGTTGATTGCGTAGGGAATGGGCTTAAAGATCCCATTTGGAGAGGTGATGGAGAGTTTTCGGAGATGGGCTTACAGATGCCATCTAAAAGTGATTGTTGACAAAAATTAGACTAAGTATATGCTTGACTTCAACTGGAAAAAAATCAGAATAAATCTTTGGTCGATTTAAACTAAACTAGTAGAAGTGTCTATCGGAACAGAATCAGGATAAATCATTGATCAATTTAAACTGAACCAGCAAAGATCTTGAATAATCTTTAATTGGAAAAGAATCATAATTAATCTTTGGAGCGATTTAACTGAATCTGAGAAAGTGTCTACCAGAACGGAATCAGGATAAACCATTGACCGATTTAAACTGAACCAATAGAGGTCTTGAATAATATTTAATTGGAAAAGAATCAGAATAAATCTTTGGAGAGATTTAACTGAACCAAAGAAAGTGTCTACCAGAACGGAATCAGGATAAACCATTGATCAATTTAAACTGAACCAGCAGAGGTCTTGAATAATATTTAACTGGAAAAGAATCAAAATAAATCTTTGGAGCGATTTAGCTGAACCAGAGAAAGTGTCTACCGAAAAAGAATCAGGATAAACCATTGATCTATTTAAAATAAACCATCAGAGGTCTTGAATAATCTTTAACTGGAAAAGAATCTGAATAAATCTTTGGAGCAATTTAATTGAACCAGAGAAAGTGTCTACCAGAACGGAATCAGGATAAACCATTGATCAATTTAAACTGAACCAACAAAGGTCTGAAGGAAGTGTTCGTCATGTAGATAATCACCCTGTCCTATTTCAGGAATTGATCTTTATTTGAGCAGAGAGAAAAGAGAAGATAGTTTCCCCGTCCTGTTTCAGGAGTTAATCTTCAATATGCTCATGTAGATAGTTGTTCTGTCTTGTTTCAGGTATTAATCTGGAACTTGCTTTTGTTGGTCATAGAGATAATTGCCGTGTCTTGTTTCAGGAATTAATCTCTGTCCTTTTGAAAATGGTTGTGGTATTTGCCAAAGAGGACTTTTGTTGATTGACTTTTCCCTACAAGGAAGAGGGTTAGTTGCATGCAGAAGTATTCATGGCTTGATGATGTTCTCAAAATAAATTAGATTATGCTGTATCCTGTATGTAATATGATGCATGAAATGTGAAATGGTTGGAATGTATCTTTGTCTTGGAAAATAAATCCTTTACAAATTATGGGGAGTTTTGGGAAGTTAAATCCCAGACTACCGTTGGAGATGAATAATATGCACACCTTCAGACCTTATTTTGGAATGTTTCCGCTAGGGATTCCTGTTTTGTTGTTTGAGGAGAGATTCCGCTAGGGAATATTGACCTTGTTTGAGGGAAAATTCTATGGAGAGTGTTGATTTCCGCTTGGGGAAAAGAGTTCAAGAGTTTTAGTTGTCCGTTGCTCTACTGGTGAGTTATTTCTTGATTGGAAATTAACAACTTGTTGGGGATAAAGGAGTTAACTATTATCTGACTGGATTCTAGTTTTTTTGCAATAACTCAATTGTGAATAATGGCAAACTCTATTGGGAAAAAGGAGATTTTGAACCATTATCTAGTTGGGTCCAGGCTTTGCAGTAACTTTCAGAGATAACCATGACTTCGTTGATGACTTCACTGAGGATTAGGAGTTATGGTCCTTCAACTTGTAAAAGTCTGAGAGGCAAACTCCGGCTGGGGAATCTATAGTTTGTTGGGGAAATAAAACCTGTTGCCAATCTGTTGGAGAGGTGTTTTCTTTTGGCAGAACTCCTCGAGGATTCTTGAGATCAACTCAGTTGGGGAGAGGTTTTCCGGAGATTTTAAACTCTGACTGGGGATTGCATGGATCCAATTTTATGGGGATATCTATGAATTTGGCCTTGAGGGTTTTGGACCCTTGTCTATGAAGATTATTCTGTGGGGATAACCTTATAGAGATGACTCTATGGTGACTTGACTAGGGATTACCCTATGAAAAAGACTTTGTGGGAAATTTGTCACTGCCCCTAGTGGTAAGTGTTGTAGTACTGCCAGAAAACGTTTACTTGGTCGTACATAACCCTTTTCTGGAATTCATGTTCAATTCCCCAGGTGATTCAAATGCAGACCTGCCCTTGGTTATTCAACACTTCTTGAGAGATTTCTTGGAATCTTGACTGCCCCAGACAAGTTGGATAGTGACATGTTATGCCCCCTTTCTTATAGGAGAGTTTGTCACTTGGAAGTGTCATCCCATTTGAAGTGGTTCTGTTTCTTGATAATTTCCATTCATTGGATATTCATTGTGTGAATTCCTTCGATGTCAAACAATTAGCCATATGCAAACAACGATATTCAAATAATGAAAAGTTATTTCTTGTCTTGAAGTTTTGAAAATGCATTTTAGCAAGTAAAGAGTTTTGTAAGAATATGAATTCAACTCAGGATTTACAGTAAGCCTTACAGGTGTCAGGATACCTTTGGTAACATTATGCTTTCGAACTAACCCATGCTTCAATTAGGACTTTTGAAGGGTTGTAGCATGGTCTGGCTCACTATTTAAGAAACAAAGGATAAGGCTCAAAGTGTATTTATACCCAGCCCGTTCTCCATGATGTTCTCCAGTCCTAAATTCAATTAATTATGCATTTTGAATTCAAATTACATTTTGGTGATGGTTCGAACAAGTTAAGTTTGTTGGAAGGCAGTTATTTTTGCAACATTTTTCATGTTGTCATGGATTTGTAGTGACCTCTTTTTGATTTATTATCCCTGATTTTTTCCTGACCGTTCTTGTTTTGAGATTATAGTCAGCGGGATGCCCCTGTCTTCCTTAAGTCTCCTTCGTAGGTTTTGACTTAGTGGGCTTTTCTTTTGAGAGATAATGACTGCCTATTTGATAGGGAACCATCGCCGTCTTTTGATTCAGAAGGACGTTTTCGTTTTCATTCATTTTTTATAAAGTGAAAGCTTGTGACAGAATGCGCATTTGAATTAACTGAGAGACTACCCTGCCCCAGGTTTTGATTAAAGGTTTCAATTTGTGTAAAAAAAGAAAACTCCTACTTCTTTGGCTCAAAAGGGGTTGACTAGGGATTATCTTCCTTATAACTTCAGTGTTTAGGGACTGAAAGAAACACTTGTATATCATCAGCAAGGTCTGTCCAAAAGCACACTGTATGAGATAATGGCATTGTTTTCGTCATCCTCCCTCTAAAGGTTTGCAACTTTTTGAAACAAGAGTTGAATATCATAAAGGGAGTAAAAAGCATAGTTTAAATATAATGAAAACGAATGGATTAATTCAAGACAAACATATGCAATGCATTAATGAAAGTAACCAAAGTCTGACATAAAGATAAGTGTTTAAGCAAATAAAGAAATTACAACTGAAAATTCGAATAAACAAAAGTTTCTCCGCCTGAACTTCGTCACTTCAAATGATGCGCCTTTGAGGGATGACAGAAGAGCTCCAGTTGAGCGTCTTGTGTAAACTCCAACTCTCCTTCGTCGATTAGGTCTTGAATTTTGTATTTCAACATCCAACAAATATCATTATCATGCCCCTGACTATTGGATTGATATGCACACCTTTCATTGGGATGGTAACTAGAAGCAAAAGTATTAGGATTTCGAGGAGGATCCTTTAATGTGACCAAATTCAAGTTCAACATGTGTAACAAGATTTGCGACATCGGCATGTTGAGTTTGGTATATTGCCTATTGGATGTATCCCACTTACATCGATTACCCTGTTCTTATTGGAGAGGTTGTTTATGGTCTCGTGACGTAGCAGCAATTTGGAAAGGTGTACTCTCCACCAAGCCAACTTCTTGTCTCATTAGGGGCTGATTAACAACCTGATCCTCAGCTTCAACTATTTGTTTCATGCGGTTGCATCTGTCTTGATGAAGCTTGTTGACGAGGGCTCTCAGCTCTTCTTGTCCCTGAGCCAAGTTTTGGATATGAGCCATCTGACCCACCATCTGGATCTTCATTGTGGATATCTCAGTTTGTAGCTGTTCCAACTGTTCATCCTTGTTGTCCTCAGAATTCTTTATGGTAACGCCCCTAGTGAGGAGTGCTTTCACTTCTTCTTGCCCCTTGGATAGGTTCAAGAACATTTCTTAAAGTTGAGAATTTTGAGTCTGAATTTCCTTGATAGTATGTTCTAGAGCCATCTCTACTGAAATAAACAGTAAGCAGATGAGAAACTCGTGTAGGGAAAACCTTTCATGATATGATGCATGGTATGTGGATGCATGTTTTCAAGGTTCTCGTGGGGTAAACATAAGAAGATGTTAGAAGTTGAACTTTGATCATAACTTTGAGTGAAGAACTTCGTATAGGTGGATATCCTTCCACGAGAATCAAGCTCACCATGTCAAGTGGGTCATAGCCCTTGACTCAAGTTATCATGCTTTGGTCTTTGACGGCGTTTGATTAGAGGAGAATAAATCCTCTTGCCACTTGATAGACGTCTGGTTCAACATGACCCTGCATCATAGGCCCTTGATATCCTTGGAATGGTTATTGAAAATGCTATGGTACGATGTCATGATGTTATGTACAAGTATGCAAAGCAAGCAATTCTTTATGTACAAATAATCATATACACACAAAGCAGACAAGTACTTAGGTTTAGGCTTGCATGGAGTTTGTAGGTAAGTACCCTCTTGAAGTTTAGTTGGCTCAACCTGTCCTAGAAAGTAGTAACTGGGTTCTAGGGGATCTCAATATCACCGATCTTTCTTCACCGGGCATTGTTTCAGAGCAAGCCTATTTATTAGCGACCGAAATATCTTGAAAGTCTGATCTCAATAAGTGTAGTATCGAGTATCCACCAACTTCGGACTGCACCAAAGCCGGCTATCTCACTACTTCCTAATGGCCAAGTTGTTCAACTAAGGTTCTAAGGTCAGTTAATGCTTCATGACACCACACATCGGCCCCGTATTCTTCTTGACTACTCAAGGCTACCGGTACCCACAAATGTGTCATACGAATATAGCCATCGCTTCAACCATGTCGATATACCCCGCACAGTTTCCATAATCTGTTGCTACTTACCTAAAAGGTTCCCCAAATCCGGGTAGAGGATCAAAACAAGACCAAACAAGGGACTATAATATAAAGAAATCAAGTCAAACAAGTAAAGTAAGTAAGCATGATCTAGCTCTAAGGTAACCCCACTTTTGAGTAAACTTTTCTACAATCCCCAGCAGAGTCGCCAGTTCTGTAATACGGTGGGAGAACTGACTTGGTTGTTTTGTGTTTGATCGCAATTGTTACGGATAGCAAGAGTCGCCACCGACTTTTCTTTTATCCAACAAAGGAAAGGGTGAAAAGAACAGGAAAGACCCTTAGAGATGTTTTCTTGAGTTCGGGGGGTAGGTTATGAAAAGGGAAGGTATTAACACCCTTTCATCCGTAGTTTTCTACGGGCTCTTAGTTGCTTGCTAGATCACTTGCTTTTGTTTGAAAATTTGTTTGTGGTGTGGGTTTGAAAATATTTTGAAAACGTCTTTGTAATGATTCCCGTCTCTATAAGAATGCGTTCAAAGAGTTTTGACTTTTGAAAGTGTTTCAATTGAAAGTGTTGGTGTGGAAATGGTTTTTTTAGTTGTGAGTAAGCAAGCAACTATGAACATCCTACCTACTCAAAAGGTATTTGTTATTTTCCTCCTCCTTTAGATGTTTCTATATTTCCATTGATTGATAAGAAGCCTCATCGTTGCATGTGAATGGACGGGCGTGGGTCATTTGCATAGTCATAGAAGGCAACCTATGAGACGTTTTAGCAATTTTTGTTTAGGAACTAGATCATTTACCGAAGGCAACATCGAGGGACATTGAGGGACTACAATATTTTATCAAGGGTCTTTGCTAAAACGTCCATATTCGAGGGACATGACTATTTTCCGAGGCAACAAGTGAGATTACCCTAGAGGTGCATGTATGAATAGTGTATTTGATTTGCATGCATTTAGTCTTGAATTTAAGGTTGTCTACTTGTTGATTTTAACTTGCCATACACAAACTAATTACTAGCATTTTATGAAAGCAATAAAAACGCGGAAAATAAATGTCCTGCGCTATTACATGTATTTGGGGGATGGGGTATACAAATGTACAAGTGGGGGTTGCAAAAATAAAAGTCCTAATTATTACAACCATATTGAATAGAGAGAAAATGTAAATATATAGAAAATATAAAGACCAAAATAGTGTAAAAAGAGAGAAATAAAAGGCATCCTGGATCGAAGGATGTGCCTTTCGATTCTCCCTCCTTTGCCTTCTTTCGATTGGGGTCTGTAACTAGTGTGAGTCGAAGTCTGTAACCTTCGATTCAGATCACCTTCTTTTTATCAGTTTGCAGCTGTGAAGCAGTAAGGGGAAAAACCTAAGGCTTCGATTCATGCAAACTTTTCTCTTTCATTTGGGTCTGTACAAGTTAGTCTCTTGCTTGAAGGAAAACAAACCAAAAGGAGCAGAAACGGAAAAATGCGCAAGAAGGTGGAAATGAAAATAAACAAAAGGATAATAATGATGTTTGAAACGAAAGGAAATGGTTATTTACATGCTTGAAACGAAAGGGTTAAGGTCTGGGTGACTTACCTTGGATCTGAAGTTGGTGCTTCTGAACCTTGAGTGATTAAACTGGATGCTCTGGGATTCGAAGGGAAGAAACAAGTGTTGTGTTTCTAGTGCTGGATTTGAAAGAAGGAACCAAGTGTTATGTTGGCGTTTCCCTGGGTTCTGGATTCGAAATAGAAAAGAAATAGGTGTTGTGTTTCTTATGGATTCGAAGGAAAAAAAGAAACAAGTGTTGTGTTTTTTTAGTTCTGGGTTTGAGAGTGTGTGAAGTGTTTTCTCCTTTCTTTGCCTTGTTAGAAAATCTCTCTCTAGCCACCAAAAGCCCCCTTTAGATGTGTGATGGAACCTCTTATTTATAGATGAAGTTGGATGAGGTTTGGGGGGGGGGGGGGGGACAAAAGAAATTTGAACAAATTGGGTAACCTGTTCTTGTAGTCTTCGAGGTGCAGTTTTTATATGCCAATTTGGTGCAAGTATGGGAGCAGCGTAGTAGGACTGCTTTGCAGCAGTTTTGGAGCGTTGTGGCTAGTGCAGCAGGCTTGGACTTGGAAGCACATAGGACTATGGCCAGCAAGCATCTTTGAACATTTCACCCCTTTGTTTTGACCTCATAGGTCCAACCTTCGACCAAAACCTCTCTTCAGACAATAATATTTTCTTCCACCCAAAGTGTGTCCTTCGAATGGATCATGTGTGTATCTTTTGAAGGGGCCAAATATGTGTCCTTTGATTGGACCATATGTGTGTCTTTCAAAGGGACCACATGCATAACTTGTGTGCACCACTTGCAATTCTTCGAATGGTCCACCAAGACATGTCTTTCGAATGGGACACCCAAACATGTCTTTCGAATGGGACACCCATTGTGTGCCATAGTGTAGAAACTATGTGTGATCGAAACAGACTGTTTCCAAGGGAAATTTTCCCAGCCAAAGCTAGCGTGAAAATAGCCAACATTTTGTGGGTGCTAGTCATGAATGGAAGCCATTGCCTTGTGCATTAAAGGCAAACACGAAGGAAGCCATCTCTTTGTGAGTCGAAAGTAAACACAGAGGAGGCACTTGCCTTGTGCATGCTTGCATGCAGGAGGTCCCTGCTTTGTGAATCAATGGCAAACATGTAAGGGCCTAATAGTGCAATCGAAGCTTGCATGTAGGAGGTCCCTGCTTTGAATCAAAGGAAGCCTTCAGAAGGCCCTTCCCTTCTGAATCGAAGGAAGCTTTCAGAAGATCATTGCCTTCTTAATCGAAAGAAGCCAATAGGAAGCCACTAAATTTTGAATCGAAGGATACCAACAGGAGACCCTTGTCTTATGAATCGAAGGAAGCTGTTTCAAAGGGAAACAATGCCCAGTCGAAGCTAGTATGAAGATAATCATTTTTTCAATTGAAGCTTGTATGAAGCAAGCATGCAAGAGGCCATTGCCTCAACTAAAGCTTGGGAATTTGAAGAAGGTTTGAAGGAGGCCAGATGCCCAATCGAAAGAAGCCAATAGGAAGCCACTAACTAATTGAAGGACACCAACAGGAGATCCTTATCTTCTGAATCGAAGGAAGTTGTTTCAAAGGGAAACAATGCCCAGTCGAAGCTAGTATGAAGATAATCATTTTTTCAATCGAAGCTTGTATGAAGCAAGCATTCAAGAGGCCATTGCCTCAACCAAATCTTGAGAATTTGAAGAAAGTTTGAAGGAGGCCAGATGCCCCATCGAAAGCTGGTGAATAAAGCTTGCATCGAAGGAGGCCATTTGCCAGATTTTGAATTCAAACTGTTGTCTGCAGTCACTCCTTTCGATCTGCTTTGTACTTATGCAAACTTGAGCTTTTTAAAATCTTCGCGAGATATATCTTGAGAAATTGAGAGGGAAAATTTTGGGGTACAACATTGTGATATGAACTTGATTGAGGAATGCTCCTTCGAAAGATATGCCCCTGATTGAATAGGTCTTTTGAAATGTAACCTAAATTGATATAATGATCTCTCCCAGTCAATAAGATCTTCATGTGATATTCCCCTTATGATCAATAGCCTTTCTTATGATTATAGGTTTTTTCTTTAGTTTCTTTGCCCCCAGTTGGAAGCTTTTTGGAAATGCTGCCTTTGGATCAGGCCATTTTTGAAATCTCCTTGATGCTAAGTATTGATTCGTGGATAAAATTGTACATTTTGAAAAAGTAATTCCATTTGATGCACATGCATGTTTTGAAATCGATGTTTGCATAATAATGGATGACTTAAGATTCGAAGAAGTGGTTAGTGATAATTTTAACAAACACAAGAGTTAGTTTAACACAAATTTTGCTGAGTATGCCTTGATAGTGAACCTAGCTTCAATTAGGAATTTTGAAGGTTGTAACGTGGCCATGGTTCGTGGTTTAAGAAACAAAGGATATAAGGCTCGAAATTTATTTAGATCGCTCCATTCTCCTTGATGTTCTCCAATCCTAATTTCAATTAATGCAATAGATTCGTTCAATATCTAAGAGAAATTTTGTAGTTGCGCAGATGATGAGAGGCATAAATAAAGATCCAAGTGCCGATGAAAAGCATTAATAAGATCCAAGCGTTGATGAGAAGCCTTGATGATTCTTGAGGTGGAAGTCACAAGATTGTTTTTAAATTTAATTGTTTTTTAATCCCTTATTTTGCATAGACCAATTCTTTTTGAATTTGCGGTCCATCGGGATGCCCGAACTTTTTCCTAAGTCAAGTTTTGATTTCCTTTGACTTAGTGGGCTTTCTCCTTTTTTTTGAATTTTTTATATTTTATTTTGATTTTGAAAATTTGTGACTACCACACTGATTGTTGTAAGCTTCGTCTTCATCATTTCCTCGATCTTGATTGATGTACTGAGGAAGAAGACGCCGTGGACTTTGTCTTCGTTGATTCCTCAATCTTGGATGATGAACACGGGGAAGATGATGTGCTCGATTCTTCTCTCAATGATGTATCGAGGAAAAAGTTATGCTTGAACCTTTTCTTAGATCGTCTCGATTCTCCTGGGATTTGAATGCATCATAGAATTAATTGAAATCTACCCTGTCCCTGGTTAAGATTAAGGTTTTTTTTATAGAAAATAGAAATAACTCTGACTTCTGGCTCGAGGGGGTTAACTACGGATTCACTCCTTATTTCTCCACTATTTAGGAAGTGAAACAATGCCTTACATCGTCAGCTAAGCCTTACTATTAAAAGGCATACGTCAGCAAAATTCAATTATTTTGTATTTTCATCATTCTCCCTCGAAGTTTGTTAATTTGAAAATGGAAAATAATAGTGAAAAATGGAAAATCGTTGATTTTTTTATGGAAATTGATATAAGAGTGAATACAGATGGATCGATTTCAAAACATGCATGCTTATTTTATTAGAATTACTAACCAAAAGATACAAATTTATAACAAATGAAACTTAGCAAGAAAGAAATTATAATTTGAAATGATAAAGGCCCAATGATCTAGGGATAAGCCCCTTTATTGATCCACTGACTTTAGGGGATTCTCATTAGTCTTTGGATTTGTCAAGGAAAAGGCGACCATTCGCCAATGAGACCACTTTTTTAAAAGTCAACTTCTTATTGTCAATTAATTCTTGGACCTTGTGTTTGAAAGCCCAACATTTTTCAAGGGTATGTCCTGGATAGTTAGCATGATACTCACACCTGGCATTTGCATCAAACTTAGGCTGGAATGCCCCAATCGGAGGACTCAGTGACTTCTTCTCTACCAAATATGCCTTGAGTAAATGTTGTAGTAGCTGACTGTGCAGTATGGGAAGTCGATCAAATCTCCTAGGTGATAGCTTTTGTCGTTTCCTTTGCTGCGCATACCTTTTGTGTTGGTAGGGTTGTTGTAGTTGTTGTTGAGGTGGGGGAATTTCCAACAGTGGTGGCATCTGTGATGTTGAATAGGCCTTTGGCTGGGATGACGAAGGGTTACCTTCATTCCTCAATAACAATTGCATGATCCAGTTCATTTGAGTCTTCAACTGATAGACCTCCTCCTTCAATAGTTCTTGGCCTCTTTTGAGTTCCTCCATGGTTTCTTGAGACATGCTTTGAGTTTGCTTGTGAGTATTTGGGAATCACCTTGTTGGACTATGGTTGGAAGTTTTCTGTAAGTGAAAGAGATATGAGCTTTATGCAGACGGATGGAAATGCTTGGGTATGCAATTTTTTTTTGGCTTTTAGGGTAAAAAGGTTTCGTGGATATGCAATGTGCAGACGTAGTATGAGGGTAGACGTAGGGGTACCCTATTCAAGTTTAATGATAGACGCGATGATACCATACACTGACTCAGAGATTGAGATAGGAAGAAACTCCTTGAGGATTATAGTCAATGAAATACAGCAAGGAGTCCCTACAGGATAAGGATTACCACATAGATGGAAGCCATACGGGCTAGAGATAGTAGTAGAAGAAAAGATAACCCTTGCGGGCTTATAGATTATGGTTGGATTTGTGAAAGGTATCTTTAGAAGGTAGGTTCTTTGTATTGGCCTACGGATATTCTACCCTCCCCATAAGGTGATTTCCATAAGGGTATCATGAGTAATACTAGATGGAAAAGCGCAAGGGTCTCCCTTAAGCGGAGCCTCTTTACAGACCGAAACTTTCATCTCTAGGTCATGAAAGGTCTCATCACGAGTTTTTGGTTTAAAGGTCGTACAAAGAGTCATATGTGTCATTCCAAAGTCCTACTTCCCAAGAGGAAGTCTATTGAGAGGTATTCCTTTTATGAAATTCCACTGACTTTAGGCGGAGTCGTCAAATAAACTCATAGGGCTGATGTAACCCTTTGGCTAATAGGGGAACCTTCTTTCTAAGGTTTTTTTTGAAAATATTTTTGCAAATATTTTAAATCCCACCACAGATATAATAATATAATGAATAATAAAAAATAAACAGAAAATAAATACATAGTTAAATGAGAAAGAACAAAAACCCAAAAACAAGAAAAGCCTAAAACCTAACAGAAAGACTTCTAAACCTAGGGTTGAGTCCCCAGCAGAGTCGCCAACTGTTGTAACTAGTTTTAAAACGAGATTCGCCACCCTTAATTTTTATTCTGAGGAAGGGAATATAAAGGATAACCCTAAAAAGTTAGAGATTCTAGGTTTTTGGACTCGATTCTAGATGAAGGGAAGGTGTTAGGCACCCCTCATATACCTTGTTCACAAGGATACTAGGGTTAGAAGCGTGATCTTAGGAAATCAGATTTTAATGTTTCATTAGGGGAAAAGGGTTTTAATTTTAATTAGGGGAAAGGGTTTTAAGTTTAGTTAGGGGGACTCGCCACAATTTTAATCGTATGCCTACGTATCCTCCAAGGAGAAGATAGAGTCCCATTTTGTAGTTTGCGCTGGGTTTGTGTTTTTTATGGATTATGAAAAATATTTGAATTTCCCGCATGCTTAGCCTAGGCGTGTGAATAGCGGAGATTGTTAGACTAAGCGCGCAGGCGATTCGAACATATTCGTAATCCTTTTTGAGAATTAAGTGGTTGTTGTTTAATTTGATTTTGAAAATGATTTCGTGTTTGTTGAATATTTTTTATGTATTTAATTGTAAAAATATTTTATTTAAGTGCATGATTAAAAGAACAATTTAATGCAATATATAGTTCTCATGAGTTAAAAATAATCAATTTTATTTATAATAATAAAATATTAAAATTATAAATATATAAAATAGAAAATATAAGAAGAATAAAATAAAATAATAAAGAGAAAAAAAATTTAAAAAACATGGGGGTGTAAATATAATTGAAGTAGCAAAAAATGGGGGGTGTTAATAGAAGGGGCCTGAATTCAGATATTGAATTCAGGCCCTAAAGACAAGGATGTACGCTTTTGACCTAACGCAACAGGTTAGGGGGTGTAGGGAGTATGGGTTAAAGTCCAGATATTGGAATTGGCCCATTTGGCCAGGGGGTGCTGTTTTTAACGTAACAACAAAAATAAAATAAAAAGGTAGGGGTGGGTTTGGTAGTGGGCTCAGCCCAAAATAATTTGGAGAGTCCGTGTGGATTCCGTGTGGGGGATGCATGGTGTTACGATGAGTATGCGGTTTTTTAGGCTATTTGATTGAGATCGTGTGACTTAGATTGAGGATGCATAGTAACAATGGTGGGATGACACGTATTGGATCTTTAAACATAATATATTTTATTTACAAAACAAAAAAAAATCTCATTATCCCTCTCTCTCTCTCTCAGACCCGTTTCCTTTTCTCTCTACCCTATTCTTCTTTTTCAATCTTCAAACCCTAAAACTAACCCCCACTACCAGGCAACGGCCAAACCCCACGACTAAACCCTACCCTCCATAAAAACCCAATCGCAATCGTTCATCGCAAATAAAAAAAAAGAAAAGCTAAGTTATTTTACCCCCCACCCCCTCGGTCGTGGTTGTTTACTTTCGATATATTTTGTTAATCCTTTTTGTCCTTCATTATACAGGTAGAGGTGATGAAGGGGATGGAGACAGTGGTGTGAGGATGAAGATAGCGGTGCAACAGAGAGGGAGAGAGCATCGGGGTTTCAGATGTTGAAACCCTAGTTCACACGGAGCGACGATGATGGTGATGGGAACGACATCTCAAGGCTAGCAACGGTAGTAAAGCTTCATTGTCCTTCCTTTTCTTCTTTTTTCTTTTTGTTCTGTGATCACTCCCTATGTTCTGTCTCTCACTGTCACAATATCTCCCTCTTGTAATTTTCTATTTCTGTTTATCCTTTTTTTCCTTGTTTCTGATTTTGATTTTCGTTTTTATAGTGAATTAGGGTTTTCGTATATTAGAAAGCAAATAAATTATTTTACTATTCTTTTAGTTTTTTAGGAAAGTTATGAATCTGTCTATAATTTTTTTAATTATGGTTTGCAATTTTGGAAATGACAATGATTTTTGTCTGTAAAATCCTTAATTCGTTTTCGTTTACATCTTTGTATTGATGTTTTGCTTCTGTTATGTAAATTAGTAATTATATGGATCTGTAATGATTTGGTTTGGTACTGACTTGATTGTGTTATTTTGATAAGTTTTCAAATTTCTGATTTAATGAAGATCTCTTGAATAAATAAAAAAATTGGATTAGATTTTGTCATCAATTGTTTTTGGATTTTACAAGCATTACTTTCTGCTGATCCAAACAGTACGCGTTATGAGCATCAATTTGTACAGTATTGGTTTGCAACACAACACTGGGCTGGGTCGTGTTTCGAGTTGGGAGTGAGAGCTTCTCTTTTGGGATTTTTTAAATCCATCATTTTAATTAATACAACAAACATATGTATATACTTTTAAATTATGTAAAAATACTATTTAAAATTAATAATAAAAACCAAAACAATTTCTTCAAAACAACTGAAATGGGCCCGTTGATTCACTTATTGGGCCTTAATAAAACAGATTTTTATGGGCCCTTTCTGTTTTAGAAAGGTCCAAATTTTTTTAACCAACACACCCCTTTCTTAAAATGAGCCCTAATACCCTAGTGGGCCTTCATGAACGTGACCCTATATGGGTTTAAATTGATTCAAAATGTATACCCCTCTCTATAATGATACACCCCTCTAAAAGGTGAATGAAAACCTAATGAGTCATCAGATTTTGATGGCCCATTTTAGATAAATACGACTCTCTTTCTTGTTTTAAACCCCCATGGAAGTAATACCTATATAATACAATTTAGAGACCTGAATATAATATAAGGATATGGCAAATTTGGGGTATGACAATAATATATGCCTGTTTGTCTGGTGCCTTTTATGGTTTTTCAGGGTGCTTGGTGATCTCTTATAAGTCCTATACCCGGAAATGGGAAAACATAAGTTTATGATGGGTGGTATAGTCATGTTGATTTATAAGGAGTTATCCTGAATAAGTTGGCATGAGAATCCCCCACTCAATGGAGGCCCCCTTATTGTAGTATTTGTTTACCGAGTAATCAGGAGGACATGTTGCTTTCGACCTAGGAGTCAGAGAAGATGAGGGCCGTAGAACCTTTAACCCATATTGGATTTTTAGGATGTAGTGCAGAGACTATAAAGGAGTAATCCTGAAATAGTTGTCACACGATACTCCACTCAGACGAGTTTCTCTTAAGGATATTACCAATTACCAAGTAAATTGGGACGTTGGTAATGTTTGCAAGAGGAATGTAGACTATGGGAACTTTTAGAACCTTTTTATATAGATGATTTAAACTCTTAGTCCATACCTTATGGGTAGTATCTTTGGCTTCATGCTTGTGACGTCGAACATATGAGCCCTATGTTTTTGATCTTGTGTGTGATTGTTTCATCATCATGCAATCATGCACCCATGAACATTCTTTAACCAAAGTATTCAAGGAACTTAAAGACTTCTTTTTGCAAATATCATTGGTGTTCTTTGACCATGGATTTTGGAAAGATAAAGACTCAGAAGTACAATTTCAAGATACCTAAGATAAGAGAGTGAAGAGTCAGTCTTCTTTGATTGACAATTTTAATGGTTTCAAAAAGAAGTATGCAACACTCTTATCTCTTATGAGTATAAACATGTAGAATGGCATTCTCACTACTCTGGTTCAGTTTTATGATTCGTTGTACCAGTGCTTCACCTTACCAGATTATCAGCTTATGTCCATATTAGAGGAGTACTCTTATCTGCTTGGTAGACCTATTACTGATCATGTTCCTTTCCCTGGTTTGAAAGAAGAGTTTAAGTCTCAAGATATTGTAGCAGTTACTCACCCAAAGAAGTATGAGATTGAAGATCATATGACTACTAAAGGAGGTATTAGGGTTTGCCTGCTAAGTTCTTGTTGGAGAATGCTTGTTATTTTTCTATGAAGAGCATGGACGCCTTTGAGGCTATCTTTGCATTGCTCGCATATGGGTTATTCTTGTTCCCTAATATTGACAATTTGTTGATGTTAGTGCTATGAGGATCTTCTTGATTGGGAATCCAGTCCCCATGCTTCTTGGAGATGCTTATTACTCTAATCACCTTCGAAGTTCTTACCAAGAGAGGATGATTATCTATTATGCGCCATTGTTATACAAGTGGTTTATTTCTCACTTGCCCCAGTCTTCTACTTTTTGGGATCTCAAGGATGGATTGTGTTGGTCACAGAAGATTATGTCTCTTACTCATTCTGACATTGTATGTTATATTCAAGCTTATTATGGAGTGAGGGTTATTGATAGTCGTGGTAGTTTTCCCAATGTACCTCTTCTTGGTACTAAGGGAGGTATTAACTACAACCCTGTTCTAGCACGCCGTCAAATTGGGTATCCGATAAGAGATAAACCAAATAAGTTTATGTGAGTGGTTTATTTCTCAAGAGGGAGGAGACAACAAAGCATCCAAGGAAGATATTAGTAAAGTATGGCGCCATATCCATAGGAAGGGAAGAGAAACCTTATGACCAAGAAGTGTTGTTTCTTTGGAGCCTCATCTTTGGTGGGTACAAGCAAGGGCAATTTAGTTGAAAATGCCTTATCCTCATCAAGAACCCTTAACTGCCTCATCTTCTACTTTCCTTAGTCAGGATGCAGCAAGAGAAGGATTCCTGGAAGAATAAGTACCAAACCTTGGATGTATCATACTCAGCACTTCAAGGGCAGCTGAAAGAGAAAGATGATTTGATCGAGATTCTCGAGCGACATGATACGAAGATGATGAAAGAGAAAGAGGATTTATTTTTCTCTTGCATTCATCCAGTTCTCAATGATCAAGACGATTCTCACATGTTTCCTACTTCTGGTGGATGGAAAGGAGTCGTTGATAGGTTTGTGGAAGAGAATCAGTAGTTGAAGGATCAAATTAGGAGGCTCAAAGGGAAGCGTCAACATGTAGAGGGATCTTCTTCAGCCTTGGCTCCTTAGGATTTTAGATTCTATTTTCTTCTCTTATATTTAGGTTTATTGAAACTTGTACTAAAGTTGTAATCCTTCCCAAAATTAATAATGAAATGAGGTTGTTCAGTATTTCAAAAATGTGTTTTTCATTTATTATTTGCAATTGTTTATAGTTCTTTAAGTTCCTTGAAGATTAAATAAACAAAATAAACATGTGCGTTGCATATCATGCATCATTTCACACCTATTTTTGCATTCTTATATTTGTCTCACATGTCTTATCTGTTTCTATGCTTCATTTGGTCAGTAAGCTGTCACACTCTTATAACACTCGGGCTAATTGCAAGAAAAAGATTGATAATTTGGAACAAGAGAATCGTGAACTCAGGGAAGAAGTTAATGCTTTAAGAATCGGGATTGTCAATTTGACTGCTTTGGTGGAATCTTTGGTGGCTGCTCAGGATCAGCCACCACCTTCTCCTTCTCCTCATGATACTGTTGAAGCGGTAAAGCAGCAAGCAAAAGTAAGTATTTTATAGTTTTATCATACTCTTCAATACCATCACGTATCGCTCACACTAAGGCTATTTCTAACACAAAGTGAGACATCACCCTATTACTCTCAGAGGCGATTTCGCGTGTAACTCAAACAATCCAAATGCTTTTCATAACCGATACCGACATGAATATTAAGCATAAATATATTTCTAGAATTTAGAACCTAATAGATATTAATTCAAGAGAGAGATTTGGAAAGCATATGTTCATGACAAACCAAACTTCTGCGATAAAGCAAAAATAAAGAACAAACACCAGTATTAATTTGTAAAAGAGATTTCATACAACACCATGAGTAATAAATATAAATATAATCAAGGTAAGTATACATACAAACTCCAAAAAATAGAGATTACAAAGAGAAGAGAAGAAGAGGAATCAAACATTTCTTGGTTTGTCAACACCAATCGATGAGAAATTCGACTTCAGATCATCCGATTGCAACTTCCAAATGTTATTTCTAAGCTTCTATACCAAAAATGAAGTTGATGGTGTTGGGACTAAAAAATACCCAACCCATAACCTAAAAATGTGTTTTTTCACCTATTTAATGAGTTTTAAAGTCACAGAGCGCGCTCTACGCGGACAGAGGGTGCTCAGCATACTCTGTGTTGTTCCGAAAAAAATCAGCATTTGTTTTCGGCATAACTTGAGAATCGTAACTCTGATTTATACACGTTTTGAAGCATTTGAAAGCTTATTCAATGCCCTAAATAACAATGACTAAACATTAACCAAATTTATTATTTTTCTCATTCTTTTTTTGAGCCTTATTCTTTGATGGATTTCAAAAAATTGCCTTCTTGAAGCTTAGCCGTTGGCCTTTAATACTTAATGCTCCAATTATGAATGAATACATACAAAAGGGATGAAAAAAATATCAAATGATACAATATTTATACAAAACCTCAATTATTCTAATATGTACACAAACTAAATGTATTTACAAATAAAGCTGAGCTTATTCAAACGATATTAACAATAAGTATCGATAAGTGTAACAAAACTTATACACAAAAGTAGCTACAATTTTCACTTATCAAACTCTCCTCAAATTACAACATTGTTTGTCCTCGAACAAAGTCAAACAAACTAAAGAACAAATAAGAAACAATCAAAGAATCATGAATCAACAAGTTTGGAAAACAAATTTATGGTTCAACAAAAACGTACAAGCAAAGTAAACTTACCACTATCCTACAACGACAACATGAGAACGAAACGAATCCTAAGTACAAAAATTGTGTCAAAGCATCTATAACAATGAAAGCTAAATCATGAATCACATCTAACAAAAATTCACCGACGGGTGAAAACACATAAAAGTGAGGATTTGACACTCATCCAACAATCTTGCAAACAAAAGACTAAATTATGCATTCATCCAAAAACTCGTATTGAAAATACAAAGGCAAGAATCACAAGGGATTTTAAAGGTTGTAATGTGGCTTGGTTAACAAACAAGGGGAAATATATAAAGGTAATTAAAACAAAAACTTGCCTAAACCTAAGGGAGTGATCAATTCACAAAGATTCAAGCACAAAAATTCCAATCAAACTTTTTCTTCTTTCCCAAATTGTCACACCAAACATAATACTTATTCGACACAAAATTATTCTATTTGATATGCTTTTTTCTTTTTCTTTTTCAAAGATTTTTCAATTTTTTTATTTATTTTTATTTTCTTTTCTTTTTCACATTTTTTTTCCTTTTTCAACCTCATAGCAACCAACATATAAATGAGAAAACATTCTATCCCCAACTTAAATTCAACCACATCATCATGTGAATACTCCCTACATTCTAAGGCAAGGCAAAAATTCATACAACAACATAAGGTTGAGGGTTCAAGAAACAAAAAGAATCAAAATCCATTCAAAAAGGTGAACTAAACACTCATAGACAACCATCAAGTTCAAAAACACATGGTCATTGACAAAAAGGCTCAAAAGGGGTTAACAAAAGTTCATACACTCACAAGATGAATTGACTATTTGGCCAAAATAGTTATTCTCAAAATGAAATAAAAATGCCTTGATACTTTTCATGCTTTCATACAATCAATACAAATAAAATATTAAACATAATAAAATCCAGTTAAAACAAGAATGTGATCTCCAACATATATGAACAATGAAAAACTTCCTCACATTTAGGGGTAAAAAGGAAACTAAAGTGATTCAATCAAAAATCAAGTAATATAAAATAATGAATGACATGTAATTTGTAAAAACTATAAGTTTTCAAAACATGTTATGCTATAGAAAGTGATAAACGAGTACCTGATGTGTACCATCTTCAAAACAATATCATTACCATACATCTGCAAGTTGAAATAATCAAACTTGGAAAATCACCTCAAACTTCCTCAAGCTACTCAAAAAAAGCTCTTGGATAAACACAAAAATAAAAAATTAAAACAACTACTATAAACATACTAAAAAGACTAGGTGAAATTGAATTAAACAAGTTAAAAAGTGAATATTTGAGAATTTTAAGAATTGGTCCAATTTCAACTTGTTTAACCAATTCACCACACTACCTATACTAATAAAATAAAAACAAAAAATAAACTAAAAACAATAAAACATGCGTACTTTACGTCATTATCTCGACACTAATTATTTACACACACTCCTCCAAGTTACCTCTTACACGGCTAGTGTTCACCAACGACGAAACCTAACTAAACACCTTAGCAAACATGAAGAGAAACAAACATATACAATATATTCACAAGTATGCAAACATGTAAAATTCACAAGTATGGTAAAAATATACAAGTATCAATATAAAAAAATATGAAAATTATGTGCAAAACTCAAAAATAAAGAAACTATCGCAATGCGATCCAATAAAAACACCAATCCCCATCAACGACACCATTTTACTGAAGTGATAAAGCGGCAAGAAAAAATAAGTATTTTATAGTTTTATCATATCGTCTCCATAATGATTAGTGATTATCAAACCGCCGTTCGAAAAGTCTCTCATTTATGAGTTTGGGGTTGAATTATGTTGGTTTGTATAAATGGTAAATGCGGGAATTAAAGCTATTAATATAAAAAGAATTCATAATTCAGAGAGTAGAGAACTCGGGTTTTCATTTCGTCTACCTATCAAATACTTAAACTCACCACCCAGTTGTACTCAACCTAAACTACTCTTCAATACCATCACATATCGTTCATACTAAGGCTATTTCTAACATAAAGTGAGACATCACCTGTATTACTCTCGGAGGCGATTTCGCGTGCAACTCAAACAACCCAGATGCTTTTCATAACTGATACCCACATGAATATTAAGCCTAAATATCTTTCTAGAATCTAGAACCTAATAGATATTCATTCAAGAGAGATATTAGGAAAGCATATGTCTATTGTGATACGGTGGCAGAACCGACTGTTAATACTGGTTTGCGTTTTTTGTTCGCAAAATGTCGCGGTAAGCAAGAGTCGCCACCGACTTTTATTTTATCCAATCAGGAAAAGGAAAAGGAACAGAAAAAACCTTTTTTTGAGATGTTTCTGAGTACAGGGGGTAGATTATAGAAAGGGAAGGTGTTAGCACCCTTTCTATCCATGGTTTTCCATGGGCTCTTAGGTACTTGCTCATTTTGAAATTTCTTGTGTGTGTGCTTGTTTTTAAAAAGTTTTGTTTTACTTCGTTTTAACCCTTGTTTCTGTCCTCAAGAGTGTTACAAAGTTGTTATTGAAAACTGTTTTGAAAAGTGCTGGTGTGAAAAAGTTTTTGTTTGTTTGAGCAAATACCTAGGAACTAATCTACCTACTCAAAAAATGTCTGTTCGTTTTCCTTTTATGCTATCCCATTATTGAGAAATAGGTAGCATCGTCATTGGAGTTTTTTAGGGACATTCGAAGAGAAAAATACGATCACAAAAGCAATGTTAGGAAATGTTAGTAATCATCCTAAAGCCTTAAAGATCTTTTTCCGAGGCAACACCCGAATGGGTCATTTTAGATCTTTCGGGGCTAGAGGATGACCACTAACAAACCCTATACTTTATGACTGTTTACCGAAGGCAACCAGAGTGGAGTAAACCCTAGGAGTGAGCATGTGCCAGTGTAATTTTCGGTTAATTTATCTTTGCACAATTAGGGTTTTCTACTGTAATAATTTTCAGTTAGTCTTTCCATACATTCCTATTAACATACATCTAAGCAGTTTATAGTTTGCGGAAATTAAAGCGCGAAAGTTAAAGTCCTAGCTATTACAGGGCTTTTGCAGATACATAATTATTTTGTACTGAAAATAAAAATGCAGAATTGAAACCCTACTTACTATTACAAACTCAGAGCAGTTACAATAATAATAAAAAGGAAATTAAAAAATGCATGCGGCGAATTAAATGCGAGAATAAATCCGAAGCCTAAAAAATCTAATTGAAAAAGATTTAGGTTATTTTTTGAGAAAAAATTAATTAGGTTATGTACAAATTAAACCCTTATTTTAATTATTTAAATTATGAAAAAAGGATTAAATTGCCCTAAATAATTAAACTAATTAATTAAGGAAATAAAAATATTTTATGAAAAAAATTGATTTTTATGTTTTTTGTGATTATTTTGATTTAATGATAAAAGAAATGATTTTTGTGTTATTTTTGTAAAAGGAAAATAATTAGTAAAACAATTAAAAAAATAAAAATAGAAAAGAAAAGAATGGGCCTGTATTGCTGAAAAGGGGGAGGGGGTGTGATGTTGAGACATCTAGGCCCAAGAATGCTGAGCCCACTCCCCGCGCTAGTTCCGGTGCTTCCCCTTTATGATGATGCACCATGGTCTTTCTTTGATGGGGCGCTGGATTTGGATTAGAGATGCATCAAACGGCTGGATGGTTGGACATATGGTAGATGCCTTGAAGCGTGGAGCATGGAACCTGCACGTAAATGTTAAGAAAATAGAGAAAATGTTGGGACCTGGGATCGAACCCAGGTCCTCCCCACTTTCTAACGCGTGTTTCACCACTGAGCTACATGTTCTATTTGTTATAATATTTAAACAAGAATAATATAATAAAATATGAGTCAGTATGATAAAAAAACGCGCGAAATTCAAATAAGACAATGGTGGTCAACCATATTATTGTCTCTTTCCCCAGGACTGTCATTTTTTATATCAGCTTTTACCTACGGACAAAACTGTCACTAAAGGCTATAGTGACAATTTTTATCCGTAGCTACATCCCTGCAAGATTCAAAAAAATAATACAAGCAAGATAAATTAAAACCAAAGGCATAGATCAGTTGCAAATCACGCCCTGAGTTCATTGACATCCATAATTTGGTCTAATTTCGCCTATACGGAGAGTCCCAAATTTGGGACCTTAAAACCCTAACAATGGCGTCGTGCCATTCATGCATTTAAACTCAGACTAAACCATCCAGAAACAATGCAAATATGATAACAAGCGTGGATATATGATCAAAACAAGTTTATAATGGGTAAATCAATAAGTTCGAGTTTGAGAAAAATATGCAAACCATGGTACTGTAAGGGCACGATTCTTGATGTTTTTGGCCTTGAGGATGATTGGAATAGCTTCAGAACACGTCAAGGAACAAATTGTTGGCTTTAGAATTACTTGAAACGGCATATGGAATCAAAACTGACCTGTACTTTTTTGACAAAGAAATGAATTTTGTTCTCTTGTTTTTACGACCAAAACCTCTTTTTTATGCTTTGGAAATGTTGTGTATATATCATAGAATGATTTAGGTCAACAAAAACTGATCACATCTTTGCAAATTATGGAGATTTGATTTCATTCTTTGCCTTGTATGATTTGTTTCCAAAATAGACCAAATTAAGATCTTTTTGCAATCAATTAGCTCTTGCACGATTTTTTTTTGATTTTCTAGCTGTTCAAGGATTTATAATATGCTCATAAAATCAAATCTTTGATTTTATTTGATTATTCTACTATTTACATTGATTTATTTTGATTTAAATGGATAAAAAATCAAAAATAAATAATAAAAATAATAAAATAATAGGTGGATAAGATCAGGGGTCATGGGTCCTCTTAGGAACAAGTTTCAAACAAGAAAACATGGGCCCATTTTGAAAAAAAGTCATTTTGATCAATGCTGACTTCATGCATATTTCCAAAAATTGGTCAACTTTGAGAATACACATCTCTCTCATTTTTAACCCTAAGAAGGTGTTATTGGACTTTTTAGAAAGCTTAGGATGTCCCCTAGACAACCCTTTTGGTTTCATCTCAATTGGTTCTTCCATGTTCATGTAAGAAGCTTTGACCCAAAAGGTGTTTTTGTTGAATTTTCAAAAGGACCTATAATGTAGAAATTCATATCTTTTAATGAGTGCATATTTTGAACTTGTGGGCTGAATATGAATTTTAGGGAATTTCATCCTCTTCAAAATGAGCCTTGGATGGAAAATTTATGATAAAGTATGAAGACGTTATGCTTGGTAAAAGTTTGGTTGACTTTTCCTGAGAAACCCTAACTTAGTAACTTTTGGGTTTTGGTGAATTTGGGGGCATTCCTTGAGGAATCATGATCAACCCATGATAAAATGATGGATATCACTTCAAAATGTTGATGTTGACCAAAAATCTTGAAGTTTGACTGTATGTGGGCCACAATTGACTTTTGACCTAGTATAGTTGATTTTCAGGCATCTAGGCAATTGTCTGAGCAAACTTCTTGTGCAAGGCATGGAACTTGACATGGATGATCTTGAGAATATATTGGGACCATGGAAGTAATTTTGGACCTTTGGAATTCAACAACCTTGATTAGGAGTGAAACCCTAATTTGAAGCTTGTTGCCTTAGGAGGAGGATTTGTCTGGTCAATCCTTAGTCATCCTTGAGCAATTGAGGACCTCTAGAGGCATGTCTTGAGTGAAATGAGAGGGAAAATTTTGGGATACAACATCTATGAAAATACAAACCTCCGCGATAAAGCAAAAATCAAGAAGAAACACCGGTATTAATTTGTAAAAGAGATGTCATACAACACCATGAGTAATAAATATACATATAATCAAGGTAAATATACATACAAACTACAAAGAATTGAAATTACAAAGAGAAGATGAGGAATCAAACATTTCTTGGTTTGTAAACACCAATCGATGAGAAAATTTCTGTTTGAAAAGTCTCGCATTTATGAGTTTGGTTTTAAATGGATTGTAAGGAAAGGGTGAAAACTATTGACAAGAAAATAAATACATTCTTTGTAAAGGGGAAACTTATCCGACATGAATTTACACTACTCGTCACATACTTAAACTTATTAATCAGTTGCACTCAACCTACTCTACTCATCAAAATCCTCATGGACACCACAAGATGTACCCACAACAAAGGTTATTTCTAACGCCAAGTCACGAGACCAACCGTATTACTCTATCGACAATGTCTTGCACTTTACAACAACACAAAGGCATTAAACTTTAACATCCAAAGTGAATATTAGTTTTAAATTTATCTCTAGAAGCTAGAAACTAATAGATATTAATCCACTAATCAAGATTTGTGAGGTATATATCTATAGAAACCCAAAGCTAAACATAAATGCAAAAAGATCAAGGAAGATATCAAGATTAATTTGTAAAACAAGCTTTATACAACACCATAATCAACAAATATACACATGTTCAAAGTAAAAGTAAAAAAAACCCAACAAAATATAAATACATAGAGAAGAATAGAAATGAACCAAACATCTCGCGAATTGTCGGCGCCGGTTGATGAGAAATCCACCTCGGATCATCAAGATGCAATCCCAAATGTTGTTTTCTACCTTCTCTAGACTAAAAAAATGGAGTTGAAGGTGTTGGGAATAAAAAATACCCAACCCATAGCCTAAAAATTTGCTTTTCACCTATTTAATGCTTTTCACCTCTGTGCTGTTCTGAAAAAATCAACATTTATTTTCGCCATAACTTGAAAACTGTAACTCGGATTTACGCACGGTTTGAAGTGTTGGAAATATTATTCAATGACATATATAAAAATGACTAAATATCAACTAAATTTATGATTTTTTTCATCTTTGTTTTGAGCCTTATTCTTTGATGAATTGCCAAAAATTGCATTCTTGAAGCTTAGCCTTTGGCCTTTATTACTCAATGCTCCAATCATGAATGAATACCTGAAAAAGGGATGAAAAACTATCAAATGATACAATATTTACAAAAAAACTCAATTATTCTAATATGTACACAAACTGAACATATTTACAAACAAAGTTGAGCTTATTGTCACGTGTTTCTTTGCCAATAATTGAAGAAGTTTCTGATAAAGAGAAAGAAATTATTATTTACAAAGGAAAGATTGAGTATGCTAAGGTGAATGTTATAGTCCCACAATTTGACATTCCCACCCCTATGGAAATTACATACCATGGTAAGCCTATTGTAATTCCCCTGGTTATTTGCTTACCTGGTCCTGTTTTGTATGAATCTGATAAGGTTGTTCCCTACAAGTATCTGGAAACTATGATAGAAGATGGAAAGGAAGTTCCAATTCAAACCTTGTCTCGTGTTGAAAATATTGTTGAAGCCATTTGTGTAACTCATAGTGGTCGTGTATTTGCTCCAGATTTTCAAAATAAGTTTGATTCTGATAAGAAGATTATTGAAACGAGGGCTGAACTCAAGAAGGTAGAAGGGCAAACTAGTGGTGCTACTTTAGAAAAAGATGTTGATGATCTTTTGAAAATAATCTAGATGAGTGACTATAAAATTATTGATCAATTGTGGCAAACTCCATCTAATATTTTTATTATGGCTTTGTTAACGAATTCTGAAGCTCATTGGGAATCTCCGATGAGGGTATTGGACCAAGCTTTCATTGAGCCAGATGTGTCAATTGACCAACTTAATGGTGTTGTGGAGAATATCACGGCTTACAATAATATTTGTTTTTGTGATTATGAATTTACTGACGAAGGAAGAAATCATAATATGGCATTACATATATCTTTGAACTGCAAAAATAATGCCTTATCTAATGTGCTGATAGATAATGGCTCTATGCTGAATGTTACACCGAAGATTAATATATCAAAACTCACTTATCAAGGAAATCTTATGAGCTATAGTGGTATTGTAGTGAAAGCTTTCGATGGTTTGAAGAAATTCGTTATTGGGGAAGTGGACTTGCTAATATACATAGGTCTACATATGTTTCAGATCGCCTTTCAGGTCATGGATATCTTTCCAGCCTACAGTTTTTTATTGGGTCGACCCAGGATTCATGAGGCCGGAGCTGTTACATCCACCTTATATAAAAATTGAAATTTTTTTGTGAAGGAAAAATAGTGATTGTGAATGGTGAACATGCTTTATTGGTATCCTATATGTCTTCTTTTAGTGTTGTAGAAGCTAATGAAGCTGATATTGGTACTCAGTTCCAAGCTTTGTCTATTGATAATATAAGAAGAGTGAAGATTCCATCATCTCTTTCAGAGATGCACAACATGTGATTCAGAAAGGTCCTAGCAGTGTGTGGGGAAAAGTTATTGATTTACTCGAAAATAAGAACAAGACAGGTATAGGTTTCTCTCTGAAGAAGGATATGAATGAAGTGGTGAAGCCAAAGTATGCTTTCTGTCCATATCAAGACATCTTCCACAATTCGTGTTATCTCCGTCCTATTTCTTAGAAGGTCGACGCTATTATTGAAGATGAACCAGAGCAGAAAGTGTCGAACTTTGTGACGCCTGGAGTGAGAGTCCAAAATTGGATAACTGTTGATGTTCCTAGCTGCATTCACTTATTGAAGTAATTTGCTTTTTCTTGTTTTTCAAAATCCTTTCACTCTGCTCAAGGTGAAAGTGATATTGTATGGGTTGTCTTTTGTTATGAAGTTTAAAATCATTAATAAAAGTTGTTTTTGATTTCCAACTGTGTTTTTATCTCCTGCTTTTTTCTTGGAAATGGTAATAAAAAAAAAACTTTCAAAATGAAAATTGTAAATATATCTACATAGTCACTTGTTGCATTTATTTGTTTCTAAAATTAAGCATAATCACATGTGCAAATTAATTAATAAAGCTGTTGAAAACAATGACCCTGCGCCCTCTCTCAAATTTGAATATCCCGTGTATGTGGCTGATGAAGAGGAGTTTGGTGAAATTCTAGAAGAGGTTTCTCGGTTTCTTGAGCGCGAGGAGAATGCCATTCAGCCGTACAAAGAGTTGTTAGAGACGATTAACTTGGGTTCTTTAGAGGATTTGAAGGAAGTCAAAATTGGGGCACTGCTTCATCCTGATGTAAAGAGTAGGTTGATTGATTTGTTGAAAGAATATGTGGATATTTTTGCTTGGTCCTACAAGGACAAGTCTGGGTTGGACAATAATATTGTGGAGCATCATTTGCCATTGAAGCCTGAATGTTCACCTATCAAGCAGAAGTTGAGAAGAACTCATCCTGACATGGCGGTTAAGATTAAAGAAGAAGTTTTGAAGCAGATCGATGTCAATTTCCTTGTGACGTCAGTGTATCCTCAGTGGATTGCTAGTTCTAGTTCCAAAAAAAGATGGAAAAGTACACATGTGTGTTGATTATAAAGACATGAATAAGGCTAGTCCAAAAGATGATTTCCATTTACCACATATTGATATGTTAGTAGATAACACAACAGAATTCAAAGTGTTATTCTTCATGGACGAATTTTATACTTATAATCAAATTAAAATGGCTCCTGAGGACATGGAAAAAACAATGTTTATCACACCCTGGAGAACATTCTGTTACAAAGTGATGCCCTTCAGGTTGAAGAAAGATGGTGCACCGTACCAGAGGGCTATGGCCACCCTATTCTATGATTTGATGCATAAAGATATCGAGGTTTATGTTGATGATATGATCACCGAATCTCAGACTGAGAAATGTAATTTGGAAGACTTGTTGAAGTTGTTTCAATGTTTGAGGAAATATTGTCTCCATTTAAATCCTAATAAATGCACTTTTGGTGTTCGCTCTGGAAAGTTGTTAGGCTTCATTGTTAGCCAGAAAGGTATTAAGGTTGATCTTGATAAATTTAAGGCAATTCAATAGATGCTTGCACCAAGAACTAAGAAGCAAGATAGGGGCTTCCTTGGGAGTTTGAATTATATCTCCATGTTTATTTCCCACATGACTGCAACTTGTGAACCAATATTTAAGCTTCTAAAGAAAGATCTGCATTGTGTATGGACAAATGATTTCCAGAAAGCTTTTGAAAGGATCAAATAATATCTGCTTGAACCTCCTATTTTCCCCCCTCCTGTTGAAGGAAGACCGTTGATTATGTATCTAACCATGTTAGATAGTTCTATAGGTTGTATTTTGGGATAACAAGATGAGACAGGAAGAAAAGAGTATGCCATCTATTATTTGAGCAAGAAGTTCACTGAATGTGAGTCACGGTATTCTATGTTGAAAAATACGTGTTGTATGGCCTGGGCTACTATGTGTTTGCGGAAATATATGTTGAATCATATTACTTGGTTGATATTCAAAATGGATCTAATTAAGTATATCTTTGAAAAACATGCTCTTACTAGAAGAATTACCCGTTGGCAGATGCTTTTGTCTGAATATGATATTGAATAGCGTACTCAAAAAGCTATTAAAGGAAGTGTGTTGGAAGAGTACCTTGCTCACCAACCAGTTGAAGATTATCAGTTAGTCAAGTTTGGTTTCCTCGATGAGGACGTGATGTATCTGAAAGTCAAAGATTGTGATGAACCTTTACCTGAAGAAGGTCCAAATCCTAAGTCCCGATGGGGCATGGTGTTTGATGGAGCGGTGAATGCTTATGGTAAAGGAAATGGTGTTATGGTTATCACTCCCCATGGTTCCCACATCCCTTTCACTGCAAGGTTGATGTTTGATTGTACCAATAACATGGCAGAGTATGAAGCTTGTATTATGGGTCTCGAAGAAGCTATGGATCTCAGAATCAAGATTCTTGATGTATATGGTGATTCAACTTTAGTTATAAATCGTATTAAAGGGGAATGAGAGACTCGTCATCCTGGCTTGATTCCCTATAAAGATTATGCAAGAAGGTTGTTAAATTTCTTCAATAAAGTTGAATTCCATCATATTCCTCGAGATGAGAATCAGATGGCAGATGCGTTGTCCACTTTGTTCTCCATGTACAAGGTGAACCATTGGAATGATGTACCTCAAATTACAATCCAACATCTTGATAGGCCATCTTATGTGTTTGCGGCAGATGTGACATCAGATGATAAACCTTGGTATTATGATATCAAACACTTTCTCCAGACTTAAGAATACCCACTTGGTACGTCAAACAAAGATAGGAAGACGTCGAGAAGGTTGGAAGATAGATTTTTCCTCAATGAAGATGTGTTATACAACATAAATTATGACATGGTCTTGCTTAGATGCATGGATAGACACAAAGTAGACATGTTAATGCATGAGATCCATGAAGGTTCCTTTGGTACCCATGCCAATTGACATTCCATGGAAAAGAAGATGCTTAGGGAAGGTTCCTATTAGTTGACAATGGAATATGACTGTTGCAGATTTGGAAAGAAGTGCCACAAATGTCTGATTTATGTTGACAAGATTCAGGTGCCTCCAACTCTTCTTAATGCTATTTCTTCCTCGTGGCTTTTCTCCATGTAGGGTATTGATATGATCAGGACAATTGAACCTAAGGCCTCAAATGGATATCGTTTCATCTTAGTGGCTATTGACTACTTTACCAAGTGGGTGGAAGCAGGTTCTTATACTAACGTGACTAAGCAGGTGGTAGTACGATTTATCAAGAATAATCTTATATGTCGGTATGGTGTGCCAAGCATGATTATTACTCATAACGGCTCAAATTTGAATAATAAGGCGATAAAGGAGCTTTATGAAGAATTCAAGATTGTTCATCAAAACTCTTCTCCTTACAAGCCTAAGATTAATGGGGTTGTTGAAGCTGCTAATAAGAACATTAAGAAGATCATTTAAAAGATGGTTGTTACATATAGGAACTGGCATGAGATGCTCCCTTTTGATTTGCATGGGTATCGTGCATCCATCTACACTTCAACAGGGGAAGCCTATTTCTCTCTTGTTTATGGTATGGAAGTAGTGCTCCCCGTCGAGGTTGAGATTCCTTCTTTGCGTGTTATCATGGAAATGAAGTTTTCAGAGGCTGAATAGGCCCATAACAAGTTTGACCAGCTAAATTTAATTGAAGAGAAGATAATGACTACTTTGTGTCATTTCTAGTTATATGAGAAAAGAATGAAGAAAGCATTTAATAAGAATGTTAAACCTCGGGAATTCAGAGAAGGCGACCTCGTGCTCAGCAAGATCATGTCTTTTAATGTTGATTCTAGGGGAAATTGGACTCCTAATTATGAAGGTCTATATGTTGTCAATAAATCCTTTTTTAGAGGTGCATTGATTCTTGAAACTATGGATGGTGAAGAGTACCCATGTTCCATGAATACTTATGTAGTCAAGAAATACTTCTCCTAAAGAAATAATAGAACAACTTGCTAAGTCTAAAATCTGAAAGGACGATTAGGCAAGAATGAGCATCTCGGTGGGCTGAAAACCCGAACGGGCAGTCCAAGAAAATGTTAGAGACATAAATAAAATAAATCCTCTCGGTAGATTGAAAAACCACAAGGGAAATCTAGGAAAAAGTTAGGGATTCTTGGCAAGTAACTCCATCAGACAAGAATTGATCGTTGAAGTAACAATCTTCCTTGGACTCTCATCACTCTTCAATTGAAGCCTATGTTTAGGGGTTCTAAGTTTTTAGGGATAATAGTGGTCATTATATTTAAATGTACCTTTTCCATGTATTTACTATTTTCTAAACTTTGTAATCATCTATGGAGCTCTGCCATTTACGGACCACCATTCTATTAACAAAGTTTTAGCTTTATCTAATTCTTTACAATTCTTATTTTATTCTTCTTGCAAAAGTTTCATTTATTATTGATAGTAATTTTTAAAACAAAAAAATAAAAAAATTTCATCGTCATATACGAGTGGAAGACATACTTACTACCCACAATTATGAGAAAGGAGAATTTGCATCATCTCAAAGTGGAGGGTATAGCCTAAATTTTAAAATCAACAAAGCCTCACTAAAAACCCAAGTTGAAAATATATCACTTCACTACCTATCGTAGAAGTATAATAGCTTGTGTCACTACAAGAATCGAGAATAGTCTAATCTTTTGAGAAATATTTTTTAAAGTAAAAAAGCCGAAGTGGAAAAATGGTTTGAATGAGGTTAATAGACTTTTAGTATTTTAAAAAAGATGTCAAAGTATGGTTAAGTTGATTAAAGTTTGATTTAAGAAAATATTTTGAAAATGCATGGACCTAAGTCCAAGTTTATTATGAAAGTGGTTCGAGTTAGAAAACAAGAAGAGTTTTGCAAAGGAGGGAGACAATTTTTGAAATTAAAGAAGATAGGAGGAGATGAAGGGACTATCATAAAGCATGTGGTAAAAGTTAAGGAAAAGAATGATCTAACCATCAAGAAGTCAACACTTGACATAAGAGGTCAATATAGAGTTCCCATCCTTTGGATTGAAACCAAGAAATAAAAAATACTAAATCTCTGAGGAATACCAAGCTTCAGATGAATTAAGTCTTCAAAAAAATTGGGCAGTGTAACAGTTGTATATAGAGGCATTCTCAATCACAGGCAAACCACATAATCAGAATAACCTGCACATAAAGAAAATCAACCCAATGCCTTGGAGTAAACCCCAAGAACTTCAGACAAAAATAACAACAGAGTCACCAAGTCCCCAAGAATCAAGGCTTTTAATCCTCAGTCCGAGAAATTGACAACTCCATAATGCCAAGGATAGTAACCAAATAGTCCAAGTAACCTTAAATTTTTTTAATGTTCAAGTTTATTATTAAGTATTTTCAAAAAATAAATAAAAGCTCAAATGAGCAAAGATAAAATGACATAAAGATAAATGCTCAATTGAGCAAAGATAAAAATGATATGGAATGTAAATGCTAAAATAAATGGTACATGAAAGTAAAGGCATAAAATAAAGGCATAAAGTAAAGTTAATTGTTAGTGGATTAGATGTTAGAAGTTAAGTACAAAAGGTTAGTTGAATGACCATCTTGAAGCTTGCATTTGAAAAACTTATTAGAAGATTGATAAAATAAAATCTTCTCAACAATAAGTTTCATTTGCTTTTTGTCAAGTATATTATTCATTTCAAGTGCTCAAGGCAACCACATATGATCAACGATGTTCAAATGATTCACTTAGACCAAAGTTCATGAAATTCATTAGAGGATTGATAGAATCAAAGCCTCCTAACAATGAATTCCAAAGTTATTGAATCAAAGGTTTCAAATTAAACATACTTGGGCTTGCAAACATAGATTTGGACCACAAATGATCATTTCTCGCATCGGGACAAATTCAGCGCCATGTTAAGCAATTTTAAGTTGACTTATGTAGAAGTCACACCTATTTTGAGACCGGTCAATAGTAATCTATGTACCAACATGTTAGAGAAATGATATGTAGATCATTTCCAATAACATATGGCAAAAGTAAAAATAAGAAAGAGATAAGATGAAGAGGGAAGAGATGTATTAGATGAAATTAGTGTTTCAAATATCATCAACATCATTTATCCATTTTGGTGGATTTAGTTTTTCAACCTATCAACATACAAGGACCAATGAGGTTAAGGAACATGTCCCAAAATAACACCATAATAAGGACCAAACAAAAATGATAAAATATATTTAATAAAACAATATTTAAAAGATTAATAAAAGAAAAATAATTGGTAAAATACACAAAATGTATTAAAACACCCAATAAAAATCATAAAGAAAAATCAGAGGTCAAACATGAGTTAATAAGTGTTGACAAAATTTTTTAGAATTTTTTAAAGTCAGGAACTATTTTTAAAATTTAAAGAAATAATCTAAAAAATCAAAATTTGTAAATAATAGTAAAATCAAACTAAAAATAAAATAAGGTCACTAATATTAGTCAAGAGGTCATTGGATCCTTCCATAATTTTTTCAGAATTTTAAAATCAAGAAAAGTATTTTTAAACAATTAAAACAAGTCAAATAAAGTGAAAAATCATAAAAAATATCAAATAACAAAATAAAATTGTGAAAAAAATAAAAATCTTATATAGAAAAGTCAAAAGTATTTTTGATAATTTTTTCACAATTTTAGAAGTTGAAATGAATTTTTTATGAATTTTTAAAGTTTAAAATAATTAAAATATAAAATCAGAAAATAAAAATAAAACCAAAATAATATGAACCATCCGATCATTGTCAAAACACGTTAGTAATCAAATCCAAGGGATCTGGCGCGCTGTGTATATCATGGTCATTAGTGAATAAACCACCAGATCATTATTTTTAAAACAAATTTGAAAAAATAAGTGACGCCTTGTCACTGGTTGAGAGATGACACGCTGGTCATCTTTAACCTCTGACCACACGCGTGTTATAAGTTCCACAAAATATAAAATTAGAAGCTCAGACATGTGCCATACACTCCGTCTCTTCAAGAAGATTCCAATCGTTCCCTCGCGAAAAATTTATATAAACCACAACTCAGTCGATTTGCAAAAATCCAGAAGGAAACAATTGAAAAGGGATTTGAAAATTCATGATCAAAACTCACTTTTAGTTAAAAACTAACGATGTGATCAGTATTAGAGTGATGAGAGCTATATTGTAGCAACACGTTTGGAGAGAATTGATGGAGGAATCTACCTGTTGAAGATCAACTTCAGAACTCTGAAACTTGATTTGGCTAGCACAATTTAAGACACTTCAAGGCTTGGTTCTTCTTCTATTATCTTCAGTGAAGTTCAAGGAAGAAGAATCAACAAATAAATTGGATTGAAAAATGCTTTAAAACGAAATTCAAAGTTATAGAATTGAGAGGTATGGAGGAAGTTAAACAAAGGTTTTTTGGCTCTCTAGAGCTTGTTAAATGAGTGGGATATCATCTTCTATTTATAGGGAAGTGAATGATGATGATAAATGAGAGGAATTATGAGTAAATCATGCAAACCAAGCCAGCTGTGATCATGCCTAACGTGTGATTTGAAATTCATCAAAACGACCACATACCAAGTGCAATTCTTATCAAAACGCATATAGGAAATTAGTTAAACATGTTTAGAAACTATACTTTGATTAATTCTGTTAGAACAAAGTTTGAATCTACTACCCCATGTTTAAGTTTTGATGATAACAAAATGAAAAGATATATTATTTATATGATTCATGTATGAACTATTTGCTACCTAAAAATATTACGTTCTGCCGTGCAGAAACTCTGATAGGTATCAGCAAGAGCACACTTAATCAGCATCAGAATATTGGTTCTTGACATCAGCATCAGAAGTTGCTATATCAGAATACCAGAATCAGAAGATCAACTCACGCGTATGCTGAAGTTTGATGAACAGAACTGCGCTCAACACTCTGATAAAGAAAAACAACAGTTCATCAGTAGCTAAGCAGAGTCAGAATGAGCCAAGCCAGAACATGCATTAAGTAAGCAACGATACTGTGCATTGAAAGCGTATTATTACCAACGGCCTCATTCCAGACAAGATCTGCTCAATAAGGAAAGTTTGTTTTTAGCATTGAATCAAGAATATTGCTCCAACGTTCAACAATCTCAGTGCTATATAAACAAGACTATGAAGATTGAATTGGCTAATGCTCTCCAACATTTTACACGCCTAAAAGCTGATCATAATCTTCCTTCTCTCAGTTTGCTAAACTCTACATATCTCTCTATTCAATCATTGTTTAGCAATCTAGTTTCATAAGCTTAAGTTGTGTATACATCACAGTTGTGATACAGTTTTGTAGAAAACATTCACACACTTAGATTTATCTTCTTTGTAAGAAAGTGTTTCCTTGACAAACCGGGTTGTGGTTTGCATCAAGAAGGCTTTAGCAGTTGTTAAAGCAGTTTGTAATATTCAGTTGAATATAGTGGATTAAGACCTCGTTGGAGAGAGGCGAAATCACCTTGACGGGTGGACTGGAGTAGTTTGAGATCAAACGAACCAGGATAAAAATATCGTGTTCATTGCATCGATTTTCAGTTTTACAATTCAACCCCCCCTTCTTGTGTTTTTCACTTCTTCAAATTCGACCTGTAATCCAAGTTTACTCATGGTAAAAATTCTAACTCGAGGCAAAAATAAATTCCATGGAGCCAACTTAAATCATGCATAGCTCACTACTCAGGGACCTTTATGGGATGATTCTTGAAGAATTTGAAAGAAAAGGTTACAATATTTACAATGTGCCAATAAATACATAATTTGGATGCTTGAGCAAAAAGTTACATCACTTTGAAATCGTGAATTTTTTTTTTGACTTTTGTACTTAGAAACATTTCTAAGTGTTGAACTTCAAAATGACCTATAATGTTCTTCAAAATTACATGACCTTCCACTCAAAATTTGATCTTAATATTTGAAGATGACATGAATTAGACCTCTTGAATTTAATTGTGGAATTGAGATCACTCAAAAATCATAAAAATTGAAAGAGTTATGGTCTTTGGAAGATGATGAACAAATTTGGGGAAATTCATAAAGACCTATAATATTTTCAATTCTCAAACAACTTTCCAAGCATTTTCAAGTCATGAACATTGAAACAATGTTGTAGTAGACATCCCAGAGATTATTATGGAAAAATAATGGGCTTAAGGAGATAAAAATTGACCAAGTTATGATCATTTGAAGTCAAACCCTAAAATTTAAAGGCTTTTCAAGGAGACTTATAATATTTCTCAACCATTAGTGATCTTCCGTCCAAAATTAGCCTTATATTTCCGAAGAGAGATTGTTAAGGACCCTTTAAAGAGAATCATGGCTTTGGAGTCAATCAAAAATCTTAAAAAATGAACAAGATATGGTCCTTGGAAGTCAACAAACCCTAGCTCAAAGAGTGTCAAAATGACTTGAAACCCATTTCAACTTTTGATGATTCTTATTGCACAATTGGATCTTGCTATGTGAATATAGGTTGTTGTATATGATAAGAATACATAGCAAAAAGAACCAACTCAAAATGTTGAAAATTGAGAAAGTTATGCACTTGTGATCACTAAATCAAGCATTTGCTCAATTAGGTCAAACTTGTTGAACCAACCTTGAATATTTTGATATTTATTGGAAAAATAAAGAATGGTAGATCATAATAGGATTTGAAATTATGTTGTCTTGAATAACACTCAAATATAATGCTAAAGTATCAATGAAACTTGTTGAAGAAGACTTGGAAATCAACACATGAACCTACAAATCTTCTTAATGAATTCCACCACCAACTTTGAGGAGACCTTGATCTAAATAAAGTGAGGGAGATATTTGAACCATAAATATTTGATATAATAGACATAGCCTTGAAGCTTAATCCCTGGCAATCCATTAGAGAATCATTTGATTAATGACCAACCCTCAAAACCTAAGGTTAGATGGTGAGATAAATGCAATTGTGTCATCACCTACAATATGAACATTCAAAGAAACATCTATACATATATTGATGTTAGTTAATCCACATAAAAACACATGTACAAGATACACAAATAAAGGTGCTTGGTGATCCCTCAAGAGAAAATTTAAAGATAGGATAAAGTAGAAAGAGAGAACCAACCCTAATGTGTGATCTTGATGTATTGATAAAGATGAGATGATGAGAAATATTAGGGGGCAAAAGTTGGGGTATAACAATTCTTTACCATTGTTAGACTTTCATACCTTTGATAGATGGTATTCAATCCACTTTTTGTGTTTACCGTTGTTAGACTATCAGACTTTTGATAGATGGTACTCACTTTTATCCCTTGGTTATTTACCATTGTTAGCATATCAGACCTTTGATAGATGGTATGCAGTCTAAATCTTTGTTTGTCTACTGTTGTTAGCCTATCATATTTTTGAAATATGGTATTCATTACACTCTTTATGTATACTGTTGTTAGACTATCATACCTTTGATATATGGTATTCAGTCTTATGTCCTTTTAGGTCTACCATTGTTATGCTATCAGATCTTTGATATATGGTATTCACCTCCTATGGCATATAATTCCCATTTAGGCTTTCTTCCTCAATAGGGTTCGTATCACCTTTCCTCATTAGGCTTTACCCCAATAGAGTTGAACTTTTCTACCTTCATCTGTGATTTATTAGTTCAGCGTCATCTGTTAGTCGGTATATTCCTTTTGCTTACCCTAATTTATTGAGAGGATGGTATGTTGTCTCCTCTTTGGGCTTTACCCCAGTAGAGTTGAGTTCTCTTTTCCCAAGAGGAGTTCATGTTTCTCCTACACAGTCAAGTTTCTTTCTCTAATCGAGTTGGTAATCCTTTCTCGAGATTACCTCGATGGCTTGCTGCTTCTAGTGTTAAGAATTTTCCTGTTGAATTCTTACGTTGCATTTTGACTCTTTAATTGTGATATTGGTTTTTCCTGTTCATAGTTATCCCCGGAGTCGTGTTGTTCCCTAGTGATTTATGTTCTCGATCAAACTTGCTTTCTTAGCTCATCTTGTGTCATATCTTTGTCTATATTATTTTGTTTTTCCCAGTGGCGGGCATGTCTCCCCCATGGAGGCCGTCTTTTCTATCCATAATCAAAAGCGTTGTATGACATCTTAGGGCAAAAATCAGGGTTGCTTTTGTATTTAAGTATCTTCAATCACATCGAGATGAAGATTTTAACCTTCGTATCTTCCGATAGAAGACACTTAACTAAGGGCAACTATTATACCCTAATCCCCCCCCCCCCCCTAAGATTCCCCATCATTCCATGACTTCAAATACATTAAGATCAAACAATTAGGATGATCACCACTTCTACTCTCTCCTATCTTTAAGTTTTCCCTTGAGGGATCACCAAGCACCTTGAATTGTGTATTGTGTATTGTGTTTTATGTTTTGTGTATTTGTGTTTTGTGTATTGTGTATGTCTATTTTATGTTGACTAACCCTTTATTAAAACCCAAAAAGATGTATGTATTTCCTTTTATTCTGTGTAGGTATAAAGCCAAGGGCATCTCTCTCACCTCCTAAGCTAGGGTTTTAAATATTAATCCTCAGTCAGCTGGCTATTCATTGGACTTTAAAAGCTTAAACTTCAAGGATATGTTTATCACATCAAAGTGCTATGGTTTGAGAACTCTCTCAACTTCATTTGGTCAAGTTTGTCTCAAATTTAGTGGTATAGTGAAACTCAACGACAAGCTATCTCCAGTAACGACGAGACTACCATCCATCAGAGTAAAAATCTCAACAGCGAACTATCCCCCATAATGAAGAGACTACCATCCATTGGAGTACAAATCTCAACAAAGAAGTATCTCCCATAACAAAGAACTATCTCCGTAAAATATAACTTGTGTCTAGAGATGAGCTCTTTATTATGTATTGTGCCTCTAGAAACTGCCCCATTAATGCCACTACCTATATGATGGCCAATTTTGACCATATTGCTCAAACTGATCATGCACCTATGTTGGTGGGAGGTCTAGTAACCATGATAGAAAATGTTATTGGAATGCGTCAGCCACTTTTAGGATTGCACCCTCTAGGTAAATTCTGACACATGGATATACGATTTTGTTTCAATACCATCATTATCAGAAATCTTGGCCCTAGTGAATTTGAGCTTCTAATCAACAACCAGGTCATGCAACTTTTCACCCTGCCTAATCCAAGAACATGTATTCATAACCGAAACAATTGGCTTTTTGATCTGGAACCACAACCAACTTCACCTCCCATTTCTTTCGAAACACCTCAAATTTACGACCACAATGATGATTTCCTCTCCGATACCAAGACTGATCCCGAAACACCACCCTTCTATCACCATTTTCAACCCATTGAGAAACCTGCCCTTTCGTGTGATTCCTTTGCTCCAATTTCCTCGACACCCCCCTCTATTGATTGTGATACCGCCTTACTTGCTGTGGAAATTGAGTTAAATTGCTTAAGGGAAGAGTTTCACCAAACCGCGCATTGAGTTTCATGGCTTTATAGACTTAGTAACTGAGCAAGTGGACCATATTTTCCAGCATATCTATTCCTCAACGCTCAATACTAACAATAGTGGCTGACATAGTCTGACATTCTGTAATTTCAAGATTTAACTATTTTTCTGTCTTACATTATATTTACCTTCTGTTTCTGTCTTTTATTTCTTAGGCTACTGTTTGGAAGAATTTAAAGTTTATGGATTTTATTAAAATGTTTAGAATGAGATAGTTACATTTCTGATATGCTTTAAATGTTATACAATTAATTTGTATCGTACCGATATAAATTATCTCTATATGCCTGAACGTATGAAGAATTTATAAATTATAAATTTTTATGCAGTGTCGTCTGTCACACATTCTGTGACGATCTCCAACCATTTGCAAAGTGTGTCGCTTGACACATATTCTGTACCCCTCGACACAAACTTTATTAGTGCCGCTTATCTATTGAAATAGATAATAGTTTCATTCCTTCGTTTTCATCTTCTTCTGAAACATTAAACCCCATTTAAACCTTTTTCCACATTCCTCACCCATACCGTTCTACATCCATTGAATTTCTACAATTATCATTAAACACCAATTCCAAATCCATGTATTCTCTACTATTTTGTATTTAAGCACTTGAGGAACAATTATCAACCCACAACTTTTTGTTATCTTCCCAAAACCGAACCTTTCCACCTCCCTTGCATATAATCATGTCTCGACGAGTTCAACACACAAGAGGAGAGCCTGACCTATCCGGAATTATGTTCCGAAACGAAGAAGCTGGGGTACACCAAGAAGCTTAGTACCATAAGTTTTATCAACGTTTGGTCATATCCATAAGGTATGTTGGTGTTAACTGCCTACGTAAGTTGGGATTGTTAGAGAGCGTGCAATGGCTACTTCATGATTCTGACCTATCTTAGGCCTGCACCCTGAACCATCCGACTTATGAATCTTTGACATTGGAATTTTTTAGCTCTTTCTCGTACAACACCCCAGAAGACGACAACATGTATCTCACGGGCACTTCTAACTTTCAGATGTTTAACAACGAATACTCTATGAATCAAGAGACTTTGAGTGATCTGTTGCATTTTCCTCGTGAAGGAGAAGTGCACTACTGAATCCCTCCAGAAGTTGATTGGGCATCGACTGTATTCGGTCTATGGATAGTTCTAACCGGTGAGTGACCTTCAAGTTGGAAGGGTCTTTTTGCTTCATCTATCCATAATCCGTTCGTCCGTTACTTTCATCACATCCTTTCCAACACCATTTTCGGAACGACAAACAATAACAAAGTCAATTCTAAAGAATTGTTCTTCCTGTACTACACCTTCACGCCTGGTTGGAAGATTAATTCCAGTGCGTTCCTCTTGCCAAACATCCAGTCTCTTTGTGCACGAGGTACTACCCCTTTCTGTATTAGAGGTTTAGTTACTTCTATAACACTTTCTCTGAACTTGGGGGATAAACTAGAAAATCTACCTTCACTTCCAACTTTATTCATTGATATTGACAACTGTTGTGCTAGACATCTAATGAAGGCTAGAGAGAATGGGAGATACAATCTCATGGTGCAGAACAAAGTCGTTCCAAGTATTATTTTTCCAAATCCCCAGCTTAACAATGTTACAGATACAGATAAGTGGTGTTATGATCTTAATGCTTCTGCTCCTGGTGAGAATGTTCAAAATGATTAAGCTGGCCCAAGTAATGCTGAGCCAGATGAAATGGAGAAAGTGCTTGAGCAAGACTCTCCCAGCTAGACACCGAATAACATGCTACCAAAGCTCCTATTGAAAACCTTGTGGGTTCTTCATCCAGGAACCATCCCCGAAGAATAAGAAATCAGGGACGACTAGCTACTCTTGACGAAATTTATGCTGAAATGCTGCACCATAACGACGCTGAAGCTCAACATTATCAGAGGATGGAAGCACCTCAAAATGAGATGATGCAAGAAGTTCGATAAATTCAGAGAGATCAGCATGATTACGCCTACTTGCATGACCGTAGTATTTTGGAGCTTACTGAAGAGATGCAAGCATTGACCTATCGAGTTGACGAACTGCATGATTTTGTTACTCATGTTGGACTACATGGATATGGCGTTGATCCTTTCCAAGGCAGATATGATGCACCTGGACGAGCACAAGCATATGCATGTCGTGGAGCGCGTGGCCGAGGCAACGAATAATCATTCATCTCATTTCCTTCTTCCATTCTCACCTTACTTTGTTGCATTGAGGATAATGCTCAGTTTAAGTTTGGGGGAGCTAACTTTACCGATTTAGTTTTCATTTACTGTTTTCTAAGTAGATTTTCATTACCGCAAAATTTCCCTTCAATAAAACAATTAATGTAATATCAAGTCGTTATATGCAAATTTTTCGTTTATTATTCGACTCTCTCACTTTCTTGAGCCATAACAAAATTTTTTACTTGACACATTCGAAGAGTATATAGGTTGCTCACTTTCTTAAGATTTTGAGTGAGTTTAAACAAAATCAATACCGTCTCAAAACTCTAAAACTCCCGCTTACACGAGACCGGTTAAGTACCTATTATACCGAAACCTCAAACTTTAAAGTAACCCCGAGTAGTTTATATAAGCAGTCAGCACCGTCTTAAAAACAAACTACGTAGAGGGCCGACGGATATAAGGAATGGTCTTAAATTATTTCCTAAACATCTTGTAATGATGAATTGAAAACATGGAATACGCTAATTAAGTTAGGTGACCCTCACCCAGTCACTTAATCCAACAGTGTAAAACCTACATATTATTTATAAAAACCCGATGTAAGTTGGTTCAGAGGTTTCTGGTGCTGAAATTAGTAGGGTGGACTACAATTTGATCCCCCCATCTTGCAATCGGATTAATTAAGGGGATTACCAAATTTATGTACCAGTGCTTAATATGACCATCACTAACCGGCTACTCTACTATGTGCGTGAAATAAGATAAAGGGATTAATGTGATTGCGCTCGAACAAAACGGGTGAAACAAAGCAAAAACGATTATGTTGAGCTATAATAGCATGACTGGAACTGGTCTGCATAACGAAGGGTTGTCTAGTGTTATTACCATATCTTTGATGTTGATATTGAGCTTACATTGTTCTAACAAAAACATCACGTAACCACGTATGAATTGATTTATGTTATGTAATTGCATTTAACCTGTACTTAAAATATTTCGTTATTGATTATCTGCTTGAGGACAAGCAAAGGTTCAAGTATAGGGGAGTTTGATAACACGAAAAGATATAGCTTATTCGACCTGATTTGCATGAATAAAGTTACCATTTTATCTCAATTATGTTGCATTATGTTGGATTTTCAAGTGCGTTTCAGGTAATTATTCCATCCAACGCCTATATGAGAAGAGGAGAAGAAATGGAAAAGAAATATGTTAAAAATCAGAAAAATAGAAGAAAAATAAAAGATTTCATATCAAAAGGCAGTGCCCCTCGACACACCTTCCACCGCGCCCGACACAAGTCCAATTTGTGTGCCCGTCGGCATACAAGCTATTCCAATCGGCACAAAATAAATATGTGTACCCCACTACACATGTTGCATTCCACTCGGCACAACATGTTTTCTGTTTTGTTTTGCGCGAAGATTTCTCCATGATTCCACGAATCTCCAGTACCAGCGACCTGTATTTTTGGAAGCTGAATTTCCTTCTGGTCTTTCTCCACACACGAACTTTTTGGAAGCACGAAGTCACCTGCCAAGAATTTCTCAAGCAATTTTAGTTACGAGGAGAGATATAAAAAAGAAGAAAAATTACAAGCACTCTCTCTCGCTCGGATTATTTTGGAACTCTCCCATCTCTGTTATTTTTAATTTTATTACATTATTCTGCAATTACCTTTTTTCCTTCCACATCATTATCCAGTTTAATGATCAGTGCTTTGATTAGAATCTAGGCAGATAAAAACCTTCACCTAAACAACAATAGTTTTCTACACTGTGAAACTATTGCAACATTAGATTTTCTTCATAGCCTCCTGAACTCATTTTAGTTTAATATTTGTTCTACATTCAAGTAGTTTTCCGCAAGAAAATCCTACCGAAATATTGTAGAGTATTGCTACAAGTACTTAAAGAATTGCATAATTCAGTTCTCGTTATTTAATTCCAGGTTTCTTTTAGTTTAACTTTATTACTGTTTTTATTTATCAATCATGCTTGTATTATTATATGTTTTTTATTGCTTTATGTTCTTAACAAATAATATGTCCGACTAATCTCCCTGATACCGGTATGTAAAGTCATAAACCGAAGGAGTTCGGTAATAAATTGACATAAACATTTCATAAAAATACTTTTCTAGTTCGATTTATAATTTTAATACAAATTGTTTTGTTACGAGGGTAAGAAACAAATAAAGAGGCTAAAATCAATAATCACGGGAGTGTGAGTTTTTAACCGGATAGTGGTCATCAAACATTGGTTTTAAATACAAGGAGAGCGGTTTATGATTAATTAAAATCTATTTGTTTTCAAAAAGTATTTTTAAATGTTGAATGAAACAACGAGAGTGATCATTTAAGTTTAATAATATAGTCTGAATCAACAATCATGAGAGTGAGATAAATATTTTTAAACTGATAGTTTCTACTAAATAAGTGTTTTAAATACTCAAAGCTATGCCAATGAATCACTGAATTCCTGAAGTCAGACTATTATGTACCAGTGTCTCGTTATTAAACATTTCAATTAAGTTTAATATTATTTTTTCGTCTACCCCAAAATACTAGATTGATTAGCCTTAGCTTTACATGGTAGCTTTAGATAACAGTATTTTAATTACCAGTCCCCGTGGGTTCGATATCTTTTAAAACTATGCAATAAAATTGTGTTCTTGCAGTTAATACATCTGATAGACTCTTACAGTCACATGATCACATCCATGAGAGTACAAATATCAACAAAGAACTATCTCCCATAACAAATATACTACCATCCATCGGAGTACAAGTCTCAATAATGAATTATCCCTCATAATAAAGAGACTACCATCCATCAGAGTACAAATCTCAACAACGAACTATCCCTCATAATGAAGATACTACCATCCATCAGAGTACAAATCTCAATAACGAACTATCCCTCATACTGACAAGACTACCATCCATTGAAGTACAAATCTCAACAATGACTTATCCCTCAAAATGAAGAGACTACCATCCATCGGAGTATAATTCTCAATAACGAACTATCCCTCTTAATGAAGAGACTACCATCCATCGGATTACCAATCTTAACAACGAACTATCCCTCATTATGAAGAGACTACCATCCATCGCAGTACAAATATCAACAATATACTATCTCATAAAGAAGAGACTACTATCCATTGGAGTACAAATCCCAACAACAAACTACCCCTCATAATAAAGATACTACCATCTTGGTAACATGAAAATACATAGCTTATTCGATCCGATTTGCATAAATAAAGTTACTATTTTATCTCAATTATGTTGCATTATGTTGGCTTTTCAAGTGTGTTTCAGGTAATTATTCCATCCAAGGACTATATGATAAGAGGAGAAGAAATGGAAAAGAAATGAGTTCAAAATCAGAAAAATAGAAGAAAAATTGAAGATGTCATACAGAAGGTTGTGCCCCTCAACACACCTTCCATCCCGCCCGACACAAGTCCAATTTGTGTGCCCCTCGACACACAAGCTATTACGATCAGCACAAAATAAATATGTGTGCCCCACAACACACGTTGCATTCCACTCGGCATAACATGTTTTCTATTTTGTTTTGCGCAAAGATTTCTCCACGATTCCAGGAATCTCCAGTGCCAACTACCTATATTTTTGGAAGCTGAGTTTCCTTCTAGTCTTTCTCCACACACGAACTTTTTAGAAGCACGAAGTCACATGCCTAAATTTTCTCAAGCAAATTTTGTTACGAGGAGAGATATAAAAAAGAAGAACAGTTACAAGCTCTCTCTCACTCGGATTATTTTAGAACACTCTCGTCTCTGCTATTTTTACTTTTGTTACATTATTCTGCAATTACCTTTTTTCCTTCCATGACATTATTCAGTTTAACATTCAGAGCTTTGTTTAGAATCTAGGCAGATAAAAACCTTCACCTAAACAACAATAGTTTTCTACACTGGGAAACTATTGCAACATTAGAGTTTCTTCATAGCCTCCTGAACTTATTTTAGTTTAATATTTTTTCTGAATTCAAGTAGTTTTCCGCAAGAAAATCCTACCGGAATATTGTGGATGATTGCTACAATTACTTAAAGACTTGCATAATTCAGTTCTCGTTATTTAATTCCAGGTTTCTTTTAGTTTAATTTTATTACTGCTTTTATTTATCAATCATGTCTGTATTATTATATGTCTGTTATTGCTTTATGTTCTTAACAAATAATATGTCCAGCTAATCTCCCTGATACCGGTATGTAAAGTCACAAACTGAAGGAGTTTGGTAATAAATTGGCATAAACATTTCATAAAAATACTTTTCTAGTTCGATTTCCAATTTTAATACAAATTGTTTTATTACGAGAGTAAGAAACAAACAAAAAGGCTAAAACCAATAATCACGAGAGTGTGAGTTTTTAACCGGATAGTGGTCATCAAACATTGGTTTTAAATAGAACGAGAGCATTTTATGATTAATTAGAGTCTATTTGTTTTCAAAAATTATTTTTAAATGTAGAATGAAACAATGAGAGTGATCATTTAAGTTTAATAATATTGTCCGAATCAACAATCACGAGAGTGTGAGATAAAGATTTTTAAACTGATATTTTCGACTGAATAAGTGTTTTAAATACTCAAAGCTATGCCAATGAATCACTGAATTCCTAAAGTCAGACTATTACGTACCGATGTCCCGTTTTTAAACATTTAAATTAAGTTTAACATTATTTTTTCCGTCTACCCAAAAATCCTAGATTCATTAGCGTTAGCTTTACACATTAGCTTTAGATAACAATATTTAGATTAATAGTCACTGTGGATTCGATATCTTTTAAAACTACGCGATCAAACTGTGCACTTGCAATTAATACACCCAATCGAATCTTACAGTCGCACGATCAAGTTTTTGGCACCGTTTTCAGGAACTAATTTTGTCAATATTGTGATCCCTTGTTATGCAGTATAGACTAAGGAAACCAATTTTTATTTCCTTTTATCCGTTGATGGCATGCCAAGCACTCGCTCTCAAGGAGAAGAATTAGAGCAACCAATCGATGAAGTCAAGTGTTTTTTCAGTATATGACGCCGAATTAGAGAATATAAAATTAAGTACAATCTTCCCAATTTATCTCTTCCTGAACCAAGAATGGCCGAAGGACCCCAAAATTGTCCTTTGAAGGATTATGCTGCCCCATCGCAAGAGGAACCTCACAACAATATTGCTGCTCCCACTATCACTCGAAATGATTTAGAGTTAAAACCTTCATTATTACAAGCTGTCCAACAAAATCAATTTTCAAGATGTCCTATGGACGATCCAAATTTACATTTATCCATGTTTGTGCAGTACGCAGACACAGTGAAAGCAAATGGTGTTAGTCCCGAAGCAATAAGACTTTGCCTTTTCCTTTTTCATTACGAGATAGAGCTAGATCTTGGCTCTAGTCTCTACCATCCAACTGTGTTACCATGTGGAGCAAATTGAAGAAATTCTTCCTAGCGCGATATTTTCTGCCGAGTAAAATGGTTATGCTAAGAGACAATACCAACGGTTTTAAACAAAAGGAAAGTGAATCTCTCTTCGAAGCATGGGAAGGATACAAAGACATGTTGCGACTCTGTCCACATCATAGTCTAGAAGAATGGATGATCATTCACACCTTTTACAATGGTCTCTTGTACAACACAAGACTAATGATTGACGTTGCAGGTGGAGGCACACTGATGGAAAAACCTTATCATGATGCTTATCAACTTATCAAAAGTATGGCTCAAAACCATTACCAATGAGGAAGCGATAGAACCATTATAGAGAAACCTCAAACGAAAGGCGATATGTACAAAGATAGCAGTTTAGACCAAGTTAACGCTAAGGTAGAAGCTCTTGACCAAAAGATAGAAAATTTGACCACAACTACCGCAGCCACCGTGGCTGCAGTAGCTCCAACATGCGATTTATGCGGAATTCACGCACATGTTGCGCCTGAATGTCCACTTTTAACAGGAGTATCAATTGATCAAGTGAACTATACTCAAGGAAACCCATACAGAAATACCTACACTCCTACCTAGAAAAATCATCCTAACTTTTCGTACAAGAATAACAATGTGTTATATCCACCTGGACAAGCTCCTACTACACGCCCAAGATACTAGAAAGCCGCCCAAATTACTCCAAATGTTCCTAGGAAATCCAATATAGAAAACTTCATAGCCACTCAAGCTCAACAAAATAAAGATTTTCTAAATCAAAACATATCCACTAGCAAACAGATAAATCAGCTGTCAAACAAGGTTGATGACTTTGCCACTCATAAAAAAATGCTTGAAACGAAAATCTCTCAAGTGTCTCAACAACAAGCTGCTACGAATGCTCCATCTATCACTTTTCTTGGCCAACCACAACAAAATCCGAAAGGCCATGCTAATGCAATAACACTTCGAAATGGAACGGAAGTAGAAGGACCCACTGGCCCAAGAATCAAAAGTCTAGCCATGTACCAGAGCACTGGTAAACCAACCGAGAATTAAGAAGAACCAAAAGAAGATGAGAAGGGAAATGGAAGCGTAGAGGTAGGATAGAAAGAAAAACCCTACGTACCTCCGCCACCGATACCATACCCTCAACGGTTAGCTAAATCTAAAAATATAGGGCAATTTAAGAAATTTGTTGAACTTCTGAAATAACTAAACATCACTGTTGTACCCTAAAATTTCCCTCTCACTTTACTCAATATATGTTCATTGAGATAATCAACTTGCTCAAGGATGTCCAATAGTTAACCAGACAAACTCCCTCCTAAAGGCAATGAACCTCCAATTAGGGTTTCCATTTTAATCAAGATGAGTGAACTACAAAGACATCATATGCTATCCATGTCCCTAATATGTTCTCAAGACCCTCCATGTCAAATTTCAAGCCTTACACAAGAATTTTGCTCAGTCAATTGCTCAGATGCTTGAGAATCGACTGTATTAGGTCAAAAGTCAATTGTGGGCCACATACAGTCAAACTTCAAGATTTTTGGTCAACATCAACATTTTGAAGTGATATTCATCATTTGATCAAGGGTTGATCATGATTCCCCAAGGAATGCTCCTGACTCATCAAAACTCAAAAGTTGCTAAATTAGGGTTTCTCAGGAAAAGTCAACCAAACTTTGACCAAGCATAACTTTCTCATACTTCATAAGAAATTTCTCATCCAAAGCTCATTTTTAAAGGAATCCAATTTCCTAAAACTCATCTTCATCCCTCAAGTTCAATAAATTCACTCATGAAAAGATATAAATTCAGACATTATAGGTCCTTTTCAAAAGTCAACAAAAACACCTTTTGGGCCAAAGCTTCTTACATGAACATGGAAGATCCAATTAAGATGAAACAAAAAAGGTTGTTTAGGGGACATCCTAAGCTTTCTAAAAAGTCAAAGAACACCTCTTTAGGGTCAAAATTGAAGGATATATGCATTGTCAAATTTGGCCATTTTTGGAAAATTGCCAAAGGTCAAATGTGCCCAAAATTGCATTTTTTGACAAATGGGCCTAACTTTTTATGCTTGCACCTCACTTCCTACATGGTCCATGACCCAAACATCCTTCCACATGTTATTAGCTTTATTTATTTAATTTATTTTGATTTTTATAATTTAAAAATCAAATTAAATCAAGTAAATGATATAAAATATGGAAGATTTGTTTTTTGATTTGATTTTGAATGAGAAACAACCCATTTATGCTGTCAAAACAGAATCAAATCGTGCAAGGTTGAAAAGAGAAGAAATCTCTACATTTGGAAAGATTGGATACAATAATTGAAATTCATTATTCTTTGGATTCATTCCAATTTTATTAACCTAATTGATTCACATACATATAGAAGATCATTCTAACCCTAGGGCAGAAGAATTTCGTGTGCAGCCTGCCTCCAAAGCAAGAAACAAAACTCAAAATTTTTGTCCAAAAGTGAGAGACCTATCTCCTTCCACATGCCAATCCAAGACGTGCTAAAGGTCAAATCATGTTCCTAGGCATCCTCTGAAGCGATTGCAATCATCACCAAGTCTCCACAAACCCAAAAACATGTTGTACGATCATCACAATTTGTCTTTCTTTCCAAAATTGATTACCATGATTCTTGCATCATAAACATGTTTTAATTGTATGTCTGTGTTTATTATCGTATTTACAATGTACTGGATTGGTTTGATTGAAGTTTGAGTGCATGAATAGACATTTTCCTTGGCTAGGGTTGCGGAGCTCCAATTTGGGGAACCCTAGTTAAAAGAAAAATTAGGCCAAGTTAAGGGCCTCTTCATGTGCAGGGACTGATTTGCAATCAATCCATGGCGTTGGATGGGATTTATATTGCTTTGGTTGTATGTTTTGATGTTTGCAGGTTTGTAGCCACGCTTAAAAATCGTCACTATAGCCTATAGTGACGAGTTTGGCCGTAGGTAAAAGTTCCCTCTAAGACAACAGTACCTGGGGAAGAGGATGAAGGCGTGTCAGTGCATGAGTGGACGATTTGAAATTCGCGCATTTTCTTAGGCCAAGTGTTCAGTTTGTATTATATTTATTTTGTTTGATTATATACATGACTAACGAGCTAGCGCAGATGGCAAGGGAAGAAGGCATGTGAGAGGGAGGACCTGGGTTCGATCCCAGGTCCAGACCTTTTGCATTTTCTGAAATAACATTTCCAAATCCGGTGCGCATTATGTTCTGAAGGCCACCACACACTCTCTGATCTCGTCCCTTGGATTAATCTCCATCACAGATCCAATGTGCAATATACGCTAGTCCACCGTGAGCCTTCAGAAGCTGGTCCCACTGGATCAGGCGTCAGTCTGGGCCAACTTTGGGCCTAACAAGAAATTTGGCAGCACCCCCCCTTCTCTCTTCCAACAACATGCCCAACTTCTTATTTCCTTTTATTATTTTATTTTAATTCTTTGTCTTTTGTTTATTAATTATATATTTTTTAAACAACACCAAAAATTATTTTTTTCATTTAATAAAAAATCACAAAAATCACAAAAAACATCCAAAATCTTTTTCATAAAAAAATATATTTTATTAATTAATTAATTTGATTAAATTAGGGTAATTTAATGTCTTTTTACTATAATTTAAAATAATTAGATTTAGGGTTTAATTTTATACTTAACCTAATTTTTCCTTAAAAATAACATAAATATTTTCTCAACTTAGATTTTTAGGTCGTCTAATTATTTCTCGCATTTGATTTCCGCACGTTTTAATTTCCCCTTTTTATTATTATTTGTAACTGCTCCGAGTTTGTAATAGATGTAAATAGGATTTAAATTCCGCATTTTATTTTCAATCAAAATAATTATGTATCTGCCCAAAGCTCTGTAATAGTTAGGACTCTAATTTCTCATATTTTAATTCCCGCAAATTATAAATTGCCTAGATGTATGTATAGGATTGTATGGAAAGACAAACTGAAATTAAAACAGTAGAAAACCCTAATTGTGCAAAGATAATTAATCGAAAAAATACACTTGCACATATTCACTCCTAGGGTTTACTCCACTCAGTTTCCTCGGAAATAATGGTCGTGTCCCTCGAATGTAGGGATGCCTTAGCAAGACCCACGATTCAAAGTCGTCATAAAGATTATAGTCCCTACTTGTCCCTCGAGTTACCTATGAATTGATCTTATGACGATAGTCCCTTCGAAATGCTAAGGTATCTTTACTTGTTTCCTTTAGAGACCATTTCTCCCCTTCAAACGTCCCTTTAGAACTCCAACGATGGTGCTACCTATTCCTTAATAATAGGATAGCGCTGTCTAAAGGAAAACGAATAGACTTTTTTCCGAGTAGGTAGATTAGTTCCTAGGTACTTGCTCAAATAAAACTTTTCACACAAACACTTTTCAAAACAATTTTTTAAACTACTTCGTCACACTCTTGAGGACTGATACAAGAGTCACCGCAACGTAAAACCTTTTCAAAACAAACACACACAAGCAATTTTAAAATGAGCAAGTACCTCAGAGCACGTGGAAAACCACGGATAGAAAGGGTGCTAACACCTTACCTTTCTATAATCTACCCCCCCGTACTCAGAAACATCTCGAAAAAAAGGTTTTTTTTCTGTTCTTTTTCCTTTTCCTTTGTTGGATGAAATAAAAGTCAGTGGCGACTCTTGCAAACCGCGACATTTGCGAATACAAAACACAAACCAGTATTAACAGTCGGTTTTGCCACTGTATCACAGAACTGGCGACTCTGCTGGGGATAAAATAAGTGGGGTATACCTTAGGATCTAGGTCATTTTAAATTGTTTTCTTGTTTTTCCTTGCCTGCTTTATATTTTAGGGTTTTGTTTAGGTATTGTTAAAGATCCTACACCCGGATCTGGGGACATTTTTTAGGTAAACAACAATAGATCATGGAGAGTGTACGGTGTAGATCGATATGGTTTAAGCGATGGCTGTGTTAGTGTGACACTTTGGTTAGTACTGGTATCCTTCGTGTGGAAACGAGGAGAATACGAGGCCGCCGCATAGTGTCGTGAAGCACTAACGGACCTTAGAACCTTAGTTGAACAAACTTGTCCATTAGAAAGTAGTGAGATAGACGACCTCAGTATAAAGTTGAGGATTGGTTGATACTCGATGCTACACTCATTGAGATTAGACTTTCGGGATATTTCGGCCGCAAGAAAAGATTGCTTGAGCTAAAACAATGCCCGATAAAGGATGATCAGTGATATTGAGAATCTTTAGAACCCGATTACTTTTCTAAGATAGGTTTGAAACCAACTAAACTTCAAGAGGGTACTTACCTTTAACCTCATGCAAGCCCTTGAACCTAAGGTCTATTATGTGTTTTGCTTATATGTGATTTATTCTGTTTGAACATGACATCATGCATCATAACATAGCATCCATTCTTATCATACTAACCATTTCAAGGACCAAGGGAATTTATCTTTGTTCTATTATGCAGATGATAGCTTCCGTGCGTAGAAACTCTATCTAAATCAGCTTGTGAAAATACCTTCCCAACTCAAGGAGCTAGTATTAAAGGTCCCTGAAACTTCTGCATTTACTAAGAGACATGGTCGACTTCTCAACCTGGTTACTTAAAACTTTAATGAAAAGATGATGAGTGTACTCTTTCAGTTCTTTGATCCCAAGCACCACTGCTTCACCTTTCCAGACTATCAGTTGGTGCCTACCATGGAAGAGTTCTATCAGTTATTGGATATACCCATTCTTGAACAGTTGCCTTTCACAGGTCTGGAAGAAGTTCATAATCCAGAAGTCATTGCCTCAGCCTTGCATCTAAAACGGGCCGACGTGGCATCCAATTGGGAAACAAGAAGCAGAGTCAAGGGTTTTCTAGCCAAGTTCCTGATAGACAAGGCCCAGCTGTTTTGGGATGATATGGATTTTTAGGCTTTTGAGGAGGTCTTGGCCCTTCTAATCTATGTGTTAGTACTATTCCCTAATCCAGACTTAATCATAGATCTGAATTCTATCAAGGTCTTCCTTTCTCGCAACCCCGTGCCTACCCTGCTCGGAGATATCTTGCACGCCCTCCATACTCGTATCATGAAGAGAAGAGGGGTTCTTATGTGCTACGTGCCATTGCTGTCGAGGTGGTTTATTTCTCACCTCCCTAAGTCCGTACTGAAGAATTAAGAAGGTTTGGGTTGGTCGTAAAGGATAATGTCACTCTCTCACACGGATATTCTCTGGTGTTTCCCGAGATATGGGAGACACTGCTATTATTGACCGCTGTGAGGAGTACCCTAATGTTCCATTACTTGGTATCAGAGGGGGCATAACCTACAATCCTTGTTTAGCTCTGCGATAATTTGGTTACGCTCAAAGGGATGGTCCCCATAATTTACTTATCGAGGGCATTGTATTTAACTATGAGGATGATGTTCAAGGGTATCGCCAGAGGTTCATACGAGCTTGGAGCATGGTAAACAAATCCGGAGCCAAGGCTTTGGGGCCAAAGGCTTCCATTCCTATGGAACCTTATCTCTAATGGGTACGAGCTCGCGCCCAGAAACTTATGATGCCCTATATGGCCGTTCTTCCAGTGATTTTGGAACCCACTACTGAAGGGGGTATTCCTTACACGATTCTCCATCCTGATATGCCGACTGATCTTGGAGAATTACAAAGATCTTGTATTCAGTTGAAGAAAGAGCGAGATACTTACAGGACCAGTTCTATGCCCAGGAGGGGAAGGTTTTAGAGCTCACAAAGCAGCTCCATGAGGAAAGAGGACTTAATGTCTATCTCAGCACGAAGAGGAAGCATCCATGGGAATTTTGATTTTTCTAGTTTTTAGAATTGTTTTAATTGTAACGCCTAAAAGGAAATTGAACATTGAATTCTACTAATAAATGTTTTGTGTCATTTTGGTTCGCAAATTTAAATTTCCCAAATTCCTTGAAATCGTGGCATACGCATCCCATTCATATCATTGCATGAACATGTACCATTACAGGTTTCTCATCTTCTTCGCTGTTTAATTCAGCAGAAATGTCTTCTGAACAAAGCATCAAGGATCTTCAGGCACAAAATGCCCAGTTCCAGCAGATGTTCATAAATCTGGAAAAAGGGCAGGAGGATCTGAAAGCCCTCATCTTGAAGGAGAAAAAGAAAAATAAGTAGGTTGCCGATATTCTGAATATGGGAAGAAGGTTTAGGGGGACGTTGAAGCAGCAAGTCGATCTGACCTCTTCATCCAAAGAAGGGGAGAATCAAGAAGAAGAGACAAGGGAGAATGACCCCGGTCCTGAGGTTTCTGACAATGATACTGACTACAATGAAGAGCAGTATCCTCCTACCGAGGATAGATACAAGCAGTTGGAAGATCATCTGAGTGCTGTGGAAATACAGAGGATACCCAGGTTGGATTTCAAAGAATTGGGATTGGTGTCAGGAGTGGTCACCCCGCAGAAGTTCAAGGATCCAATTTTTGCAAAGTATGATGGGGTGTCCTGCCCAAAACTCTATCTCCGCTCTTAGGTCAGAAAGATCCAGCCCCACACCACTGATAGAAACTTGTGGGTTCACTTCTTTCAAGACAGTCTATCAGGGACTCATCTTGAATGGTTCTACCAACTGGAGAGAGCCAATGTCCGAAATTGGGAAGATATGACTGCTACTTTTTATAAGCAGTATCAATACAACGCCGGCTTTGCTCCTATTCGTACTCAACTCCAGAGTATGTCCGTGGGTGCAAGTGAAGGCTTTAAGGACTATGCACAAAAGTGGAGAGACTTGGCTGGAAGAGTTCAACCCCCATTGTCTGATAGGGAGTTGGTCGATATGTTTCTGGGGACGCTATCTGGTCCATTCTTTAATCATTTGATTGGCAACTCGTCAACTGGTTTCACCGAGCTGATCCTAACTGGAGAGAGAGTAGAAGCTGGAATTCGGAGCAGTAATATACAGAAGGATGCCTCTTCGAGTTCGGTAAAGAATCCTTTTGCTGGTAAGAAAGAAGCCAGTGCCATCTATAGCCTAAGAGGCCAAAACAGAGCAGAACATCGTCAGACAGTAAGTTCCGTAATAATACCTAGGCCTGCGGCTGCTCCACAATGCAACAATCAACAAAGGGTGGAAAGACCACAACGACAGTTTACCCAAATCAATATGATGTTGGCTGAAGTTCTACCTCATATGCTGAGATCCAACTTGGTGACCTTGAAAAAGGCTCCCAAGAATCCGAACACCACATCTCCCCGATATAATCCAAATGCTCGGTGTGCCTATCATTCTGAGAGTCCTGGCCACGATACCGACGATTGTTGGGCTCTAAGAAATAAGGTACATGATCTGATCAAAGCCAAGGAAATTGAGTTTGATGCTCCGAAAAAGCCGAATGTCATAACTGCCCCCATGCCCAAGCACGGTCGTGGAGTTAATGCTGTTGATACCGACTTGTTTGTGACCTTGGTGAATGAAGTTTCTACTCCTCTTATGACGGTTAAGAAGAATTTGTTGTCAGCCGGTTCATTTCCGGGTTGTGGTGAAGGTTTCCACATGTGTTCATTTCTTCCTTCTAGTTGCCATTTGCTGAAGTCAGGTATTCGGCGCCTAATGGAGAGTAAAGAAATTTTGTTTGAGAAAACTTTGATTCCTGTTATTCCATTTGAAGACATTGCTATTATAACCATTTCCGCCAATACTTCCAAGGTCTCCTCGAGAAGACCTGTTAGGATTACATCTGTTCCAACAGTCGCTCGGCTAATAATCACTGTTCCCGGTCCTGTCCTGTATGCCTCGGACAAAGCTGTCCCCTGGCATTATGATGTCGATGTGTACTATCATGGCATCAAACAAGATCTAAAAAATGAAGAGGCTGATCCTGATATTAGTAATATTGTCGGGACCAGCAAGGTCACCCAAAGTGGAAGGGTTTTCTCTCCCGAGATTTCCCCGAAGACTTTCAATAGGCCTATTGTCATTTTGCCTGCTGTTCCTGCTGGTACATCAACTACTGCTCCTGTTCTTACTCCAATTATTACCCCTACCGGCGAATCATCTGGTCCTCACGGAAAAGAAGTTATAGGTGAGCCTTCCCGGACGGAGGCACCTAGAAAAATTGTCGTGGAATCCTCTAAGCAAGAGATAGAGGAAATACTGAAAATAATCAAAAAGAGCGACTACAACATGGTCGAGCAGCTGGGGTAGACCCCCTCAAAGATATCCATGTTGTCTTTGCTGTTGTGTTCCGAAGCCCATGTGAAGGCTTTTATTGCATTCCTCAAGACTAGGGGTGTTCAAAACCAAACCGGCCCAATAGAAAACTGCAAAACCGAACCGAACCAAACCGAAACCGCAAAAAACCGCATTTGGTTCGGATGTGTTTGGGTCATTTTCTCGTGGAACCGTATGGTTCGGTTCGGTTTGCGGTTTGTATTTTACAAACCAAACCAAACAAAACCGTATTATGTTATAAAATCTTACTAACCAATATATATTTCTATAATTCTTTAGAGAAATCAACATGTATTATGTGTATATTTTATCATACTTTATATTATATTCATTTTAATTTACAAATCATTAAAAATAAAATATTATTCATTTATAAATACTATTTTCACAAAATATATTTGATCATATTCTTTGTATAATATTTATTTAAGAATGCAATCTTGTTGATATCATTATTTAGATTTAGATAAAATTATAATACGCAATTTTATGTATCAAATTATAAATTTATTTTGACAATTATAAATTTTTTATGGTAATGTATGAACAATTAAATATAAAATTATATTTTCCTATATATTTGTATGTATGACATAATAATTATTTTTGTAAAAAACCGAAATAACCGAACCAATCCAAACCGCATTAGTTTGGTTTGGTTTGGTTTGGTTCGGATTTATTTTTAAAAGCCAACCGAACCAAACCGAACCGCATGTTTTTTTCTCTTGCAGTTCAGATGATTTTTTGCTTCAAAACCACCCAAACCGCACCGCGAACACCCCTACTCAAGACTGCACATGTGCCGTAGGAGACCTCAGCTGATCAATTCAAAGATTGTGTGGCTAGCCTGACTGTTGACAATGGGCTGGGTTTTTCAGATGCAGACCTGACACCGAAAGGGAGGAAGCATAATGATGCTCTGCATGTCTCATTGAGTGCAGGGGCACCACTATGGCTCATGTGCTGGTAGATACTGGGTCTTTGCTGAATGTTCTGCCTAAGAAGGCGTTGGATCGGTTGGACTGTGAGGGATTGACCTTAAAGCCTAGTAACATCGTGGTAAGGGCTTTTGATGGGTCAAAAAGAATGGTGCACGGGGAGGTGGACATCCCTGTCAAAGTAGGCTCTTAAACCTTTGAGTCCACCTTCTATGTAATGGACATCCGGCCGTCATACTCTTGTTTGTTAGGTCGTCCCTGGATCCATGAGGCTGGGGCAGTTACTTCAATGCTGCACCAGATACTGAAGTATCCAGTAAAAGGGAAGATTGTCACTGTGCGTGGTGAGGAGAATTATATGGTGAGCCACCTTAATTCCTTCAGGTATGTAGAGATGGACGGAGAATTCATAGAGACTCCTTGTCATAATTTTGAAGAGGTTCCCCAGATCTTGGCATCAGCTGAAGCTACTACCAGCAACAAACCTCCTCTGAAGATGGCTTCTCTCAAACACGCCAGAGCCGTGATTGAAGAAGGTGGGTGTACCAATTGGGGATAACTCCCTGATTTTACTCACAAAAATAACAAGTTTGGTTTGGGCTTTACTTCAGGAGCTCAAAGGGTTGTTCGACGCGCTCGGGCTGGAGGACCTCCCCCACACATCAGCAATCGGGGAATTAATGCCATTAAAGACAGTGAGGAAGACTCAGACATTGACCACTGGATATACCCAACTACCAACAGTGGACCGAGTAACTGGACGGCTAGGGACTTTATACCAGTTTCTTTTATTTCGCAGTAATTATCTTACTTGTTTTGAGATTTGTAATAAACAATTTAAAATCTACGGCCTTGTGCCTTGCCTGAGGCAAATTGGCTTTGCTTGTGAGGGCTCTTATTTGTCATTTCATATATCATTAATAAAGCATTGGACGTTCCTTGCATACAAATTTTATGCTCTCTATTTTTCTTTTCTGTTTTAACTTTATCAAAACAGCTATGCTCTTACACATACTCACGTATCATACTGCAGATCGATATCCACTCTGGATCCCATTGATAACATCTCTACTACTGCCAGTTATGACTTCAAAAATCCGATCAACCAAGCCAAGCACGAAGGTGAGGATGATTTTGAGGTGCCTGGAGAACTTTCTAGACTATTACAGCAGGAAGAAAGGGCTATACAGCCTCATGAAGAACCGGTTGAGACGATAAACCTAGGCACGGAGGTAGACAGAAAAGAAGTCAAGATCAGGGCAAATCTAGAAGTTAAGATCAAACAGCGGTTGATACAAATGTTGCACAACTATGTTGAGATCTTCGCATGGTCATATGAAGACATGCCGGGTTTAGACACTGATATTGTGGTTCATCGTCTGCCGACCAAAGAGGACTATCCTCCGATTAAGCAGAAGGTCTGTCGTATGCGCCATGAAATGTCAGAAAAGATCAAGGCGGAAGTCATGAAACAGTTCGATATAGGGTTCTTAGCTGTCACCTCCTATCCACAGTGGGTTGCTAACATCGTTCCGATACCTAAGAAAGATGGTAAGGTACAAATGTGCATGGATTATAGAGATCTGAACAGGGCAAGCCCCAAGGATGACTTCCCTCTTCCTCACATTGATGTTCTGGTTGACAACACTGTGCAACACAAAATATTCTCCTTCATGGATGGTTTCTATGGCTACAACCAGATCAAGATGGCTACTGAAGACATGGAGAAGACAACCTTCGTCACGCAGTGGGGAACCTTCTGCTACAAGGTGATGCCTTTTGGGTTGAAGAATGCTAGGGCAACTTATCAGCCCGCCATGGTCGCTTTATTCCATGATATGATTCACCATTAGATCGAAGTTTATGTTGATGAAATGATAGAAAGGTCTCAAACTGAGGAAGAGCACCTTGATCATCTACAAAAGTTGTTCGACAGGTTGAAGATATACAAGTTGAGGTTGAATCCGAACAAGTGCACCTTCGGGGTAAGGTCTGGTAAACTACTGGGTTTCATTGTCAGGGACAAAGGCATCCAAGTAGATCCTACAAAGGTAAAGGCCATACAAGAAATTCCAGCTCCCCGTACAGAGAAGGAAGTTAGAGGTTTCTTGGGACACTTGAATTACATCGCCAGGTTCATTTCACATCTGACTGCTAGTTGTGATCCCATCTTCAAGCTTCTGAAGAAAGATCAAGTGGTAAAGTGGAATGATGAATGCGAGACGGCTTTCGAAGAATACCTTCAAGAACCGCCAATTATGATGCCTCCGGTTGAAGGAAGACGTTTGATATTGTACTTAACGGTGCTAGACAATTCAATGGGGTGTGTGCTGGGGCAGCATGGTGAGTCTGGTCGAAAAGAGCATGCAATATACTACCTTAGAAAAAAGCTTACCGACTGTGAGACACGATACTCACTGCTCGAGAAAACTTGCCGCGCTTTGGTATGGGCTTCTCGCCGATTAAGACAGTATATGCTGACCCACACTACTTTGTTGATATCTAAGATGGATCCAATCAAATACATCTTTGAGAAACCCGCTCTCTCCAGAAGAATAGCAATATGGAAAATGATCTTAACTGAGTATGATATACAATATACAACCCAGAAAGAAATCAATGAGAGTGTATTGGATGATCATTTGGCTCATCAGACCATGGATGACTACCAGTCCATGAATTTTGAGTTCTCGGATGAGAATATTATGCTGGTGACTGACTTTGAATAACCTAGACCGGATGATGGACCTGAAGAGGGATCTCGATGGACCATGGTTTTTGACGGAGCTTCAAACGCACTCAGTAACAACATTAGTGCAGTAATCATATCTCCTGAAGGCTGTCATACTCCTTTCACTTCCCGGTTATGTTTCAACTGCACTAACAACATGGTGGAGTATGAAGCTTCTATCATGGGTCTCAAGGATGCTACTGACCTCAGGATCAAGTTCTTGGACGTTTTCGGGGATTCAGCCTTGGTAATAAGTCAGATCAAAGGAGAATTGGATACGAAGTATCCGAGTCTCATCCCATACAAAGAGTTCGTACTAACATTTCTCCCACACTTTGAGGAGGTAACTTTTGAACATTTCCCGCGAGTTGAGAACCAGTTAGCGGACGCGCTAGCTACCATGTCTTCTATGTTCAAGGTCAGGTGGGACAACGAAGCGCCCCAAATCACCATTGAGAGGTTGGATGAACCAGCACACTGATGTGAAATTGATACTGATGAGGTGGAAGGAAAGCCCTGGTTTCACGAAGTCAAAAGGTATCTCGAGGCTCAAGAGTATCCCGAAGGGGCATTTATCAATGATAATAAGTTTCTGAGGAGGTTTGCCGCGAAATTCTTCCTCAGTAATGAAATCCTCTACAAGCGCAATCATGACTCCACATTACTATGGTGTGTATACAAGAGCGAAGCAGAGAGGATCATGACAGATCTACATGAAGGAACCTTCGGAACCCATTCTAGTGGACACATCATGGCTAAGAAGATTCTACTGGCAGGATATTACTGCTCCACTATGGAAGCCGATTGTTATCAGCACTCTCGAACTTGTCATAAGTTCCAAATCTACGTTGATAAGTTGCATGTGCCTCCGGTTCCCTTAAACGTCTTGACATCTCCGTGGCCCTTTGCAATGTGGGGCATCGACATGATTGGAGAAATCAGGCCGACTGCTTCTAATGGGCATCGCTTCATCCTAGTAGCCATTGATTACTTCATGAAGGGGGTTGAGGCAGCCTCTTTTGCTACGGTAACCAAGAACGTTATGGCGCGGTTTATCTGACATAATTTGATCTATCGATATGGTGTGCCAGAGAGAATTATTACTGACAATGGTACGAATCTCAACAACACGATGATCACCGATCTCTGTAAATAGTTCAAGATACAACATCACAACTCTTCTCCCTACCGACCGAAGATGAATGGCGTTGTTGAAGCGGCTAACAAGAACACCAAGAAAATTCTACAGGAGATGACGGTGACATACAAAGATTGGCATGAGATGTTACCATTTGCTCTTCATGGATACCGTACCTCAGCACGGACGTCGACAGGGGCAACACCCTATTCTCTAGTATATGGCATGGAGGCAGTCCTACCCATCGAAGTCCAAATACCTTCTCTCAGGATTTTGAAGGATGCGGGTTTGAACGAAGACGACTGGATCCAAACTCGACATGATCAGTTGAATCTAATTGATGAAAAGAGACTTACTGCTATCTGTCATGGTCAGATGTATCAAAAGCTAATGATCAAGGCTTTTAACAAGAAAGTCAGGCGTCAAGAATATCTAGTCGGGGATCTGGTGATCAAGCGCATCATACTTCCACAAGGTGATCCCAGGGGCAAATGGACCCCCACATACGAAGGGCTATTTGTGGTTAACATTTTCTCGGGTAGAGCTATGATTCTAACAACCATGGACGTTGACAACCTTCCTCACCCTGTCAATGCAGACATAGTGAAAAGATACTACGCCTAATCAAAAGACCCGCTAGGTTAACTGGCCTAGGCAAAAATAAGGGTTTCCCGGCGAACCAAAAGGGTTCGGGAAAAAATAAGGGATGAAAACAAAAAAAAAATCTTTACACCCGGCAAGTCGGAAACCTGAAAAGGCGACTTGGGAAAAAAAGGGTATCCTGGTGGGCTGAAAACCCGAAAAGGGCAGTCCGGGAAAAAGTTAAGGATATAAAGTATACCACTATGTCCCATTAGATCATCTTGCGACCAGACTTCACTATCAACTATCAATCTTGGACAACACCAATCAATTTAATCAACCTTTGGCCAAACAACAAAGTGATGAGACGTTTGAAGAAATAGTGGCAATAGCAAAGTTGGAACTCAATGGGATTGTTGCACATAGATTTTTTCTTTTACACAAATTGTATAGTTTCTATTTTTATGGCGGCATTCTCTTACTAGATCGTCAACCTCCTTGTACGAAAACGCCTATTACAGGCCAACTTCAAAAATCAATACAGAATCATTTTCACAAGAAACTTTGAGTTTTTTTTCTTTTCCTGTTTTATTTTGCAAGAACGTCCGATGATTTATTCTTGTCATATGCATTTGAACATGATTACTGCTCATAAATATTACATAAGAAACAAAAATACAATTACTCATAATTCCAGAAATAGGGGCAAAAACAAGAAGTGCCAAACCCGACAGTTACTCTGCCCAGCAGGTACCGTGATAGAGTTAGCTTTGGAGCACAATCATCAGTACATACACTCCCTACAAAATAAAAATATCCAAAAGCATTGATGTCGACTTTCCCAAGACAGGAAGTAATCTCCCCAGCCAGGGTCATCCAGAAACCTGACAGTTATATCCCCCATCCAAATTTCATAATCGTGGGAGGATCAGTAAATTTCATCCCCCAAGTAGAGTTTATTTCTCTGGATACAGAAGCTCAATCCCCGATAGAGCTCATTACTTCAGCTACCAAAATCCACTTTCCAAGCTATTCCACGCAGAGTTATCCTCGGACAAAATCTCTCTCTGACATAATATTCAAGGAGTAAATCCATGGCATAGTCATCTCTGTTCACCATCCCCAGCGGAAGTAGAAGAACCACTTTTTCTACAACGGTCAGGAATTCAATTTCCATCCATCTCCAGCAGCAGTCATGGATTTATCTTCCCAGACTCGGATATATCACAATAGCATTTCATGTTCATACGTCATGACGTGCGCATACATATTGCATACAACATAGTCTAATTTATCTTGAGAATATCATCACACAATGCATTTCATGCATCACATATAATTAATCATGTACCTTTTCAGGAGAGATGGTTATCATCAACAATTCCAACAGTCCAAGATTAAATCCATGAAGCTATACATGTCACATCTGCAGACAACTAATGGAAAATCAGTTCCTTAAACCAAACGGGTCAACTAATCTATGTGATCATATGAGACAACCCTACTATCCAAGCTTTCATCTCGAAGTAACCCTACGACCCAGGTTCCTTCTTATAGCCCTACTATCCAGGATTTCCTCTTGAAGTAACCATACGACCCAGGTTCCTTCTCATAGCCCTACTATCTAGGCTTTCATTTCTAAGTAACCCTACTATCCAGGTTCCTTCTCATAGCCCTACTATCCAGGCTTTCATCTCGAAGTAACCCTACTATCCAGGCTTTCATCTCGAAGTAACCCTACGACCCAGGTTCCTTCTCATAGCCCTACTATCTAGGCTTTCATTTTGAAGTAACCCTACGATCCAGGTTCCTTCTCACAACCCTACTATCTAGGATTTCATTTCGAAGTAACCCTACTATCCAAGCTTTCATCCCGAAGTAACCCTACTATTCAGGTTTCTTCTCATAACCCTAGTATCCAGGTTCCTTCTCATAACCCTACTATCCAGGCTTTCATCACGAAGTAACTCTACTATCTAGGTTCCTTCCCATAGCCCTACTATCCAGGCTTTCATCCCGAAGTAACCCTACTATTCAGGTTCCTTCTTATAACCCTACTATCCAGGTTCCTTCTCATAGCCCTACTATCCAGGCTTTCATCACGAAGTAACCCTATGACCCAAGTTCCTTCTCATAGCCCTATTATCCCGACTTTCATCACGAAGTAACCCTACGACCCAAGTTCCTTATCATAGCCCTACTATCCATGCTTTCATCCCGAAGTAACCCTACTATCCAGGTTCCTTATCATAGCCCTACTATCCAGGCCTTCATTTTGAAGTAAATCTACCATCCAGGTTCCTTCTCTTTCATCTCTAGACGACAGTTTACAACACGGTAAGACCTGGACTCGACCAGACACGACCGATTTCACAATTCCCCAGTAAACTATTATGCAGCCTGGACCCTGACCAGATATGCAGTTCACTTCCACTTCTTAAATCAGGACCTAGCTCCCTAGTAGAGTAATGGACAACCGAAGCTCCTAGCCTCTATTTCCCAATACGTGAATAAACATTCTCCAGCAAAGTCCTCCTCAACGGTAGGTACATGAATTCTCACCAAGGAATCTTTCATGCAACCGATATATTTTATGGATGGCATCGTTAAGCCCATCTCTGACGATTATTTATCGACTTCCAAATGGCATCTGTAAGCCCATTCCCGATATCACCAATCACGTATTACTACATGCGAGTGCCAATTTCTGGGCACTTTAGTGTTCAATCCTCTTCTACCTTCAGATGACGAAAGGCAGACCGGCCAATCTACATCCTCAAATTTAAGAAGATTGAACAGGGGCAATTGTTGTACCCCAAAATTTTCCTTCTCACTTTACTCAATATATGTTCATTGAGATACTCAACTTGCTCAAGGATGTCCAAGAGTTGACCAGACAAACTCCCTCCTAAAGGCAATGAACCTCCAATTAGGGTTTCCATTTTCATCAAGATGGGTGAACTCCAAAGATCTAACATGCTCTCCATGGTCATAATATGTTCTCAAGACCCTCCATGTCAAATTTCAAGCCTTGCACAAGAAGTTTGCTCAGTCAACTGCTTAGATGCTTGAGAATCGACTATATTAGGTCAAAAGTCAACTGTGGCCCACATACAGTCAAACTTCAAGATTTTTGGTCAACATCAACATTTTGAAGTGATATTTATCGTTTGATCAAGGGTTGATCATGATTCCCCAAGGAATGCTCCTCACTCATCAAAACTCAAAAGTTGCTAAATTAGGGTTTCTCAAGAAAAGTCAACCAAACTTTGACCAAGCATAACTTTCTCAAACCTCATCTGACATTTCTCATCCAAAGCTAATTTTGAAGGGAATCCAATTTACTACAACTCATCTTCAGCACTCAAGTTCAAGAAATGCACTCATGAAAAGATATAAATTCAGACATTATAGGTACTTTTTAAAAGTGAACAAAAATACCTTTTGGGTCAAAGCTTCTTACAAGAACATGGAAGATCCACTTAAGATGAAAACAAAAAGGTTGTTTAGGGGACATCCTAAGCTTTCTAAAAAGTCCAAGAACACCTCTCTAGGGTCAAAATTGAAGGAGATATGCATTGTCAAAGTTGGCCATTTTTGGAAAATTGCCAAAAGTCAAATGTGCCCAAAATTGCATTTTTTTGACAAATGGGCCTAACTTTTTATGCTTGCACCTCACTTCCAACATGGTCCATGACCCAAACATCCTTCCACATGTTATTAGCTTTATTTATTTAATTTATTTTGATTTTTATCATTTAAAAATCAAATTAAATCTAATAAATGATATAATATATGGAAAATTTGTTTTTTTATTTGATTTTGAATGAGATACAACCCATTTATGCTGTCAAAATAGAATCAAATCAAGCAAGGTTTAAAAGAGAAGAAATCTCTACATTTGGAAAGATTGGATGCAAGAATTTAAATTCATTATTCTTTGGATTCATTCTAATTTTATTAACCTAATTGATTCACATACATATAGAAGATCATTCTAACCCTAGGGAAGAAGAATTTCGTGCGCAACCTGCCTCCAAAGCAAGAAATAAAACTAAAAATTTTTGTCCAAAAGTGAGAGACCTATCTCCTTCCACAGGCCAATTCAAGATGTTCTAAAGGTCAAATTGTGTTCCCGGGCATCCTCTGAAGCGATTGGAATCATCACCAAGTCTCCACAAACCCAGAAACGTGTTGTACGATCATCACAGTTTGTCTTTTTTCCAAAATTGATTACCATGATTCTTGCATCATAAACATGTTTTAACTGTATGTCTGTGTTTATTATCGTATTTGCAATTTACTGGATTGGTTTGATTGAAGTTTGAGTGCAGGAATAGACATTTGCCATGGCTAGGGTTCTGGAGCTCCAATTTGGGGAACCCTGGTTAGAAGAAAAATTAGGCCAAATTAAGGGCCTCTTCATGTCCAGGGACTGATTTGCAATCAATCCATGGCGTTGGATGGGATTTATATTGCCTGGGTTGTATGTTTTGATGTTTGCAGGTTTGTAGCCACGCTTAAAAACCGTCACTATAGCCTATAGTGACGAGTTTAGCCGTAGGTAAAAGTTCCCTCTAAGACAACAGTCCCTGGGGAAGAGGATGAAGGCGTGTCAGTGCATGAGTGGACGATTTGAAATTCGCGCGTTTTCTTAGGCCAAGTGTTCATTTTGTATTATTTTTATTTTGTTTGATTATATACATGACTAACGAGCTAGCACATATGGTAAGGGAAGAAGGCATGTGAGAGGGAGGACCTGGGTTCGATCCCAGGTCCAAACCTTTTGCATTTTCTGAAGTAACATTTCCAAATCCCGTGCGCATCATGTTCTGAAGGCCACCATGTACTCTCTAATCTCATCCCTTAGATTAACCTCCATCACATATCCAATGCGCAATATACGCTAGTCCACCGTGAGCCTTTAGAAGCTGGTCCTACTGGATCAGGCGTCAGCCTGGGCCAACTTTGGGCCTAACAAGCAATTTGGCAGCACACCCCCCTTCTCTCTTCCAGCAGCAGGCTCAATAAAGCTACCGGCAGAAAACACAGAGCCACCACCGAACTTTATTTATCCCAAAGGATGGGGAAATATCGACAAAACCACAAGGGAATGGATAAGATGGTTTTGCGACCAAATGAAAGGGTAAGGGAGTCGGTTATGCAAGGGGAAGGTATTAGAACCCCTTACATATTTTGTACTCAATGGGATCCATTTTGTTTGCTTGTCTTAAATGGTGTATTTATCTACAACTATGCTTGCTTAAGGTTAAATGAATGGTTTTTATTATTGCGTTCGTGAGGGTTTCGCGACCCTTTGCCTAAGTATTCAATGAAGGAATAAGAACACCATAGTTCCTCTAGAAAATAGTTTGTTTGTTTGTGTTTTTTAGTGGGCAACATTAACGCACACATTCTAGCAATAGGCACGGCCGGTATCGCGGTAGAACGAAGATAACATGCCCTTTAGGGGAAGCTTTGATTGGTTGAGTGTTTTGCGAGTTTTAAAATAAATTCAAGTAATGATTAAAAGTGTTTTTAGATTTTTGATTTGTGACAATTGAGTTTTAATTACAAAAGAAAAAGGTTAAGAGGGAAACTAAAAATCTAATTGTATGTTATGTACAAGTGGAATAAAAGTCTATTTCGACATAAGGCGATCTGAACAAGGTTTAATCGCCTCATGGAGCTACCTAAGGTATGGTTTCAAGGTTTGAACAAATAAGGAAACTTAAATTATAAATATTTTTATGGCTTTTTATGTTAATATTAAAAATGATGAAAAGGGAAATAAATGAAAGAAAGAAAAAAGCGTGCTACTGCAAGCAAAACAAAAAAGGATCAGAAGTTCTAAAGTCAGGCGCGCGACTTAGAAAGGATTGTCTGTGGAATCAAAAGTTCTTGATTGATACGCTCTAAGGACCTGCAAGAAACGTCAGAGGGAAAGGGAACAGAGGTTCTGGATTGGTACATTCTGAAGTCCTGCAAAAATCGTTAGAGGGAAAACACAGAGGTTCTGGGTTGCTATGTGCTGAACTTCTGAATGTTAGAACAATGAGAAAATCTTAGAAGTTCTTTATATTAATACAGTAGGAAGAACTCAGGACTTCTGTATGGTTCTAAGATAGTGAGTAGAACTCAGAAGTTCTGTATGTGTTAACAGTGAGGAAATTTCAGAAGTTCTGTATGTGTTAACAGTGAGGAAATTTTAGAAGTTCTGTATGTGTTTAAAACAGTGAGTAGAACTCAAAAGTTCTGTATTATGCCTCATTTCCTCCCTTACATTAGTCAGAATATTTGTAACGTGTTCAGATCTTAATAACAACAAATCAAAAGGATAAAATCATGACAGTTTGTAGAAGTTCTAATCCTAATTCTGAGCCTAGCATTATTCTAGAAGTTCTGATCCACAGTTTTTTCTACTTATGCAATGATATGGGCAGCATCAACATCATAGTATTTACATGTTAAATGATGTTCTGAATGAGAGTTTCAAAGTTAGAATGACTTACCTTGAACCTGAAGTGTGGGTTTAGGATTTGAGCTACTGCCTTTGAATGTTCTGGGGTTTGCACAAACAGGAAACAACAATGTTAAGTTCTTTGTTTCAAAGGGAAAAACAAAGGTTTTTGATTTTGAAAATACTAAGTTTATGACTGTTTGAGTGTTTCTTTTTTTCTCTTTTTTTTCGTGTATTTGATAATCCTCTCTTCAAAATCCAGCCTCTCCCTCAAAGCCCAGCCCTTTAAACGTGTGATAGAACAAACTATTTATAGATGGATTTGCTGTGGTTTTGTGGGGAAAAACAAATGAGTTTTAAACACTTTTGGCATACTGTTCCTTTGCTTTTTAATCACAGTTTTGGTATGCTAATTTGGTTCAATTATGGGGTTTGAGAAAAACGCAGGCGTGGACTGGATCAGCAGCACCTTGGAGTGTTGTGGCAGCTGGTTTGGCAGTTTTATGCAAGTTTGGGCAGTGAAGTGCAGGTTTCACAGAGCTGGTTTTGTGGGGCTTGATGATGTTATGAATGGAAAGTAGAACATAGCCTTTATGTGCTGGAGAATGAAACTCTGAGGAGTCATGTTCTGATCAAAGAACAAAGCCTCCATATGTTCTAACTGAAGCATGGAACGTAACCTCCATATGCTGAGGAGTTATGTTCTGACCAAAGAACATAGCTCCCATATGTTCTGATTGGAGAGCCATGTTCTGAACCGTCCTTGCAAATTCTGATTGCACTTGCGTGGAATTTGGCCCAGAAGTTCTGAAATCTCTTACCACTTAGAAAATTTCCAAGTATTTAAAAAAATTGATTTATTTCTTTTCTCAAAGTAGTTTCTGATTTTTGACTTCTTGATGAACCAATTTCTTGTCTTGATGAAATATAATGGTTGAAACTTGATTTTTACCAAAAGTTAAAGTTTGACTTTTCAGAGTGCATTTGACCATTTTTCCCTTATGAATGTCTTTCTTGGAAAATCGTGATTCAAGACTTGAAACTTGATGACAAAAACTTCATGATATCCCAAAAATCTATCCCACGACCCACTAATCGAGAACCAGATGCGTTTACCTTTTACCTGATAAGAGAACTTCAAAACAAAATTAGACATAAAGAGGGCACAACCCTAATACCTTAAACCAAGGCGCTTGATTCCATGAGATGCGGGATATGCAAATGACTGAGTAAAAAATGGTGCAAATGGGATGCAAAGTTTAAAGCCAGAAAAAATTAAAAGAGATAGGGAAAATTTGGGGTACGGCAGTTGCCCCTATTTAATCGTCTTGAACCTGAAGGTGAGATTAGCGTCATCCTTTCGAAAGTTCAAGGTAGAAGATGATTAAATACCAGGACCCGAAATTTTCCATGGAGAGATGGTGTGAGTGTCATTCATTAGTGTGAATGTCTGCTGGGGAAAGACAAATTGGTCTTCTGGTAAACCGGGCACGATGGATCAACATGGTTGAACAATGGTAGCTCGTATTGGGGTAACAGTGCCAATACAAGGTTCTCGAGGGAGTGGGCAGCATAGTGACTGAAAGGATATGGTTGACGATGTCGTGATGACTGAAAGTAGAATTACTTGACAAAATGATAACTTAAATACAATGAGTAGAACTTGATGACGACAAAGAATCTATTAAGCGGTATTTCACGACCCAAAAAGAAAGGTAACGATAATGGGTAAAGTTCGGCGTATAATCTATGACCCAAGAGAAAGGTAAAGACAACGGGTAAAGATAGACGTATGATCTATGACCCAAGAGAAAGGTAAAGACACGGGTAAAGATAGACGTATAATCTATGACCCAAGAGAAAGGTAAAGTGAGGGTAAGACCTACGGACGACCTACGACCCTAAAAAAGATAACGCGAGGGTAAGACCTACGAGCGACCTACGACCCTATAATAGACAACGTGAGGGTAAGACCTACGAGCGACCTACGATCCTATGAAAGATAACGTGAGGGTAAGACCTACGAGCGACCTACGACCCTAGAAAAGATAACGTGAGGGTAATGTAGCGGTAGAAATGTTCAAGACTAAGCCATTAGATTGACTAGACTTTATACAAATCAAAATAAAAATCGCCACCGCGCTTTATTGTTTCCAAAGGAATGGGAAAAGAGCGAATAACACAAAAAGAGGGGGAAAGATTCAAGGTAAGGAGGTTGGTTATGCAAATGGAAGGTATTAGCACCCTAAACATCTACGGTACTCCACAAGAACCTCTTTGTAAAATCTGTATATTTTGGCTATAAAACGTGTTGTATATAAAATGGATGGTGGAGGTGAGAAGAGAAATATATATATTTTTTATTTTTGCACCCGCCGCAATTGTGAATCTTTAGTGCCTACGTACCACCTTTCGTGCAATAGGGGATCAGGGTACACATAGTTCCTCTTTTAAAAATTTGAAACACAAGTGTGTTGGTTAATTTTATGAGATAAGACATCATCGTCATTGTCCGTGTGGAAAACATACTTACTACCCACAATCATGAGAAAGGAGAATTTGCATCATCTCAAAGTGGAGGATGGTGGCTTGGATTTTAAAATCAACAATGCCTCACTCAACACCCAAGTGGAAAATATCTAACTTCACTACATATTGTAGAAGTATAGTTGTTTGCATCACTACAAGGATTGACAAGAGTCTAACCTTTTGAGAAAAGTTTAAAGATAAAAGCCAAAGTGACAAAATGGTTTGAAATGAGATTGATTGACTTTTAGCCTTCTCACAAAAAGTGTCAAAGTATTATTAAATTGATTGAATTTTATTGATGAAAATGTTTTGAAAATTCATGGACCTAAGTCCAAGTTTATTATGAAAGTGTTTCAAGTTTAGAAACAAGAAGAGTTTGAAAAGGAGGGAGAAGATTTTTGAAATTAAAGAAGATGGGAGGAGTAGAAGAGGCTATCCTAAAGCATAAGGTAAAAGCTAAGGATAAGGATCATCTAACCAACAAGAAGCCAAAACATGACATTATGAGCCAAGATAGAATTCCCATTCTTTGGATTGAAACCAAGAAAGCAAAGATACTAGATCTCTTCAAATGTATTAATTCTTCACAAAAATTGGGCAGAGTAACGATTGTATACGGGTGAATTCCAGATTACAAACAAAGGATGTAATAAAAAAAACCTGCACACAAAAAGAAACAAGCAACCCAATATCTTGAGGTAAACCTCAAGAACTCCATACAAAATTATCAGATAAGGTCACAAGGTCTCTAAGATAGGCGAAGATTTCTAATCCTAAGTCCAAGAAATAGTCTCATACTCCATAATGCCAAGGATAGTAACCAAATAGTCCAAGTACCATTAAGAGTTTTTTAGGGTTTATGTTGATTACTAAGTATCTTAAGAAAAGAAAATAAAAGCTCAAGTGAGCAAAGTAAAAATGACAAGAAAATAAATGCTCAAATGAGAAAAGATGAAAATGGCATGAAATGAAAAATGCTAAAAAACAAAATAGTACATAAAGCATAAAAATAATAAAAGCATAAGATAAACAAGTCAATAATTAGTGGTTAGTTGGATGACCATCTTGAAACATGCATTTGGAACCCATTAGAGGATTGGTAGAACCAAAGCCTCCATATAACAAGTTGCATTTGCTTTTTGTCAAGTATATCATCCATTTGGAATTCTCATAAGTACCATTTAATGATCAATGATGTTTAAGTGATCCACGTTGACCAAAGGTGTTGTAGATCCATTAGAGGATTGGTAGAACCAAAGCCTCCGCACAATGAATCTCAAGGTTATTGGATGAAAGAGATCAAATTAACATACTTGGGCTTGCAATCATAATTTTGGGCCACGAATGATCATTTATTCGAATTGGGACAAAATTTAGCGCTATGTTAAGCAATCGTAAGTGGACTTATATAGAAGTCACACCTATTTTGAGTCCGGTCAATAGCAATCTATGCACCATTTGTTTTGAGACATGATAAAGAGATCATGCTCCAACAACATTTAGTGCAATGGGAAGGGGATGAGATGAAGAGGATTAGGGCAAAAGATGAATAAACCACTTTTGAATTAAAAATTTAATCAAACTATTATTAAAATCATTCATCCATTTTTGTGGAGTTAAACTCAACACCATGGATCCAATGATGTTAATAAAGTCATGATAAAAAAAATCAACCCAAGACAGCCAAAAAATAATCACAAAATAATAATGTATTTAATATATGCATTAAAAGGTTTAAAAATGTTTTAAAATATGGAAAATAATGAGGAAAATACCAGTTATGTTCAAATTATTCAAGAAATGAAAAATAAGACCATAGAAAAATCAGAAAAGAGGCCAAATAATTTTACAAAATTTTTGGTAATTTTTAAAAGTCCGAAACTATTTTTAAAAATTAAAATAAATTGGTAAAATAAACAAAAATAGTAAAAAATAGCAAAGTCAGAAACAAAAATAAAATAAGGTCACCAATATTTGTCACAATATCATTGGATAATTCCGTAATTTTTTCAGAATTTAAAAATGTACAAAAGTATTTTTAAACATTTTAAACAAATCAAATAAGTGTAAAATTCATAAAAAACACCAAAACACAAAATTAAATTGTGAAAAAATAAAAATCAGAAAGAGAATAATCAAAAATATTTTTCATAATTTTTTCAGTTTTTTGGACTAAAAATGATTTTTCTATGATTTTTTGAAATTTAAAACAATTAAAATATGAAAATCAGAAAAAGAAAATAAAAGTAAAAGATGTGGACCATCGGATGAGAGTCAAAACGTGTTAGTAATCAATTCCAAGGGATCTGGCACACTGTGCATATCATGGTCATTAATGAATAATGTACAGAATCAATAATAAATCAGATTTTTGAAAAACACAAATGGCACGCCATCATTGGTTGAAAGATGACACGTAGGTCATCTTCAACCTCCATCCAACGCGATTTGCAGGTCTCTCAAACTATAAAATCAGAAGCTGAGACCTATGCCAATCGCTTCGTATCTTAAAGACGAAAACAACCACACCCTCGCGCCAAATTTATATAAACTGTAGCTCAAGCAATTTGAAAGGAAAGTTTTGAAAATGGATTTGAAAATTCATGGTTAAAACGTGCTCCCAGTGAAATGTAAGTGTTGCGACTAGAACCATGGAAATGAGAGCAACACAATGATATCAGAGTTTTGAAGAATTGATGAAGGCATCTACCTATTAAAGTTGAATTGCAGAGCTCTGAAACTGGACTACTATGGAGCAGTATAGGGCACGATTCTTGAATGTAATTATATGGTTAGCTCCAGGGAAGATCAAGGAAGGTGAATTGAGGGAAAAAATGGATTGAAAAAGGCTTGAGAATAGATTTTGAAGTTGCTGAATTCTGGGTTGTGAAGCAAGTTTGGCAGGGTGATTCTGGCTATCTAAGCTTGGGAAATTGAATGGGGGATGACCCTCTATTTATAGGGAAGCAAAAGGTATTAAAAGGAATAGAAAATGATGCGTTTTAGAAGGAATTCATGTGGGTCTGCATAATGAAGAAAGTGTGACTCAAACTTGATCAATACTCAGCCAAATCGTGCGTTTCATGATGCTAATCACTTATGGCAAGTTTCTAAACATGATTAGAAACAAAAACGCGTGGAAATCTTGTGATTAGAAGCCAAGACAAAGATTTCAAAATCCTGACTTTGTGCAAAATTCAGTTTCAAACTACCCAATTCAAATCCATGGCATTTCCACCTCAAGGGGTCTTATGGCATAATTCTTGATGCTTTGGAAAGATGAGGTTACAAGCTTTGCAATGGAAAAAGAATGGAATCAAATGGATGCTTGAGCTGAAAGCTACATGGAGTCAAAGTTGAAGAAAAAGAGTTGACTTTCCATACTTAGAAATATTTCAAATTCTTCTTTAAAAATGACCTATAATCTTTTACATCTAAACATGGCCTTCCACTTAGAATTTTCTCTTGACCAAAAAAGATGGAATGAAGTAGATCTCTTGAATGACATTTTTCAATTTGAACCATTCAAAATCTCCAAAAATTGAGCAAGTTATGACTTGTTGAAGTTGTCCAAAAATCATGAAATGACCTATAATCTTTTGCATCCTTAAGGCAAGTTCCATCCATTTTCTTACTTTTCACATAAAAGAAGGCATGAAGTACACATCCTTAAGTTCATCATGAAAAAATAATGGGCTCAAGGTGATAGAAATTGACCAAGTTATGACCATTTGAAGTCAGGTATGGAAAATTAGGGATTCATCTGGGTGACTTGTATTCTTTCTTCTTCACCAAGTTCCTTCCACATGAAAACTACTTGGAACTTTTGAAGTGATTTGTTGGTAACTCTTTGAAGAGAATGATGTTTTTGGAATCACTGAAAAATACCAAAATATGAGCAAGATATGCTCCTTTGAAGTCCAAAACCCTAGCCTCTAGATCAAGAGAATTCTTTGAGGAAATTTGCCAAGTTTGAACAAGCTTTTTGTGCCAATATTCTTCCTTTATGAATAGAAGTTGTTGAGGATGATGATGAGGACTCATATCCATAAAAACCACTTCCATATCTTGAAATTAGAGAGAAATATGCTCTTGTGACCAATAGGAACAAGACCTTGTCCAATCATGACAACTTTTTCCCTTAACCCTTTGTACTTTTGAATTAATTTTGATAACTTTGAAATATGTTGAACCAAAATGAGCCTTGTCGTGCCATTTCTTCCAAAATCACTCCAATAGTGAAGTTTTAATTTCTCAAGCTATGTTGACTAGGGCATGGAAATAAACTCATGAAACCATGAAGCAGCTTGCTAAACTTTATTGTCTTTACCTACATTATTAACAAGTAAGACAAACCAATATTGTATTTTATTAATTAGAGAGAAAATCAAAGCAAAATATCCATGATCACAAAAGAAAACAAGTCATGGTGCTTGGTAACTCCTCAAAAGAGAAAGGCTAAAGATAGGGGGAAAAACCAAAAACCCTAATGTGATCTTGTTGTGATTGAAACAATATGGTATGATGCAGGAATCTTAGGGGCAAAAATTGGGGTACAACAGGTAAGACCTACGAGTGACCTACGACCCTAAAAAAGATAACGTGAGGGTAAGACCTACGAGCGACCTACGACCCTAGCAAAGATAACCTGAGGGTAAGACCTACGAGCGACCTACGACCCTATGAAAGATAACATGAGGGTAAGACCTACGGGCGACCTACGACCCTAGCAAAGATAATGTGAGGGTAAAACCTACTAGCGACCTACGACCCTATGAAAGATAACGTGATGGTAAGACCTACGAGCGACCTACAATGCTAGCAAAGATAACGTGAGGGTAAGACCTACTAGCGACCTACAACCCTATGAAAGATAACGTGAGGGTAAGACCTACGAGTGACCTACGACCATAGCAAAGATAATGTGATTGTAAGACCTACGAGCAACCTACGACCCTAGCAAAGATAACGTGAGGGTAAGACCTATGAGCGACCTACGACCCTAGCAAAGATAACATGAGGGTAAGACCTACGAGCGACCTATGACCCTAGCAAAGATAACATGAGGGTAAGACCTACGAGCGACCTACGACCCTAGCAAAAATAACGTGAGGGTAAGACCTACGAATGACCTACAACCCTAGCAAAGATAACGTGAGGGTAAGACCTACGAGCGACCTGCGACCCTAGCAAAGATAACATGAGGGTAAGACCTACGAGCGACCTACGACCCTAGCAAAGATAATGTGAGGGTAAAACCTACTAGCGACCTACAACCCTATGAAAGATAACATGATGGTAAGACCTACGAGCGACCTACGATGCTAGCAAAGATAACGTGAGGGTAAGACCTACTAGCGACCTACGACCCTATGAAAGATAACATGAGGGTAAGACCTACGAGTGACCTACGACCATAGCAAATATAATGTGATTGTAAGACCTACGAGCAACCTACGACCCTAGCAAAGATAACGTGAGGGTAAGACCTACGAGCGACCTACGACCCTAGGAAAGATAACATGAGGGTAAGACCTACGAGCGACCTATGACCCTAGCAAAGATAACATGAGGGTAAGACCTACGAGCGACCTACGACCCTAGCAAAAATAACGTAAGGGTAAGACCTACGAATGACCTACAACCCTAGCAAAGATAACGTGAGGGTAAGACCTACGAGCGACCTACGACCCTAGCAAAGATAACGTGAGGGTAAGACCTACTAGTGACCTACGACCCTATGAAAGATAACGTGAGGGTAGAACCTACGAGCGACCTACGACCCTAGCAAAGATAATGTGAGGGTAAGACCTACGAGCGACCTACGACCCTAACAAAGATAACGTGAGGGTAAGACCTACGAGCGACCTACGACCCTATGAAAGATAACGTGGGGGTAAAACCTACGAGCAACCTACGACCCTAGAAAAGATAACATAAATATTGAGAGTTGGGGAGTACGACGTACTGGCACCATGGTTTATTTTGGTTGGTATCATAATTACAGATGTTAACTGGGAAATATGAGGACGGTCTTCTTTGTGGGGATGTTTTGTTTATTTGGGGATTGATTTGGGGCTTTCGAGCGAGGTACCAAATCTGACTCATGCTTCATATGCATTTGAAGTGTGACATGATGATCCATAGATATGCTATGCGTTTGAGGATACAATGCAGTATGTCATGATGATTATTGTATGTAAAGTGCCAAAAGCTCATTGGGATCTGTTTCTCGTCATCTTGAGGTACTAATATGGATTGGTGCTTGAAATTTGAGAGAAAAGGGTTAGCCTTGTCGAGTTCACTGGGGGATTAAATCTTGCTGAGGAGAAATAACTTGATCTGACTTCCTTCATGTGTTGGTCTTTTTGTGAATAATTGAAAAGAGACGTGGATCTCAACCAATGCCCCAAGTCTCTCCGTGTGGGAGAATCGGGCGCTCGGTCGATTGTAAGGAGGCGACGAAGATGAAAGCTTGGTCAAGGCGATCGTTATGACTTGCTACTTGCATAGAAGAGCAAACACTTGAACGACATGGCTTTCCCTTGGGATGCCTTCCTATCAATGTAAGTTAGTGTTTCACATCTTAGATTGTGTTTATTATTGACTTATTATTTTCAATGCAATGCTTAACAATGAATTTAAATCACGATTCGCCTATGAAAAATAAAGTAAAAAAGCATAACAAAGACTTTTTAATGGAAGGGAAATTTTTTATTTTTATTAATGAGTTTGGCCCGTGAATGGGAATTCATACATAGAAACAACTCCTAAATGAGGAAGTTGTGGAGAAGAAAAGAAATACAACGAGTAAAATGGAAATAAGAAAATCTCGAACTTCCGTTAAAGTTGATATTGCTATAGTTTCCATATCCTGGGTCGTCATAGTGCCGTTCTTCCAAAGAATAATGGCTAGATTGATCCATCCCGTATTAGAAGGGTGTACATGAAGAGTCTTCAGACTGCAATCTCTCGCTTTTTGTCCCTAATTTTTGCCTGGATTGCCCTTTCGGGTTTTCAATCCACCGGGACACCCATTTTTGCCTAAGCCGCCCTTTCGGGTTTTCAACTTAGCGGGTTTTTTCTTTTTTTCTTTTTTTTAGCCCTAACTTTTTCATAAGCCGCCTGTTGTACCCCAAAATTTTCCCTCCCATATTTCTCAATACATGTCAAGTGAGGTCCTCAAATTGCTCAAGGAGGTCCAAGAATTGACCAGACAAACTCTCTCCTAAGGCAGTCTACCTCAAATCAGGGTTTCATTTTCCATAAAGATGCTTGAGTCCAAAGGATCCAAAATGCTAACAATTGTCCTAATATGTTCTCAATATCATACATGTCAAGTTTCAAGCCTTTCAGAGGAAGTTTGCTCAGTCAATTCCTCAAATACCTGAAAATCGACTGTGCTAGGTCAAAAGTCAACTGTGACCCACATACAGTCAAACTTCAAGATTTTTGGTCGACATCCTCATTTTGAAGTATTATTCATCATTTAATCAAGGGTTGATCATGATTCCTCAAGGATTGCTCACAATTCATCAAAATCTAAAAGTTGCTAAATTAGGGTTTTGCAGGAAAAGTCAACTCAACTTTGACCAAACATAACTTTCTCATACTTTATCAAAAATGACCTATCCAAAGCTCATTTTGAATAGGATGAAATTCCTTACAATTCATCTTCAGCTCCAAAGTTCTAAATATTCACTCACAAGAAGATATCAATTTGGACAATATGAGTCATTTTGAAAAGTCAACAAAAACACCTTTTGGGTCAAGGCTTCATACATGAACATGGAAGACTAAATTGAGATCAGACCAAAAGGGTTGCTTAGATGACATCCTAATATTTCTAAAAAGTCCCAGAACACCTCTCTAGGGTCAAAATTGAGAGAGTTATGCATTGACCAAGTTGACCTTTTTTGCAAAATTGCCAAAAGTCAAATATGCTCAAATTTGCATCTTTGGCTAAATGGGCCAAACTTTTTATGCTTGCATCTCATTCCTAACATAGTCCACAACCTATGGGACCCTCCATGCTTTATTTATTCATTTATTTCATTTAATTTTATTTTTATTCATTTAAAATTCAAATAAAATCAAATAAATCCTAATAAATCACATATTGTTTTTTAGGGATGATTTTTGCATTGAAAAAAGATCTAATATGCTGTCAATTGAAGATTAACTCGTGCAAAGTGAATTTGGTTTAAAAAAGATTGGATTTGAGCAAAATTGGAAAGGAATCATATGCATTGAAAGATCAAATCAAATCTCCATGATGAGCAAGATTGAGGTTGTTTTTGTTAACCTAATAGCTTGTATTACATATACAGAAGGAGACCAAGGCATAAAGAGGTTAGAAGCAGTCGTGCAAAGAGAAAACAAAACTCAAAAAATTGCAAGAAAAGTGGTAATCCAATTTCCATATTAGAGACCGGATCGTGCCTTTCTCACATTGCCAAGAGGTTGCTGGACGTTCCAGGAGCATATTCCAATGAAATGCAAGCCTTTTCACACCTGGAACTGTAAGATATATGTATCTCGACTTGCTTCCAAATTTAAATTCAGTTTCATTGATTCACTCATCCATTGCATATTTTAATGATATATTCGTGTTTGTCATTGAGTTTGCAAACTTTTGGTACCATTTAATTGTATTTTTAACGCTTGTATATGAAGTTGCCATAGCCAGGGTTTTATGTTCTTGATTAGGGCTTTGCAGGATAGGCAAAATTGAGTAATGATTATGGTACCAAGAGACTCGTGAGGTTGAAACGAGTAGAATGGTACCAGCCATGGCTATTTATCTTGAGCGCACACAATTTTGGAGATGGACAGGGATGTACCTACAACTAGTGTCTGTAGGTAAAAGTTTGTTTGCCTAAAACGACGGATAGGAGGTAGACGATGATGTGTGTCATCCTTTGGTTGGGCCATTTAAACTTAGCGCATTTTTTTTCCAGGATTTAGTGTTTTCATTATATAATATTTATGTTTTATTGTATATACAAACTAAACACTTGGCTCATTTGGTAAGCGTGCAGGGGGAAAGTGCAAAAGACCTGAGTTCGATTCCCAGGTCCCAACCTTTATTCCTAATATTTTTCTATAGGTAATCCAGTGCATAGCAAGTCAAGGAGCTCACCTTACATCCTCAGGATCTGGCCACCCAATTCATCAACGCCTCAGATCAACATGCCATCATTGGAGGACCATCATACGCCCCAGTCAAGCGTGTACATGGGATCAAGGAAAGTCAAAAGGCCAGGATTCTTTTTTGGGCTCAAATCTCAAACAACAACCCCCAATTGCTGGTGCAGGCCCATTTACTAACTTTTCTTTATTTCTTTTTCTCTATTTCTTTTTATTCTTTATTTTCCATTATTTATTTAATTGGCAAGTTAATTTATTTTTTTTACAAAAAAACATAAAATCAATATCTCACAAAATTAAGATTAGTCTTTTTTATTTTTTTCAAAATTAATTTAATTTAGTCTAATTTAGGGAAATTGTAATTTTCCTTTCATAAATAAAATCAAAATAGAAATTAGGTTAAACTTTTGATTTAATTTTATTTTTCTCTTTGTCTCAAATAAATAAAAATACAAAATTATGTTGTAGATTAAATTAATTCATTTTTTTTTCTTAAAATTAAAATTAATTAGAAGTAGGTTCTTCTTTCTTTTAATTTAACAATTTCTTTATTTTCTTAAAATAACAAAACAAAACAAAAACATTTTCTTAATTAATCGCAATTAGGTTTAGGCAAGGGTCAAAACCCAAATCATCTCATATTTGATTCATCGCGCGCGTATTTTTATTTGTCAATATTGTTGTACCTGTGCATGGTTTGTAATAGTTTAATCTAGGGTTCTTATTTATCATTTTTTCCCTGGTTTTTGGCTATGTAATTAATTCCCCTCCTCGAAGCCTTGTAATAGCGTAGATTTACTTTCTCGCATATTAATTTATGCAAATATTTAACTGTCTAGATGTATGTTAATAGGATTGTATGACAAGATTGCATGATAATTTAATAAATGTTAGAAAACCCTAATGTGAAAAGATAAATAACTAAAACAAATCACTCGCACATATCACTCTTAGGGTATGCTCTCACTTCGGTTGCCTTCAATAAAAGATCATTAAGTATAAGGTGTCTTAGTGGTTTCCCTTCTGTCTAAAAAAGATTAAATGTCCCGTTCGGATGTTGCTTCAAAAAGGTTGCCTCGAATATGATCTTAAGACTCTAGGGTTATTACTAAGGTGTCCTAACATTGCTTTAGTGATCGTACGTCCCTTTCGAATTGACCCTTACAACTCCAACGACGGTGCTACCTATTTTTCAATAGTAGGATAACACTGTCTAAAGGAAACAAGGATAGAAACAATCTTTTTTCGAGTAGGTAGATGCTAGTAGGTACTTGCTCAAGTCAAAATTTTCACACTTACACTTTTCAAAACAACTTTCAAAACAAGTTCGTCACACCTTTAAGGACTGATACAAAGGTTATCACGAAGTCAAAATTTTCAAAACAAAGCACATACGCAAGCAATTTTAAAAGATGATCAAGTACCTATCAGCCCATGGAAAACCATAGATAGAAAGGGTGCTAACACCTTCCCTTTCTATAATCTACCCTCCGTACTCAGAATATCTCGAAAAAGGATTTTTTCTGTACTTTTTTCCTTTCCGGTTGGATGAAATAAAAGTCGGTGGCGACTATTGCTTACCGCGAAATTTTGCGAATAAAAAACACAAAACACAAACTAGCATTCCAAAACAGTCGGTTCTGCCACCGTATCACAGAACTGGCGACTCTGCTGGGGAAATAATAAGTGGGGTATACCTTAGGATCTAGTTCATCATAATTACTTCTCTTGATTGCTTTGCTTTGATTGCTTTACTTTTAAGGGTTTTGTTTGGGAGTTATTATAGATCCTAACCCGGATCTGGGGACACCTTTTAGGTAAGTAGCAGTAAACTGTGAGGGAACTATACAGCATAGACCGATACGGTTGAAGCAGTAGCTATGTTGATGTGGCACATTGGTTGGTACCGGTATCCCTTATGGAGAAACGAGGAGAATACGGGGCCGCTGCGTGGTGTCATTAAGCATCAACTAACCTTAGAACCTTTAATCAACCAACTTGGCCATTAGAAAGTAGTGAGATAGCCAGCCTCGGTGTAAAGGTGGGAACTGGTTGATACTCGATGCTACACTCATTGAGACCATACTGTCGAGATAGTTTCGGCTGCAAGAAAAGATTGCATGAGCTGAAACCATGACCCCTGGAGGGTGGTCAGTCATATTGAGATCCTCTAGAACCCGGTTAATTTTTCTAAGACAGGTTTAAACCAACTTAACTTCAAAAGGGTACTACCCTTGACCTCATGCAAGCCTTAAACCTAAGGGCTTTGTGTGATTTGACTATGTTTGCAATATCTGTGTTTGCAATGTCTATGTTTCTTATACCTGTGGTTTACCATGACATCACGCATCATAACATGGCATTCATGCTTCATTACACTAACCATTTCAATGACCAAGGGAACTTATCTTTGTTCTGTTTTGCAGATTATGGCTTCCGTGCGCAGAAATACCATTCGAGTCAACTTTGTGCAAATACCTGCCCAACTCAAAGAGCTAGCCTCAAGAGTTTCTGAGACTTCTATGTTCATTAAGAGACACAGTCAGCTTCTCGGCCTGGTTACTTCAAATCTTGATGAGCAGATGATGAGTGTACTTTTCCAGTTCTTCGATCCTGTGCATCATTGCTTCACCTTTCCAGATTACCAGCTGGTTCCCACCTTGGAAGAGTTCTCTCACCTATTGGGCATATCCATTCTTGAATAGGTACCCTTCACAGGTATGGAAGAAGTTCCTAGACCAGAAGACATTGCCTTAGCTTTGCATTTGAAACGGGCTGATGTAGTATCCAATTGGGAAACACGAAGCGGGGTCAAAATTTTTCTAGCTAAATTTCTGATAGACCAGGCTCAGTTATTCTGGGATAATTTGGATTTTCAGGATTTTGAAGATATCTTGGCTCTCCTTATATATTGTTTGGTTCTCTTCCCGAATCCGGATTCCTTTGTAGATGTGAATGCTGTCAAGATTTTCCTTTCTCGCAATCATGTGCCTACCCTGTTGGGTGATATCTTGAATGCCCTCTATACTCGTACTGTGAGGAGAAGAGGGACTCTTATGTGTTGCATGTCGTTGCTGTCGAGGTGGTTTATTTTGCACCTCCCTAAATATGTGGTGAAGAACGAAGAAGGTTTGGGTTGGTCCTACAGAATAATGTCACTTGCTCATACATATATATTCTTTGGTGTTCTCGGGCTATGGAAGACACTGCCGTTATTGACCGTTGTGGGGGATACCCTAATGTCCCATTGCTTGGAATCAGAGGGGGTATAACTTACAATCCTTGTCTAGCTTTGCGAAAATTTGGTCGTGCTCAGAGAGATGGTCCCCATGAGCTACTTCTTGAGGACATTATATTTGACTACAAGGAGGACATTAAGGAGCACCACCAGAGGTTTATACGAGCTTGGGGAATGGTGAACAGATCTGACCCCCAAGAGTTGGGACCAAAGACTTCCCTTCCTATGCAGCCTTACCTCCAATGGGTCCGAGCTCGTGCCCAGAAGCTTGGGATGCCCTACGAAGCCATATTACCAGTGATTGTGGAGCTCATTAATGAAGAGGGAATTCCTTACACGGTTCTCTATCCTTACATGCCCACTGATCTTGGGGAGTTACAGAGGTCTTGGATTCAGCTAAAGAATGAGCGGGATACTTACTGGGAAAAATACCATGAGCAAGAAAGGAAGATTTTGAAGCTCACCTGGCAGCTCGAGGAAGAAAGAGTGATCAATGACTACATCGGCACAAAGAGGAAGCGTCCATGGGATTTTTGATTTTGCTTTTTCTAGTTTTAGATCTTGTTTTATTTACTTCTTTGTAACGCCTTGAAGGCATTGTTGAACCTTTCAAAGTTAATATAATAAAGTTTGTTTATTTTTGGTTTGCAAATTTAAATCTCCCAAAGTCTTTGAAATCATTACATGCGCATCCCATTACCATGCACATCATTACAGGTATCCTTACAGGTTTCTCCTCTTCTTCGCTGTTTATTTCAGCAGAAATGTCTTCCGATCAAGCCATCAAAGATCTTCAAGCACAGAACACCCAATTCCAACAGATGTTCTTAAGTATGGCTAAAGGGCAAAAGGATTTGAAGACCCTTATTCTGAAGGAGAAAAAGAAGAAGAAGAAGGTCGGTATTCTGAACATGGGTAGAAGATTCGGAGAAAGGTTGAGACAACCAGCTGATCTGACCTCCTCATCCAAGGATGGGGAGAACCAAGAAAGAGTAAAGGACCCTAGTCCTGCAGTTTCTGGAGACGATACAGATTACAACGATGAGCAATATCCTCCTGTTGAGGATAGGTACAAGCAACTAGAGGACCGCCTGAGTGCTATGGAGATTCAGAAGATCCCTGGTTTGGATTTCGGAGAACTGGGACTGGTATCGGGAGTGGTGATCCCTCATAAGTTCAAAGCTCCGGTTTTTGCCAAGTACGATGGAGTATCCTGTGCAAAACTCCATCTTCGCTCTTACGTCAGAAAAATCCAACCCCACACTGCTGATAGGAATTTGTGGGTACACTTCTTTCAAGATAGTCTGTCAGGGACCCAACTTGAATGGTTTTATCAGTTGGAAGGAGCCAGTGTCTGAAACTGGGAAGATGTTATCGCTGCTTTCTACAAGCAGTATCAGTATAACGCTGATCTTGCTCCCACTCGTACTTAGCTCCAGGGTATGTCCATGCGTGCAGGTGATGGTTTTAAGGACTATGCTCAAAAGTGGAGAGACCTGGCTGGAAGAGTCCAACCCCCTTTGTCTGATATGGAGTTGGTTGACATGTTTCTAGGGATGCTATCTGGTCCATTTTTCAATCACTTGATCAGCAGCTCGTCATCTGGGTTTACTGAGTTAATTTTGATTGGAGAGAGAGTGGAAGCTGGTATCCGAAGTGGTAAGATACAGAAGGATGCTTCGTCCAGTGCAAAAAAGAAGCCTTTCACCGGTAAGAAGGAAGCTAGTGCAGTCTACGGCCTGAGAGGCCAAAGCAGACCTGAACACCGTCAAACGGTAAATGCTGTAGTGATATCAAGACTCGCAGTTGCTTCACAGTGCAACAATCAGCAAAGGGTGGAAAGACCACAACGACAGTTTACCCGCATTAACATGACTTTGGCTGAAGTCTTGCTTCATCTGTTAAAATCCAACTTAGCAACCTTGAAAGAGGCTCCCAAGAATCCAAACACTGCTTCTCCCATATACAATCCCAACGTGCGATGCGCCTACCATTCATAGAGTCCTGGCCATGACACAAACGATTGCTGGGCTCTGAGGAATAAAGTGCAAGATTTGTTGGAAGCTAAAGTGATTGAGTTTGATGCTCCGAAAAAGCGAAAAGTTATAACTGCTCCTATGCCCAAACATGGCCGTGGAGTCAATGTTGTGGACACCGATTTGTTTATGACCTCTGTGGAAGAAATTTTTACTCCTTTGATGACGGTTAAGAAGAATTTGTTGTTGGTCGGTTTATTTCCGGGCTGTGGTGAAGGTTGCCACATGTGTTCAATTCTGCCTTCCGGTTGCTGTTTATTGAAGTCAGGTGTTCAGTGCCTGATGGATAATAAAGAAAATTTGTTTGAGAAAACTATGATTCCGTTTGAAGATGTTTCCATTATCACCATTTCCGCCAATCCTTCCAAGGTTTCCTTGAGAAAACCGGTTAGGGTTACACCAGTCCCAAGAATTGCTCCGTTAATAATCACGGCTCCTGGCCCCTTCCCATATACCTCTGAAAAGGCTATCCCATGGCACTACGGTGCTGATGTATATTACCATGGTGTTAAACAAAATATGAGGGCTGAAGAAGCCGATACAGATACCAGTAATATTTTTGGGGCAAGCAAGGTCACCAGAAGTGGAAGAATTTTTTCTCCTGAGATTTCCCCTCCGACTGTCCGCGAACCTGTTGTCATTCCGTCTGCTGGTACGTCAACTACTGCCCCAGTTCCTATTCCAGTTATTACCCATGTCGCTGAGCCATATGGGACTCGGGGCAAAGAAATCATAGGTGAGCCTGCCCGGACGGAGGCACCTAAGAAGATCATTGTAGAAACCTCTAAACAAGAGATAGAGGAAATTCTGAAAATTATCAAGAAGAGCGACTACAACGTAGTCGAGCAGCTGGGGCAGACCCCGTCAAAGATATCCATGTTGTCCATGTTATTGTGTTCTGAAGCCCATGCGAAGGCTTTGATTGCATTTCTCAAGACTGCGCATGTGCCGCAGGAAACTTCTGCAGATCAGTTCAAAGATTGTGTGGCTAGCCTAACTGCTGACAACATGTTAGGGTTTTCAGATGCGGATCTGACTGCTAAAGGGGGGAATCATAATGATGCTCTGCACGTCTCGATCGAGTGTATGGGCACCACTATGGTTCATGTACTGGTAGATACCAAGTCCTCATTGAATGTTCTGCCAAAGAAAGCGTTAGACCGTCTGGATTGTGAAGGTTTGATTCTAAAGCCGAGTAACATTGTGGTAAGGGCTTTTGATGGATCAAAAAGAATAGTGCACGTGGAGGTGGACATCCCTGTCAAAGTTGGCTCTCAGACTTTTGCATCCACCTTCTATGTGATGGAATTCAGACCATCATATTCTTGCTTGCTGGGTCGTCCTTGGATTCATAAGGCTGGGGAAGTTACGTCCACACTCCATCAAATGTTGAAATATCCGGTAAAGGGGAAGATTGTCATAGTACGAGGTGAAGAAGAGTATATGGTGAGTCATCTCAACTCCTTTCGATATGTAGAGATGGACGAGGAATTCATAGAAACGCCTTGTCAAAATTTTGAAGAGGTGCCTCAGACTTTGGCGTCGGCTGAAGTTGTTACCAACAAACCTCCGCTGAATATAGCTTCTCTCAAGGACGCCAGGGCTGTAATTGAAGAAGGTGGGTGTACCAATTGGGGTCAGCTCACTGATTTCACTCATAAAACTGACAAATTTGGTTTGGGCTTTACTACAGGGGCTCAAAGGGATGTTATGCGCGCACAGATCAGAAGACCTCCTCTACACATCAGCAATCGGGGAGTTAATGCAATTGAAGACAGTGAAGAGGATTCAAACATCGATAGCTGGATCTACCTAACAACCAATGATGGACTAAACAACTGGACGGTGAAGGACTTCATACCCGTTTCTTTTATTCCGTAGTAATTGACTTTTTGTTTTAAGATTTGTAATAAACAGTTTGAAACTTTACAGCCCTGTGCCTTGCCCGAAGCACCTTGGCTCTGCTTGTGAGGGCTTATTACTTGTCATTTTCATATATCATTAATAAAACATTGGACGTTTCTTGCATTATAAATTTTACGCTCCTTGTTTTTCTTTTCTGTCTCTCACTTTATCAAAACAGACGTATCATAATGCAGATCCATATCCACTCTGGATCCCATTGATAACAGTTCTGCTACTGCCAATTATAACTTCAAAAATCTGATCAACCAAGCCGAGGACGAAGGTGAGGATGATTATGAGGTGCCTGGAGAACTTGCTAGACTGTTACAGCAGGAAGAGAGGGCTATACAGCCTCATGAAGAGCCAGTTGAGTTGATGAATTTGGGTAAGGAGGAAGACAAGAAAGAGGTTAAAATAGGTTTGAATATGGAGCCTAGTGTCAAACAATGGTTAATACAGATGCTACACGAGTATGTTGAGATCTTCGCATGGTCCTATGAAGACATGCTTGGTTTGGACACTGATATTGTGGTACATCGCCTGCCAACTAAGGAAGACTGCCCTCCGGTAAAGTAGAAGGTCCGCCATATGCGCCCTGAAATGTCAGAGAAAATCAAGGCAGAGGTCATGAAACAGTTCGATGCAGGGTTCTTAGCTGTCACTTCTTATCCGCAGTGGGTTTCCAACGTCGTTCTGGTACCTAAGAAGGACGGTAAGGTACGGATGTGTGTGGACTATAGAGATCTGAACAGGGCGAGCCCTAAGGATGACTTCCCACTTCCTCATATCAATGTTCTAGTTGACAACACCGTGTAACACAAGATCTTCTCCTTCATGGATGGTTTTTCCGGCTACAACCAGATCAAGATGGCTCCTAAGGACATGGAGAAGACAGATTTCATTACACAGTGGGGCACCTTCTGTTACAAGGTAATGCCTTGGGGTTGAAGAATGATGGGGCAACTTATCAGCTCACCATGGTCGCTTTGGTCCACGATATAATTCACCATGAGATCGAGGTTTTTGTTGATGACATGATAGCCAGGTCTCAAACTAAGGAAGAGAACCTTGATCATCTCCAGAAACTGTTTGACAGGTTGAAGATGTAAAAGCTAAGGTTGAATCCGGACAAGTGTACCTTCGGGGTAAGGTCTGGTAAGCTTCTGGGTTTCGTCGTCAGTGATAAAGGTATTCAGGTGGACCCTGCAAAGGTAAAAGCCATACAAGAGATGTCGGCTCCCCGCACAAAAAAAGAAGTTAGAGGTTTCTTGGGACGTCTGAATTACATCGCCATGTTCATTTCACATCTGACTACTACTTGTGAGCCAATCTTCAAGCTGCTGAAGAAAGATCAAGTGGTAAAGTGGAATGATGAATGCCAGACCGCTTTCGAAAGAATCAAGGAATACCTCCAAGAACCACCAATTCTGATGCCTCCAGTTGAAGGAAGACCTTTGATATTATACTTGACAGTGCTGAACAATTCAATGGGATGCGTGCTAGGGCAGCATGACGAGTTTGGACGAAAAGAGCATGCCATTTATTACCTTAGCAAAAAGTTTACTGACTGTGAGACCCGATACTAATTACTCAAGAAAACTTGCTGCACTTTGGCATGGGCTGCTCGCCGACTGAGATAGTATATGCTGACTCACACCACCTTGTTAATATCAAAAATGGATCCGATCAAGTATATTTTCGAGAAGCCCGCTCTTTCCGGAAGGATAGCAAGATGGTAGATGATCCTAACCGAATACGATATCCAATACACAACCCAAAAAGAAATCAAGGGGAGTGTATTGGCAGATCATCTAGTGCATCAGGCCATGGATGACTACCAGTCCATGAATTTTGAGTTCCCAGATGAGAATATCATGTTGGTAACCGACTGTGAAGCACCTGGACCGGATGAAGGACCCGAGGAGGGATCTCGATGGTCTATGTATTTTGACAGAGCCTCGAACGCATTGGGTAATGGCATTGGTGATGTAATTATATCCCTTGAGGGCTTTCATACTCTGTTCACCGCTCGATTATGTTTTAACTACACCAACAATATGGCGGAGTATGAGGCATGTATCATGGGTCTTCGAGCTGCTATTGACCTGAGGATTAAGTTCTTGAGTGTATTCAGAGATTCTGCTCTGGTGATAAGTTAGATCAAAGGCGAGTGGGATACGAAACCCCCAAATCTTATTCCTTACAAAGAGTATATACTGACGTTGCTCCCACACTTCGAGGAGATAACCTTTGAACATTTCCCCAAAGAAGAGAACCAGTTAGCGGACGCGCTAGCTACCATGTCTTCTATGTTCAAAGTGAGGTGGGATAATGAAGCTCCCAAGATTACCATTGAGAGGTTGGACGAACTCGCACACTGTGACATTGAGACTGAAGAGGTAGCAGATAAACCCTGGTTTCGCGAGGTAAAGAGGTATCTTTAGGCTCAAGAATACCCCGAGGGGGCATCTGTTAATGATAAGAAGTTTCTGAGAAGATTCGCTGCGAAGTTCTTCATCAGTAATGGTATCCTCTATAAGCGTAACCATGATTTAACCTTACTGTGGTGCATAGACAAGAGCGAGGCAGAAAGGATCATGGCAGAGTTACATGAAGGTACCTTCGGAACTCATTCCAATGGACATACCATGACTAAGAGAATCCTACGGACAGGATACTACTGGTCCACTATGAAAGCGGATTTTTATCAGCATTCTCGAACCTATCATAAGTGTCAAGTCTATGCTGATAAGGTGCATGTACCTTCGGTTCCCCTAAATGTTTTGACAGCTCCTTGGCCCTTTGCAATGTGGGGCATCGATATGATTGGCGAGATCAGACCTACTGCGTCTAACGAGCATCATTTCATTCTGGTGGATATTTGTTACTTTACGAAGTGGGTTGAGGCAGCTTCCTTTGCTACAGTAATGAAGAACGTCGTGGCGCGGTTTATCCGACATAATCTGATATGTCGATATGGTGTCCCAAAGAGGATCATTACTGACAATGGTACAAATATCAATAACACAATGATCACTGATCTCTACAAACAGTTCAAGATTCAACATCACAACTCTTCTCCTTACCGGCCGAAGATGAATGGGGCTGTTGAAGCGGCTAACAAGAACATCAAGAAGATTGTGCAGAAGATGACGGTGACATACAAAGATTGGCATGAGATGTTACCATTTTCCCTTCATGGGTACCTTACCTTGGCAAGGACGTCGACTGGGGCAACACCCTACTATTTGGTGTATGGCATGGAGGCAGTCCTACCCATTAAAGTCCAGATACCCTCTCTCAGGATTATGAAGGATACGAGTTTGAACGAAGACGACTGGATCCAAACCCGACTGGATCAGCTGAATCTAATCAATGAAAAGAGACTTACTACTATCTGTCATGGTAAGACGTATCAAAAGCGAATTATCAAGGCTTTTAATAAGAAAGTCAGACGTCAAGAATATCGAGTCGGGGATCTAGTGACCAAACGCATCATACTACTGCAAGGTGATCCAAGGGGCAAATGGACCCCTACATATGAAGGGCCATTTGTGGTTAAGAACATTTTCTCGGGAGGAGCTATGATTCTAACCACCATGGATGGTGACGACCTTCCTCACCCCGTCAATGTAGACATAGTGAAAAGATACTACACATAATCATAGATCCGCTAGGTTGACTGGCCTAGGAAAAAATAAGGGCTTCCTGGTGAACTAAAAGGGTTCGGGCAAAAGTAAGGGATGAAAATGCAAAAAACTGTACACCCGACAAGTCGAAAACCTGAAAAGGAGACTCGGGCAAAAAAGGGTATCCCGGTGGACTGAAAACCCAAAAGGGTGGTCCAGGAACAAATTAGGGATCGAAGCGTAACACTATGTATCACTGGATCACCTCACAACCAGGCTTTGGTATCGACTATCAAGCTCAGACGGCGCCAATTGATCAGATCCACCTTCTACCAGACAGTAAAGTGATGAGATGCTTGAGGATATAAAGGCAATAGCAGAGTTGGAACCCAATGGGATTGTTTTATATAGTTGTTTTTCTTTCTTTAACACAAATTGTAATTTATATCTTTCGGCGGTGTTCTCTTACTAGGACGCCAGCCTCTTTGTACAAAACGCCTATTACAGGCCAACTTCAAAAATCAATACAATTCATTTTCACAAGAAATTTCAAGTTGTTTTTCTTTGTCTGTTTTGTTTTGAAAGAACGTCCAATGAGTCATTTTTGATATATGCATGAGAAAATAATTGCTGCTCACAAATGTTTACATGAGAAACAAAAGACGATTACTCGTAATTCCAAGAACAGGGATAAACAAGAAGTGTCCAAAACCTTACAGTTGCTCTGCCCATCAGGTACAGGGATAGAGCCAGCTTGAGAACATGAAAAGTGGTACATACGCTCCCCACAGAGTAAGAAGTATCCAAAGACAGTGGTGTTAGCTTTCCTGAACAGGACACAACTCTCCCCAACCGAGGTTCACAATCGCGAGCGAGTCGGAAATTTTTTTTTCCCCAAGCGGAGTTTGTTTATCACCAACAACAGAAATTCATCCCCTGCTGAGTTATTTCTCCAAGTCGACAGATCTGTCAACAGAGCATCTCCTCTACAACAGAATTATTCCCCACAGGGTTATCCTCAGACAGGGTCTCTTTCGGTAGAATATTTACCAGCCAAGGGGCAAATCCCCAACACAATCATCTTTGTTCACCACCCCCAATAGAGGTGGAGGAACTATGGTTTGCATAGCAATCAGGGATTTATTTTCCCAGATTCAGATTATCACGTCAGCATTTCATGTCCATACATCATGTCATATGCATACATCATATATAACAATCTCATTTATTTTGAGAACGTCAGCATACAGTGCATCTCATGCATCACATATAACTAACCCTGTATTTCTTTCAGGAAAGACATTATTATCAACAATTGCCAACAAGTCCATGATCAACACTCAAAGCTAAACAGAGTGATCATCGACAACAAATGCATACTCATCCAGGTTCCTTCTCACAACCCTACTATCCAGGATTTATTATCAAAGTAACCCTACTATCCAGGTTCCTTCTCACAGCCCGACTATCCAGGCTTTCATATTGAAGTAACCCTACTATCCAGGTTCCTTCTCACAGCCCTACTATCCAGGCTTTCATATCGAAGTAACCCTACTATCCAGGTTCCTTCTCACAGCCCTACTATCAAGGCTTTCATATCGAAGTAACCCTACTATCCAGGTTCCTTCTCACAACCCTACTATCCAGGATTTCATATCAAAGTAACCCTACTATCTAGGTTCCTTCTCACAGCCCTACTATCCAGGTTCCTTCTCACAACCCTACTATCCAGGCTTTCATATCGAAGTAACCTTCCTATCCAAGTTCCTTCTCACAGCCTTACCACCCAGGCTTTCATACCGAAGTAACCCTAATATCCAGGTTCCTTCTCCTAACCTTACTATCCAGGTTCATCCTCCCTTATCCCAGACAACAGTCCACAACACTGTAAGACCGGGACCCAATCAAACACAATTGATTTCACATTTCCCCAGAAAGTCGCGGTGCATCATATACCCCGACCAAACACACAGTTCACCTCCGCTTCCCAAACCGGAATTATTCCCCAATAGAGTAATGGACAACTGAAGCTCCTAAAACCCTATTTCTCCTGAGACAGAGATCAGCGTTCCCCGGTGAAGTCCTCCTAAACAACGAGTATACAGGATCTCACAAAAGAATCTCTTATGCGATCGACACCTCTTCGGATGGCATCTTTAAGCCCATCTCCCGTCATCGACTTCCAAACGGCATCTATAAGCCCATTCCCGATATTGCAAGTCAAGTATCACTTCATGCGAGTGCAAATTTCTGGGCACTCTAGTGTTCAATCATCTTCCACCTTCAAATCACGAAAGGCAGACGAGCCACTCTACATCCTCAGGTTTAAGAAGATTGAACAGGGGAAGTTATTGTACCCCAAAATTTTCCCTTCCATATTTCTCAATACATGTTAAGTGAGGTCCTCAAATTGCTCAAGGAGGTCCAAGAATTGACCAGACAAACTCTCTCCTAAGGCAGTCTACCTCAAATTAGGGTTTCATTTTGCATCAAGATGCTTGATTCCAAAGGATCCCAAATTCTAACCATTGTCCTAATATGTTCTCAAGATCATCCATGTCAAGTTTCAAGCCTTGCAGAGGAAGTTTACTCAGTCAATTGCTCAAATACCTGAAAATCGACTATGCTAAGTCAAAAGTCAACTGTGGCCCACATACAGTCAAACTTCAAGATTTTTGGTCAACATCCTCATTTTAAGTATTATTCATCATTTGATCAAGGTTTGATCATGATTCCTCAAGGATTGCTCATAATTCATCAAAACCCAAAAGTTGCTAAATTAGGGTTTTGTAGGAAAAGTCAACTCAACTTTGACCAAGCATAACTTTCTCATACTTTATCAAAAATGACCCATCCAAAGCTCATTTTGAATAGTATGCAATTCCTTACAATTCATATTCAGCTCCCAAGTTCTAAATATATAATCACAAGAAGATATGAATTTGGACATTATGGGTCATTTTGAAAAGTCAACAAAAACACCTTTTGGGTCAAGGCTTCATACATGAACATGGAAGACTCAGTTGATATGAGACCAAAAGGGTTGCTTAGAGGACATCCTAAGCTTTATAAAAAGCCCAAGAACACCTCTCTAGGGTCAAAATTGAGAGAGTTATGCATTGACCAAGTTGACCTTTTTTGCAAAATTGCCAAAAGTCAAATATGCTCAAATTTGCACCTTTTGCTAAATGGGCCCAACTTTTTATACTTGCATCTCATTCCTAACATAGTCCACGACCTATGGGACCCTCCATGCTTTATTTATTCATTTATTTAATTTACTTTGATTTTTATTATTTAAAATTTAAATAAAATCAAATAAATCCTAATAAATCATATATTGTATTTTAGGGATGACTTTTGCATTGAAAAAAGATCTCATATGCTGTCAATTGAAGATCAACTCGTGCAAAGTCAATTTGGTTTAAAAAAGATTGGATTTGAGCAAAATTGGAAAGGAATCATATGCATTGAAAGATCAAATCAAATCTCCATGATGAGCAAGATTGAGGTCGTTTTTGTTGACCTAATAGCTTGTATTACATATACAGAAGGAGACCAAGGCATAAAGAGGTTAGAAGCAGTCGTGCAAAGAGAAAAAAAAACTAAAAAAATTGCAAGAAAAGTGGTAATCCAATTTCCATATTAGAGACCGGATCGTGCCTTTCTCACATTGCCAAGAGGTTGCTGGATGTTCCAGGAGCATATTCCAATCAAATTCAAGCCTTTTCACACCTGGAACTGTAAGATATAGGTACCACGACTTACTTCCAAATTCAAATTCAGTTTCATTGATTCACTCATCCATTGCATATTTTAATGATATATTCATGTTTGTCATTGGGTTTGCAAACTTTTGGTACCATTTAATTGTATTTCTAACGCTTGTACATGAAGTTGCCATAGCTAGGGTTTTATGTTCTTGATTAGGGCTTTGTAGGATAGGCAAAATTGAGTAATGATTTTGGTACCAGGAGACTCGTGAGGTTGAAACGAGTAGAATGGTACCATCCATGGCTATTTATCTTGAGCGCACACGATTTTGGAGATGGACATGGATGTACCTACAACCAGTGTCTGTAGGTAAAAGTTTGTTTACCTAAAACGACAGATAGGAGGTAGACGATGATGCGTGTCATCCTTTTGTTGGGCCATTTAAATTTAGCGTCTTTTTTTACAAGATTTAGTGTTTTCATTATATAATATTTATGTTTTATTGTATATACGAACAAAACAATTGGCTCAGTTGGTAAGCGTACAAGGGGAAAGTGCAAAGGACCTGGGTTCGATTCCCAGGTCCCAACCTTTATTCCTAATATTTTTCTATAGGTAATCCATTGCATAGAAAGTCAAGGAGTTCACCTTACACCCTCAGGATCTGGCCACCCAATTCATCAACGCCTCAGATCAACATGCCATCATTGGAGGACCATCATACGCCCCAGTCAAGTGTGTACATGGGATCAGGGAAAGTCAAAAGGCCAGGATTTTTTTTTGGGCTCAATTGTCAAACAACACCCCCCAATTGCTGGTGCAGGCCCATTTACTAACTTTTCTTTCTTTATTTTTCTCTATTTCTTTTTATTCTTTATTTTCCATTATTTATTTAATTGGCAAGTTAATTTATTTTTTTTACAAAAAAACATAAAATTAATATCTCACAAAATTAAGATTAGTCTTTTTTATTTTTTTCAAAATTAATTTAATTTAGTCTAATTTAGGGAAATTGTAATTTGCCTTTCATAAATAAAATCAAAATAGAAATTAGGTTAAACTTTTGATTTAATTTTATTTTTCTCTTTGTCTCAAATAAATAAATATACAAAAATAGGTTGTAGATTAAATTAATTCATTTTTTTCTTAAAATTTAAATTAATTAGAAGTAGGTTTTTCTTTCTTTTAATTTAACAATTTTCTTTATTTTCATAAAATAACAAAACAAAACAAAAACATTTTCTTAATTAATCACAATTAGGTTTAGGCAAGGGTCAAAACCCTATTTATCTCGTATTCGATTCATCACGCGCGTATTATTATTTTTTTTGTCAATATTGTTGTAACTGTGCATGGTTTGTAATAGTTTAATCTAGGGTTCTTATTTATCGTTTTTTCCCGGGTTTTTGGCTATGCAATTAATTCCCCTCCCCGAAGCCTTGTAATAGCGTAAATTTACTTTCTCGCATCTTAATTTCTGCAAATATTTAACTGTCTAGATGTATGTTAATAGGATTGTATGACAAGATTGCATGATAATTTAATACAGTTAGAAAACCCTAATGTGAAAAGATAAATAACTGAAACAAATCACTCGCACATATCATTCTTAGGGTATGCTCTCACTTCGGTTGCCTTCAGTAAACGATCATTAAGTATAGGGTGTCTTAGTGGTTGCCCTTCTGTCTAAAAAAGATCAAATGTACCATTCGGATGTTGCCTCGGAATGTTGCCTCAAAAAGGTTTCCTCGGAAATGTTACCTCGAATATGATCTTAAGACTCTAGGGTTATTACTAAGGTGTCCTAACATTGCTTTAGTGATCGTAGGTCCCTTTCGAATTGACCCTTACAACTCCAACGACGGTGCTACCTATTTCTCAATAGTAGGATAGCGATGTCTAAAGGAAACAAGGATAAAAACAATCTTTTTTCGAGTAGGTAGATGCTACTAGGTACTTGCTCAAGTCAAAATTTTCACACTTACAATTTTCAAAACAACATTCAAAACAACTTTGTCACACCTTTGAGGACTGATACAAAGGTTATCACGAAGTCAAAATTTTTCAAAACCAAGCACATACACAAGCAATTTTAAAAGATGAGCAAGTACCTAAGAGCCCATGGAAAACCATGGATAGAAAGGGTGCTAACACCTTCCCTTTCTATAATCTACCCTCCGTGCTCAGAATATCTCAAAAAAGGATTTTTTTTTCTGTACTTTTTTCCTTTCCGGTTGGATGAAATAAAAGTCGGTGGATACTCTTGCTTACCGCGACATTTTGGGAATAAAAAACGCAAAACGCAAACCAGCATTCCAAAATAGTCGGTTCTGCCACCGTATCACACCACCCTTTCGGGTTTTCAACTTAGAGGGTCCTTTTATGCATAATATTTTTTGACTGAGTCTGAATTGACTGGAAGCGAAACGTCTTCCCCATCCATGTTTGTCAGGATTATAGCACCTCCTGAGAAAGCTTTCTTCAAGATGTACGGTCCCTCATAGTTGGGAGTCCACTTGCCTCTTGGATCAGTGTGGATTGGGAGAATCTTCCTTAAGACCAGGTCACCTGTGTGGAACTCTCGAGGACGAATCTTCTTGTCAAATGCTCTCTTGAGACGCTGTTGATATAATTGACCGTGACAAATGGATACCAGGCGTTTTCTTTGATGAGATTGAGTTGGTAGAGTCTCGTTTGAATCCATTCAGCTTCATCAAGCTTAGTATCCATCAGAACCCTTAAGGAAGGGATCTCCACTTTGACCGGGAGTACCGCATCCATACCATAGACTAGCGAAAACGAAGTTGCCCCAGTGGAAGTACGCACTGAAGTTCGATAGCCATGCAAGGCAAAAGGCAACATCTCATGCCAATCTTTATATGTTCTCACCATTTTCTAAACGATCTTCTTTATGTTCTTGTTAGCGGCTTCAACTGCCTCATTCATCTTCGACCGATAAGGTGATGAATTATGGTGCTCAATCTTGAAATCTTCACACATTTCCTTCATCATCTTGTTGTTGAGATTTGACCTGTTATCAGTGATGATCTTGTTAGGAGTTCCATAACAACAAATGATCTCTCTTTTGATGAAACGAGTGACAACTTTCTTGGTCACATTCTTGTAGGAAGCCGCTTCCACCCATTTGGTGAAGTAATCAATAACAACAAGGATAAACCTATGTCCATTTGAAGTGCTCGTCTCGATGCGTCCAATCATATCGATGCCCAACATTGCAAAGGGCCATGGTGAAGTCATCACATTCAAAGGAGTGGGAGGAACATGTATCCTGTCTGCGTAAACTTGACATTTTTGGCACATTTTTGCATATACACAATAGTCGCTTTCAATCATCATCCAGAAATAACTTGCTCGTAGGATTTTCTTGGCCATGGAATACCCACTGGCATGGGTCCCAAAAGAGCCCTCGTGTATTTCTCATATAATGGATTCTACTTTGTATCTAACCACGCATCTGAGCAGAACTGAATCATAGTTTCTCTTGTACAGAACGTCTCCTGACAGTAAAAACTTAGACGCCAACCTTCTAAGAGTCCTCTTATCACAAATTGTAGTACCTTCGGGGTAATCTTGCTTCTCAAGATATCTTTTGATGTCGAAGTACCACGGCCTTTCGCCTGATACATCTTCAGTTGTGAGAAAATGAGCACGGAAAATGTGTGCTGGCTCCTTGTAACGACAAATCCTTATATTGGGTGCATGATTCGGGTAACTGACTTTGAACATTGCTGCTAAAGTGGCCAGAGCGTCTGCCAGTTGATTTGCTTCTCTAGGAATGTGCTCAAAGGTGACCTCATTGAAAGTGGGCAACAACTCTAATATGTAATCCCGATATAGAACTAAATTAGGGTGACGTGTATCCCAATCACCCCATACTTGATGTATCACTAAGGCAGAGTCCCCATAAACTTTAAGAATCTTGATCTTCAAATCAATGGCTGCTTCAAGGCCCATCACACAAGCTTCGTATTCAGTGACATTATTCGTGCAATCAAAACATAATTTGGCAGTGAAAGGTATATGAGTGTTGCATGGAGAGGTCAGAACTGCCCCAATGTCGTGACCCATAGCATTTGACGCATCATCGAACGTAAGAGTCCATCGCTCCCCTGGTTCAGGTCCTCCATTATCATCAAGTTTCATAATATCCTCGTCTGGAAAGTCGAACTTCATGGGCTGATATTCTTGCAATGGTTGGTGAGCGAGATGATCAGCAAGAATGCTACCTTTGATAGCCTTTTGTGTGACGTACTGGATGTCATACTCATACAAAAGCATTTTCCACCGAGCCAATCTTCCTGTAAGTACTGGTTTCTCGAAGATGTACTTTATCGGATCCATCTTAGATATCAGAAGTGTAGAATTTGTCAACATATACTGCCTCAAACGTCGAGCTGCCCACGTAAGAGCACAACATGTCTTCTCAAGTAAGGAATACCTTGATTCACAATCAGTAAACTTCTTGCTCATGTAATAAATGGTGTGTTCTTTTCGTCCAGTATCTTCATGTTGTCCGAGAACACAACCCATAGATCCTTCAAGCACATTCAAATACATAATGAGAGGTCTCCAGGGAACTGGTGGTATGAGTATTGGTGGTTCTTGAAGATACTGCTTAATCTTCTCGAAAGCTTCTTGATAACTCTCATCCCAAAGGACATCCTGATTCTTGTATAACAATTTAAAGATGGGTTCACATGTAGCAGTAAGATGGGAAATGAACCTGGCTATGTAATTCAACCTTCCAAGGAAACCTCGTACTTCCTTTTCATTTTTTTGGCGCAGGCATATCCTGTATTGCTTTTACTTTGTCTGGATCTACTTCAATTCCTCATTGAGTCACGATAAAACCAAGTAACTTTCCCGATCAAACCCCAAAGGTGCATTTGTTGGGATTAAGCCTTAACCTGAAGATTCGTAAATGATCAAATAACTTCTGCAAATGGATCAAATGTTCTTTCTCAGTCTGTGACTTCGCAATCATGTCGTCCACATACACCTCAACCTCTTTATGAATCATGTCGTGAAAGAGAGTCACCATAGCTCGATGATATGTTGCACCGGCATTTTTAAGACCAAAAGGCATGACTCTATAAAAAAAGGTACCCCAAGGAGTTGTGAAAGTTGTTTTATCCATGTCTTCCAGAGCCATCTTTATCTGATTGTAGCCCGAGAACCCATCCATGAAGGAGAACACCGAAGACTGAACAGTGTTATCAACCAATACATCAATATGAGGAAACAGGAAATCATCCTTCGGGCTTGCTCTATTCAAGTATCGGTAGTCAACACACATACGTAACTTACCATCCTTCTTAGGTATGGGCACAATGTTAGCAATCCGGATAATTTATCACAGATAGGAAACCTGCTTCGAGCTATTTTTGAACCTCTTCTTTGATCTTCAAAGCCATGTCGGGTCTGGTCCTTCTTGGCTTTTGCTTTACAGGAGGACATTCTGGCTTGAGTGGCGATCTATGCATTACTATATAAGTGTCTAAGCCGGGCATGTCTTCATATGACCAGGAGAAAATGTCAGCATACTCTCGAAGTAACTCAATCAAACCCTTATTTTCTTCGCTTTGCAAGGCGGCCCCTATTTTGACTTCTCTCTTTACCTCTTCAGTACTAAGATTGACGACTTATGTTTCTTCTTGATATGGCTGGATGAACCTCTCTTCCTGTCTCAAGAGCCTAGCTAGTTCTTCAGGGACTTCACAATCTTCCTCACTATCTTTGTTAGCATGATCAACTGAATTCTCAAGGATATAAGGAGCCATAGCACTATCATTTCCAATGGAGGCCAAGACGGATCTGCATGATCGATGATTTTATGTTTTATTTTCAGAAAGTGCAAAAGAATATTTAGAATATGAAAAGAAAAGTATTGCCATTTTTATTTTGAAAAAGTAAAATAAAAGACAGGGAACAAAATTGTATGTGAAAGTGAGATTTTTTCATTCAATGTTAAACGGAGATTGAAGCATAAGGGGCCCCTTCTACAATTTATCAGTATGCCTTGGGCAGAACATACGACTTAAATGGAAACAAAAAATTACACATCGAGGAAAACAACTTCAGGGATGTCCACGACAGTCCAATTGCTGAGCTCCTGGTCCAGCGCAACTTGATAGATAAATCTTGAAACATCTTCATCGTCACCTTCAACATCTGTGGAGAGCACTTGTCCTTCTTTGCCTACACCAGCACTGAAGAATACTTCTAAAATTGGGGGAACCTGCTGTCCTTTGAGAGGAACCCAACCAACTTGCAAGGAGGATGATGGCTGATACCCAATACCAAAACGATCTTTCTTCTCAGGTACTTCAATCAATTTTCCCCAACTGTCATGGGGAGGTCTAGCTTCTATGAGAGCTTTGGCATCCTTCAAAGAGGCCAGGGGTGTCTCAGACTTCTTACATTCAATGACGGGGAATTTGTCAACAGTAACAATCTCCAGAGCTTGAAAGGGCAACTCCTGCACCTCGCCTTCTACTTCCACATAACGGTAGGTAGTCAGATTATTAATCACTATGTCTTCTTCCCCGCAAACAACGACAACTTGGTCATTCATAATGAACTTCAAGCGTTGATGAAGAGTAGATGTCACAACTCCTGCTACGTGGATCCATGGACGACCCAAAAGGAAAGTATAGGATGGACGGATGTCCATAACATAGAATGACAAATAGAAAGTGTGGGGACCAATCTTGACAGGTAAGTCCACTTCTCCGTCCATAGATCTTCTCGAACCATCAAACGCTAGAACATTTAGAATGGAGGGCCTCATTATTACTCCATCCATATTCATCTTAAACAAAGTAGCCTTAGGCATCACATTGAGTGAAGAACCCGTATCCACCAAAACTCGAGATAAAACAGTGTCCAAACACTTCATAGAAACATGCAGCGCTTTGTTGTGGGCGCTGCCTTCAACTGGGAGTTTATCATCACAGAAACCCAAACAATTTCCCACAGCAATATTAGTAACGATTCCTTCAAACTGGGCCACATAGATGTCTTGGGTAACATGAGCGGAATACAAATTCTTCAATAAGGCGTTGCAGTGGGTCTCTGAACACAAAAGGAGAGACAAGATGGAAATCTTGGATGGTGTGTGGTTGAGTTGATCCACTACTTTGTAATCACTCCGCTTGAGAATTCTCAAAAGTTTCTCCACTTCCTGTCCTACAGAAGGTTCGGGTTTATTATCCATCACTTGCTTTCCCCTGGCCTTAGCTAGAGTTTCACTGTTAGTTTCCTTAGGAGGCGGTGGTGGAGGAGAAAAGATCCTACCACTGCGAGTCATGTTACTGGTTCCTGCAATGTTGGTAACATTCTTGTCAACAACTGGAGGACACTCATACTTCTTTCCATGAACATAGACCATATTATACTCCCATGGAACTGCCTTCGAGTCGTTGCTTGTAGGAGGAATAGGGGCTTGAATCACTACAGGGGTAGTAGGAACCTGAATTGTTAACGAAATAATAGGGGTTTCCAAAAAGCTTCATGGATAGTAGGGGATTTCCAGGACATCAATCTCTTCTTCTCAGAATATTTTCTCTATCTGTAGGACACCTTCATCGATCAATTGTTGGATGGCCGTCTTCAAATCAGTACACTCTTCAAGTTTGGAGGAACACGTTAAGCAGAAGTCATGGAGTTCTTGTAGCACCTCATGCTTCAACAAATGTTCTCTGACAGTTTCCAAAGATATCTTAATTTCGTCAACCTTGGATACCAAAACCCGTTTATTAACTTCTTCAATAACATTGACCGTTCCCCCTTGATGAGGAGGCATGGGATTATTCTGCTTATTCGAATTAACAAGGTTGAAGTTGATGGCCTTTGCATCGATGAGGTCTTGAACTTTGCATTTGAATGCTCTACAATTCTCAATTGTATGGCATGGCGAACCAGAATGAAATTCACAATGAGCACTAATGTCATACCCCCTAGGGAGAGGATTTGGTGGTGGACCGAGTTCGCACAATTGAACCAATTGACCAGTAAGTAACTGTGGGAGAAGCTAAGCATAAGACAAAGGAATGAGATCAAATCTTCTTTCAGGCGCTCTTTGTCTTTGAGTAGCTCTCGGACCTTGAGGTTGTTGATTCGGTTGTTGATAAATTGGAGGAGGTGCAAATTGTTGTTGTGGAACATAATGTGGTTGTGGAGTGAAAGGCCGTTGTTGGGCCATCCAGGGTGCTAGAGTTGTAGTAGCATAAACTTGAGGAACAAATTGGTTAGGAACAACAGCAGGTGTAGGAGTGGATTCTGGTTCCATAAGCTGATCCATGCGAGTACCCATGGTGTCCATATCTTGGCGGAGTGCATTCTGGTTCTCTTCAAAAAGATCCATTAGCCTTTGCTGGTTGCCTATGGTACGGTAAGGATGTGGAGAAGTCGTCTTTGTTGTTTACTGAAGTCTATGAAAAGGGACCCCAATGAGTTTTTGTTGTGAAAAATGAATGCATGGTAGTATGGATGAATGCTTTATCTTCATTTCTGAGGAGACCCAAAGACTCGTCTATCTTTTAAAATTTCCCCCTTTTTTAAAAAGCTACGTCAATGAGACTTGTCTTTGGATTTCCCTATATATGAGATATATATACATGATGATATGATGTCATGGTATGCTATGGCATGAAGTCCTAGCTCCACATATTTTGGATAACCACTGCGTAGTCCGTTGCACAGGCTGAAAGTAACAGGATCAAAAGTCCGACGTCACAGGCATGGAGTCAAAGTAACCACCCATAAGGTATGTACTAGGGGTTTATCACCTGCCGAACAAGGTTCTAAGGAGTTCTCGAAGTCTACGCTCTTCCTTTGGATATTACAGACGTCCCAATTACTTGGTAGTCAGTAATATTCGCAGGAAAAACTCATCCGAGTGCAATATCGCGCGACAACTACTTCCGGATTACTCCGTTATAGTCTCCACACTGCACCTAAAAGGCCAGGATGGGTTAATGGTTCTACGACCCTCAGCTTCTCGAGTTCCCAGGTCGAAAGCAACGACGTCTTCCTGATTACTCGGTAAACATCATTACTTTCAAGGGGACCTCCACTGAGTGGGGGATTTTCATGCCTCCTTCTTCGAGATTACTCCCTCAAAGTTAACATGACTATACCGCTCATCCTAATCCTATGCGTAACCCAAGTCCGGGTATAAGACTTATCAAAAGTAATCACCAAACCCAACATCATAATGTATCTAGAATATGTGAGTAGCAATAATATATGCAATATATACAAATAAAGAAATAATAAAACAGTAAAGCAAAATAAAGAAAATGAATAAACACCCAAAAAGACAAATAAACAAAACTAGGAGAGACTCATAAAAGGTCCCCATCAGAGTCGCCAACTGAAGCTACCGGCAGAAAACACAGAGCTGCCACCGAACTTTATTTATCCCGAAGGAAGGGGAAATATCGATAAAACCACAAGGGAATGGATGGTCTTGTGACCAAAAGAAAGGGTAAGGGAGTCGGTTATGCAAGGGGAAGGTATTAGCACCCCTCAAACCCGTTGTACTCAATGGGATCCATTTTGTTTGCTTGTCTTAAAGGGTGTATTTATCTACAACTATGCTTGCTTAAGGGTAAATGAATGGTTTTTATTATTGCGTTCGTGAGGGTTTCACGACCCTTTGCCTACGTATCCAATGAAGGAATCATAACATCATAGTTCCTCTAGAAAATAGTTTGTTTGTTTGTGTTTTTTAGTGGGCGACATTAACGCACACATTCTAGCAATAGGCACGACCGATATCGCGGTAGAACGAAGATAACATGCCTTTTGGGGGAAGCTTTGATTGGTTGAGTGTTTTGCGAGTTTTAAAATAAATTCAAGTAATGATTAAAAGTGTTTTTGGATCTTTGATTTGTGACAGTTGAGGTTTAATTAAAAAAGAAAAAGGTTAAGAGGGAAACTAAAAATCTAATTGTATGTTATGTACAAGTGGACTAAAAGTCTATGTCGATATAAGGCGATCGAAACAGGGTTTAATCGCCTCATGGAGCTACCTAAGGTATGGTTTAAAGGTTTTAACAAATAAGGAAACTTAAATTATAAATATTTTTATGGATTTTTATGTTAATATTGAAAATGATGAAAAGGGAAATAAATGAAAGACAATAAAAAACGTGCTACTGCAAGCAAAACAAAGAAGGATCAGAAGTTCTAAAGCCAGGCACGTGACTCAGAAAGGATCGTCTGTGGAATCAGAAGTTATGGATTAATATGCTCCAAGGCCCTACAAGAAATGTCAGAGGGAAAGGGAACAGAGGTTCTGGATTGGTACATTCTAAAGTCCTGCAAAAAGCGTTAGAGGGAAAACACAGAGGTTCTGGGTTGCTATGTGCTGAACTTCTGAACGTTAGAACAATGAGAAAATCTTAGAAGTTCTGTATATTAAAATAGTAGGAAGAAATCAGAAGTTCTGTATGGTACTAAGATAGTGAGTAGAACTCAGAAGTTCTGTATGTGTTAACAGTGAGGAAATTTCAGAAGTTCTGTATGTGTTAACAGTGAGGAAATTTCAGAAGTTCTGTATGTGTTTAAAACAGTGAGTAGAACTCAGAAGTTCTGTATTACGCCTCATTTCCTCCCTTACATTAGTCAGAATATCTGTAACTTGTTCAGATCTTAATAACAGCAAATCAAAAGGATAAAATAATGACAGTTTGTAGAAGTTCTAATCCTAATTCTGAGCCTAGCATTATTCTAGAAGTTCGGATCCACAATTTTTTCTACTTATGCAATGATATGGGCAGCATCAACATCATAGTATTTACATTATAAATGATGTTCTGAATGGGAGTTTCAAAGTTAGAATGACTTACCTTGAACCTAAAGTGTGGTTTTAGGATTTGAGCTAATGCCTTTGAATGTTCTGGGGTTTGCACGAACAGGAAACAACAATGTTAAGTTCTTCGTTTCAAAAGGAAAAACAAAGGTTTTTTATTTGGAAAATTCTAAGTTTATGAGTGTTTGAGTGTTTCTTTTTTTCTCTCTTTTTTTTCGTGTATTTGATAATCCTCTCTTCAAAAGCCAGCCTCTCCCTCAAAGCCCAGTCCTTTGAACGTGTGATCGAACAAACTATTTATAGATGGATTTGCTGTGGTTTTGGGGGGAAAACAAATGAGTTTTAAACACTTTTGGCATATTGTTCCTTTGCCTTTTAATCATAGTTTTGGTATGCTAATTTGGTGCAATTATGGGGTTTGAGGAAAATGCAGGCGTGGACTGGATCAACAGCACCTTGGAGTGTTGTGGCAGCTGGTTTGGCAGTTTTATGCAGGTTTGGACAGTGAAGTGCAGGTTTCACAGAGATGGTTTTGTGGGGCTTGATGATGTTCTGAATGGAAAGCAGAACATAGCCTTTATGTGCTGAAGAATGAAACTCTGAGGAGTCATGTTCTGATCAAAGAACAAAGCCTCCATATGTTCTGACTGAAGCGTGGAACGTAACCTCCGTATGCTGAGGAGTTATGTTCTGACCAAAGAACACAACCCCCATATGTTCTGACTGGAGAGACATGTTCTGAACCGTCCTTGCAAATTCTGATTACACTTGCGTGGAATTTGGCCCAGAAGTTCTGAAATCTCTTACCACTTAGAAAATTTTCCAAGTATTTAAAAAAATTGATTTCTTTCTTTTCTCAAAGTAGTTTTTGATTTTTTACTTCTTGATGAACCAATTTCTTTTCTTGATGAAATATAATGGTTGAAACTTGATTTTTACCAAAAGTCAAAGTTTGACTTTTCAAAGTGCATTTGACCATTTTGCCCTTTTGAATGACTTTCTTGGAAAATCGTGATTCAAGACTTGAAACTTGATGACAAAAACTTCATAATATCCCAAAAATCCATCCCACGGTCCACTAATCGAGAACCAGATACGTTTCCCTTTTACCTGATAAAAGAAATTCAAAAAAAAATTAGACATAAAGAGGGCACAACCCTAATACCTCAAACCAAGGCGCTTGATTCCATGAGATGCGGGATATGCAAATGATTGAGTAAAAAAATGGTGCAAATGGAATGCAAAGTTCAAAGCCAGACAAAAGTAAAAGAGATAGGGCAAATTTGGGGTACGACACCCAACTTCTTACTTCCTTTTATTATTTTATTTTAATTCTTTATCTTTTGTTTATTAATTATATATTTTTTAAATAACACCAAAAATTATTATTTTTCATTTAATCAAAAATCACCAAAATCATCCAAAATCTTTTTCATAAAAAAATATATTTTATTAACTAATTAGTTTAATTAAATTAGGGTAATTTAATGTCTTTTTACTATAATTCAAAATAATTAGATTTAGGGTTTAATTTTATACTTAACCTAATTTTTCCTTAAAAATAACATAAATATTTTCTCAATTTAGATTTTTAGGTCGTCTAATTATTTCTCGCATTTGATTTACCGCGCGTTTTAATTTCCCCTTTTTATTATTATTTGTAACTGCTCCGAGTTTGTAATAGATGTAAATAGGATTTAAATTCCGCATTTTATTTTCAGTCAAAATAATTATGTATCGGCCCAAAGCCATGTAATAGTTAGGACTCTAATTTCTCTCATTTTAATTCCCGCAAATTATAAACTGCCTAGATGTATGTATAGGATTGTATGGAAAGACAAACTGAGATTAAAATAGTAGAAACCCTAATTGTGCAAAGATAATTAACCGAAAAAATACACTTGCACATATTCACTCCTAGGGTTTACTCCACTCGGATGCCTCAGAAATAATGGTCGTGTCCCTCGAATGTAGGGATGCCTTAGCAATGACCCACGATTCAAAGTCGTCATAAAGATCATAGTCCCTACTTGTCTCTCGAGTTGCCTATGAATTGATCTTATGACGATAGTCCCTTTGAAATGCTAAGGTATCTTTACTTGTTGCCTTCAGAGACCATTTCGTCCCTTCAAACATCCCTTTACAACTCCAACGATGGTGCTACCTATTCCTTAATAATAGGATAGCGCTGTCTAAAGGAAAACGAATAGACTTTTTTTCGAGTAGGTAGATTAGTTCCTAGGCACTTACTTAAACAAAACTTTTCACATAAACACTTTTCAAAACAATTTTTTAAACTACTTCGTCACACTCTTGAAGACTGATACAAGAGCCATCACGAAGTAAAACCTTTTCAAAACAAACACACACAAGCTATTTCAAAATGAGCAAGTACCTAAGAGCCCATGGAAAGCCACAGATAGAAAGGGTGCTAACACCTTCCCTTTCTATAATCTACCCCCTCCCCCCCCCCCTCCCCGTACTCAGAAACATCTCAAAAAAAGATTTTTTCTGTTCTTTTTCCTTTTCCTTTGTCGGATAAAATAAAAGTCGGTGGCGACTCTTGTTTACTGCGACATTTGCGAATAAAAAATGCAAACCAGTATTAACAGTCGGTTCTGCCACCGTATCACAATCACTATACCTTTTACAAAATCCATCATGAAAATGCCCTCATATGCTAAGTTCCTTAAAGAACTCCTATCAAATAAGAAAAAGCTTGAAGACAATGAAATCGTTATGCTTACTGCAGAATGTAGCGCTATAATCCAAAATAAGATGCCCCCTAAGCTCAAAGACCCTGGTAGCTTTTCCATATCATGTATAATAGGAAAGTTCGTCATAGAAAAAGCTCTGTGCAACTTAGGAGCCATTATAAGTCTAATTCCCTTATCGATCTGCAAAAGACTAAATATAGGTGAATTACGATTAACAAGAATGTCCGTACAACTCGATGATCGCTCAGTGAAGTTTCCCTTAGGAATGCTCGAAAACGTGAGTGTACGTATTGGAAAATTATATATCCCCATTGATTTCATTATTATTGATATCATAAAAGACTCCAACATCCCTATTATATTAGGAAGACCATTCCTCGCCAATGCCGAAGCTATCATTGATGTAAAAAATGGTAAACTCACGTTTGAGGTTGGCGAAGAAAAATTTGAATTCATCCTCTCACAATTCTTCAAAGCACCAGCTATAGATGACTCATGTTGTTCCTTGGACATCATTGATAAATGCGTTAAAGAAATGGAGAAACAACAAAACAAATATTCGGAAGCTCTAAAAAATCCTATACCTCCAATTCTTGAAGACGATAATTGGTGTGATGAATACAAGGATGCTAATCTAAGTGAATGTCTCGCGCTAACTCCTGACCCTATGTGTTGCTTAAGGAAACTAGTTGTTGAACTTAAAACATTACCAAAAGATCTAAGATATGAATTCCTAGACACAAAACTCGAACAACCTGACATACTCAACGTAGGTTTAGGACAAATAGAAACGGAAAAATTACTACATGTATTAAGGAAGTACCTGACTGCTTTAGGATATAACATTTCTGATCTAAAAGGAATAATCCATTCAATTTGCATGCATCACATTATGCTTGAGGAAGATTGCAAGACCTCGAGAGCACACCAGAGAAGAATAAACCCAGTTCTAAGTGATGTAGTTAAGAAATAAGTACAAAAGTTATTATAAGAAGGAATCATATATCTGATATCCGACAGTAAATAGGTTAGCCCAGTGCATGTTGTACCAAATAAGGGAGGTGTTACAGTTGCCAGAAACACAAGAGGTGAATCTGTAGCACAACGTACCCAAAATATGCATTGACTATAGAAAGTTAAATAAAGGCACTAGAAAATATCATTTTCCTTTACCTTTCATTGATCAAATGCTCGAACGACTAGCTAAACATTCCCATTTTTGCTATCTGGATGGTTATTCAGGATTTTTTCAAATCCCTATACACCCCGAAAATAAAGAAAAAACTACATTTACCTGTCCTTATGGTACATTTTCCTATAGACGAATGTCGTTTAGACTATGTAATGCTCCCGTAACATTCCAAAGATGCATGATGTCAATTTTCGCTGAATTTATAGACGACATCATGGAAGTATTTATGGATGATTTCTTTGTCTGTGGACAAAGTTTTGAAGGATGCTTATCAAACTTAGAAATGGTACTTAAACGACGTGTAAAAGTAAACCTCGTGTTAAATTGGGAAAAATGTCATTTCATAGTCCTACAAGGAATCGTACTTAGACACATAGTATCCGACAAAGGAATCAAGGTTGACAAAGAAAAAATAGAAAATATAGAAAACCTTCAACCTCCCAAAACCGTGAGAGAAATACAAAGTTTCTTACGACACGCCAGTTTCTACCGACGATTCATTAAATATTTCTCTAAAATTACCAAACCTCTATCTGGCCTGTTAATGGAAGACGCTGAATTCAATTTTGACAACAAATGCTTAAAAGCATTCGAACAATTAAAAATAACTCTTACTACCGCACCTTTTATGCAACCACCTGATTGGGGACTACCTTTCGAAATCATGTGTGATGCTAGCGACTATGTTGTACGCGCATTCTTAGGACAATGAAAAGATAAGAAACTTCATGCGATCTATTACACCAGTAGAACCTTAGATCCTGCATGGATGAACTACGCCACAACCGAAAAGGAACTTTTTGCTGTCGTCTTTGCTCTAGATGAATTATGTTCTTACCTAGTAGGAGCGAAGATAATTATCTATATTGATCATGTTGCGATTAGATACCTATTAATAAAAAAGTATGCCAAACCAAGATTACTCATATGGATCTTACTCCTATAAGAGTTTGATTTAGAAATCAAAGACACAAAAGGCACTGAAAATGTAGTAGCTGATCACTTATCTATACTGGAAGGCTTTAAGCCTGAACAAATTCCTATCAATGATAATTTCCCTTACGAACAACTCATAGCCCAGTTAGAAAACAACATCATTGAACACTCTGTAGCCATTAACAGTAAGAACACCCTACTATGGTACGCTGAGTTTGTTAACTATTTGGTTGCTGGAGTGCTTCCATCGGATCTAACCTATGAACAAAAGAAGAAGTTCTTCCACGATTTTAAACAATATTATTGGGATGACCCTCTGCTATTCAAAATAGGCGACGATGGTATTTTTTTTCAATGTGTCCCTGAAGATGAAATGGAAGAAATTATTTCCCAATGTCATGCTGCTCCCTATGGTGGACATGCGAGCACTTCAAAGACTTGCGCTAAGATTTTACAAGCTGGCCTCTATTGGCCTAACTTATGGAAAGATGTTCACATTACAATTATAAACTGCGATCGATGCCAACAAACTGGTAACATTTCCAGACGCGACGAAATGCCTCAAAAGGGAATTTTAGAAGTAGAAGTCTTTGATGTATGGGGAATTGATTTCATGGGACCTTTCCCATCCTCTTTTGGAAATAAATACATACTCGTTGCTGTTGATTATGTATCAAAATGGATTGAGGTTGTAGCTTTTCCAACAAATGACACACAAATAGTAATCAGGCTCTTTAAAAATATAATTTTTCCCAGATTCAGTGTGCCAAGACTTCTCATCAGTGATGGTGGTTCTCATTTCATTTCGAAAATCTTTGAAAAACTATTAGTAAAATATGGAGTCCTCCATTGTGTAGAAACACCATATCATCCCCAAACAAGTGGACAAGTAGAAGTCTCCAATAGAGAGATTAAGCAAATCTTAGAAAAAACAGTTACCACTTCCAGGAAATATTGGTCGTCCAGATTACACAAAGCATTATGGGCATATAGAACAGCCTATAAGGCACCCATAGGAACCACACCTTTCAAACTAGTTTATGAACAATCATGTCATTTGCCGGTAGAACTATATCATAAAGCTTATTGGTAAATCAAAACCCTTAACTTAAGTTACACTGCCGCAGGAGAAAAGAAAATCTTGGATATCCATGAGCTATAAGAACTTAGACTAGATGCGTATGGAAATGCCAGGATTTATAAAGAAAGAACCAAGAATTGGCACGATAAGCGCATTTATGGAAAAAGGTTAAATGAGGGTGACATACTGCTCCTGTTTAATTCTAGACTTAAATTATTCCCAGGAAAACTTCATTCTAGGTTGTCTGGTTCGTTTGACATAACTAAGGTTTTTCCAAGTGGAGCTATTGAAATCAAGGGAAAATCTAGCAAACAATTTATCATAAATGGGAAGCACTTAAAGCACTATCATTGCATAGAAAAAAGGACTATTCCTCTAGTTTCCATCTTGCAGAGTTACCCGCTCACTCAAGGATCTAACCATCTATTAAAATTGTGTCAAGCTTACGACATAAAACAAAGCGCTTAGTGGGAGACAACCCATGATCTAGTTTTTATTTTGATTAACTGTTTTTAATTTGTTTGCATTTTATTACTTTTCTTTCTTTCCTTTTCATTATAGTATTGCATTATTGATCTATAATGTTATCCACCACTGACTTAACTCTAATTGTCAACTTACTTACAAGCTAACTTAATTTTTAGCTAACAATACTAACTTAAGGTGCAAGAAGTTGACACCATGGATATAGTTTTCAGAGGAAGAGCCCAGAGGAGGCGCTTCGAGGCACTGGCTGCAAGGGAAATGAAACTAACCTTTTATCATGATGGCCCTGCCATGACCGCTTTAGGAATTAGAGTTAGTGTAATGTTTTTGCTAAACCAAGTAGGTTGGGATGCTTCTCCTTTGAGAAGAAGATTTAGTTCTTATAGAAAGATGACCTTAGAATTCCTAAGCTCACTGATCTTTTAACCTGACTATGGTTTAGGGTTCAATAGAGGCCTAATAACTTTTAGAATGTTCGGGATAGAATACCGTTATAATAACATCAAAATTGCTAACCTATTAGGATTTCCTAGTGGCACGCATGTTTTCACCTGTACCCAAGAGAACCATCTTATGGACCGTGAATTAGGATACTTCTGGGATAATATAACCATAGACAACAACCCTGAGCCTGAAAATATGTTTTCTGAAAGTATTCATAACCTTGCTACACTTCCATAAGTTCCTAGCCCACACCCTTTTTGGAAAACCGCAAAACATAACTTCTGTGTCTAGAGATGAGCTCTTTATTATGTATTGTGCCTCTAGAAACCGCCCCGTTAATGCCGCTACCTATATGATGGCCAATTTTGACCATATTGCTCAAACTGATCATGCACCTATCTTGGTGGGAGGTTTAGTAACCATGATAGAAAATGCTATCAGAATGCGTCAGCCACTTTTAGGATTACACCCTCTAGGTAAATTCTGACACATGGATATACGATTTTGTTTCAATACCGTCATTATCCGAAATCTTGGCCCTAGTGAATTTGAGCTTCTAATCAACAACCAGGTCATGCAACTTTTCACCCTGCCTAATCCAAGAACATGTATTCATAATCAAAACAATTGACTTTTTGATCTAGAACAACAACCAAATTCACCTCCCATTTCTTCCGAAACACCTCAAATTTACGACCACAATGATGCCTTCCTCTATGATACCAAAGACTGATCCCAAAACGCCAGCCTTCTATCACCATTTTCCACCCATTGAGCAACTTGCCCATTTGTGTGCTTCCTTTGCCCCAATTGCCTCGACAGCTCCCTCTATTGATCGTGATACCACCTTACTTGCTGTGGAAATTGAGCTAAACTGCTTAAGGGAAGAATTTCACCAAACTGCGCGTTGAGTTTCATGGCTTTACAGACTTAGTAACTGATCAAGTGGACCATATTTTCCATCATATCTATTCCTCAACGCTCAATACTAACAATAGTGGATGACATAGTCTGACATTATGTAATTTCTAGATTTAACTGTTTTCCTGTCTTACATTATATTTACCTTCTGTTTGTATCTTTTATTTCTTAGGCTACTGTTTGGAAGAATTTAAAGTTTATGGATTTTATTAAAATGTTTGGAATGAGATACTTACATTTCTGATATGATTTAAATGTTACACAATTAATCTGCTTCGTGCCGATATAAATTATCTCAATATGCCTAAATGTATGAAGAATTTATAAATTATAAATTTTTATGCAGTGTTGTCCATCACACATTCAGTGACGACCGCCAGCCATTTGCAAAGTATGCCGCTCGACACACATTTTATGCCCCTCGACACATACTTTATTACAATTCCGCTTATCTGTTGAAATAGATAATAGTTTCATTCCTTCATTCTCATCTTCTTCTGAAAGATTAAACCCCATTTAAACCTTTTTCCACATTCCTCACCCATACAGTTCTACATCCATTAAATTTATACAATTATCATTAAACACCAATTCCAAATCCCTGCATTCTCTACTATTTTGTATTTAATCACTTGAGGAACAATTATCCAAACCCACAACTTTTTGTCATATTCCCAAAACCGAACCTTTCCACCTCTCTTGCATATAATTATGTCTCAACTAGTTCAACACACAAGAGCAGAGCCCGACCTATCCAGAATTGTGTTCAGAAACAAAGAAGATGGGGTACACCAAGAAGCTTAGTACCAGAAATGTTATCAAAGTTCAGTCATAGCCACAAGGTATGTTGACGTTAACTGCCTACTTAAGTTGGGATTGTTAGAGAGCGTGCAATGGCTACTTCATGATTCTGACCTATCTTAGGCGTGCACCCTGAACCATCCGACTTATGAATCTTTGACATTGGAATTTTTTAGCTCTTTCTCGTACAACACCCCAGTAGACGATAACATGTATCTCACGGGCACTGGTAACTTTCAGATGTTTAACAACGAATACTCTATGAATCAAGAGACTCTGAGTGACCTGTTGCGTTTTCCTCACGGAGGAGAACTGCACTACCGAATCCCTCCAGAAGTTAATTGGGCATCGACTGTATTCGGTCTATGGAAAGTTCTAATGGGTGAGCGACCTTCAAGTTGGGAGGGTCTTTTTTCTTTATCTATCCATAATCCTTTCATCACATCCTTTCCAACACCATTTTTGGAAGGGAAAACAATAAGAAAGTCAATTCTAAAGAATTGTTCTTCCTGTACTGCACCTTCACGCCTAGTTGGATGATTAATGATAGTGTGTTCCTCTTGGCACACATGCAGTCTCTCTGTGCATGAGGTACTACCCCTTTATGTATTGGAGGTTTAATTACTTCTATAACACTTTCTCTGAACTTGGGGCATAAACTAGCAAATCTGCCTTCACTTCCAACTTTATTCATTGATATTGACAACTGTTGTGCTGGACATCTAATAAAGGCTAGAGATAATGGGAGATGCAATCTCATGGTGCGGAACAAAGTCGTTCCAAGTATTATTTTTCCAAATCCCTAGATTACCAATGTTACGGATACATATAAGTGGTGTTATAATCTTAATGCTCCTACTCCCAGTGAGAATGTTCAAAATGATCAAGCTGGCCCAAGTAATGTTAAGCCAGATGAAATGGAGCAAGTACTTGAGCAAGAATCTCCCCAGCCTGACACCGACCAACGTGCTACCCAAGCTCCTATTGAAAACCTTGTGGGTTCTTCATCAGGGCACCATCCTCGAAGAAGAAGAAATCAGGGATGACCAGCTACTCTTGATGACATTTATGCTAAAATGCTGCACCATAACGAGGTTGAAGCTCAACATTATCAGGGGATGGAAGCATAAAAAAATGAGATGATGCAAGAAGTCCGATAACTTCAAGGAGATCAGCATGACTACGCCTACTGGCATGACCGTAGTATGTCGGAGCTTACTTGAGAGATGCAAGCATTAACTTATCGAGTTGACGAACTGCATGATTTTGTTACTCATGTTGGACTACAGGGATATGGTGTTGATCCTTTCCAAGGAAGAGATGACGCACATGGACAAGCATGAGCACAGGCACGTTGTGGAGCGCGTGGCTGAGGCAACGAATAATCATTCATCTCATTTCCTTCTTCCTTTCTCACCTTACTTTGTTGCATTGAGGATAATGCTCGGTTCAAGTTTGGGGGAGCTAGCTTTACTGCTTTAGTTTTCATTTACCGTTTTCTAAGTAGATTTTCATTACCCAAAATTTCCCTTCAATAAAACAATTTAGTAATATCAAGCAGTTATATGCAAATTTTTCGTTTATTATTCGACTCTCTCACTTTCTTGAGCCATGACAAAAACTTTTACTTGACACATTCAAAGAGTATATAGGTCGCTCACTCTTAAATATATGTTAGAATTTTTTGAGTGAGTTTAAACAAAATCAATACCACCTCAAACTTTAAAGAACCCCGAGTAGGTTATATAAGCAGTCAGCACCGTTTTAAAAACAAACTACGTAGAGGGCCGATGAATATAAGGAATGGTCTTAAATTATTTCCTAAACATCTTGTAATGATTAATTGAAAACATGGAATACGCTAATTAAGTTAGGTGACCCTCACCCGGTCACTTTATCCAACAGTACAGAACCTACATATTATTTATAAAAACCCGATGTAAGTTGGTTCAGAGGTTTCTGGTGCTGAACTTAGTAGGGCGGACTACAATTTGATCCCCTACATCTTGCAATCTGATTAATTAAGGGGATTACCAAATTTATGTACCAGTGCTTAATATGACCATCACTAACCGGCTACTCTACTATGTGAAATAAAATAAAGGGCTTAATGTGATTGCGCTCGAACAAAACGAGTGAAACAAAGTAAAAACGATTATGTTGAGCTATAGTAGCATGACTGGAACTGGTCTATATAAGGAAGGGTTGTCTAGTGTTATTACCATATCTTTGTTGTTGATATTGAGCTTACAATGTTCTAACGAAAACATCACGTAACCACGTACGAATTGATTTATGTTATGTAATTGCATTTAACCTGTGCTTAAAAGATTTCCTTACTGATTATCTGCTTGAGGAAAAGCAAAGGTTCAAGTATAAGGGAGTTTGATAACACGAAAATATATAGCTTATTCGACCTGATTTGCATAAATAAATTTACAATTTTATCTCAATTATGTTGCATTATGTTGGCTTTTCAAGTGTGTTTCAGGTAATTATTCCATTCAAGGCCTATATGATAAGAGGAGAAGAAATGGAAAAGAAATGAGTTAAAAATCAGAAAAATAGAAGAAAAACAAAAGATTTCATATTAGAAGGTTGTGCCCCTCGACACACCTTCCACCCCACCCGACACAACTCCAATTTGTGTTCTCGTCGGCACACAAGCTATTCTGATCGGCACAAAATAAATATGTGTGCCCCACTACACACGTTGCATTCCACTCGGCACAACATGTTTTCTGTTTTATTTTGCGCGAAGATTTCTCCATGATTCCACGAATCTCCAGTGCCAATGACCTGTATTTTTGGAAGGTGAATTTCCTCCTGGTCTTTCTCTACACACGAAATTTTTGGAAGCACGAAGTCACATGCCAAGAATTTCTCAAGAAATTTTTGTTACGAGGAGAGATATAAAAAAGAAGAACAATTACAAGCTCTCTCTCTCACTCTAATTATTTTAGAACACTCTCATCTCTGCTATTTTTACTTTTATTACATTATTCTGCAATTACATTTTTTCCTTCTACGCCATTATTCAGTTTAATGTTCAGTGCTTTGTTTAGAATCTAGGGAGATAAAAACCTTCACCTAAACAACAATAGTTTTCTACACTGGGAAACTATTGCAAGATTAGATTTTCTTCATGGCCTACTGAATTCATTTTAGTTTAATATTTGTTCTACATTCAAGTAGTTTTCCGTAAGAAAATCCTGCCGGAATATTGTGGAGGATTGCTACAAGTACTTAAAGAATTTCATAATTCAGTTTTCATTATTTAATTCCAGGTTTCTTTTAGTTTAACTTTATTACTATTTTTATTTATCAATCATGCTTGCATTATTATATGTCTGTTATTGCTTTATGTTCTTAACAAATAATATGTCCGACTAATCTCCCTGATATCAGTATGTAAAGTCAAAAACCGAAGAAGTTCGATAATAAATTGGCATAAATATTTCATAAAAATACTTTTCTAGTTTGATTTCTAATTTTAATACAAATTATTTTGTTACGAGAGTAAGAAACAAACAAAGAGGCTAAAATCAATAATCACGAGAATGTGAGTTTTTAACCAGATAGTGGTCATCAAACATTGGTTTTAAATACAGCGAGAGCGGTTTGCGATTAATTAAAATCTATTTGTTTTCAAAAAGTAATTTTAAATGTTGAATGAAACAACGAGAGTGATCATTTAAGTTTAATAATATAGTCTGAATCAACAATCACAAGAGTGTGAGATAAAGATTTTTAAACTGATAGTTTCTACTAAATAAGTGTTTTAAATACTCAAAACTATGGCAATGAATCACTGAATTCCCGAAGTTAGACTATTACATACCGGTGTCTCGTTATTAAACATTTCAATTAAGTTTAATATTATTTTTTAGTCTACCCCAAAATCCTAGATTGATTAGCCTTAGCTTCACACGGTATCTTTAGATAACAATATTTCAATTACCAGTCCCCATGGGTTCGACATCTTTTAAAAATACGCAATAAAACTGTGTGCTTGCAGTTAATACACCCGATGGACTCTTACAGTCACGCGATCACATCCATCGGAGTACAAATATCAACAAATAACTATCTCCCATAACGAAGAGACTACCATCCATCAGAGTACAAGTCTCAGTAATGAACTATCCCTCATAATAAAGAGACTACCACCCATCGGAGTAAAAATCTCAACAACAAACTATCCCTCATAATGAAGATACTACCATCCAATCTCAACAACGAGCTATCTCTCATAATAAAGAGACTACCATCCATCAGAGTACAAATCTCAACAATGAACTATCTCCCATAATAAAGAGACTACCATCCATCTGAGTAAAACCTTCTCTGGCATTAACAGACTTACTAAGGTTGTGAAGGATGCTCAAATAAAGAGACCTCCACTTGCCATTATGATAACACTGATGTGAAATGAATCTTGATTTCCTAGGTAAATACCAACATATTTCTGCTGAGGAGATAAAGTCCTCACTAGAAAAATAAATAGACATTATCAATCCATGGAAAGCTTCCTAGAAAGGTCAAAATAACATTGTTATTGGGGACCAAAAATTATAATCAGGAACTAACAGGAGTGAAACAGTCAACCAAGACACCATCCATTTAGGAATAAACTCAAATGGGAATCAAATTCCACTTAGATGATGAGCTGGGTAGGAAAGCTAAAGAAAAATTCTTCCACAAGGGATAACTCAATGGGGAAATTGAAAGGATATATATGTTCTGCTTAAGGTTGATACTCTATTGGAGAGAGGGTAACATAACTCTGCAAAGAGGAAAATATGCCAACAAAACCAACAATGAGTGCAAATGAAACATTAGTTTTAAATGAGTTATGCATTGTTGTGTATGAATGTATGAATGTTATCATGTATATGCTGTCAAAATAAATATATTGCACTGGGGATAAACAAACAAAACCAACTTCGGTAAAGACAACACTCAGCTAAATCACATCCAGGATGAAGATTCCAAAAGAGAGTAAGCACCAATTGAGGAAACAAAGTCCTACTTCACAACTTAACTTCATTGGGAAGAAACATGGTTTGAAAAGATAATAAAAGCATAATCTGATAGTAAGAAAACAAAACATTTCTAGAGATATATAGCGGTAGAAATGTTTAAGACTAAGCCATTGGATTGGCCAGACTTATACAGATCAAATAAAAAATCACAACTGCACTTTATTATTTCAAAAGGAATGGGAAAAGAGAGAATAAACCAAAAGAGGGGGAATGATTCTAGGTAAGGGGGTTGGTTATGCAAAGGAAATTTATTAGCACCCCAAACATCTACGGTACTCCGCAGGAACCTCTTTGAAAAATATGTATATTTTGGCTATAAAATGATGTATAAAATAGGTGGTGGAGGTGAGAAAAGAAGTATATTTATTATTTTTGCACCCGCTGTGGTTGCAAACCTTTAGTGCCTACGTACCACCTTTCATGCAATAGAGGATCAGGGTACACATAGTTCCTCTTTAAAATTTTAAAACACAAGTGTGTTGGTTAATTTTATGAGATAAGACATCATCATCATTGTCCGTGTGGAAAACATACTTACTACCCACAATCATGAGAAAGGAGAATTTGCTTCATCTCAAAGTGGAGGATGTAGCTTGGATTTTAAAATCAACATAACCTTACTCAACACCCAAGTGGCAAATATCTCTCTTCACTACATATTGTAGAAGTATAGTTGTTTGCATCACTACAAGGATTGACAAGAGTCCAATCTTTTGAGAAAATTTTAAAGGTAAAATTATAAAGTGGAAAAATAGTTTGAATGAGGTTGATTGACTTTTAGTCTTCCCACAAAAATGTCAAGGTATTATTAAGTTGAATAAAGTTTATTTATGAAAATGTTTTGAAAATGCATGGACCTAAGTCCAAGTTTATTATGAAAGTGGTTCAAGTTTAGAAACAAGAAGAGTTTTCAAAAGGAGGGAGAAGATTTTTGAAATTAAAGAAGGTGGGAGGAGATGAAGGGACTATGCTAAAGCATAAGGTAAAATTTAGGGAGAAGAACAATCTAACCAACAAGAAGCCAACACTTGACATTATGAGTAAATATAGAATCCCCATTCTTTGGATTTGAAACTAAGCAAAAAATCAATAACCTCTTGAGAAGACCACACTTCAAATGTATTAAGTCTTCACAAAAATTGGACAGAGTAACGACTGTATACAGATGAATTCCAGATTACAGACAAAGTATGTAATCACAATAACCTGCACACAAAACAAACAAACAACCCGATGTATTGAGGTAAACCCCAAGAACTCTAGACAAAATATCAATTAAGGTCACAAGGTCTCCAACATAGGTTAAGGTCTCTAATCCTAAGTCAAAGAAGTCCAATACTCCATAATGCCAAGGATAGTAACCATGTAGTCCAAGTATCATTAATGTTTTTTATGGTTTAAGTTGATTATTAAGTATCTTCAAAAGGAAAAGAAAATATCAAGTGAACAAAATAAAAATGGCATAAAAGTAAATGCTCAAGTGGGCAAAGATGAAAATAGCATGAAATGTAAATGCTAAACTAAATGGTGCATACAGTAAAGGGGAATAAGTTAAAAGCATAAAATAAAGTAAATTGTTAGAAGTTAATGGTTAGTTGGATGACAATCTTGAAACTTGCATTTGGAAATCATTAGAGGATTGGTAGAACCAAAGTCTCTCAACAACAAGTTGCGTTTGCTTTTTGTCAAGTATATCATCCATTTAAGAATCCTCAAGGTAACATTTAATGATCAATGATGTTTAAGTGATCCATGTTGACCAAAATTGATGAAGATCTATTGGAGGATTGGTAGAACCAAAGTCTCCTAACAATGAATCTCAAGGTTATTGGATCAAAGGGTTCAAATCAACATACTTGGGAATGCAAACATAAGTTTGTGCCACAAATGATCATTTTCTCAAATCGGGACAAAATTTAGCGCTATGTTAAGCAATCGTAAGCGTAGTTATATAGAAGTCGCACCTATTTTGAGGCCGGTCAATAGAAATCTATGAACCTCTTATTTTGAGACATGATATAGAAATCATGCTCCAGTAACACTTAGTGCAATAAGAATGGGATGAGATGAAGAGGGGAGGGAAAAATGAATAAACCACATTTGAATCAATATTTTAATCTATTATTAAAATCATTCATCCATTTTTATGGAGTTAGACTCAACACCATAGATCCAATGATATTAACAAAGCTCATGATCAAAAATTCAATCCAAGATTAGCCAGAAAATATACAAAAAATAAAGTTGTATTTAACATATAAAAATAAAGGTTTTAAAAATGATTTTAAAAAATGAAATAAGAGAGAAAAAAGTTAACTATGTTCAAATTAATCAAGAAAAATAAGATAAGGCCATAGAAAAATCAAAAAGGAACTCAAATAATTTTATGATTTTTTTGGCAATTTTTAAAAGTCAGAAACTATTTTTAAACTAATTAAAATTACTTAAATAAATGGAAAATGGATCAAAAATAGTAAACATCAAGATAAAATTCCATAAAATTTCCAAAAAGTCAGAAATGAGAAAAATTATATTTATGAATATTTTCAGAATTTTAAAAATTTCAGAAAGTATTTTTAAAACAATTAAAATAAAGAAAATAAGACAAAAATTATAAAAATACTAAATGTCAAGATAAAAATATGAAAATATTCATAAAATTAGAAATAATTCAAAGTATTTTTGTATATTTTTTCATAATATTTGGATAAAAAAATAAAAGAGTTATGAATTTTTGAAATTTAAAACAATTAAAATATAAAATCAGAAAATAAAAATAAAACCAAAAAGATATGGACCATCAAATCATAGTCAAAACGCGCTAGTATGTTGATCAAGTGGACCTGACGCGCTTTGCTTGATATGGACCTTATTTGAAAATGCATTGGATCAGGAAAAAGACAAACCAATAAAAATAAAACAATTGGCGCGCTATCATAGGCTGAGACGAGACATGTCATCGTCTTCAACCTCCAGACGCCCTGCAATGGAGATTTCACGAGTTTCTTCAAATGGAAAAATTAGAATCCCAGACTAGTATCGTTAGATTCGCCTCTTCAAGACGATCTTAACACCCCCATCGCACCAAATTTATATAAAGTGTGCAACGAGATATGAATCAAAAACTCAAAAAATAGCGAGCACCTTTCAGTTGAGATTTCTCTCAATTCTAAATGGATTTAAAAAATTTAAGAAGCACAAGAATCAGGAGAATGAGTAGAATGGTTAGTGCTTTATTTGGATCCAAATGATGGAAAATTCTACCTTTCAAAGTTCAAGAAGAAAGGTCTGAAACTGGACTTATGTAGCTTGAATTATGGCTCATTTTACTCGGCTTAGGTGTTGGAGAGTTTGTATGATTCTGAAGAATGATGTATGTGCAAAGAATTTATGAAGAAATGGCTTAAATCTCAGAAACTGATTTCAAAAATTTGAAGTTCGTGTCAGGTTTTGGCAGAGTGTATTTTGATCTCAAAGCTTGAAGAAATGAATGAGGGACAATCCTCTATTTATAGGGGAGTGAATGGGATCCTTAAGCGTGTGAAATCATGTAAATTGGAGGGAAATCGTGTGGGTCTGCAACATGAACAAAGTGTGACTTGTCCAACATCAAAACTAGGCTAAATCGTGCATTTCATGATGCTAAACGCCTTTGGAAAGTTGCTAAACATGATTAGAAGAAAAAACACATGGAAAATTTGTGATTAGAAGCCAAAACAAAGATTTGAAAATCTGACTTGTGATGAAACTTCAGTTTCAAGTTACCAAATTCAAATCAATGGCATTCTCAACTAAATGGGTCTTAGGGCATGATTCTTGAAGTTTATAAAGATGAGGTTACAAGATTTGCAATGGGAAAAGAATGGGATAAAATTGTTGCTTGAGCTGAAAGTTGCAGTGAGTCAAAGTTGAGAAAAAGAGGTTGACTTTCTATACTTCGAAAATTTCTAAGTTTTTCTTCAAAAATGACTTATAATGTATTGCATCCAAACATGGCCTTGCACTTGGAATTTTCTCTTGACCAAAAAATATGACATGAATTAGATCTCATAAATGAAATTTTGAGACTTTAACCATTCAAATTATCCAAAAATTGAGATAGTTATGACTTGTTGAAGTTGGAAAAATTCATGAAATAACCTATAATCTTTTGCACCCTTAGGGCATCTTTCATCGATTTTCACACTTTGCACTTTGAAGATGGGTTGAATTTCACACGTTCAAGATCATTGTGGAAAAAGAATGGGTTCAATGTGGTAAAATTTGATCAAGTTATGATCATTTGAAGTCACATGAATGGATTTGAGGGTTCATCTAGAGGACTTGTAATCTCTCTTCATCATCAAGTTTCTTACACACAATATTTCTTTGATACCTTTAAAGTGATTTATTAATAACCCTTTGAAGAGAAGGATGTCTTTGTAATCAATCAAAAATACCAAATTATGAGCAAAATATACCCCTTTGAAGTTCAAAATCCTAGCTCCTAGAGCAAGAAAATACATTGGGGAGAACTTGGCAATTTTAATCAACATTCTTGCACCAATGCTTTTATCTTGCCAATAGAGGTTGTTGAGGATGATAATGAGAAGTTATAGCAACCAACATCACTTCCAAATATTAAGAATTGAAGGAGATATGCACTTTTGATCAATGGAGACAAAAACTTGTCCAATTGAGTCAAACTTCTTTAGTCAACCCTTGTGCTTTTGAGATAATTTTGACAACTTTGAGGCATAATGAATCATGAAATACTTTGTCATTATGTTAATTCAAAACATCTTCCATAGAGGCTTGAATCTCAATAAAGCTTTGTTGAGGAAGGTACAAAGAAGGAACTCATGCATCAAAAAGCTAACTTTGATGGAATGCAATGTGCTTTCACCTACATCAATAACTAAGATGCACATACACTGTATTTGTTAGTTAAAGAGTAATCAAATATAAATGATCACAAAATACAAGACAAGGTGCTTGGTGATTCCCCATAGATCAAGACCAAAGTTATAGAGAGGAAACAAACCCTAGTGTGTGACTTTGTTGTGATTGAATTGATATGATATGATGAAGGAATCTCAGGGGGGAAATTTTGGGTACAACAACTTCCAGTATTTAAGTGTCTTCTAACCGAAGATACGAAGGTTAAAATCTTCGTGTCGACGTGATTGAAGATACTTAAATATAAAACAAGCCCTATTTTTGTCCCTAAGATACAGTGTAATGCTTATGATTATGAATGCAGATGAACAAATCTAAGGGGACGCAAGACACCATTGGGGCTGTAAAAAGTAAAAGGGAAAAAAACTTGACAAGGAAAATAAATCACTGGTAAAGGAAAGATAAGTCTCTGTTGGGGTAACGTTCAAGATAGGATCCAAATCATCTCCAACTCAAGAATTGAAGAGAGAGGGTAGAGGATAACGATGACCGACAGATGACTGCGAACTATCCAAACTTGATGGGATAGCAAAAAAAGTAACGTCGACCCACTAGAGAAAGATATGGTAAGATAATACCAGTAAATCTCAAGATGTATCCAATATTCATAACTGCGAACAGATGAACTTCTATTGGAGTAACAGAATCTCGATGCCAACTTACCTTCCATAATGACAAGGCTACCATCCATCGAAATAAAAATCTCAACAACAAAGTACCTTCCATAATGACAATGCTACCATTCATTGGAGTAACAAAATCTCAACAACAAACTACCTTCCATAATGACAAGGCTACCATCCATCGGAATAAGAATCTCAACAACAGACTACCTTCCATAATGACAAGGCTAACATCTATTGGAGTAACAAAAATCTCAACAACATACTACCTTCCATAATGACAAGGCTACCATCCATTGGAGTACCAAAAATCTCAACAACATACTACCTTCCATAATGATAAGGCTACCATCCATTGGAGTAACAAAATCTAAACAACAGTCTACCTTCCATAATGATAAGGCTACCATCCATTGGAGTAACAAAAATCTCAACAACAAACTACCTTCCATAATGACAAGGCTAGCTTCCATTGGAGTAACAAAAATTTCAACAACAGACTACCTTCCATAATAACAAGGCTACCATCCATTGGAGTAACAAAAATATCAAATAACATACTACCTTCCATAATGACAAGGCTACCATCCATTTGATTAACAAAAATCTCAACAACAGACTACCTTCCATAATGACAAGGCTACCATCCATTGGAGTAACAAAAATATGAATCTTCTTTAGGAATAATCAGATTCACCGGGGAAGTACAGGTTTCTCAAATAAAGAGTCATGCCATTTGCTGCTATAAGGAGGAATTGCAATAAATACTCTCTGAAGAAAGCAAAAGAATGATTTCTTGGGGAAAGAGACGAGACATCCTGGGGAAATGCCAATGTAATTCATATAGAAATTTCTTGTGCAAAATAAATGCACATTCTCAACTGGGATTTAAAGCTTGCAGAAATTAAAATAATACCATTAAGGGTACCCGTTACAACTAGAAATAAATTGGAATGAAGCAGTCAACCCAAATATGCCTTTTGAGAAATAAAATCAAGAGGGAAAATCCATCCCATCCAGACGGAAAGCTGAAAAGGCAGATGGAAAAAAAATCTCCCACGAGGGATAAATCAATGGGGAAATTGAAAGAATGTACACTTTCTGCTTAAGGTTGACATTCTATTGGAGAGAGGATAGTACAACTTTGCAAAACATGATAATATATCAGCAAAATATCAATGAATGAAAATGGGAAATTATTTTCTAAATTCAAACATGCAAATGTATGTGTGAGTTTAGGAATGTCACCATGTATACGCTAACAAAATAGACACAGAACACTGGGGATAACCAGGCAAGGCCACAGATGGGTATAATCAATACTCGGCTAAATCATAATTAGGATGGAATTTCCAAAAGAAAAGTAAGCACCAACTGAGGAAAAAAATTCCTATTTCATAGCTTAACTTTACTGGGGAAGGACAAAATCAAATTAAATGGTGATATAACATCTTCCTCTAAGCTTTAACTGGAAACCAAACCAAATGAACACCAAAAGAGAGTTTGAAGTTCAAATTTTTTCCAGGGTTGACTTCACTAGAGAAGAACAAAATCATCTCGTTGAGACAACAATTGGGGTAGCATACTGATTTCAATGGGGAGGATAATACCATATTGGCGAAGAATACATCAAGATACATCTTCAATAACGAGAGTGATAATTGCACCAACTTCTCTGGGGAGAAAATACAAAAACCTCACAGGGCAACAATTTTAGAAAAATATCTCATCTCAGCGTCACCCGGGGAATTTCAATCACCAGAACAAAAACTTATGGGGATTTTAAATACAATCCAGTACTCGGCGAGAGAAAACCTAAAAAGTTTATAACTAACTCAACACTTATTCAATAAAATACTGCCCTTTCCTGGATGCCGAGAAGATAAACAAAAAGCCAATGCTACTGAAAGGAGACGCTTCGTGAATGAGTCCAATCTCAGCAGGTACAGGGAGACAAGACTTTTTACCAAATGGGTGAAGCCTTCATTGGGGAAACTATGATAGAGTCCTCATTTTATACAAACCTTTGAGTTTTATCTGTCCCTGAGATCACTAATTTTTTCCTCCTTGTACCATAAAATTTTAAATCAATTTGTAAATTCTTTACAAGAATAACTTTGTTATTTAATCTGTTTTCTTTGATCATTACTATCAATAATAAATGAAATCTTTATAAGCTGAATTAAATTAGAATTAGAAAGAATTGGATAAAAGGCTCAAATTTTATTAATAGAATGGTGGCCTGCAAATGGCAAGACTCCATGAATGATTACACAGTTTGGAACATGGTAATATATATTGTAAAAGATACATTGAGTTTCAATGACCACCATTCTCTCTAGAAACTTTGAATTCCTGAGCCCAAACTTTGGTTGAAGAGTAGCAAGATCCAATCAGATTGTTGCTCCATTGATTAAGCCTTGTCTGATGTAGTTACTTGCCAGAAAATCCCTAACTTTTTCCTAGGTTGCCCTTGCGGGTTTTCATCCTACCAGGAATCATTTATTCTGTTTATGTCTCTAACTTTTGCCTAGACCTCCCTTTTGGGTTTTCGGCCTACCGAGACGCTCTTTTTTTCCTAAGCCGCCCTTTCGGGTTTTCGTCTTAGCGAGCTATTCTTTTATTTTTCTAGGCGAAGTATTTCTTGACTGCATCTACATTCACAGGACATGGGAACTCTTCGCCATCCATTGTTTCAAGAATCAATGCACCGCCAGAGAAGGCTTTCTTGACAACATATGGGCCTTCAAAATTGGGAGTCCACTTGCCCCTAAAATCAGTGTTGAAAGACATGATCCTCCTGAGCACGAGGTCGCCTTCTCTGAATTCATGATGTTTGACCTTCTTATCAAAAGCTTTCTTCATTCTCTTTTGGTATAATTGACCATGACATAATGTCGTCATTCTTTTCTCTTCAATTAAATTCAACTAGTCAAACATGTTCTAGACCCATTCAGCCTCCGACAGCTTGGCTTCCATTATTACATGCAAAGAGGGAATTTCAACTTCAATGGGGAGCACTGATTCCATGCCATATACAAGAGAGAACGGGGTTGCCCTTGTTGAAGTGCGTACAAATGTTCGATACCCATGTGTTGTACCCCAAAATTTTCCCTCTCATTTTCACTCAAGACATGCCCATTGAGGTCCCCAACTTGCCCTAGGATGACCAAAAATGGACCAGATAATTCTCCTCCTAAGGCAATGAACCCCCAACTAGGGTTTCAATTTTCATCAAGATGGTTGAGCTCCAAGAGTCTCAAATGCTTCCCTTAGTCCTAATATGTCTTCAAGATCATCCATGCCAAGTTTCATGCTTTGCTCAATAAGTTTGCTCAGTCAAATACTCAAGTATTGGAAAATCAATTGTGTTAGGTCAAAAGTCAATTGTGGCCCATGTACAGTCAAACTTTAAGATTTTTGGTCAACATCAACATTTTGAAGTGATATCCATCATCTGATCAAGGGTTGATCATAATTCCTCAAGAAATGCTCCAAACCCATCAAAAGTCAAAAATGGCAAATTAGGGTTTCTATAGGAAAAGTCAACCAAATTTTGACCAAGCATAACTTTCTCATACTTTATCAGAAATTTTCCAATCAAAGCTAATTTTTAAGAGAATCCAATTCCCTACAACTTCTCTTCATCCCTTAAGTTCAAGAAATGCGGCATTTGAAAAATACAAGCTCAAACATTACAGGTCATTTTCAGAAAGTCAACAAAAGCCACTTTTTGCCAAGACCTTTTACATCAAGATAAAATCTTCAAATGCAAAATTGATCAAAATAGGGATTTAAGTAGACATCTTAATCTTTACAAAAACTCAAAGATCATCATAATGAGATAAATATTGAGCAAGTTATGGCTTGCCCAAGTTGGGAACATTTGGGAATTTTCAAGAATTATGCATTGAGAAAATTTGAAGTTTTAAGGCAAGGGCTCAATTATTTGGAGTTCAAGAATATTCCTAAGTGTATAGAGGACCTCTAAAATTATTCTTGCCATGCCTTGCATTTGTTAACTATTTTATTCATATTTATTTTAATTTATTTCAAATAAATATAAAATAAAATGTATAAAATAATTGGAAATGGGTTTTGAGCTTTGGGTTGATGTTTTGGACAGCCTAGGCCCATAAAATATCGTGCAAAGGTGTCCACATTCATTCAAATTCAAAAACTGATAAGTTTCCTTGTTTTTGGCCAAAGTTACAAATTTCATTCATGGCTTTGAAACGTTTGCTTTAAGGTTGTTTAAACCTTTGTTTTCTTGTCTCCTCATTCCTCTCTATATAAACAAGCATCTAGCAAGCATTTCAAGACGCCTACATAGCCTAGAGAGAGCTCTACCATTTTTGCAAAATTATCAAAAGTGGTAAAAATTCAAAACCCACTCTACAAGTACTTCTGGTTCGAACTAGTAATCATACATTGCTCTTGAGGTTCCCAGGGACTTGTTCTAACCACCCTCAAAGCTTGCAAGGTCCCATATCACCGGATCCAAGCTATCACCGTTTTGGTATAATATCAAATTTGAATCTCTATTTTTATTAAGTTGTTGAATGTTCTAATGTGTGTATATGAGTTCCTGGATATCCTTAGAGCAGGTTACGGAAATTACATGGAATGCATGATCTCAAGAACATGAGATACCATGTACCATCAAGTACTGCTCGCACTGGATCCAAGAATGGGCCTGGGCTTCACAGTTTAGGCTTAGCCAAATTTCATTTGCAACCCCCATTCTACTTCAGCCATCAAGCCCAATCTCTTTTCTTTTTGTTTTATTTAGTTATTTCATTTCTTAATTTTTTTTAATAATAATAATAAAAAACTCACAAAAAAATTAGGAATAGATTTTTTTAATTAAATAATTAATTAATTTAATTAATTAATTAAAACTTTAACCTTTTTCTTAATTAAAAATGAATTAGAATTTAAGTCTAATTACTTTCTTTTCATAATAAAAAAACCACAAAAAATGCTTAGTTTATTTTTCTTAATTTAATTTTCTAAGTAGACTTTAGGATAATTAATTTAATTATTTTTCTTAATCTAACTTTTTTTAAATAAAAACCAACAACAAAAATATTTTCTTTTATGTTTTCAGGCATACTTTCAACTTTTCGCGCGTTTATTTCCTTTTGCATTGTTTATATTATTGTATGTAATGTAATAGATGATAAGTAGACTCTTTTTATTGCTTTATTTTCTTTTCCCAATTTTCTTTGGAATTTAAATCCCCTCCCCAAAGCCATGTAATAGTCTAGATTCATACTTTTCGCATTTTATTTTTCTGTATATATTACTGCTAGTAAATTAGGCGTGCATGACAAGATTAATTAATTAACCGTTAGATCACTAACCTAAAGATAATATAACTGGAAAAAAAACACACTTCTCACATTTGCATCCTTAGGGTATTCCTCACTTGGTTGCCTTTGGAAATGGTCATGTGCCTCGAATGTAGGGATATCTTAGCAAAGACCCTTGGTACTAAAGTCATCAAAAAGATCATGGTCCCTAATGTCCCTCGAGTTGCCTATGAGAAATGATCTTGTTCCTCGATGTTTCTTATATGATGACCGTCCCTTTGGATGCTAAGATATCCTTACATGTTGCCTTCGATGACCAAAACGTCCCTTTTGATAGTCCCTCAACATCCAACGATATGGCTACCTACTCACTAATAGTAGGATAGTATAACGCCCGTAATTTAATTAATTGTTTAATTAAATTATTTTTGGATTAGTTGAGAAATTGTGTTATGATGATAGTTGATGTGTTGTTGTTATTGGATTTAATTATTCTATTATGTTGTGGAATAATATTAGAATAATAATATTATTTGATGTGGGCTTATTTTAAGCACTAGAAGTAGTAGAAAGGGGGTGTAGGAGTTTTAAACCCATTAAGGCATAATAAGAATTATAGGGTTATTATATTAGTTTTTAGAAATAATAAGCAAAAAAAAGAAGTAGTAAGAAGAGAAGGAAATAAGGGTTGGAAGAAGAGAAAGAGGACGTGAAAGTTGCAGAAAAGAAGGAAAAGAGGCAGAACGAAATTCAACAGGAAAAGTCGTGGAGCAACCTTCAATCCAAGGTAAGGGTGGGGTTCTGACTCTACAATAGGGTTTATGATGAGTAGTATGTGGGATTAGATGTGAAACGTTGTCTTGTTTATGATTTGAATGTATATGTTGTTGTATGATGAAGATCAATGATTTAGAGATGAGTAATGATGCCCTAATGCTGTATATTTGATGTAGAAACATAGGATTATTATAATTGATGATTACCTATGATTAGAGGATTTTTTCAGGGCCTAAGGCAGGGAAACCGTAGTGAAAAAGCAGTGAAATTGCAAAAAATATTCATGATAGAATAATATGCGTCGACCGCAAAAGCCATGCATCGATACATGCAGGTTTTTGGACTCAGGATGAGTTGATACGAAGGAGCATGTGTCGATACATGCAGTGTTACAGACTCAGTATGTGTCGATACAAAGGGATTATGCGCCAACTCATGCAGGATTTTAACCCAGTACGCGTCGACTCAAAACATTATGCGTCGACTCGTGTAGTCTGATTTTTGAAGATTTGTTTTTGAAGGCTGTAACTTGAGTTTCTGGACTCCGTTTGAGGTGTCGTTTGAAGCGTTAGATAGCTAACACGATGAAATTCATCCTTAAGGATTAAATTGAAGGATAATAAGAATGATCCTTGTAACCAAATTTAGGACTAGAGTTAGCTTCCCGCGTTAATCGCTATGATGATTTTGTGAAGTATGATGAGGATAAGACGATTATAGATATTGTTTGGTTCATAACAGTAAGATTAATAATGATAATTATGTATTATTACAAAATATTAATGGGTAGAGGTTTGGTAATTTAGAGATAAGCCTAAGATGATTAATTAATTATATGCGTTATCATGTTGTAGGCCTATGGCCAATGTTGCGGGATTGTCGATCTATCATTGTATTATTGTTGTGGCTGAGTTGATGTAAATTATGTTGATGAATTATGTTGATGAAATTATGTTGATGTATTATGCGATGAGTTATGTTGATGGATTTTGTTGATGAATGATGTTGATGAATGATGTTGAGATGCCTCTAACAATTAGCAACTATTAAGATGTAGGATTCTGGCCAACAATGATGTTGTGTTGAGATGTCGTTAATTATGGTTGTTGTTATTACATTCTTGATTGTGTCGCATACATTGCATTTCAAGATGGACCTGATGCTCGTTGAGATGGCATGTATTGGCGAATATTAAGATGAAGGCTTATGCCTTGTTGATGCCTCTATTTATTGGCAATTATTTGAGATGGGAGTTCTTCTCCAATGGTGCCACATGCATTTTCATAGTATTGAGTTGCACTATATGATTGCATAAAGAAATTGTGTATTGATGCGGTAAATGTGTATATTGTTGGTATTCTTTTGTGATTATTTTTGTTTATATGATGAGAAGTGGTGCTGTTATGTGATCTAATTTAATATATTATTTATCATACGTTTTGTTATATTGTTAGATATCTCACCCCTTCTGTTTGAATGTTACCCTTACGTTGGTAACGTGCAGGTAATCCAGAGTGAAGGCAGTATACCTTCGGTAGTTCGAGTCAGTGTCATTGCTCTGATACGTAACTCTCGGGGGGATGAATGCTGGTTGCTTTTAGTTATTGATCATTCCAGTTGTTAAACTTTAATTTGTTTGTTGCTAAGTATGCATTATTTTGAACTTGTTGAAATTGTTGGACAAAGATGTTACTAAGATTCTGCTGTGTAGTTATTCAAGTTGTTGAATTAAGAGATTGAATTATTATGCTGATGGTTCATCCGAAGTTTTAAAGTGTTATGTATCCACGTTGAATGGAATGTGTTTTTGAAGTTGAATTTGTGGCATCCTGATTCAGTTGCATGAATTTTTATGACTCTGATTTACATTTATAATTGTCGGGTAGAATTGGGGTGTTACAAAGTTGGTATCAGAGCCTGGTTAGTCCGTCCAACCAAGTTGTCGAGTCGTAGTTATCTAAAAATAGAGTATTGTTAATTTGAGTTCTAACCGTTGTTTATGTTGTAGTGATAAGTTGAGATGGATGGAAGGAATGATGCTGCACTTGCTTCTGCTCTAGAAGTAATGGCGCATGCGATGGAGAATTAGCTGAATGTTGACTGGAGTGCTGGATCTCGTAGTTTGGTGACTTTCCAGAGAGAGAATCCGACTACCTTCAAGGGAAAGTATGATCCTCACGGAGCGTTGGATTGGTTGAAAGAGATTGAGAGAATCTTCTGCGTGATGGAATGCAGTCCAGTGCAGAAGGTTCGATATGGTACTCATATGCTAGCAGTTGAGGCTGATGACTGGTGGCTAGAGACTTGTCAAAGAATGGAAGATGCAGGTGAAAATGTCACTTGGGCCGTGTTCCATAGGGAATTTCTGAGGAAGTAATTTCCTGAAGATGTTCGTTGTAAGAAGGAGATTGAATTCCTTGAGCTGAAGTAAGGGAATATGTCGGTTGTTGAGTATGATGCAAAATTTACTGAGTTGTCTAAGTTTTATCAGCACTACGGTGAGGCAGATGCTGATTTTTTGAAGTGTATCAAGTTTGAGAGAAGGTTGCGCCCAGAGATCAAGAAGGCAGTTGGATACCAGAAGATCTATGTCTTTGCTGATTTGGTTGATAGTTCCAGAATTTATGAAGAGGATAATAATGCTCATTACAAGATTATCAGTGAGAAGAGGGGTAAGTACCAACAGAATCATGGTAAGCCTTATGATACCCCAACTGGTAAAGGTAAACAGAAAGCTTCTCGGGTTCAAAGGATTAGTGGGGGAGATGCTCCTGCTAGTGTGGTTTATTTAAAATGTGGGAAACCTGGGCATAAGAGTAATGTGTGTACTGCTGAAGTAAAGAGGTGTTTACGTTGTGATAAGAACAAACATGTTGTATCTGAGTGCAATTATAAGGATGTGATTTGTTTCAATTGTAGTGAAGAAGGGCACATTGGTAGTTAGTGTTAGAAACCCAAGAGGGCGCAAACAAGTGGAAAAATGTTTGCTTTGGTTGAGGATCAGGAAGCTGCTGAGGATAAACATATCAGAGGTACATGTTTCATTAATAGTACTCCTTTAATTACTATTATTGATACTAATGCTACTCATTGTTTTACTGCTGCTGATTGTGTTGAAAGACTGGGTCTTATGTTATCTTCTATGAATGGATAAATGGTCGTCGACACTCCAGCAAAAGGGTCGGTGACTGCTTCTTTTGTGTGTTTAAAGTGTCCCTTGTCGATCTTCGATAGATACTTTTCTGTTGATTTGGTTTGTTTACCGTTAAGAGGGTTGGATGTGATTTTGGGTATGAACTGCTTAGAGCATAACTAGGTTTATAACTGTTATGATAAGTCTGTGAGGTTTTCTACTCCTGAAGAAGAGGAAGATAGTCTATTGTCTGCTAGACAGTTGAGGAAGTTTATGCAAGAAGAAGTAGATATGTTCTCGTTGATGGTGTCACTATTTGTAGAGACTCAAGCTATAATTGAGGAATTGCAGGTGGTGTGTGAATTTCCTGAAGTTTTCCCTGATGAAATTCCTGATGTACCATTGGAGAGGGAAGTTGAATTTGCAATTGATCTTGTACCCGGTACCAGACCTGTGTCTATGGCACCATACAGGATGTCTGCATCTGAATTGTCATAGTTAAAGAAGCAATTGGAAGAGTTACTTGAAAAGAAGTTTGTAAGACCAAGTGTATCTCCGTAGAGAGCTCCAGTGTTGTTAGTAAAGAAGAAAGATGGAAGTATGAGGCTTTTTGTTGATTATAGACAACTGAATAAAGTGACAATTAAGAATAAGTATCCGCTTCCAAGAATAGATGACTTGATGGACCAATTGGTAGATGCTCGTGTGTTTAATAAGATTGATTTGAGGTCGGGTTACCATCAGATTAAAGTGAAGGATGAAGATATCCAGAAGACGGCTTTCAGAATGCGTTATGGACATTATGAGTATTCGGTGATGCCTTTCAGTGTTACTAATGCGCCGGGAGTATTCATGGAATACATGAATCATATCTTTCATACTTATTTGGATCGGTTCGTGGTGGTGTTTATTGATGATATTTTGATTTACTCTAAGTCAGAAGAAGAGCATGCAAAACACTTAAGAGTAGTATTACCAGTTTTGAAAGAGAAGAAGTTGTATGCAAAGTTTTCTAAGTGTGAGTTCTGGTTAAAGGAGGTTAGTTTTCTTGGTCATGTAATCTCAGGTAGTGACATTGCTGTAGATCCATTGAAGGTTGATGTTGTGTTGCAATGGGAAACATCGAAGTCAGCTACTGAGATTAGAAGCTTTTTGGGATTAGCTGGTTACTATAGGAGGTTTATCAAAGGTTTTTCTAAGTTGGAACTTCTGTTGACTAAATTGACTTGTAAAGGTAGAGCTTTTGTATGGGATGTTCAGTGCGAAGAAAGTTTTACAGAATTGAAGAAGAGATCGACGTCGGCTTCAATTTTGACGTTACCTAATCTAGAAGAGCCTTTCGTGGTATATTGTGATGCTTCTAAGATGGGTTTAGGAGGTGTGCTTATGCAGAATGATAAGGTAGTTGCTTATGCGTCAAGGCAGTTGAGGACTCATGAGAAGAACTATCCTACTCATGATTTAGAACTTGCTGCAATGGTCTTTTGGTTGAATATTTGGAGGCATTATCTTTATGGTTCTAGATTTGAAGTGTTTAGTGTCCATAAGAGCTTAAAGTATTTATTCAATCAGAAGGAGTTGAGTATGAGGCAACAAAGATGGTTCGAATTGTTAAAGGATTATGATTTCGGTTTGAATTATCATCCAGGAAAAGCGAATGTGGTAGCCGATGCGTTGAGCCGAAATACTTTACATATGTCGGTAATGATGGTTAAAGAGTTGGAATTAATTGAACAATTCAAAGATATGAGCTTAGTTTGCAAGGTGACGCTGCATAGTGTTATGTTGGGTATGTTGAAGATTAATAATGAATTTTTAGACATTATCAGAGAAGCTCAGAAGTTGGATGTGAAACTGGTAGATTTGATGGTTGAGATCGATCAGTATGAGAATAATGATTTTAAGCTAGATGCGCAAGGTGTGTTGAGATTTTGTAACCGGATTTGTATTCCTGATGATACTGAGATGAAGAAAGTGATACTTGAAGAGAGTCATAGAAGTTAGTTGAGTATTAATCCAGGAGCTACAAAGATGTATCAAGACTTGAAAGGTTTGTTTTGGTGGCCTGGAATGAAGAGTGACGTGGCTCAGTTTGTGTATTCATGTTTGACTTGTCAGAAGTCTAAAGTTGAACATCAGAAGCCTGCAAGGTTGATGCAACCGTTAGAAGTTCCAGAATGGAAATGGGATGGAATTTCGATGGAATTTGTGACGGGGTTACCTAATACTATAAGAGGACATGATTCAATTTGGGTGATTGTTGATAGGCTTAGGAAGTCGACTCATTTTATTCCTATTAACATCAGTGTTCCAGTGTCGAAGTTGGCTGAGATTTACACTAGTGTGATTGTGAAGCTGCATGGTGTTCCTTTGTGCATTGTGTCGGATAGAGATCCAAGATTTACTTCTGATTTTTGGAAAAGTTTGCAAGAAGCATTGGGTTCTAAGTTGAGGTTGAGTTCGGCGTATCACCTTCAGACAGATGGTCAGACTAAACGGACTATCCAATCGTTTAAAGACTTGCTGAGGGCATGTGTTCTTGAGCAGGGAGGTTTGTGGGATACTTATCTTCCGTTGATAGAGTTCACTTATAATAACAGTTACCATTCTAGAATTGGGATGGAACCTTTTGAAGCGTTGTATGGTCGAAGATGTAGAACTCCTTTGTGTTGGCATGAATCTAGTGAAAGTGTAATACTTAGACCTGAACTTGTTCGTGAGACTAATGAGAAGGTGAAGTTGATTCGAGAAAAGATGAAAGCTTCCCAAAGTAGACAGAAGAGTTATCATGACAAGTGAAGGAAAGATTTAGAATTTCAAGCGGATGACCATGTGTTTTTGAGAGTTACACCTGTGAATGGTGTTGGGCGAGCATTGCAGTCTAAGAAGCTCACTTCTCGTTTTATTGGACCATATCAGATTTCAGAGAGAGTGGGGAATGTTGCTTATAGAGTTGATTTATCGCCTAATCTTTCGAATTTGCATGATGTGTTTCATGTGTCACTACTCTAGAAGTATACTTTAGATCCATCTCATGTGATTCATATGGATGATGTGTAAGCACGAGATAACCTTATAGTGGAGACGATGCCTGTGCGTATCGCAGATCGTGAAATAAAGACCCTAAGGGGCAAATAGATTGCTTTGGTTAAAGTGGTTTGGCTGGGAGCTTCCGGAGAAAGCATGAGTTGGGAGTTGGAGAGCAAGATGCGAGACTCCTATCCTGAGTTGTTTGATTAAGGTAAATTTTCGAGGACGAAAATATTCTAAGTGGGGGAGAGTTGTAACTCCCGTAATTTAATTAATTATTTAATTAAATTATTTTTGGATTAGTTGTGAAGTTGTGTTATGATGATAGTTGATGTGTTGTTGTTATTGGATTTAATTATTATATTAAGTTGTGGAATAATATTAGAATAATAATATTATTTGATGTGGGCTTATTTTAAGGACTAGAAGTAGTAGAAAGGGGGTGTATGATTTTTAAGCCCATTAAGGCATAATAAGAATTATAGGGTTATTATATTAGTTTTTAGAAATAATAAGGAAAAAGAAGAAGCAGTAAGAAGAGAAGGAAATAAGGGTTGGAAGAAGAGAAAGAGAACGTGAAAGTTTCAGAAAAGAAGGAAAAGAGGCTGAACGGAATTCAACCGGAAAAGTCGTGGAGCAACCTTCAATCTAAGGTAAGGGTGGGGTTCTGACTCTATAATATGATTTATGATGAGTAGTATGTGGGATTAGATGTGAAAGGTTGTCTTGTTTATGATTTGAATGTATATGTTGTTGTATGATGAAGATCAATGATTTAGAGATGAGTAATGATGCCCTAATGTTGTATATTTGATGTAGAAACATAGGATTATTATAATTGATGATTATCTATGATTAGAGAATTTTTTTAGGGCCTAAGGAAGGGAAACCGTAGTAAAAGCGCAGTGAAATCGCAGAAAATATTCATGACAGAATAGTATGCATCGACCGCAAAAGCCATGCGTCGATACATGCAGGTTTTTGGACTCAGGATGAGTCGATACGAAGGAGAATGCGTCGATACATGTGGTGTTGCAGACTCAGTATGATTCGATACAAAGGGATTTCGCATCGACTCATGCAGGATTTTAACCCAGTACGCTTCGACTCAAAACATTATGCGTCGACTCATGTAGTCTGCTTTTTGGCAGATTTGTTTCCGAAGGTTGTAACTTGAGTTTCCGGACTCCGTTTAAGGTGTCGTTTGAAGTGTTGGATAGATAACATGATGAACTTATACTTAAGGATTAAAATGAAGGATAATAAGAATAATCCTAGTAACCCAATTTAGGACTAGAGTTAGCTTCCCACGTTAATCCCTATGATGATTTTCTGAAGTATGATGAGGATAAGACGATTATAGATTATTGTTTGGTTCATAAAAGTAAGATTGATGATGATAATGATGTAGTATTACAAAATAGTAATGGGTAGAGGTTTTGTAATTTATAGATAAGCCTTAGATGATTAATTAATTATAGGCATTATCATGTTGTAGGCATATGGCCAATGTTGTGGGATTGTCGATCTATCATTGTATTATTGTTGTGGCTGAGTTGCTATAAAATTATGTTGATGAATTACGTTGATGAAATTATGTTTATGAATTATGCGATGAATTATGTTGATGGATTATTTTGATGAATGATGTTGATGAATGATGTTGAGATGCCTCTAATAACTGGAAGCTATTAAGATGTAGGCTTATGGCCAACGATGATGTTGTGTTGAGATGTCGTTAATTATGGTTGTTGTTATTACATTCATGATTGTGTCGCATACATTAAATTTCAAGATGAAGCCGATGCTCGTTAAGATGGCTTGTATTGGCGAATATTAATATGAAGGCTTATGCCTTGTTGATGCCTCTATTTATTGGAAATTATTTGAGATGGGAGTTCTGCTCCAATGGTACCACATGCATTTGCATAGTATTGAGTCGCATTATATGATTGCATAAAGAAGTCGTGTATTAATGTGATAAATCTGTATATTGTTGGTATTCTGTTGCGATTATTGTTGTTTATACAATGAGAAGTGGTGATGTAATATGATCTAATTTAATATATTATTTATCATATGTTTTATTATATTGTTAGATATCTCACCCCTTCTGTTTGAATGTTACCCTTACAATGGTAACGTGCAGGTAATCCAGAGTGAAGGCAGTATACCTTCGGTAGTTCGAGTCAATGTCATTGCTCTGATACGTAACACTCGGGGGGATGAATGCTTGTTGCTTTTAGTTATTTATCATTTCAGTTGTTGAACTTTAATTCGTTTATTTCTAAGTATGCATTATTTTGAAGTTGTTGTAATCATTGGACAAAGATGTTACTATGATTCCGCTGTATAATTATTCAGGTTGTTGAATTAAGAGATTAAACTATTAGGCTAATGATTCATCCAGAGTTTTAAAGTGTTATGTATCCACGTTGAATGCAATGTGTTTTTGAAGTTGAATTTGTGGCATCCTAATTCAGTTGCATGAATTTTTATGACTCTGATTTACATTTATAATTGTCGGGTAGAATTGGGGTGTTACAGATAGCACTATCTAAAGGGTAGGAGGAACATAACATCATTTTTCGAGTAGGTAGATTGTTCTTAATTACTTGCTCAAATCTGAATCTTTCACACTTACACACTTTTCAAAAACTATTTTCAAAAATGCTTTATCACACTCTTGAGAACTGATACAAGAGTTACCTCAAAGCAAACAAAAACTTTCAAAACACACAAACACACAAACAATTTTCAAAATGAGGAAGTACCTAAGAGCCCGTGGAAAACCACGGATGGAAAGGGTGCTAACACCTTCCCTTTCCATAATCTACCCCCTTACTCAGAAAATCTCGAAAAAAAGGTATTTTTCTGTTCTTTTCACCCTTTCCTTTGTTGGATAAAAGAAAAGTCGGTGGTGACTCTTGCTTACCGTGACATTTGCGATCAAAAAACGCAAAACCAATATTAACAGTCGGTTCTGCCACTGTATCACAAAACTGGTGACTTTGCTGGGGAAAATTATAAAGTGGGGTTTACCTTAGGGTCTAGATCATTTTGCTTTTATGTTTGTTTTGATTGTTTTACTTTTAAGGGTACTGTTTGGGTTACTATAGATCCTACACCCGGATATGGGGATAACTTTTAGGTAAGTAGCAATAGATCGTGGAAACTATACGGGATATACCGACATGGTTGAAGCGATGGCTACATTGATGCGACACTTTGGTTGGTACCGGTGGCCCTTTAGTTAATCAAGGAGGATACGAGGCCGCTGCATGGTGTTATGTAGCATCAACTGACCTTAAAACCTTTAAATGAACAACTTGGACATTAGGACGTAGCGAGATGGCCATCTTTAGTGTATTCCCATAGTCGGCAGATACTCGATGCTACACTCATTGAGATTTGACTCTTGAGTTTTGTTTGGTTGTGAGTCAGTCGCCTATCAAACGGAACTTGTGGGAAAGATCAGTGATATTGAGACCCGTTAGAACCCGAATACTATTTATAGGACAGGTTGAACCAATCCAACATCAAGAGGGTATTACCTTGAAACCCATGCAAGCCTTAAACCTAAGGTCTTTAGTGTGATTTGCTTGTGCTTGATATATATGTGATTTCTTAGCATAATCATGACATCATAACATCATGCTACAACATTTCCTTAACCATTTCAAGGATATCAAGGGTTTGTGATGCAGGTTATGGTAAATCAGACGTCTAGCAAGGGGAAAAGGGGATTTATTTTCCTCTAGCCAATGCCGTTAAAAAATTAAAACTCAACAACTTGAGTCATGGGCTATGAGCCACTTGATATGGTGAGCTTGACTCTCGTAGAAGGACACTCAATGATACGAAGTTCTTCAATCAAAGCTGCAAATTTCAACTTCTAACATTTTCTTGTTTACCCCGAGAAATCCTTGAAAACATTGCATATATATCATACATATCATTGCATAAGCAGGTTTCAAAGAAGGTTTCTCATCCTCTTTGCTGTTTATTTCAGCAATGGCTCTAGAACAAACAGTGAAGGATCTATAAACTCAAAATTCCTAGTTTCAACAGATGATCATGGCTCTGACAAAGGAGCAAGAAGAACTGAAAACCCTGCTTATTAAAGAAAAGAAGAAGCCAGGTAAGCCAACTGGTTTAGTGAATCTGGGAAGAAGGATCAGAGGACCAGTGAGGTGAGCCTCTTAATTGGTAACTTCATCAAAGGAAGGAGGCAGTCAAGAAGAGGAAACAAAAGGGGAAGAATCCAGTCCAAAATAATCCAATGATGAATCTGACTATGATGAGGAACAATATCCTCCTGCTGATAAAAATACAAACAGCTGGAGGATTGTTTAAATGCAGTGGAGGTCAGAAAGGTATCGGGTCTGGACTTCTAGGAGCTGGGTTTAGTCTCTAGGGTTGTCATCCTGCAAAAGTTCAAGGTGCCTGTATTCTCCAAATATTATGGGGTTTCATTTCCCAAGATGCACCTCCGATCTTATGTGAGGAAGATTCATCCTCACACTATTGACAAGGACTTATGGGTCCACTTCTTTCAAGATAGTTTGTCCGGAACTCAACTAGAATGGTTCTACCAGCTGGAAGGGACCAACATTCGTAATTGGGAAGACTTGGCTGCTGCTTTCTACAAGTAGTATCAGTACGATGCAGACCTTGCTCCTACCCGTACACAAATCCAAAGTATGTCCATGGGTTCGAGCGAGGGATTTAAAGATTATGCTCAAAAGTGGAGGGACTTAGAGGGAAGAGTTCAACCTCCCCTGTATGATAGGGAGCTAGTGGATATGTTTCTGGGTACCCTGTCTGGTCCATTTTTCAATCACCTGATTGGAAGCTCCTCAGCTGGCTTCAATGAATTGATCTTGATATGATAAAGAGTGGAAGCTGGAATTAGGAGTGGTAAGATCCAGAAGGATGCATCCTCCAGTGCAGCAAGGAAGCCATTTTATAGGAAGAAAGAGGTTAGTGATGTGTACAGTCAAAGGAATCAGGACATAACTGAACACCGTCCAGCGGTAAGGGCTGTTATGATCTCTAAACCTGCACCTACTCAACAACCGAACAATCAGCCTAGAACAGAAAGGCCTGTAAGACAATTTACCTGGATAAACATGACTATGTCTCAGGTTTTGCCACAATTATTGAAGTCCAATATGGTCACTCTGAAGGAAGCTCCGAAGAATCCTAATACTGCCTCTCCCTGCTACAATCCAAATGCTCGATGCGCCTACAATTCTGAGACTCTGGGGCATGACACAAACGACTGCTGGGCTTTGAAGAACAAGGTGCAGGATCTGATTGAGGTAAAGGAGATTGAATTCGATCCCCCTAAGACTCCCAACATCATAACTGCACCCATGCCCAAGCACGACTCGGGAATCAATGTTATTGATGTTGTCTCCGCCATGGAAGATACCGATAATGAGTATGATGTGGATAGCTGGATCTTCCCTACTACCAACGGTGGACCCAGTAACTGGACATGAAAAGACTTTGTACCAATAAATTTTATTCAGAAGTAATTGCCTTTATTGTTTTTGGATGTGTAATAAATAATATAATATTTATGGCCATGTGTCTTACCCGGGGCACAATGGTTTATTTGTGAGGGTTATCATGTTTCATTTTCATATGGCATTAATAATGGCTTAGACGTTTATTGCATACAAATTTGGTGCTCTCTGTTTTTCTTTTCTGCTTTTACTTTGTCTATACAGCTATGCTCTTACACACACTCACGTATCAATTGCAAATCCATGTCCACTCTGGATCCCATTGATAATAGTTCTGCTATTGCCGATTATGACTTCGAAAATCCGATCAACCAAGCCGAGGACGAAGGTGAGAAAGATTGTGAGGTACCAGGAGAACTTGCTAGGTTGTTACAGCAGGAAGAGAGGGAAATACAACCTCATGAATAGCCAGTTGAGACAATAAACTTGGGCACATAAGAGGACGGGAAAGAAGTCAAAATAGGTGCAAATCTGGAGCTTAGTGTCAAACAACGATTGAAAAAAATGTTGCATGATTATGTCGAGATTTTTGCCTGGTCGTATAAAGACATGTCAGGACTAGACACGGATATTGTGGTTCATCGTATGCCAACTAAAGAAGATTGTCCTCCGGTAAAGCAAAAGGTCCGTCATATGCGCTCTGAAATGTCAGAGAAGATCAAAGCAGAGGTTATGAAACAGTTCAACGCTGGGTTCCTAGCTGTCACTTCTTACCCCCAATGGGTTGCTAATGTAGTCTGGGTGCCTAAAAAGGATGGCAAAGTATGGATGTGTGTGGACTACCGAGATTTTAATAGGACAAGCCCCAAGGATGAATTTCCTCTCCCCTACATTGACGTTCTGGTTGATAACACCACGCAGCACAAGATCTTTTCCTTCATGGACAGTTTCTCTGGTTACAATCAGATCAAGATAGCACCCGAAGACATGGAGAAGAAAACCTTTGTCACACAATAGGGCACTTTCTGTTACAGAGTGATGTCGTTTGGGTTGAAGAACGCCGGGGCAACCTATCAGCGAGCCATGGTAGCTTTATTTCACGAAATAATTCACCATGAAATAGAGGTTTATGTTGATGACATGATAGCCAGGTCTCAAACCGAGGAAGAGCATCTTGATCATCTACAAAAGTTGTTTGATAGGTTGAACACGTACAAGCTGAGGTTAAACCCGAACAAGTGCACCTTTGGGGTAAGGTCTGATAAACTGCTAAGTTTCATTGTCAGTGACAAGGGCATTCAGGTAGAACCTACAAAAGTGAAGGCTATACAAGAGATGCCGGCTCCTTGCACTGAGAAGGAGGTCAGAGGCTTCTTAGGACACCTAAATTACATTGCCAGGTTCATTTCCAATTTAACTGCTACTTGTGAGCCAATCTTCAAACTCCTGAAGAAAGATCAAGTGGTAAAGTGGAATGATGAATGCCAGACCGCCTTCGAGATAATTAAGGAATACCTTTAAGAGCCTGCAATTCTGATGCCTCTGATTGAAGGGAGACCTTTGATAATGTACTTAACAGTGTTAGATAATTCAATGGGGTGTGTGATGGGGAAGCATGACGAGTCCAGTCAAAAAGAGAATGCAACATACTACCTTAAAAAAAGTTTACCGATTGTGAGACAAGATACTCACTGCTCAAGAAAACTTGACGCCCTTTGGCATGGGCTGATCGTCGACTGAGACAGTATATGTTGACCCATACCATTTTGTTGATATCTAAGATGGACCCGATCAAGTACATCTTCGAGAAGCCCGCTCTCTCCGGAAGAATAGCAAGATGGCAAATTATCTTGACTAAATACGATATCCAATACACGACCCAAAAAGCAATCATGGGAAGTGTTCTAGCTGATCATTTGGCTCATCAGGCTGTAGATGACTACCAATCCATGAACTTTGAATTCCCGGATGAGAACATTATGTTAGTGACTGACTGTGAAGAACCTGGACCGGATGAAGGACTTGAGGAAGGATCCCGATGGACTATGGTTATTGATGGAGCCTCCAACGCACTCGGCAATGGCATCGGTGTTGTAATCATATCTCTTGAAGGTTGTCATACTCCTTTCACCACCAGATTATGTTTCAACTGTACCAACAATATGGCAGAGTATGAAGCATGCATTATGGGTCTCAAAGTGGCTATTGACCTAAGGATCAAGTTCTTGAGTGTATTCGGGGATTCAGCCTTGGTAATAAGCCAAATCAAAGGAGAGTGGGGCACGAAGCACCCAAATATCATCCCTTGCAAAGAGCATGTGTTAACATTGCTTCCACACTTTGAGGAAGTCACCTTTGAACATTTTCCACAAGAAGAGAACCAGTTAGCGGACGCGTTAGCTACTATGTCATCTATGTTCAAGGTCAAGTGGGACAACGAGGCTCCTCAGATCACTATTGAAAGGTTGGATGAACAAGCATACTGCTGTGAGATTGATGCTGAAGAAGTAGCAGACAAACATTGGTTCCATGAAGTGAAAAGTTATCTCGAGGCTCAAGAATATCCCGAGGGGGCGTCTGTCAATGATAAGAAGTTTCTGAGAAGGTTCTCGGAAAAGGTCTTCCTCAGTAATGGAATCCTCTACAAGCACAACCATGACTCTACTTTGCTTCGATGCGTAGACAAGACCGAAGCAGAAAGGATCATGGAAGATTTACACGAAGGTACCTTTGGCACCCACTCTAGTGGACACACCATGGCTAAAAAGATCCTATGGGCGGGATACTATTGGTCCACTATGGAAGCAGACTGTTATCAGCATTCTCAAACTTGTCACAAATGCCAGATCTATGCTGATAAAGTGAATGTACCTCTGGATCCCTTGAATGTCTTGATGGCTCCCTAGCTCTTTGCAATGTGGGGCATTGACATGATCAGAGAGATTAGGCCTACCGCTTTCAATGGGTATCGCTTCATTCTAGTGGCCATTGATTACTTCACGAAGTGGGTAGAGGTTGCCTCTTTTGCTACTGTTACCAAGATTGTTATGGCGCAGTTTATCAAGTATAACTTGATTTGTCAGTATGGTGTGCCAGAGAGAATCATCACAGACAATGGTACAAATCTCAATAATACAATGATCACCGAACTCTATAAACAATTCAAAATCCAGCTTCATAATTCTTCCCTTACCGGACGAAGATGATTGGCACTGCGGAGGCTGCTAACTAGAATATAAAGAAAATCATACAAAAGATGATAGTGACATACAAAGACTGGCATGAGATGTTACCATTTACTCTTCATGGTTACCGTACCTTAGCACGCACGTCAACAGGGGAAACACCTTATTCTCGGGTGTATGGTATGGAGGTTGTCCTGCCTATTGAGGTCCAGATCCCTTCTTTAAGGATCATGAAGGATACGGGTTTGAACGAAGACGATTGGATCAAGACTCGACCTGATCAACTGAATCTGATTGATGAGAAAAGGCTTACTGCTCTCAATCATGGTCAAATGTATCAAAAACGAATGATCAAGGTTTCAACAAAAAAGTCAGACGTCAAGTTTATCAAGTGGGTGATCTGGTAATCAAGCGCATCATACTGCCGCAAAGTGATCCCAGGGGCAAATGGACTCCCAGATACGAAGGGCTATTTGTGATCAAAAGCATATTTTCTGTTGGAGCCATGATTCTGACCACCATGGACGCTGACGACCTTTCTCACCTTGTTAATGTGGACATAGTGAAAAGATACTACGCATAGATAAAGACCCGCTAGGTTGACTGGCCCAGGAAAAAATAAGGGCATCCCGGCGAACCAAAAGGTTTCGGGAAAAAATTAGGGATAAAAACAAAAAAAAAAATTGTACACCCGGCAAGTCGAAAACCTGAAAAGGCGGCTTGGGCAAAAAAGGGTATCCCGGTGGACTGAAAACCCGAAAGGACGGTCCAGGAAAAAGTTAGGGATTTGAAGCGTATCACTATGTCCCATTGGATCACATTGCGATCAGACTTCAATATTAATAATCAAGGTCAAACGGTACCGATCAATCCAGTCAGCTTCAGACAAGTAGCAAAGTGATGAGACACTTGAAGACATAAGGGCAATAGCAGAATTGAAACCCAATTGGATTATTACACATAGCTGTTTTCTTCTCTTTGTACACTATTTTGTATAGTTTTCACTCTAACGGCGGTGTTTTCCTACTAGAACATCAGTCTCTTTGTACAAAATGTCTGTTATAGGCGAACTTAAAAAAAAATCAATACAAATCATTCCTTGAAAGTACAAAACTATTTGTTTTTCTTTTTTCTGTTTTGTTTTGCAAAACCGTCCAATGACTTATTTTTGACATACGCATTTAAATATGATCACTTTTCACAAATATTTGCATAAAAAATAGAAAGACAGTTGCTAATGACTTTAAGAAACGAGGCAAAGTCTAAAAAAAATTTGCAGTCCTGACAGTTACTCTTTCCAGCAGGTACAGGGGCGGAGACAGTTTGAGACAAAATCGCCATTACATACGACCCCGTGACATCTATGTTCCCCAAAGAGTAGAAACAACCAAGTTCTGGTCTCCTTCTTCCCCAAGAAGGAATTACCTACTCCAACTGAAATCTGTATCCCCAGATGAGTTTTATAATTTCAAACACTTCGTAAAACCTCCTCCCGAGTAGAGTTTATTTCTCCAACTGCGGAAGCTCATTCCCCAACATAGTTTATTTCTCTACATCGGCAAAATCTTACAATAAAGCATCCTCCCTCCACAGAGTTATTCTCAAGCAGAGTCAATCCCCGACATAGTATTCTCAAACAAAAAGAGGAAATCCCCGCCAAATCATATCCATCCATCATCCCCAACGGAAATGAAGGATTCAGAATCCCGACGCTCTTCAGCAGTAGTCCAGGATTTATTTTCCTAGACTGGAAAATATGGCAATAGTGACAACGAGAAATCGTATCATATAATTACTATGCTTTTTACCGATTTTTATAATACATTGAGTCGTCTAACTCTCGATTATTTCGAGTTTTTGTGTCTTTTCACAAGTACAACATGTGTCAACTCAAATCAGTGAAAAAGGACCACATGAAGGAAGCTAACCAAGAAATAGAGGAGAAAGAACCAAATCTGCAAAGTCTGCAGATTTTTGTAGCTGTGACGACCGTCACACCCTGTGACGACCGTCACGCCTCCCCAACTAGAAAGAACGCTTGTCACACATCATTGATGAGCGTAATGCGCTATTTAAGCACATTACGACCGTCACCCACCTGTGACGAACGTCACACGCGTAAAGAGGAAGGTTATGAATTAGTGGAGACGTGGGCAACGTGAGGGCATAATTCTTCTCCTATATTTCCTCCACTCAGTAACCGTGCATCCTAGTTTTGCTCCACTCAAGCCTTTTCCAAGATTATTTTCAACTGCTATAATCTATCCTATATATATGTGTGGTGGTGCAAAAGGAACAGGGTCGAAGAATTTTTCCAGAGACCAAAATTGTTGCTTTTCTACATTAAACTATATTATTTATTTTTGAACCATTTTCATTCGTACTGTAATTTTTATTTCCAGAATTAGTTTTTAGAGTGTTAATTCTTCATCTAAGAATTAACACAGTTATAGATTTCGATTGAATTGCAAGGAATTTATAAGCATCCAAGATTACCACAGCAACATTATTTCCAGGTTTTTTTATGAAATTGATATTTATTTATTCTTGTGTTATGTCATTTATTTTTACGGATTATATTTTAAATTGCATAGTTATTAAATATATTATGTCCGGCTAAATTAATTGTACCGGTATGTGACTCCTAAGTACCGAAAGAATTCAGTGATAACTTGGCTAAAAACATTTACAAATAATTTCTGGTTTCCAATTTCCATGTTTAATTTAACTACCCTTGTCACGAGAGTGAGAGGATAATTAACACGATTTTGCCACGAGAGTGGAAAATTAATTAAGGCAAAAACCTGCATGCGAGAGCTGGGGTTCGACCCAGATAGTGGTAACGAAACATTAATTTTTAAATACATGAGAGTGTTTTAATAAATTAATTAAACTCGAATTGTTTTCAAAAAGTGTTATTAAATTTAAAGTGCATCCACTAGGTTTAGTAGCATGACTTATTTCATGAACACGAGAGTGTATGTCTCAGGTTTTTAAACAATTCGTTTTTACCGAAATACTTTATATGCCAAGCGATTCACCGAATTCCCGAAGTCCGACCATCACATATCGGTATAACTATTACTATTATTTTTAATTAAACTGTTTCCCCCCTAAAATCAAATATTCATCGCTTAGTTAAACAAACTGTAGCATTAGATCGTATGCGATTGATCCTCAGTCTCTGTGGGTTCGATAATCATTTAAAACTAGAACGACTAAATTGTATACTTGCAGTTATTATCCCGATAGACTCATAAAGTTCCGATCAAGTTTTTGGCGCCGTTGCCGGGGACTGATTAGTCAATTAAGTACGATTCTTCTACGAATCTTATCCCAATTACTATGTATCACTCAAATTTTTTCTACAACCCCCACTCTGAGTATTTCGAGGAATCACAAGAATTCCATAAATCCGACCTCGAAATACTATTGGAGAATTTCAATGCATTACAGACTCATTCTCACCCGAATTACCTTTCCAACCACCAATCCCAACGTTTTGAGGAATCGCAAGAATATTATAATTCCAACCAAACTTATCCTCAACCAAATTTCCCCTACAATCACTATACCCAATATTTTGAGGAGACACAAGTATCCTATAAATCCGAACTCGAAATATTACTGGGAAATTTTAATGAAATATCAATGATGACAAAGCGCTTTATGGAAACATAAAATGCGACTCTAACTCAATTTGAAGAATCAGAAGAATCGCATGATTTCAACTTCGAAACATCAACGGAGGATTCCGACGCGACGCTAATTCACTTTAGGTTAGAATCTCTGATGGAGCACTTTGTAGAGACACAAACTATCCAAAACGAAGAGTTTAGAAAACAAAGTCTTCAAAATAGTGAAAACCTTAGGCAACTAACCACTGTGGTTGAGTCGCTCGCGACTCACAACATAGCCTTAGAGACTCAAATCTCCCAGCTTGAACAAAACCCTCTAGGACCTTTCCCTGAGGAAAAATTGGATGTTGTAACAACCAGTAGTGAAAAACAAGTTGAAAATCCTAAGGAGAGTGATAATGAGTTTGAGGAGAGTAATGATGTGGGTGAGGAGAGTTCAGACGAGAAAAGAGTAAAGATTGATAAAAATCCTCCAACACCATCTAAAAGGGAGGTTGTAGAAGAGGTAGAAAAGGGAGCACCTATTGTTATGCCTCACCCCTATACCCCACCGTTTCCTTTCTCGAAAAGTTTTATGGAAGCTCAGATAGACTCCCAATATAAAACATATGTGGAGGTATTGGAAAATATCCGCACTAATGCACCCTTGTTGGAAATCTTGCATAAAAAGAGAAAATTAGAGGATCGTGAAACTAGGGATATAATTACTGTTAAGAAGGTAAGGTTAACCTTTGAGGTGGTGGATGAAATTACTAAGCCCAAACTTGAAAATTTGATACTTAGGATAGATCCAGAACCACCACCACAAGTTCAGAAGAATGCACTACCCCACAAAAGAAAGAAAAGAAAAGGTGAGGGATATGTGAGATGGCTTGATAAGTGGCCATGGAAAACGACGATTACTAAAAGTTCAACCGAGGAGTCATTCTCGAGAGAACCACCATGAATGCTTGCACTCCTGAGCCGTCAAGCTATCGACGTTAAATAAAGCCCTGCGTGGGAGGCAACCCACCTATTTGTTTTTGCTATTATTTCTGTTTGTTTTTCTTTTTCGTTTCTACATTTATTTCTTTTAAAGCCTTATTTTCATTATTTTTTTTCTTTTTCATTTTTTCTAAAAATTTTTATACAACTGCTGCTGATTTTCAATCAACTTTACAGGTTTTCTGAAAAAAAAGTCTTTTTCTATCCTACCTTCTCCCCTGATTTGCTTTCCCTCTTTGCTATTTACTATGGAAACCACTTTTAGAGGCAGGAACCAAATGAGGAGGTTTGAGGAATTATCACACAGAAATATTGGTATGACCTTATATTATGATGAACCAACAATGGACACTTTAGGCATTAAGGATAGTGTCCATTATCTGTTTAGCCAGCTGTGGTGGGAAAAAGCCCACATTAAATCTAGGTTTGTTACATACCGCGAGCTCAGCCTTGAGTTTCTGAGCTCCTTAGTTCATATACCCGTGCACAGTTTCGGAACTAGAAATGGATTTATAGCCTTCAGGTTATTTGGTATTGAATTTGCTTACACCCATAAAGAATTAGCCGACCTTCTAGGATTCCCTAGCGGGCCTTTTGCTTTTTCTACCACCCAGGAAGAGTTAATGGATTTTGAGCTAGACTATTTTTGGGGGACTTTAACCGGAAATTACCACCCTGAGCTGGATAGCATGGATAATAATGAAATACACAACCCCGTTATCCGCTATTTCTACAAGATTCTAGCACATACCATTTTCGGCAAAGAACAGAAATGCACTGCCGTATCTAAAGATGAGATATTTTTGCTGTTGTGTATGACCCAGGGCCGACCTGTAAATGCAGTGCCATTCTTAATGCAGACATTTACCCGCATTTCTGAGAACCCTAGCGAGCCAATCATCATAGGAGGCCTTGTTACCATGATTTCTAACGCCCTCGGACTTAGATACCAGCTACATAGGTGTACACAATTTGGTTCAATATGCCCTATGAACATTGATTTTTGTTTCCACCTACGAATAATAGGTAACCTAGGTCCTACACCCTTCGATTACTTGATAAGGGACGAAGTAGTCACGGCATTTACACTTCCTAACCATGCCAAAACAAGTGCCCACAATCGCGACAATTGGCTGTATGAGCTTAACCCTCCCGACCACCCTTCAACACCTGAGACACCACAATCCTACCAAGTCTATGATACCACAATGTCTAATGAGAGTGACTCCGAGACCGCTCCTGATTACCATAATGGTAACAACATCGTAGAGGATGTTGATGCCCCTGCAACAACAAAAGGAGAATATGCTAAAAATTTGAATAACATCTTTTCTACACTGGACGTTTACCGGACGGACATCAATGGAATCAAGAACGAGTTGAAGGGTATGCATATGGATGTGATAGGCTTAAATGATATTACTGTGGAACAATTTTATCACATACATACAACTTTCGAAGACTTGAAGACGCGACTGGGATGAAGCAGTAGAATCAGCACTTATTTTTACCTTGTGTTTTATGTTTCTAGGCAATTTATGATTTCATTTTAAACAAGTTTACTCTTCACAGTTTTTAAAGTTCTGTTAGAAACATATATTTATTTCAATTTCAGTTTATTTTCATTTCAATTTCAGTTTATTTTCATTTTATTTCATTTTCAGTTTATTTTCATTTTCATTAAATTTACTATGTGTTACATCTAATATTATATTCACTTATCATATTATCATTTTGCAAAATTTTGTTATACGATGTATGTTGGAAATACTCTGCATGTATTGAATTATTGTGTTATAATGTTTTGGAATTATACTGTTTCCTCCATTTCATAAATATGATTCTTTGCACCCGTAACGACCGTAACGTCCCCATGACGAGCGTAACACGCGTTTCACCGTGTTACGCCCGTCAGCCCATTGTGACGGTCATCACGCGCGCCCAATAGCAGATTCTGCTATTACAGAAGTCGTTCCACCTTCCATTCATTCTTCCCTTTTTCCCAAAACCGTAATAGTACCCATTCCAATTTTCTCTCAACTTCCAACACTCTAACACCTAGACTCCATCAACCCACTACTCAATCCACATTCCAAACCATTTTCACAATTAAATCTTTTGCATGCACTATGACCAACAACCAGCAAAATCAAATGAGCACAACGCTTGAAAGAAGACAGCAGGAGCAATATGAGTATCTATGCGCTCAAAACACTCAGATCTTGACTACCAGGATACTAACACAGAAGCCACTCCTACCAGACGCTCTCGCACCAGGAGTAGAGGACGTGGTCACCAATAGTTTTCTTTATTTTCTATGTAGTTTACTTTTTTCTGTTTCATTTCCTTTCTGTTTGTTTTTGTAATTGTACTTCCCCGCCTATATACCGCAACATTGAGGACAATGTCGGATTTAGTGTGGGAGAGGTACCTTTCCATCTTTTATAAACTAGTAAATTTTTACGATATGTCTCGATTCAAATTCTTTGCTTTATTTAGCCATACCGAAAAAATTTTATCTTCACATTAGCCCGACATACCTATTTTAACGAAATCCCAGTTGAGGAAGCCGAAAACGACATAACAATATCGATACGGTTATGACACCATAGACTTCCTACTTACGCGATCCGTTTCAATAACCATTATACCGATATCTGGAGTTTTAGTTCTAAAGTAACCCCTAGTAGTTTATACTAGCAATCAGCACCGTCTTGACACAAACCACGTGGATAATCGATGAATATAAGTGTATGATGCCTGATCATTGAAACATCCTTCTTATCTCGCTGCTAAAAGAAAAGAAATTTTGTGCACCAAAATATACAGTCACATATAAGAGCTGAGCAAATAATGAAGGAATCCACTGTTGGTTGGTTCAGAGGTATCTGGTTCTGGACTTGGTAGGGCGTGCTACGGCCCAATCCCCTACAACCTCCAATTTGGATAACATATGTAGGGTTGCCACATTCGTGTACCAGACCCCGTGCTAAAAGGATCAAAGTCACTAACCGGTTACTCCACTACGTACATGCTAAGACAAAGGGCTTAATGTGATTGTGCCAGAATGAAATCAAGTGAAATAGATACGAAGAACTCCGGGCAGAATTATAACTGAACTGTTGGATAGCTCGTTTGAAATGGAAGCCTACGACTAAGCTTATTGCTTGTGTCATTAGCGTATCTTTAGTGTTTCACTCAAGTATCGGCCGAACCGACGAGGATTTCCCGAAATTGCTTTAAAAAATTCAAGGTATATCATGCATATGCGCTTGACAAAACTTGTCCGACCTTTCGAATGACTATTTGCTTGAGGACAAGCAAAGGTTTAAGTATGGGGGAATTTGATAACGAGAAATCGTATCATATAATTACTATGCTTTTTACCGATTTTTATAATACCTTGATTCGTCTAACTCCCGATTATTCCGAGTTTTTGTGTCTTTTCACAGGTACAGCGTGTGTCAACTCAAATCAGTGAAAAAGGACAACATAAAGGAAGCTAACCAAGAAACAGAGGAGAAAGAACCAAATCTGCAAAGTCTGCAGATTTTTGTAGTTGTGACGACCGTCACACCCTGTGACAACCGTCACGCCTCCCCAACTAGAAAGAACGCTCGTCACACATCATTGACGAGCGTAATGCGCTATTTAAGCGCATTACGACTGTCACCCACCTGTGACGACCGTCACACGCGTAAAGAGGAACGTTATGAATTAGTGGAGACGTGGGCAACGTGAGGGCATAATTCTTCTCCTATATTTCCTCCACTCAGTAACCATGCATCCTGGTTTTGCTCCACTCAAGCCTTTTCCAAGATTATTTTCAACTGCTATAATCTCTACTATATATATATGTGTGGTGGTGCAAAAGGAACTGGGTCGAAGAATTTTTCCAGAGACCAAAATTGCTGCTTTTCTACATTAAACTATAATATTTATTTTTGAACCATTTTCATTCGTACTGTAATTTTTATTTCCAGAATTAGTTTTTAAAGTGTTAATTCTTCATCTAAGAATTAACACAATTATAGATTTTGATTGAATTGCAAGGAATTTGTAAGCATCCAAGATTACCACAACAACATTATTTCCAGGTTTTTTATGAAATTGATATTTATTTATTCTTGTGTTATGTCATTTATTTTTACGGATTATATTTTAAATTGCATAGTTATTAAATATATTATGTCCGGCTAAATTAATTGTACCGGTATGTGACTCCTAAGTACCTAAAGAATTCATTGATAACTTGGCTAAAAACTTTTACAAATAATTTCTGGTTTCCAAATTCCATGTTTAATTTAACTACCCTTGTCACGAGAGTGAGAGGATAATTAACACGATTTTTCCACGAGAGTGGGAAATTAATTAAGGCAAGAACCTGCATGCGAGAGCTGGGGTTCGACCCAGATAGTGGTAACGAAACATTAATTTTTAAATACATGAGAGTGTTTTAATAAATTAATTAAACTCAAATTGTTTTAAAAAAGTGTTATTAAATTTAAAGTGAATCCACTAGGTTTAGTAGCATGACTTATTTCATGAACACGAGAGTGTATGTCTCAGGTTTTTAAACAATTCATTTTTACCGAAATACTTTATATGCCAAACGATTCACCGAATTCCCAAAGTCCGACCATCACATACCGGTATAACTATTACTATTATTTTTAATTAAACTGTTTCCCCCCTAAAATCAAATATTCATCGCTTAGTTAAACAAACTGTAGCATTAGATCGTATGCGATTGATCCTCAGTCTCTGTGGGTTCGATAATCATTTAAAACTAGAACGACTAAACTGTATACTTGCAGTTAGTATCCCGATAGACTCATAAAGTCCCGATCAAATATCATCCCATATTCATACATCATGGCATGCACATACACATCACATACAACATAATCTCATTTATTTCTAGAACATTCTCACAATGCATTTCATACATCATGACATTGCATACAACTAACTCTTTGCCTTTTTCAAGGAAAAGATCAAATCAACAATCACCTTGACTAGTTATGTGACATGGTGGTCTTCTTAAAAGCTACGTCTAACGAAAGGCTATTTCAGTATTTTCCTCAGAAAGACATTCGCAAAATACCTTCTATGGTTCAGTCAGATCGACACTAAGATTTCTCTGATTTCTATTCCAATTGAAGATAATTCAAGACCTTTACGGGTTCAGTTAAATCGACACTAATATTTTTCTGATTCTTATCCAGTCAAAGATTAATCCAAGACCTTCTTTGGTTCAGTCAGATCGCCACTAAGGTCTCTCTGATTCCTATCCTAGTTGAAGATATTCCAAGACTTTTGTCTGGTTCAGTTGAATCGATCCTAAGATTCTTCTGATTTCCATTCTAGTCAAAGTTAATTCAAGACCTTTACTGGTTCAGTTAAATCGATACTAAGATTTTTATGATTCTTATCCAGTCAAAGATTAATCCAAGACCTTCTCTGTTTCAGTCAGATCGCCACAAAGGTCTCTCTAATTCCTATTTCAGTTGAAGATATTCCAAGACTTTTGTCTGGTTCAGTTGAATCGATCCTAAGATTCTTCTGATTTCCATTCGAGTCAAAGTTAATTCAAGACTTTTACTGGTTCACTTAAATCGACACTAAGATTTTTTTTATTCTTATCCAGTCAAAGATTAATCCAAGACCTTCTCGGGTTCAGTCAGATCGCCACTAAGGTCTCTCTGATTCCTATTCCAGTTGAAGATATTCCAAGACTTTTGTATGGTTTAGTTGAATCGATCATAAGATTCTTCTGATTTCCATTCCAGTCAATGTTAATTCAAGACCTTCTCTAGTTCAGTCAGATCGACACTAAGATCTCTCTGATTACTATTCAATTTAAAAAAACTGCAAAGCCTGGGGTACGGACATATAATAGTTTAATCTCATTTCCCTATTAAGTTGCTGTGAATCCTGGAATATGACCAGATAGCAGTCAAGCTTATCATCCTCAGCAAATCACTACGAAGCCTGGATCCTGACCAGATAGCAGTTCACTTCCGTCTCTTCGGTCAAGGGATGACTCCCAATAGAGTAATGGACAACCGAAGCTCCTAGACTCTATTCCCCTAAAAAAACATTCCCCAGCGGATTCCTCCTCGGACAACAGGAATAAGAATCCCCATAAAGAGACTCCTTACAAAGTCAACATATTTTTTGGATGGCATCTTTAAGCCCATCTCCGACGACTCTTTGTCATATTCCTTGGATGGCATATTTAAGACCATCTCCGACAGTCTTCTGTCATCTTTTTCCAAATGGCATTTGTAAGCCCAATCCCGATATTATTCACCAGCAGTCTCACTTCGGGAAAGTGCAAATTTCTGGGCACTCTAGTGTTTAATCATCTTCCACCTTCAGATCACGAAAGGAAACCAGGCCAATCTAAATATTCAGGTTTAAGAAGATTGAACAGGGTCAGCTGTTGTACCCCAAAATTTGCCCTCCCATTTTTACTAAAGACACGCCCATTGAGGTCCCCAACTTGCCCTAGGATGACCAAGAATGGACCAGACAATTCTCCTCCTAAGGAAATGAACCCCCAACTAGGGTTTCAATTTTCATCAATATGGTTGAGCTCCAAGAGTCTCAAATGCTTCCTATGGTCCTAATATGTCTTCAAGATCATCCATGACAAGTTTCATGCCTTGCTCAATAAGTTTTCTCAGTTAATTGTTCAAGTATTGGAAAATCAACTGTGTTAGGTCAAAAGTCAAATGTGGCCCATGTACAGTCAAACTTTAAGATTTTTGGTCAACATCAACATTTTGAAGTCATATCCATCATTTGATCAAGGGTTGATTATATTGCCTCAAGAAATGCTCATAACCCATCAAAAGTTAAAAATGGCAAATTAGGGTTTCTATAGGAAAAGTCGACCAAACTTTGACCAAGCATAACTTTCTCATACTTTATCAAAATTTTTCCAATCAAATCTAATTTTGAAGAGAATCCAATTCCCTACAACTTCTCTTCATCCCTCAAGTTCAAGAAATGCGCCATTTGAAAAATACAATCACATACATTACAGGTTATTTTCAAAAAGTCAACAAAAGCCACTTTTTGCCAAGACCTTTTACATCAAGATAAAATCTTCAAATGCAAAATTGATCAAAAGAGGGATTTAAGTAGACATCTTGGGCTTTCCAAAAAAGTCCAAGATCATCATCATGAGATAAATATTGAGAAAGTTATGACTTGCCCAAGTTGGGAACATTTGGGAATTTTCAAGAATTATGCATTGAGAAAATTTGAAGTTTTAAGGCAAGGGCTCAATTTCTTGGACTTCAAGAATATTCCTAAGTGTATAGAGGACCTCTAAAATTATTCTTGCCATGCCTTGCATTTGCTAACTATTTTATTCATATTTATTTTAATTTATTTCAAATAAATATAAAATAAAATGCATAAAATATTTGGAAATGGGCTTTGAGCTTTGGGTTGATGTTTTGGACAGCCTAGGCCCATAAAATTTCATGCATAGGTGTCCACATTCATTCAAATTCAAAAAATGACAAGTTTCCTAGTTTTTGGCCAAAGTTACAAATTTCATTCATGGCTTTAAAACGTTTGCTTTAAGGTTTGTTAAACATTTGTTTTCTTGTCTCCTCATTCCTCTCTCTATATAAACAAGCATCTAGAAATCATTTCAAGACGCCTACACAGCCTAGAGAGAGCTTTACCATTTTTACAAAATTATCAAAAGTGGTAAAAATTCGAAACCCACTCTGCAGGTACTTTTGGTCTGAACTAGTAATCATATATTTCTCTTGAGGTTCCCAGGGACTTGTTCCAACCATCCTCAAAGCTTGCAAGGTCCCATATCACCGGATCCAACCTATCACCATTTTGGTATAATCTCAAATTCAAATCTCTATTTTTATTAATTTATTGAATGTTCTAATGTGTGTATATGAGTTCCTGGATATCCTTAGAGTAGGTTAGGGTAATTACATGGAATGTATGATGTCTAGAACATGAGATACCATGTACCATCAAGTACTGCTCACACTGGATCCAAGGATGGACCTGGGCTTAGCGAAATTTCAATTGCAACCCCCATTCTACTTCAGCCATCAAGCCCAATCTCTTTTCTTTTTGTTTTATTTAGTTATTTCATTTCTTAATATTTTTCAATAATAATAATAAAAAAATCACAAAAAAATTAGGCATATATTTTTTTAATTAAATAATTAATTTCTTTAATTAATGAATTAATTAAAACTTTAACATTTTTCTTAATTAAAAATGAATTAGAATTTAAGTCTAATTACTTTCTTTTCATAATAAAAAAACCACAAAAAAAGGCTTAGTTTATTTTTCTTAATTTGATTTTTTAAGTAGACTTTAGGATAATTAATTTAATTATTTTTCTTAATCTAACTTTTTTTTAAATAAAAACCAACAACAAAAAGATTTTCTTTTATGTTTTCAGGCGTACTTTCAACTTTTCGCGCGTTTATTTCCTTTCACATTGTTTATATTATTGTAATTGCTATATGGAATGTGGTAGATGATAAGTATACTCTTTTTATTGCTTTATTTTATTTTCCCCATTTTCTTTGGAATGTAAATCCCCTCCCCAAAGCCATGTAATAGTCTAGATTCATACTTTCCGCATTTTATTTTTCTGTATATATTACTGCTAGTAAATTAGGCGTAAATGACAAGATTAATTAATTAACCGTTAGATCACTAACCTCAAGATGATATAAATGGAAAAAAACACACTTCTCACACTTGCATCCTTAGGGTATTCCTCACTTGGTTGCCTTCAGAAATGGCCATGTCCCTTGAACGTAGGGATATCTTAGAAAAGACCCTCGGTGCTAAAGTCATCAAAAAGATCATGGTCCTTAATGTCCCTCGAGTTTCCTATGAGAAATGATCTTGTCCCTCGATGTTGCTTATATGATGACCGTACCTTCAAATGCTAAGATATCCTTACATGTTGCCTTCGATGACCATAACGTCCCTTTTAATAGTCCCTCAACATCCAACGATAGGGCTACCTACTCACTAATAGTAGGATAGCACTATTTAAAGGGTAGGAGGAAAAGAACATCCTTTTTCGAGTAGGTAGACTGTTCTTAAGTACTTGGTCAAATCTGAATCTTTCACACTTACACACTTTTCAAAAACTATTTTCAAAAATGCTTTATCACACTCTTGAGGACTAATACAAGAGTTACCATAAAGCAAACAAAAACTTTCAAAACATACAAACACACAAACAGTTTTCAAAATGAGCAAGTACCTAAGAGCCCGTGGAAAACCACGGATGGAAAGAATTCTAACACCTTCCCTTTCCATAATCTACCCCCCTTACTCATAAAATCTCGAAAAAAGGTCTTTTTTTGTTCTTTTCACCCTTTCCTTTGTTAGATAAAAGAAAAGTCGGTGGCGACTCTTTCTTACCGCGACATTTGCGAACAAAAAATGAAAAACCAGTATTAACAGTCAGTTCTACCACCATATCACACCAAGCAAAGAAAAAGGGAGTATCTCATGCCAATCTTTATAAGTAACCACCATTTTCTGGATGATTTTCTTGATGTTCTTATTGGCCGCTTCAACAGCTCCATTCATCTTTAGCCTGTAGGGATATGAATTATGATGGACAATTTTAAATTCTTCATAAATTTCAGACGTCATTTTGTTATTTAGATTTGAGCCATTGTCAATGATAATCCAGCTTGGCACACCATACCGACATATGAGGTTGTTCTTGATAAAATGCCCTACCACCTGTTTAGTGACATTAGTATACGAAGCTGCCTCCACCCATTTGGTGAAGTAATCAATTTCTACCAAGATAAAATGGTGTCCATTTGATGTTTTGGTTTCAGTCATTCCAATCATGTCAATACCCCACATAGAGAAAGGCCACGGGGAATAAATAACATTGATAAGTGTCGGAGGCACATAAATTTTGTCCGCAGAAATCTGACATTTATGGAACTTCTTTGAAAATTCGTAACAATCAAATTCCATTGTCAGCCAATAATAGCATGCCCTTAACATCTTCTTTGCCATTGAATGTCCATTGGCATGGGTACCAAATGAACCTTCATAGACTTCATGCATTAACATGTCTTCTTCGTGTCTATCCACGCATCTAAGCAAGACCATGTCATGATTTATCTTATACAATACATCTTAATTAAGGAAAAAGCTACCTGCCAACCTTCTTAATGTCTTCTATCTTTATTTGATGCACCAATTGGGTATTCCTGGGTTCGGAGGAAATGCGTGATATGAAAATACCAAGGTTTTTCATCAGTCACATCCTCTGCTGTAAACATATGATCCGGTCTGTCCAAACGCCACACTATAATACTAGGCACATCATTCCAAGTATTAACTTGATACATAGAAGCCAGAGTTGCCAAAGCATCCGCCATTTGATTTTCATCTCTTGGGATATAATGGAATTCAACCTAGTTAAAGAAAGGTAATAGTCTTGTAGCATAACCTTTGTAAGGGATCAAGCCAGGGTGACAAGTATCCCATTTACCTTTAATCTTATTAACAACCAAAGCTGAATCACCATACACACCTAGAACCTTGATCCTAAGGTCAATGGCCTCTTTGAGATCTATAATACAAGCCTCATACTCCGCCATATTATTAGTGCAATCAAATTCCAGCCTTGCAGTAAAAGGAATGTGTGACCCATGTGGAATAATGATCACCGCACCAATTCCTTTTCCGTAAGCATTCACTACTCCATCAAATACCATACCCCAATAAGATTCAGGGTCTGGTCCTTCCCCAGGAAAAGGTTCATCACAATATTTTTCTTTTAAGAGCATCACATCCTCATCAAGGAAATCAAACTTGACAAATTGATGGTCATCTACCGGTTGGTGAGCAAGATAATTCGTCAGTACACTGCTTTTTATGGCCTTTTGAGTGTGGTACTCGATGTCGTATTCAGACAATAGCATTTGCCAGCGGGCAATTCTCCCTATGAGAGTAGGCTTTTCAAAGATATACTTAATTGGATCCATTTTGGAAATCAACCAAGTAGTATTATTCAACATATATTGTCGCAACCGCTTTGTCTCCCAGGCCAAAGCGCAACATGTCTTCTCCAACATCAAATACCGTGACTCACAATCAATAAATTTCTTACTGAGGTAGTATATGGCATATTATTTCTTTCCTATTTCATCTTGTTGTCCCAAAATACAACCCATAGAGCTGTCCAACTCTGTCAGATACATGATCAACGATCTTCCTTCAACGGGAGGGAGCAAGATAGGAGGTTCAAGAAGATATTCTTTGATACTTTCAAATTCTGTTTGGCAATCATCTATCCATACACAACCTTGATCTTTCTTTAGCAACTTAAATATCGGTTCACATGTTGCAGTCATGTGGGAGATAAATCTGGAAATATAATTCAGACGTCCAAGGAAGCCTCTAACTTGTTTCTTAGTCCTTAGAGCAGGTATTTATTGGATTGATTTGACCTTATTTGGATCAAATTCAATCCCTTTATGGCTGACAATAAAACCCAACAACTTCCCTGATCAGACACCGAAGGTGCATTTATTTGGATTCAGGCATAGACGATACTTCCTCAAACGCTGAAACAACTTCAACAAATCTTCCACATGCCCTTCTTCAGTATGTGATTTGGAAATCATGTCGTCAACATATACCTCAATTTCATTGTGCATCAGATAATGGAATAAGGTTGTCATAGCCCTCTGGTACATTGCACCAGCGTTCTTCAACCTGAAGGGAATCACTCTAACAAAATGTTCTCCAGGGTGTGATAAACGTTGTTTTTTCCATGTCCTATGGAGCCATTCTTATTTGATTATATCCGGAAAATTCTTCCATGAACGAGAATAATTTGAATTTTGTTATGCTATCAACCATCATATCAATTTGTGGCAATGGAAAATCATCTCTTGGACTTGCTTTATTTAGATCTCTGTAATCTATGCACATGCGGACTTTCCCATCTTTCTTTGGTACGGGCACAATGTTGGCTATCCATTGAGAATACACTGATGTCACAAGAAAGCCAGCATTTATCTGCTTTAAGACTTCCTCTTTGATTTTTACTGCCATATCAGGGTGGGTTATTCTCAATTTTTGCTTGACGGGCGGGCACTCTGGCTTCAAAGGAAAATGATGCTCTACAATATCGGTATCTAGACCCGACATATCTTGATAAGACCAAGCAAAGATGTCCACATACTCATCCAATAGTTCAATCAACTTTCTCTTCACATCAGGATGCAACGAGGCTCCAATCTTGACTTCCTTTGGCTCCTCTTATGTATCCAAATTGATTGTTTCCAATGACTCTTTATATGGCTTAATGGCATTTTCCTCGTGCTCGAGAAACCGTGAAACCTCTTCTGTAATCTCATCATACTCTTCTTTTTCTGTCCCAAACACAGGATATTCAAATTTGGGAGAGGGTGTGGGGTCATTGTATTCAACATGTTTATTAATTAATCTACATATGGGATTTGTGATTATTTTTAGAAACTGACACATATATATCAAATGATTATGCAGGTTTATTCATAAACATATTCTGTTCAAAAAATGTTTTTTTTATTACCATTTTCCATGAAAAATAAAACAGAAAAATAAAAGACATAATTGTTGAGAATCAAAGATAACTTTTATTTATGATTTTAATGATCACAACAAACTGATAAGCCCATACAATATTAACTTTCATATTGGGGAGAACGGATTCTTTTTGCAAAGAAAAACAAGTTACTTTGAGACATGGATGCAACAGGGAACATCATAAGTGACCCAATTCTAGATTCTGACTCTAGGTTTCACATAATTCGGCACTTCTTGATATTCTTCACCCTTCTCAATAGCATTAACTCCAGAGACAGTTGGATGGAGGTAGCCTCCGCTGCAGAAAACGTCAGGATAACTGCTCATAGTAGTCTTTGGATTCAAACTTTCATTCTTTCCATCCTTGGCAGAGAATCCTAAACCAGCCATGTTCTTATTTACTGGAGGATCAACGACCTGTCCCCATACCTTACTCGGACCACTCCGCACAACCCATTGAGCATCTTTTAATGAAACCATAGAGTTCTCATTCCCTCTTACGTTGTCAACAAATATAGCCTAGAAGTGCATCCCTAACAGCCTCATTTGCCTCAACAACACTTAAAGATGATAGGTGAGATATCAACAATGCTTGCTCTCCGTTTATAATAACCACTTTTCCCTCACGCACAAACTTCAACTTTTGGTGCAGAGTGGAAGTGACAACCCCTGCTTCATGTATCCATGGTCTTCCCAATAGACAACTATATTCCGACACAATATCCATGACTTGGAAAGTGATATGGAACAGGTGCAAACCTATGTGAATAGGCAGATCGACCTCCCCAATACTGACTTCCTTGACCCATCGAAATCATTGACAATAATACCACTTGGGCGTATAGGAGACCCTTGATATTTCAACTTTATTAGTGTATTCCTTGGTATCACATTTAGAGAGTATCCATTATCAATCAACACATTTGATAATGAATCACCTTTGCAGTTCATGGATATGTGGAGAGCCAAATTGTGATTCTTCCCCTCGTCGGGCAATTCATCATCGCAAAAGCTTAGGTTATTACATGATGTAATATTACCCACAACACTGTTGAATTTATCTAACGACATATCATACTCCACAGAGGCCTGGTCCAACACCCTCATTAAGGATACCCTATGATCGGCATAATTCATTAATAAGGATACCGCTGCGGGTCACCCTACTAGTTTCAGCAATATTTCCTATATTAGACATAGGCTGGATGGGAACTTCCACACCATCCTCTAAAATTGTAGAATTATACTTGTATGGTACATCTTTGTTGGATTTGTAAGGAATGGGCCATGGTAAGCAAATCACCACAGTGGCAACAACTGGCCTATTACAGTATTCAATTTCAACAGGGGCAGAATCATTGAAACACAAAACAATCACATTCACACCTTCTTCAGACAATATTTTCATCAAAGAATCATCACCAGAGAACAATTCCTCATCCGAGGAAAAGAATTCATCTGCGGAAGCATACTCATCATCATTTGATTCTTCCTCAACCTCAATCTCGTTAACCTTATAGTAATTATCTCTTTGCCCTGAAACCTTGATGGTTCCATTGTCTAACAACAATTGAATACCTTTTCTCACAATTGAACATCCTCGGGAGTCCCTGCAACAAACCCAACAAGATCCATAATGGTGCTCTACCTGACCAGTCATGTGGCAGAAATTAGCATGCATTTGTACGAGATCATCATTCATGTGTTCCACATCAAAAAATTTGAACTCTCCAGGACATCCAGAAACCATGTTTACTTATTCTTTATACTCTGGTCTAGGCATGATTATATGGATGAGGCCCTCATCCCTCATCTCCTATAAATCAGCCTTTATCTTATCGCAACCTTGTATATTAGTACTACGGGTACCACAACCAACATGGTCATGAGTGTAGTAATTAAACTCACAAAGGTCTGCATGCATCTTTACCAAGTCCCCTCTTACTAGGTTAATATCATAAATGCGGAAGTCCCCTGGACAGCCAACAACCATGTTAACAACATTCGTTCCTCCATGTTTTAGGAGAGGAGTATCTTTTACATTCAGATTGACATCTTTGAAGGACAAAAGGCCAGATCTAACCATTTTTTGTACCTCGGATTTCAGAGGATAACAGTTTTCCACATTATGTCTCGGTGCACCCTGGTGGAAAGCGCACGTCTGATCTTCTTTACAGTACCAAGGTAAAGGAGATGGTACAGCAGGAGGTGGCCTAGTCTGGACCAACTTTTTCTGAATCAATGCTGAAAGTAGCTCTACATAACTCATAGGGATAGAGTTAAAAGGTTCTCTTCTCTGACTCTGCCCTTGGCTTCCCTAAGGGGCTGGCCTTTGATAAGCAACTGTAGTCGAAGCCACATTTACAACCGGAGTTACTGAGGCAACCTATTGAAGGTGCTGATGATTTATTCTAGAGGTGTTGACCCTTCTTTCTTGAACAACAACATTTGCTTCTCCTTCTTTCTTCTTAATAAATCCATATGATGGCTTCTTCACATTGCTGGAACTTTCACTTTTTGTGAGACGACCTTCTCTCACAGCCTCTTCCAAACGAACACCCGTCCCCACCATTTAAGTAAAATCATTGAGTGCACTCGCCACCATTCTCTAATAATAGAATGAACCTAGTGTTTTCAGGAAACTCTTTGTCATTTCTTTTTCCTCCATTGGAGGAATCACTTGGGCGTCTACCTCACGCCATCTCTGTGCATATTCTTTGAATGATTCCCTGTCCTTTTGGACCATGGCCCCGAGTTGATCACGGCCAGGCACCATGTCCACATTATATTTGTATTGTCTAATAAATGCTTCACCTAAGTCGTTAAAATAATGAATACTGGCATTGTTCAGGCTCATGTACCACTTCAACATTGCACCGGTTAGACTGTCTTGAAAGAAATGGATCAACAGGCGCTGATCATCTGTATGAGTAGACATTCTTCTTACATACATCACCAAGTGATCACGAGGGCAAGTGTTGCCCTTGTACTTTTCGAACTCTGATACTTTAAACTTTGAAGATATCTTGACATTGGGAACCAAATAAATGTCATTCACATTCTACCCAAACAACTCTTTCCCCCGAGGGCCTTCAATTATTTCTGCATTTTGTCAAACTGGTCTTGAAAATCATCCATTCTATCACAGAAACCCAAACTTTCACTTGGGGGAGGAATAGGACGATACACATCATCATTAGCAAACGGGGTCACATTCATCGAGGGTGGTGCAGCATAGTGAATCTCGTTTCTAGACGCATGGGTAACATGCACCACAAGAGATGCGGGAGCAGTAGAAGTCTAAGTAAGTGGAGTAATCTGAGGATCCTGGTTAAAACCTTCTGGCACAAAATTTTCTGGAATTCCCCAAGAATATTCTGGAGGCATATAATTCTGAACAACAGTTGGAGTAGAAGACACGAGGACAGTCGGAGCTTCAGTAGTAACCATTGTCTGTTGAGCCTAAATACTCTGTGGCTGATTCTGAGCAGCCACCAGAGATTCCATCAGAGAAGTGAGATTGGCCATGCCAGCCTTCAGAGCAGAAACTTCCTCGCGTAGCTCGCGATTCTCTTGTTCTAGCTTATCCATCTTCCTTATGAAACTAGCTCGAGTATTGTATTGGTGAGACAACTTTCTGAATGAAGTAAAGAAGTTCAGTAAGACCCCTGGATATGCATAAGGAATGCAAGAAGTATGTAAAATATGATGCATGATGTGTAATGCACATGAATAATTTTATTGTTTTTTCAAGGGACTTAAAGATTTATAAACAATTTGCAAATATCAATACATTTGAAATACTGAAATTTTTTCATTATAATAACTTCAAAATGTATTACAAGTTTCAACAATCCTAAGTACAAGATGAAAATAAAGTCTAGATCCCTAAGAAGCAAAGCTGATGGAGATCACTCTATACGCTGACACTTCCCGGTAGGTCTGGCAATCTGAGCCTTCAACCTCTGGTTTTCTTCCGCATATCTAGTGGCGACCTCCTTCCAATCACCTGAATCGGTGAGAGAGCAACTAGAACCTGACTAAGGCTTAGGGGAAAATAAATCCCCTTGCCTCTCCATACTCTCTACAACCTGACTCTCAAGAATCTCAATCAAGTCGTCTTTCTCCTTCAAGTTTGCTTTGTAGGAAATCTCTAGAGTTTGGCACTTATTCTTCTAAGCTTCCTTTTCCTGCTGCATCTTTACTAAAGCAAGTTGTAGCTCTTCCACATCATCCAATAAGGGATGAGTGGTCTTCACAAACAAATCTAGCATAGGTGCTTCTCGAGAATACGACATCTTCAACTGAATAGCTCTGTCTTATACCCACTGAAGATAAGGCTCCAAAGAAACAACCCCCTAGGTCCCAAATCCTTCCTACTCTTCCTGTGAATGTGACGCCAGGCCTTCGCAATATTCTCCCCAGCTTCCTTAGGGTCTTCTCCATCCTCCAGGAAGAAACTACTCAAATGAATGCTATTTGGCTTACCCCTCATCGGATAACCAAGTTGTCGTCGTGCAAGAACAAGGTTGTAGTTAATTCCTCCCTTTGTACCAAGAAGAGGTACATTAGGGAAACTACCACAACTATCGAAAATATCTACATCATGGTAACCCTGATGATACCAAACAATATCTGAGTAAGTAAGTGCCATGATTTTAGGATCCCAACGGAGTTCCTTCCTGACGTCCCAGAAATAATCAGGCGGAGGGAAATGAGAAGTAAACCACCAGTACAATAGAGGCGTGCAACAAATAATCATCCCCCCATGATAAGAATCCCAAAGATGAATAGAGTAATAAGTATCACACAACAATGTAGGAACTGGGTTTCCAATCATGAAGATCCTGATAGAATTAATGTCAATAAATTTGTCCACATTAGGAAATAAGAATAACCCGTAAGCAAGTAGAGCAAATATGGCCTCAAACGCGACTGTACTCTTCATCCTGGAAAAGTAACGAGCTTTCTCCAATAAGAACTGAGCTGGTAATCCTATAATCCCTCCTTTAGTAGTAATGTGGGCTTCAACCTCAGACTTCCCCAAATGGATCAAAGCAGCAATCTCATGTGGTTTTGGCTCACCCTCTAAACCAGTAAAAGGAATACGATTGATAATAGGTAAACCTAGCAGATAAGAATACTCCTCTAGTGTAGGCATAAACTGGTAGTCAGGTAATGTAAAGCATCGATACATCGGATTATAGAATTGGACCAAGGTCTAGAGAATACCCTCCTTCATCCTAAGCTTCATGAGAGAAATGATGGACCCATACTTCCTTCAAAAACCGGCAGAACACTCAATCTCGGGAATCAGAATCATCAACTCATCTATCTTGGGATATTTGAAATTGTATTTTCCGGTCTTTCTTTTTCCTGAATCCATAGTCAAAAAGTACCTGAGATATTCATAAATAGTCAACTTTTAAGTCCCTTGAAATAAAATTTCTTCAAAAGATGCTTATGAGTGCATGGATGCATGATGCAACAATCACCCACAAGATCACAAGAATAGGGTTCATAGGTTCAATGTCACAAGCATGAAGTCGAAGGTATTACCCATAAGGTATGATCTAAAAGTTATCACCTGCCGAACAAGGTTATAAAGGTTCCCATAGTCTACATCCTTCCTTCAGATATTACTAACTTCCCGGTTAACTAGGTAATTAGTAATATTCTCAAGAAAAACTCGTACGAGTGTAGCATCGCGTGACAACTATTTTCGAATTACTCCGTCATAGCTTTTGACCTACACCTAAAAGGCCAAGATGGGTTAAGTAATATACAGTCCTCTATTTCAGCAGGCTTTCAGGTCGAAAGCAGCACGTCTTCCCGATTTCTCGGTAAATGACACTACAGTCAAAGGGGCCTCCACTGAGTGGGGGATCTCATGCCTCCTTTTTTTGGATAACTCCCTCAAAGTTAACATGACTATACCGCCCGTACTATCTTAAGCTTGCCCAAGTCCGGGTATAGGACTTATGAGAAATCCCCAAGTATCTTGAAAACCATGAAAATCCAGACAAACATATACAACATATAACATACAAACAACAATAACACATATATAGATATAAACAAAGATAGTCTCAACCCACTTAGGGATGGACCAAAAAGAGGTCAATCTTAGTGAAGTCGCCATTTTTATGTAGCGGTAGTGTTGTACCCAAAAAATTTCCCTCTCATTTCTCAAGTAATCTCTCACAAGATATCCATTGGTTCAAGACTAAACAAGGTTTGATCAGCTCAAGACACTTCCTCAACACTGATGACTGAAAATTAGGGTTTGGGTTTGCAAAATGACAATTGAGCTTTCAATTCCCCATATGAATTTCATGGATCATTTTGAACCCTCAAGTTTACTAATGTCAAGTTTCAAGTCTTGGATCATATTTTTGCTCAATCAATTGATCAATTGACCTAAAATCAACTATATTAGGGAAAAAGTCAAATGTGGTCAATTTATAGTCAAAATTCATAATTTTTTATCCATCTCAACATCATGAACTCATATATGTCAATTGATCAATTTTGGGTCATAACTCCTCAAGAAATTTGATCAGATCATTAAAAGGGCAAAATCATCAAAATTAGGGTTTTGACTGGAAGGGTTCAATTTTTGATTTTTGACCTAGGAAATGACCTATTGGTTCAAGGAATGATCTCAAGGATTCAAATGCTTCATTTTGACCTAATGGCATGGCTCAAAACATTTCTCAAGTTCAATTGATTGATAGTTGAATTTTAGTTAACTGATGAAAAGTCAACTGTACACTGAAAAGTCAAACTTTGACTCTTTGATCAAAATCAAGTTTCAAAGATTACAATTCATAAAGACATGTAAAAATGTGAAACTTTTACATCAAGAAATCAAAAATTCAAGATTTCATTTTGAAAAGTCAAAATTTCTAAGCTAAGAATTTTTTCTAAGTGTTGGAAATTCACATTTTTTCACAACTTTGAGCCAAATTTACACCATGATGCAAGATGATTCAAAGGAAGCTTCCAACATGAAAGTTGTAGATCTAAATGAGATCTAAAACTTTGTAGAGCAGAAATTTTTATAGAAATTCTTAGATGTCAAGTTATGATTTTGTGAAGACATGTTCATGAAACTTGAAGACTTAGTGAAATTTTGCCCTAGTTTAGGAAGGATTTTGACCTAACTTCATGGAAAATTTTCACCTAGTTCCAAGATGAATCTTCAAAAATGTCCAACATAGAGGTTGTAGAGGATGTTACAAGCTTTAAAAAATTTCCAAGAACTCATTGATTTCATACTTAAGCAAGGAGAATCGAAGGCAAGAATTTAGGGTTCCATTCTTGTTTTACAAGGCAAATTTTTAGGATGAACATGAACCAAATCCATGCTAGGCTGCATAATATTTGCTTTGCAGGCCTCAAACTTGTTTTTCACTCCATAATTAATGTTTTACAAAATTTCTAGAGCCATGATCCAAGCATTGGTGACGTTTTCCAAAAGATTCATCCATTTTTGGAAGAAAGCAACATTGCCATTCTTGAAAAGTGACTTTAATCACAAAGTTAACTTGCATTGAGCCTCTAACTTGTTCCTCCTACATAAGCTTCCTCTACAAAGTCAGAAGAACGTGTTTAAAGTTTGCAACCACTTTAGATAGCATGGTACAAGCCTTGGGATGATGTTTGTCATGTTTACTTCAAAAATAAGCAAAGTCGCCACAACTTGAGAATTCAAATTCTGAGTTGTTGTAACACTTGAAACCTCTTGCCTATAAATACATGCACTATTTACAAGCTAAAGAATGAATGCTTAAGCCCTGAAACACCCTAAAACAGAGAATCACCAAGACCACATCAAAACTTGTCATTTCTGAGTTTTGAACCCAATCTTCAAATCTACTCTTGCGTTTCATGGCCTTTTGGTTCCTAAAGCTTCTAAACATCATACATAAACAATACCACACCCTGCTACACTTCTATAACTCCATCTTCATCATCCTCCATATTCAAAAATTGAAGCTTGCACCTTGACTTCTCCAGGACATTCCAGCCATCCATTGCTCAAGCTAATCATTGCATTAGCTTCCTGGGAACTTGAGGAGGCTAACCTGATCATTGCAGCACCTTGAATCAAGCTCATTTGCATTTCACGATTTCCAGTTTTAAGGTATCTTTTCTGAACTTCTATCTTTTCATTTAGGCATTGTTAAGCTTGCATTTGTGAAGATAAAATGTAGATATCATTGCCCTGAAACTGTACATGTCCATAGATTTCATTTATATTGCTTGAGTAGTGAGAATCTTAAGTTTGAACTTTCTGAAAAAGTTAGGTCAGAATATGGTACAATTCAAAATTCATGCTCATCTTTGATTTATAGTTTTAGTAATTTACATTTCTGGAATCGTTGTGGAATTTGGAACAAGTTTGACGTTTACATTTTTGCAAATGGATGAGAAATGATGAAGTTACAGATGTTCAGGGTGGAGGTTGAAGATAAAGTTAAAACATGGACTTAGTTTATTTTAAGTTTATTGATTATTGTATAACTGATGGATGAAACAGGCCACCCCAGTGGTACAAGAAGCGCACGCGTATTAGGAGGTCCTGGGTTTGAGCCCCAGCGAGACCTTTTACCCCTTTTTACATTCTTTCATTATTTTGTTGTTTAGACCAGGCAGCGCTTGGGCCTTCTTGGTTGGGCTTAGCAGGTTTACTCCATTTTCACCCCCATGTTCACTTTCACACACCTGGCCCAAACATTTCTCATTTTAATTCATTTTATTTTCTTTTTCTTATATTATTTTATTTCATTTTTCTTTATTATTTTTCATTACTATTATTATTATTATTATTATTATTATTATTATTATTTTTAATAAAAAATCCAAAAATATTTTTATTTGTTATTTTCACACTTATTAATTTAATTTTTTATAAAGACAAAAAGACAAAAACATTTTCTTAACAAATTTAATTTCTTTTTCTTAATAAATAATAATTAGATTTAGGTTTAGTTATTTTCTTTTTCTTAATTAAAATTAACTTAGAACTTAAGTTTCTTTTAATAAATTAATTTTCATATTATTTTTATTCAACTTAAAACCTTTCATAAAAAACCCTAAAAAATGTTTCAAACTTAATTTCTTTTCTTAATTAGTTTAGGTTTAATTTTATTTGATTTTAATTAATCATTTTCCTAATTAGGTCAAAACTAAACCCTTTCATCAATAACCAAACAAAAATCATTTCATTTCCTTTTATTTTCTTGTGCATTATATTTTCAATTTTTGTACATTCTTCAATATGGTTGTAATAGATAATTAGCTTTAATTTCTTGCAATCCCCATTTGTAAATTTGTATACCCCCTCCCCTAATGATGTAATAGCGCAGTAATTTTACTTTATGCAATTTATCGCTTTCATATAAATGTTAGCAATTAGGGTTTGTATGGAAATACTAAAATAAATATTTAGTAAACCCTAATTCAAGATGAACAATGCATGTAAATCAAACACATTTGCACCCTTGCACCTTTAGGGTATTTCCACTTGTTGCCTTATAAAAATGGTCATGTTATGAGTGTGGGATGTCTTAGCAAAAACAAATCATAAAATACAAGATCATAGTCCCTCGATGACGCTACAAATGTTGCCTTTCAAAATGATCTTAGTCCCTCAAAGAGAAATGCTAAGACATCTTACAACATTGCTATCATGACTATACGATGAACCACGCCCATCCCTTTACATCCAAAGATAAGGCTTCTTACATAATCAATGGTAAGATAGCAATATCAAAGGAAGGAAGAAATGAACAAAGACTTTTGAGTAGGTAGATTGTTCCTAGTTGCTTGCTCATATTCAAAACAAACATCCTTTCTTATTTTCAAAGCAAACACCAAACACTTTCAAAAACATTTTCCAAACATGAAATATTTTCAAAAAGTCCAACACTTTGTGTACGTTCTTACGAACGAGAACTATTACAAAGTTTTCCTAAACGAAGGCACCTTTTCAAAATACTTTCAAAAACCACCACAAAGCATATTTTCAAACAAAAGCAAGTGATCTAGCAAGCAACTAAGAGCCCATATATAACTATGGATGAAAAGGGTGCTAACACCTTCCCTTTTCATAATCTACCCCCCCCCCCCCCCCCGGAACTCAAGAAATAATCTCAAAGGTCTTTTCTATTCTTTTCAGCCTTTCCTTTTGGATAAAAGAAAAGTCGGTGGCGACTCTTGCTAACTGAAACATTTGCGATCAAACGCAAAACATCCCAAATCAGTTCTCCCACCGTATCACAGGTAGAAATGTTTAAGACTAAGCCATTGGGTTGACTAGACTTATACAGATCAAATAAAAAATCACCACCGTGCTTTATTGTTTCCAAAGGAATGGGAAAAGAGAGAATAACCCAAAAGAGGGGGAAGATTCTTGGTAAGGGGGTTGGTTATACAAAGGGAAGGTATTAGCACCCTAAACATCTATGGTACTCCACAGGAACCTCTTTGAAAAATCTGTATATTTTGGCTATAAAATGTTGTGTAAAATAGGTTGTGGAGGTGAGAAAAGAAGTATTTCTAGGACTTGACCAACTTGGCCATTAGGAAGTAGTGAGATATCCGGATTTGGTGCAGTCCGAAGTTGGTTGATACTCGATACTACGTTTATTGAGATCAGACTTCTCAGGATATTTCTGTCACCGTGAAAGAGGCTTGCACTGAAACCATGCCCGACAAGAAAGATCAGTGATATTGAGATCCCTTAGAACCCGATTACTATTTCTAGGACAAGTTTGAGCCAACTAAACTTCAAGAGGGTACTTACCTATAAGACTCCATGAAAGCCTAAACCTAAAGACTTGTTTGTCTTGCTTGTATATGTTTACTTGTACATAACATCATAAACATCATAACATCATACTCATTCTCACTAACTATTTCAAGGATTATTGGGATTTAACTTTGTTCTATTTTGTAGGACATGGCTTCTATCCACAAGAATACTATCCAAGTCAACCTCGTAAGGATTCCTTCTCAACTCAAAGAGTTAGCATCAAGGGTCCTTGAGAACTCTTCATTCACCAAAAAACATGGTCTCCACATAAACTTGGTTACCTCTAGCACTGACGAGAATATGATGAAGGTGCTTTTCCATTTCTTTGACCCTCTACACCATTGCTTCACTTTTCTCGATTATCATCTTGTACCTACTTTAGAAGAATTATCCCAACTCTTGAGGATTCCCATTATCAATCAAATACCCTTCAATGGTACAGAAAGAGATCCAAAACCTGAAGAGATTTCCCGAGCACTACACTTGCAACAATCTGATGTCACGACTAATTGGGAAACAAGGAGTGGTGTCAAAGGGTTCTTAGCCAAGTTATTGTTTGAGAAAGCTCAAGATTGTTGGAACTCTTTGGACTTACAATATTTTGAAGAAATCTTAGCCCTTCTCATCTTTGGGATGGTTTTGTTTCCAAACCCTGACCAACTTATAGATGTAAATGCTGTCAAAATCTTCATGTCTCGCAATCCAATGCCTACTTTGTTGGGAGATATCCTACATTCGTTTCACTCTCGCACTATGAGGAAGAGGGGGATCATCATGTGTTGCACTCCTCTCTTGGATAAATGGTTTATTTCACATGTTCATCGGTCTGTATTGAAGAACGAGCAAGGTTTGAGGTGGTCCCATAGGTTGATGATACTCAGACATTCAGATATTCATTGGTGTTCTCGATCCTTAGAGAATGTTACTATCATTGACCGTTGTGGCGAATTCCCTAATGTCCCTTTTCTTGGCATTCGAGGAGGTATCACTTACAACCCTTGCTTAGCCTTGCAACATTTTGGTTATGCTCGAAGGGATGGTCCTCATGAGATGCTCATCCAAGGAGTGGTATTCAACTACGAGAACAACGACCAGAGCTACCATCAGAGGTTTGTGCGAGCTTGGAGGATGGTGAGCAAAGTGGATAGTAATAAGCTGGGACACAATAATTCCATTCCCCTTGAGCCTTACCCTAGGTGGGTACGAGCTCATGCTCAGAAACTTGTGATGCCTTATCGCTCTATCTTACCAGTTATCATGGAACCTGTGGTTGAAGGAGATATCTCGTACAATGTCCTCCATCCCGAAATGCCTACTTCTCTTAAAGACATGCAAAAGGGTTGGATTCAGCTGAAGGAAGAACGAGATACCTTCGAAGCTCAATTATATGCTAGTGAGAAAAGGGTCTTGGAGCTTACTTAACAACTGCATGAAGAGAAAAGCGTGAATGCCTACCTTGCACCGAAGAGGATGCGTTCAGTATTTTTATCTTAGAGATTTATTTTGTAAGCCCAAGAGGCATGTTGTAGTCATTTTGAACTAATTAATGAAATTTGACGTTTGTTCATGCTTTTTCTATAAAAATTTAAATTTCACAAATCCTTGAAATCATTTGCATACACATCTTCTATGCATCATAACATAACAGGTTTTCCATGACAGGTTTCCATATCTTTCTGTTGTTTATTTCAGCAAGATGGATCTAGATAAAACAGTGACGGACCTCCAAGCACAAAACTCTAAATTCTAAGAGACTCTACTGGCCCTAGCCAAGGGGAAACAAGATATGATGGCATTGCTGGAAGCCAAGAAGAAACCCAAGAAGAAATCCCTGGTCAACATGGTAGAAGGTTCAAAGAGTCGGTCCATCAGATCTGGATAATGGAAGACTCATCTGAGGCAGACGAGAATCAGATTGTATTAATGATCAAGCGTCTGATGATGTTGATTATTTTGATGAGCAGTATCCTCCCACCGATGTCAAGTATAAGAAGCTAGAAGACAGATTGAAGGCCGTTGAGATCCAAGTCGTCCCCGGTTTAGATTTTGATGATTTAGGTTTGATCTCTGGGGTTGTCATTCCCCACAAATTCAATATACCAGTCTTTGCAAAGTACGATGGGGTTTCATGTCCAAAACTTCACCTGAAATCTTATATGCGCAAGATACAGCCGCACACCGCTGATAAGAAACTCTGGGTTCACTTTTTTCAGGAAAGCTTGGCCGGAACACAACTAGAGTGGTTCTACCATTTGGAAGGTTCTCGTATCAATACATGGGAGGACTTAGCCACTGCTTTCTACCAACAATACTAGTATAATTCCGACTTGGCACCGACAAGAGTTCAGTTGTAAGACATGATAATGGGGAAGAATGAAGGATTTAAAGAATACGCACAAAAGTAGAGAGACCTTGCCAGTAGGGTTCAACCACCTTTTACTAATAGGAAGAACATTGATATGTTTATGGGAACTTTATCTGGTCCATTATTTAACTTGTTGGTTTACTGATCTTCTTATGGTTTCACCGAGCTAATCTTAACCGGTGAAAGGGTTGAGAGCGGCATCAAAAGCGGAAAGATTTCCATGGCGTCTTCCTCCACTCCCAATCCTGTAAAGAAACCTTTTGCCGTAAATAAGGAAGTCAATATTGTGTATGGGGAAAGGGCCTGTACCAAGAAGGATGACCGCCAGTCTGTTAATACTGTCTGAATTTTCAATCCAACTCCTACTCAAAGACCATCTGCTAATGATCAACGATTTGAAACTCCGAGAAGACAACTCACAAGGATAGGCATGTCACTATCCCAAGCCTTACAACATTTGCTAAAGGCTAATTTGGTGACATTGCATGATCCTACGGCCAATCCCGATACCTCATCACCAAAGTACAACTTAAATGCTAAATGTGCATATCACTCAAGTAGTCCCGAGCATGAGACTGACCAATGCTGGGCACTGAAAAATAAAATCCAAGAATTGATCGATAACAAGAACATTGAATTTGATCCTCCTCCAACTCCGAATGTAATCACCGCACCTATGCCAAACCATGGCAAGGGTGTCAATGTTTTTGAAGATACAATTTTTGTTTCCTATATCAAAGACTTGACTACTCCATTGAACATCATCAAAAAGAATCTATTGAAAGCCGAGATTTTCCCCGGCTGTTTGAAGGAATATGTTTGTTGTACCAAACGACTCAATGGATGCGAAGGGCTGAAAGAAGGCATTCAACGCCTGATGGATAGCCACGAGACCCTATTTGAGGAAACTCCACTTGCCAAAAGTTTGACTAATAAATGTGAAGATCTCTCCATTATAACCATCTCAAACAAGCATTTTAGGATCTCCTCCAAAGGTCCTATCAGGATTTCAAATGAACCAACTGTTGTTCCCCTAATAATTACCAATCCCAGACTAATTCCCTACTCTTCTAACAAAGCAGTGCCATGGAACTATGGTGCTGAGGTGTTTTACCATGGGATATAACAAGACACCTGGATTGAAGAAGACAAATATGATAACTTTGGTAACATAACTGGCTCAAGCAAGGTAACCAAAACTGGGAGAATCTTTTCACCCAACATCTCACCACCAGTTGTTACAAGGGCACCTGTACGCATCACTGCTACTAAGCCAAGTACTGATACAAGAGGGAAAGAGAAAGTTGTTGAGCCTGTCGAGATGGAAATACCCGCAAAGGACATTGCTGATGGAGAAACTTCCGCTCGTGAAATGGATGAGATCTTAAAAATTATAAAAAGGAGCGACTTCAAGATCATGGAGAAGTTGGGGTAAACCCCTTCCAAGATTTATATGTTGTCTTTACTACTCTATTCCGATGCTCATGCTCGGGCGTTAATAAAATTCTTGAAGAAATCTCATGTCCATCATGAGACCACGACTGACTAGTTTAAAAATTGCATGGCAAGCTTGACGACCAATAATGGTTTGGGATTCTCAGATGCGGATCTGACACCACTTGGGAAAAACCATAACAAAGCTCTACATGTTTCTGTCGAATGCAAGGGGGCTACCTTAGCGTATGTTCTGGTTGACACTAGCTCTTCTTTAAACGTGCTACCCAAGGGAGGAGTTGGACCAGTTGGATTATGAAGGTTTAGTTTTGAAACCAAGTGATATCATTGTGAGGGCTTTCGACGGGTCAAAAAGGACAGTTCATGGAAAGGTGGACCTCCCAATCAAGGTGGGCTCACAGATTTTCAACTCTACCTTTTACGTCATGGATATCCGTCGTGCCTACTCCTATTTGTTGGGTCTCCCTTGGATCTATGGATCTGGGGCAGTAACCTCAAATCTTCACCAAAAGCTCAAGTATTCGGTGAAAGGAAGAATTGTCATTGTCTGTGGTGAGGAGGAGTTCATGGTAAGCCACCTCAACTCTTTCAAATACGTGGAAATGGATGGAGAATTTATAGAGACCCCGTGTCAAGACTTTGAAGTTGTGCCACCAATGGTTCCTGCTACAAAATGTTCCTCCGATGTGTCCAAAGCTGTTAAGGTCGTGCCAAAGATGGTTTCGTTCAAAGATGCTCGTGCTGTAGTTAAAGAAGGAAGTTATGATACTTAGGGGAAACTCCTCGAGATCCCATTCAAAGCGGAAAATTTTGGTTTGGGCTTCACCGTCAAGGCTCAGAAGGAAGTGAGGCGCATTCATGCAGGGAAGACCCCTCTCCGTATTGGAAGCCACGAAGTTAACGCTTTAGGTGATTCTGGTAATGAGTGCACATTTGAAGATTGGGTGTATCCTACTACAACGGAACTCAAAAATTAGCAACCAAAGGACTTCGTTCCCATCTCCTTTATTGAGGAGTAATCAATTGTTTTTTGCTTTCCTATTAATTCAAGAACATTTTGTTTGTAATATTTAACAATGACTTTTAAGCCATGTGCCCGACCCGAGGAACTTTGGTCCATTTGTCAAGGGTTTTATTTATGTTCACGTTCTCATATAATCATTCAATACAAATGATTGGACTCTTTTGCATTCAAATTTTGTGCTAATTGTCTTTATTTTTCTTCAAATACGTTTTTCAAAATAGCCATGTGTCTTACATGCACACACACACACACACACACACTCTTGCAGGTCCTCATCCACTCTAGATCTTATTGCCAATGACTGTGCTATTGCCGAATATGACTTTGAATGTCCAATTAACCAAGCTGAAGACGAAGGCGAGGAAGATTGTCGAATACTGGGAGAACTAGCCAGACTTCTGTTACAAGAGGAAAAAGCTATTCAACCACACGAAGAGTCAGTTGAAATCATCAACCTGGGTACCGAGACAGACAAGAGGGAGGTTAAGATCAGCGCTAACTTAGATGACAGTGTCAAGAGCAGGTTGGTTCAAATGTTGCATCACTATGTGGAAGTGTTTGCTTGGTCATATGAAGATATGTAAGGGTTATTTACCGACATCGTAGTTCATCGTCTGCCAAACAAAAGAATATTTTCCTCCTGTCAAACAAAAAGTTCGTCGCATGAGGCCTGACATGTCTGAAAAGATAAAAGCTGAAGTGATGAAACAATTTGATGTAGGATTCCTAGCTGTGACATCTTACCCCCATTTGGTTGCAAATGTGGTGCCAGTTCCAAAGAAATACGGAAAAGTTCGCATGTGCGTAGACTATAGGGATCTGAATAGGGCAAGCCCCAAGGATGACTTGAAGAAGTGAAAAACACAAGAAGGGGGGTTGAATTGTAAAACTTGAAAATCAAATGCAGACAACACGTTATTTTTATCCTGGTTCGTTTGATCTCAAACTACTCCAGTCCACCCGTCAAGGTGATTTTGCCTCTCTCCAACGAGGTCTTAATCCACTATATTCAACTGAATATTACAACTGCTTTAACAACTGCTAAAGCCTTCTTAAGTCAAAACCACAAACCGGTTTCTCAAGGAAATACTTTCTTACAGATAAATGAAATCTAAGTGTGTTGAATGTTTTCTACAAAACTGTTTATCACAACTGTGATACTACAAAAATTAAGCTTATGAGAACTAGAATGCTAAAGCAATAGGGTAAGTAATTTGAGAGCTTTTGCAAACTGTGAATGAGGATGAAGATGAATCGCTTTAGGCGTGTAGAGAGTTGTAGAGCATTAGCCAATCCGTTCCTCACTTGCTTGTTTATATAGCAATGGAAATGATACGTTGGAGTCAGTTATTCCGTTTCAATGCCAATTACATTCTTTCCATATTGAGAAGATCTTTGTCTGGAATAATGCCATTGATAATAAAGTATCTTGAATGCACAGTACCCTTGCCAATTAAGCGTGTTCTGGCTTTGGCTTATTCTGACGCTGCTAGGTGCTGATGAATTGTTATGGTCTTGATCAGAGTTTAGATTGTTACGCGCAGATCTGTTCATCAAGCTTCAGCGTAAGCACATGCTTTGATCTTCTGATTCTGGCATTTGATATAACATCCTATGATGCTGATGTTGATATTTCATTTTCTGATGCTGATGATGATATTCTTATGCTGATACTCATCAGAGTTTCTGTAAAACACAATATAATTTTTAGGTAGCATATATGTCTTACATGAATCATACAATTTATATAATCTTGCTTTTTGTTATCATCAAAACTTTAACTTAGGGTAGTAGATTCAAAATTTGTTCTAACAATCTCCCCCTTTTTGATGATGACAAAAACTAGATTTTTTCAATTGACAATTAACGAGAAAAGTATCAGAGATAACCAAATAATAAATTGTATCAGAATTAAATAGGAGTTTATCAAAGATAAGAAGATAAGGGATAAAAGAGGTATCAGAGTTTAGATCAGAAATACTCCCCCTGAATGTATTACTTCCCTTTAAATTCCATGAGTCCTTTAGCATCAGATCTTTCTTGAACTTTCTTTGAGCATCAGATCTTTCTGGAGCAGAGCTTCAGTGTATCAGAGATAATTAAATACTTGTACCTGTAATCTTATGCAGAACAAAGAAACATTCAAGTATATCAGAGTGTTAGAATGTTTGAGACTTTTGTCTCAGTAAACCGTTATTGAAAAATATCAGTCTTTCTCCCCCTTTTTGTCAGCAATTAAAAAGTGCAAGTAATCGAGATTAAAAACGATTAGTGCAGAAAAACCATATTATTTAGTTCAAAGCTTAGAAGATAATACAGATAGCAAGTAATGAAAACAATGAAAACATCAAGAAACCAAATCTAAGGTTGGGGTGGAAAGCGTGTGAATAGAGCTTCTAGCATGTTCTTGATCTGATCAGCGGTTTCCTTCTGCTGATGCACCATGCTGACTACTGTATCAATCTTACTGTCTTGCACATCCATCCTTTCCTTCATTCTTTGATCATTCTCATCTATTCTTTTCTGCAGACGAATATCATTTTGCTTCAGCTCTTCAAGAGTCTGCCTGTCCAAAGCAGCTTGAGAGACGTCAGAATCACGATGCTTCTGAGAGCTTTCTGCAACATCTTCTTCTTGACTAAGATCTTCAGCTGGAATTGTCTGATCTTCAGCTGGTTGAACTGTTGAAGATGGACGCTTTTCAGGCCAGGGCTCACTGTCTAGAAGAAGCACTTCCTCCTTCAGCAGCTGACTCAAGACTGGACCTTCAACTTCTTTCAGCAGATTGCTGAAGTTCTGTTGAGCCTGCTCATAGTTTATATCTTGCAGCTTAAAGGTTTCAGCGCGAACCCACTTTCTGAAATGAGTCCAGAGTTGGTCTGAGGAAGCAAGATCAATCACTCCTGGACAAGCCTGCTTTAGAGAAGCAATCCATCTCTACATATCTGCTTCAAAATTCAAAATACTAGAACCAACATCTGGTTGTTTGGGTTTGGGAATGGCGGTTTTATTGATAATGGCAGCAAAACGTTCAAGGACTGTGAGATCGATGAAGGTTTTGCGGTGGTCTTCTGTATTTTGCTTGGGAGAGGGAGTGGGAGAATCAGAAATGATTATTGGACTGTGTGGAGTATTAGGAGGGGTAGTTTCTGGTGAGGATGGCAGTTGGGGAATGTTTACAGTTGTACCACATGGCAGTTGAATTGCCAAGGGTTGTGGTTCAGAGGATTGAGGTGATTGAGGTTCAGGGGTTTGAGCCTCAGAGTGTTGAGACTCAGAGTGTTGAGGTGAAGGTGGATTAAGTTCTGGTTGTGGAGAGGGAGGTGGAGGAGTTTCTGGTTCTGGTGATTGTGGATTTTCTGGTATTGGTGAGAGTGTATATTCTGGTTGAGGTGAATGGGCAGTTTCTGGTTGAGTGTTTGGATTTTCTGAGAGGGGAGCGGAAAAACGTTGATCAATTTCAGAAAGAACTTTATCGAGTTCTGATTCTGTTGATGTTGTGGGTTTTGGATTTTGAGGTTTGGAGCGGGATCTCCTGAGAGTTAGTGACTCAGAAGGGTCAAACTCTGGTTCGGTATCATCAATAGTTGGTATGGGAATTGGGAGTTCATATGAAGCTGGGGTTGGAATCAATGTTGGAATAGTAGATGAATTTAAAACATTAACAGCAGATAGATTACCTCTCTTCTTTGGGGTCTTCTGAGACGGTCCTTCTGATGCAGCCTTTCTCTTCTTAGTCTTCTTCAAAGAAACCTCTGGTGCTTGCTGGTGCAGATCTTTGATGTTCAGATCAGGATCTGTGCCATCAGCTTTACACGCATCCAAGTATCTGAGAATGATTACTGGTTTAGAGTCAATCTCAGAGAACATAGGAAAGTCGTCCAGAGGTACTCTTCTGCTGGTGATTTCAGCATGAGGAGTGACGCTGGGCTCCTTTCTGATATTCTCTATCAGTTTCATCTTCTTTAGATTCTTGGCGTTCAGCTGCTTGCCAACAGCTGGTTCCAGAGAGCTTATTTCCTGTGCCTCTGTCAGGTGTTCTATCAGCGTATTCTCAGTTAGAATATCTGATATTAATCTGCCGAAGGGTATCCAATCCCTTTTAGTCTTTTCTTCTTCTCTCGTCTCCTTGACGCTGGTCTTCAGATGATTGAACAGAAGATGAGCAAGGTTGATCTTGGTCTTCTTTGCAATAAAATAGAGCAGAAATTGTTGATCTATGTTGATGTAGTCAGGGGAGCTTGTGGGCTTCCTGTGGTTGAAGCAGCCCAAGATGATCTTTGCCCAGATTCTGTGCTGATCCATTAAATCTCTGATCTTGCTAGATGGAACCCCATGCGTGAAAATCTGTCTAGCAACTATGGCAGTGTTTCCAGCTCTTTCTGCCATGTCAATACAGCGGATGCCACCACCGTTGTATCCAATCAGTCTAGCAATGTGATCTTCAGTAATCACTATCTTCTTTCCCATGATATATGACGTAACCTGATGAGTTAAGGCAGACGCATGAATCCAGAACTCTTTAACCAGGATTGGGAATGTTGGACCCACCAACCTATCAAAGTACCTTTCCCATCCTTGTGCCCTAATTTCTTCAGTCAAATCGAAGCCATTTTCTTTCAGACTGTTGAAATCAACGATTAGTCCAGACAGAACTTCCAAGTTCTTCACCGGAGTAAGGAGCATTCTGAACGGAATCTGATATTGTTCAGATGAAGCCTCTTGCTGGGAACCTGCAGAAACAGTGCTAGAATTTTCCATGTTCACACTAGGGTTTCTTTGAGAAAAAGCTTGAAAAAGGGTTTCTTTGGAAAGAGATGAACACACAAGTAAGAATCCAGAAAATATTTAGATGACTGCAAGAGACGGTAAAAAGTGAATGAATGGAGTGATGGTGTTTAAATAAGTTTCAAAAAGTGTTTTGAAAACATAAATGTTTTTAAGAGAGAGAATTAACTCATGATTATGCGCATTTAATGTTGGCTGATTTTGGGGGATTTGAGAAAGATATGTGGAACGGTTACCAATGACATGTGTCTCAATGCATCCAATCAGCGTTTTGCCTTCTCAAAAGCGTGCACTCATGTTCTTCTACAGATATTAGCTGATGACTGGATGACACTTGTTTGATTTGTTGAACAACACATCTATCCTTGAAATGAGACGCTCAGATCTTTATGGATAGACTCTGATACAATCTGCATGTCTAACTTTCTGAAAGAAGATTGATCAGAAGTTCACAGTAAAATAAGACAAATTCTGAAGGTTAACATATAAACTTAAAACATTTTCACTCTGGGCAGAGCTTCATGCTGAGATGTTTCAGAATGAAGTTAAACCTATCTTCAGAAAGTGGTTTAGTGAAGATATAACCCATTGATGGTCTGTATCAATAAATTTTAAGTTCAAAATTCCTTTCTGAATATAGTCCCTAATGAAATGGTGTTTTATTTCTATATGCTTAGCCCTAGAATGGAAAATAGGATTTTTACTTAAGTAAATGGCAGAAGTGTTGTCACAGAGTATAGGGATGTTACTCTCAAAAATCTGGAAGTCTTCAAGCTAACTTTTCATCCAGAGCATTTGTGTGCTGCATCCTGCTGCTGCTATGTACTCAGCTTCTGCTGTTGATAGCGCAATTGTGGATTGCCTTTTGCTGGACCAAGAGATCAGATTTTCTCCCAGAAACTGGCAGCTTCCAGAAGTACTTTTACGCTATACTCTGTCTCCAGCAAAGTCAGCATCGCAGTAACCTACTAAGCTGTAATCACTAGATTTTCTATAAAATAAACCCAGATTAGTAGTAACTTTCAGATACTTGAAAATTCGCTTAACAGCTGTTAAGTGAGATTCTCTAGGATCTGATTGGAATCTTGCACAAATACATACGCTGAATAAAATATCAGGCCTTGAAGCTGTCAGATAAAGAAGAGAACCAATCATACCTCTGTAGACCTTCTGTTCTACCTTTTTGCTTACCTCTTCTCTTTCCAGAATGCACATGGGATGCATTGGAATCTTTGATGACTTACATTCTGAGAGGTCAAATTTCTTCAGAAGTTCTCTGACATATTTGCTCTGATGAATGTAAGTTCCCTCTGGATTTTGATTGATCTGAATTCCCAGAAAGAATTTCAGTTCTCCCATGAGGCTCATCTCAAATTCTGCCTGCATACACTTAGCAAATTTTCTTCCAAGAGAAGGATTAGTAGATCCAAAAATAATATCGTCAACATAAATTTGACAAACTAAGATGTCATTCTTAACTGACTTACAGAATAAGGTAGTGTCCACCTTCCCTCTGGTGAATTCTTTTTCTAACAGAAAGTTACTTAGTCTTTCATACCAAGCTCTGGGAGCTTGTTTCAGACCATATAGTGACTTCTTTAGTTTGAAAACATATTCTGGATTCTTTGTACTTTCAAAACCAGGGGGTTGGTGCACATAAACCTCTTCTTCTATATATCCATTTAAGAATGCACTCTTGACATCCATCTGATATAGAGTGATGCCTTTATTAACAACAAACGAAATTAAAAGTCTGATAGATTCTAACCTGGCGACTGGGGCAAAGGTTTCTGTATAGTCTATCCCCTCTTGCTGACTATAACCTTGTGCTACCAGTCATGCTTTGTTTCTGATAACTTCACCTTGTTCGTTCAACTTGTTTCTGAACACCCATTTTGTTCCAATGACGTTGAATCCTTTTGGTCTGGGAACAAGATCCCATACGTCATTTCTGGTGAATTGATTCAGCTCTTCTTGCATTCCTAGAATCCAGTCGTTGTCCATAAGTGCTTCATCAATTGAGGAAGGTTCAATCAGAGAAACAAGTCCCATGAGGGATTCTTCAGAGTTTCTGAAGTTGGCTCTTGTTCTGATTGGATCTTCCTTTCTTCCTAAGATAGTTTCTTCTGGGTGATCCAAGCTGCTTCTGGGTAGTCTTTTCTGAGGTTGGTCAACAGATGTTGCTGGATTCCTAGCAGTGCCTCTTTCTGATGTTGAAGGAGTGTCTTTATTTAGAGCTTCTGATGACTTGTCTTCAGAACCTGTAAATTCAACTTCCATACCTGCAAAAACTTCATTCTGCTTTGACTTTTCAGAGTCAAGCTTATCATCAAAATGAACACTGATTGATTCTTCCACAATCTGTGTTTATGTATTGTATACTCTGTACCCTCTTGAGCGTTCAGAGTATCCTAACATAATACACTTCTGTGCTTTAGAGTCAAACTTGTTCAAATAATTTTTTGTATTTAACATAAAGCAAGTACATCCAAATGGATGAAAATATGAAATGTTGGGCTTTCTGTTCTTCCACAATTCATATGGAGTCTTTTCCAGAATAGGTCTTATGGAGATTCTATTCTGAATGTAGCACGCTGTGTTTATTGCCTCTGCCCAGAAGGTCTTAGCAACGTTTGTCTCATTGATCATGGTTTTGGCCATTTCTTGCAATGTTCTGTTCTTTCGTTCTACAACTCCATTTTGCTGGGGAGTTCTAGGACAAGAGAAATCATGCAGAATGCCTTTGTCATTAAAGAATGACTCAAAATCTTTGTTTTCAAACTCTCCACCATGATCACTTCTGACTTTAACGATTCTAAGATCCTTTTCATTCTGAACTTGGTTACAGAAGGTGACAAACACAGAGTGTGACTCGTCCTTGTGTCTTAAGAACTTTACCCATGTCCATCTGCTATAGTCATCTACGATTACTAACCCATACTTCTTGCCACTGACTGAAGCAGTTTTAACTGGTCCAAATAAGTCAATGTGCAGAAGTTCTAATGGCTTAGAGGTAGAAACAACATTTTTAGATTTGAAAGAAGGTTTTGAAAACTTGCCTTTCTGACATGCTTCACACAGAGCATCTGAATTGAACTTCAGATTAGGAAGTCCTCTGACCAGATTGAGTTTGTTAATCTGAGATATTCTTCTCATACTAACATGCCTCAATCTTATGTGCCAGATCCATTGCTCGTTGTTAATAGACAGAAGACACTTTACATTCTGACTTTTCAGTTCAGAAAGTTTGATTTTATAAATGTTGTTTTTCCTCTTTCCATTAAATAGGATAGTCCCATCTTTCTGACTAACAGCTTTACATGATTTTTGATTAAAGATTATATCATAACCGTTATCACTTAATTGACTTATGGATAACAGATTATGCATTAATCCATCTACTAACAGAACATTGTTTATAGAGGGAAGATTTCCATTACCTACAGTTCCAGAGCCAATGATCTTTCCCCTCTGATTGCCTCCAAAGCCTACGTGGCCTCAAGGCTTAAGTTCCAGGCTTTGGAACATATGCCTTCTTCCCGTCATGTGTCGCGAGCAGCCAGAGTCCAGGTACCATGACTGGTGTTTCTGATTTGCTGCTAAAGATATCTGCAACATGTATTATTTTATCCTTAGGTACCCATATTTTCTTGGGTCCTGATTTGTTAGCTTTACCAAATCTCTGGTTGAATTTTGGTTTCACATAATAATTGCTACTAGTATATTTAATGTCATGTGTGTGACCATACACAAATTGTGAATTCAGAGGAGTGCGTTTAATAATTAAATCCATGGCATTCTTTGGTGTAGGTACCTTACCTTGGTATCCTATTCCCTTTCTGCCGTTTCTGCTAACTCCATAGATCATTGAAGCCATTTTGCTTCTATCTATGCTTTTAGCAAGGAACTTCTGAAAGCTATGATCATACTCCTTGATGATCTCATCAGCGCTGCTGGGAGTTTCAGAAATTATTTCCTTCTGAGAGTATTGTAAAACATTTTCTAATTTTGAAATTTTATTTTTCAACTCAGAATTTTCCAATTCGAGACTCTCAGTTTTGTCAGAGTTAGAATCAAGATTACTTTTCAGGTTTCTGAATTTAACTCTGATCTGTTGGTATCTTTCCAGAATTTCGTTAAGGCTTTCAGCAAGTTCAGCCTTAGTAAAATTAATTGCAAAGTCAGGATACACCTCTTCGGTGTCTGATTCTGAGTCTGATTCAGAAGCTTCACTGTCTTCTGATATGTTGGCCATGAGAGCTATGTTTGCTCTCTCATCATCTGATTCTGAGTCAGCTTCAGACGAGTCAGATTCATCCCATGTAGCCATGAGACTTTTCTTCTTTTCTCTTCCAAACTTCTTTTTGGGCTTTTCCCTCTGAAGCTTTGGAAAGTCACTCTTATAGTGTCCTTGCTCGTTGCATTCATAGCAAGTGATGTCCTTGGTGTTTGGCTTTCTGCTTCCTGAAGAGCCTTCAGATCTTCTGTATCCAGAGGAAGAGTCTGACCTTCTGTATCTGGAAGAGGACTCATTCTGATCAGATCTTCTGGGATTCCTGAACTTCCTTTGCCTCTGCTTCCATAGTTGGTTCACTCTTCTGGAGAGGAGGGAAAGTTCGTCTTCTTCTGATGAGGACTCATCAGATGTTTCTTCAACTGCCTGCAAAATTTAGAGTCAGATTTTCTGTTAGATTTTAATGCTAGAGGCTTACCTTGCTTATGAGGTTCATCAGCTTCTAGCTCTATCTCGTGACTTCTGAGGGAGCTGATAAGTTCCTCCAGAGAAATTTTGTTGAGATCTTTAGCTAGCTTCAGCGCTGTAACCATTGGCCTCCACTATTTTGGCAAGCTTCTGATGATCTTCTTGACATGATCAGCAGTAGAGTATCCTTTGTCCAGAACCTTGAGACCAGCCACCAGAATTTGGAATCTTGAGAACATTGTTTCAATGGATTCACTTTCTTCCATTTTGAATGCCTCATACTTCTGAATGAGCGCAAGAGCTTTAGTTTCTTTGACCTGAATGTTGCCTTCATGCGTCATTCTGAGTGAGTCAAACATGTTCTTTGTTGTGTCTCTGTTAGATATCTTTTCATATTCAGCGTAAGAGATGGCGCTGAGTAGAATGGTTCTGGCCTTGTGGTGATTTTTGAAGTCACACTTTTGTTGATCAGACATTGCTTTCCTGTCAATCTTCTGACCGCTTGCATTCACTGGGTGCGTGTATCCATCTGTCACCATGTCCCACAGATCAACATCATGTGCCAGAAAGAATCTTTCGATTCTGTCTTTCTAGTAATCAAAATTCTCTCCATCAAAGACTGGAGGTTTGCCGCTGAATCTGTCTCTATCTTCATTGTTGTCATTGCTGCTGTGTTGATATGTTCCTGCCATTGTGTTTTTCTGACGCTGGATCTTGTACTGACACGGTTAAGTGTTTTAGCTCAGAACCAGGCGCTCTGATGCCAATTGAAGAAGTGAAAAACACAAGAAGGGGGGTTGAATTGTAAAACTTGAAAATCATATGCAGACAACACGTTATTTTTATCCTGGTTCGTTTGATCTCAAACTACTCCAGTCCACCCGTCAAGGTTATTTCACCTCTCTCCAACGAGGTCTTAATCCACTATATTCAACTGAATATTACAATTGCTTTAACAACTGCTAAAGCCTTCTTGAGTCAAAACCACAAACCGGTTTCTCAAGGAAATACTTTCTTACAGATAAATTAAATCTAAGTGTGTTGAATGTTTTCTACAAAACTGTTTATCACAACTGTTATACTACACAAATTAAGCTTATGAGAACTAGAATTCTAAAGCAATAGGGTAAGTAATTTGAGAGCTTTTGCAAACTGTGAATGAGGATGAAGATGAATCGCTTTAGGCGTGTAGAGAGTTCTAGAGCATTAGCCAATCCGTTCCTCACTTGCTTGTTTATATAGCATTGGAAATGATACGTTGGAGTCAGTTATTCAGTTTCAATGCCAATTACATTCTTTCCATATTGAGAAGATCTTTGTCTGGAATAATGCTGTTGATAATAAAGTATCTTGAATGCACAGTACCATTGCCAATTAAGTGTGTTCTGGCTTTGACTTATTCTGACGCTGCTAGGTGCTGATGAATTGTTGTGGTCTTGATCAGAGTTTAGATTGTTACGCGCATATCTGTTCCTCAAGCTTTAGCGTAAGCACATGCTTTGATCTTCTGATTCTGGCATTTGATATAACATCCTCTGATGCTGATGTTGATATTTCATCTTCTGATGCTGATGATGATATTCTTATGCTGATACTCATCAGAGTTTCTGTAAAACACAATATAATTTTTAGGTAGCATATATGTCTTACATGAATCATACAATTTATATAATCTTGCTTTTTGTTATCATCAAAACTTTAACTTAGGGTAGTAGATTCAAACTTTGTTCTAACATGACTTCCCCTACCACATATTGACGTCTTGGTCGACAACACTTCTTAGCATAAAGTCTTCTTTTTCATGGATGGTTTCTATGACTATAATCAAATCAGGATGGCTCTCGAAGACATGGAGAAGACCACTTTCGTTATGCAATGGGGCACCTTTTGCTACAAGGTTATGCCGTTTGGATTGAAGAATGCAGGGGCAACATATCAAAGAGATATGGTAGCTTTGTTTCATGACATGATTCATCATGAAATAGAGGTCTATGTGGATGATATGATTGCTAGATCAAAAAATGAAGAGGAACATCTCGATCACCTGTACAAGCTATTCGAAAGATTGAAAAAGTACAAGTTAAGGTTAAACCCTAACAAGTGCACATTTGGAGTACAATCTGGAAAGCTTCTAGGTTTTGTTGTCAGCAGTAAAGGCATTAAAGTTGATCCTGCCAAGGTAAAGGCCATCCAAGAAATGCCAGTCCCCCACTCTGAAAAGGAAGTTAGAGGATTCTTAGGTTGCTCAATTACATCGCCCGCTTCATATCTCACTTGATTGCTACTTGTGATCCAATCTTCAAACTCTTGAAGAAAGATCAAGTAGTCAGATGGAATAATGAATGCCAAGCTGCCTTCGACAAAATCAAAGAAAGCCTGCAAGAACCTACTATCCTAATGCCTCCAGTTGAATGAAGACCCTTGATCATGTATTTGACAGTACTAGAGAACTCTATGGGGTGTGTTTTGGGCCACCATGACGAGTCTGGTCGAAAAGAGCATGCTATTTACTACCTGGGCAAAAAGTTTACCAACTGTGAAACCAGATATTCACTGCTCGAGAAAAATTGTTGCGCTCTGGCATGGGCTGCTCGCCGGCTAAGACAGTATATGTTGACTCATACCACTCTGTTGATTTCTAAGATGGACCCAATCAAGTACATCTTCGAGAAACCTGCTCTTTCGGGACATATAGCTAGATTGAAAATGATCTTGACTGAGTACGACATTCAGTATACAACGTAAAAGTCCAACAAAGGAAGTGTACTAGCAGATCATTTGGCCCATCAAGCTGTCGATGATTATCAGTCTAGGAACTTTGACTTCCCATATGAGAACATCATGCTAGTGACCAACTGTGTGAAACCTGGACCGTCTGACAGACCTGAACAAGGATCCCGATGGACTATGGTCTTTGATGGGGCTTCCAACACCTTGGGTAACGGAATTGGTGATGTGATCATCTCCCTTGAATATTTCCACACTCCTTTCACTTCCAGACTATGCTTCAATTGTGCGAACAACATGGCTGAGTACGAAGCATGCATTTTGATTCTGAAGGATGCTATTGATTTGAGGATCAAGCATTTGAACGTGTTTGGGGATTCCGCTTTAGTGATTATCCAAGTAAAAGGAGATTGGGACACTAAGCACCCTAATATCATCCCTTACAAGGAACTTGTGTTATCTCCGATTCCTTACTTCAAAGAGATCACTATTGAACACTTCCCTAGGGAAGAATATCAGTTGGCTGACGCTTTGGCCACCATGTCTTCAATGTTCAAGGTCAGATGGGACAACGAAGCTCCTATGATTACCATTGAGAGATTCGACGAACCTGTACACTGTTGTAAGCTTGACACTAATACAGAAAATCCATGGTACCATGAGGTGAAGAGATATCTTGAAGCACAAGAGTATCCCGAAGGAGTATCCATCAATGACAGAAAGTTCTTACGAAGATTTTTAGCCAAAATATTCCTAAGTAACAAAATATTATACAAGAGCAACCATGATTCTACTCTACTCCGATGTGTGGACAAGAAGGAGGCAGAGGAAATTATGGAAGACATGGACGATGGTCTCTTTGGCACTCACTCAAGCGAACATACGATGGCTAAGAAAATCCTGAGAGCTGGCTATTATTGGTCAACAGTGGAGACTGATTGCCATCAATATTCAAGAACTTGTCACAAATGCCAAGTTTATGCTGACAATGTCCATGTGTCTCCTATCCCTCTGAATGTCATGACCGCTTCGTGGCCATTTGAAATGTGGGGAGTTGACATGATGGGAGAGATCAAGCCCACTTCTTCCAATGGATATCGCTTCATTCTGGTCGTTATTAATTATTTCACCAAATGGGTCGAAGCCGCCTCATTTGCCTCAGTCACAAAGAACGTGGTAGCCAGATTTATCAAACATAACCTCATATGCCGCTAAGGTATCCCAGAAAGGATCATCACCTAAAATGGGACTAACCTCAACAATGCTATGATTACCGAACTTTACACTCAGTTCAAGATCAAGCATCACAATTCTTATCCTTATAGACCTAAAATGAATGGCGCAGTCAAAGAGGCCAACAAAAACGTTAAGAAGATTATGCAGAAGATGGTAGTGACCTACAAGGATTGGCATGAGATGTTACCATTTTCTCTTCACGGCTACCGCACTTCAGCTAGAACATCAACTGGGGAAACTCCCTTTTCCTTAGTCTATGGCATGGAAGCTGTTTTGCTAGTGGAAGTTCAGATTCCCTCACTAAGTATTATGAATGAGGCATGCCTAAGCGAGGAAGAGTGGATTCAAAGAAGACTAGATCAGTTGAACTTGATCGATGAGAAGCGACTGGCTGCTGTTTGTCATGGCCAGACGTACCAAAAACACATGATTAAAGCTTTCAACAAAAAGATCAAGCCTCGAGTATATAAAGCTGGTGACTTGGTGATAAAGCGCATCATTTTGCCACAAGGCGACCCCAGAGGCAAATGGACTCCCACCTACGAAGGGCCATTTGTTGTCAAGAGAGTGTTATCTGGAGGTGCCATGATGCTGACTACCATGGATGGTGAAGACTTCCCACATATTGTAAACGCGAACATAATTAAAAAATACTACACATAAGAGACCTGCTAGGTTGACACACATAGGCAAAATAAGGGCATCCCAGCAAACCAAAATGTTTGGGAAAAAAATAGGGATATATGCAAAAGATTGTACACCCGGCAAGTTGAAAACCCAAAAGGGAGACTTGGGAAAAATGGGTATCCTACTGGGCTGAAAACCCAAAAAGGCGGTCCAGGAAAAAGTTAAGGACTGAAAGTGTATGAATATTTCCCGTGGAATCACCACAGTCAACTTTATCCCCAAGGTCCGAGTTCAAACAGTCCAAGATCAATCCAATCAACTTCAGTCAACGGCAAGGAGCATTCGAAGAAATTGGGGCAATAGTAGAGTTGGGATGCAATGAGATCATTTCCACATGGCTATTTGTTTTTGTTTTCCATTTTTGTTTTCCTTTCGACGATTTCCTCTTACTAGGATCTCCGTCTCCTTGTACAAGAAACGCCTATTCATGGGAAAAATATCAATTCAAATATACTTTACAGTGAAAACTTTCTGTTTTTGTTTTGAATGCAAAGTTGTCCATTGATTAAAATTGAACGAAAATATGCATGTGAACACAATTTAAACTATTTCTCACATGTGTCCTGCTAATCAGCAACAAGCATCTCTTTAATGTATATGGAATATCCCCACATAGTTATTTCATTAGTGTTATCCCCACAAGGACGGCTACAACAAACCAATTCTCAACAAGGTTACCTATAAAGTCTCTTTGCATAGGTTGATTCCCAGCCAGAGTCTCAATCTCTTGGAAGTTTTCTCCCCAGCTAAGTTGATCCTACAAGAAGAAGCCTTGTGGATCTCTTTCTAAAAGAACTCACCTCGTCAACAGTTCATCAAGTATTCATCAACAGGGTTTATTTCCCCCAACATACAACAATCAACGAACAACAAAATTCCACCGACATTAGTCTATCTTCCCCGCTGAGTATGTCTTCCCCGACTGAGTCTACACTCTCCAGCTGGAGTCTGCCTTTCAGACTATTACAAATCAGAGGGCCACAACCCATAATCCCCAGTAAAGTCATCAACAAAACCTTTACTATATCCAAAAGATACTATGAAGCCTAGACCCGACCAGATGATAGTACAATTTCTAGCTACTAGGAAGCCTGGACCCGGCCAGATAATAGTCAACTTCTCAAGTCACTATAGATCCTGGACCCTACCAGATGATAGTGTAACCTTTCAGCTACTATAAAGCTTGGACCCAGCCAGATAATAGTACAACATTCAAAAACTATGAAAACTTGGCCCGACCAGATAATAGTTTATCTCTTCGAAATATAGAAGAACCTGGACTCAACCATACCAGGGTTTAACTTCTTTTCCCCAGTAGAGTTTGCCTATACCCTAGCAAGTTACTGTAAAGCCTGGACCCTACTAGATATCAATTCAACTCTATTCTCTTCAGACAAGTTTATTGCAAAGCCTGGACCCAACCAGATAGCAATTAACTTCATTCACCTCAAAATCTGTGAAGCCATGATCCAACCAGATATCAGTTCAACTTCGTCTATTCAAGCAAGTTATTTTGAAGCCTAGAGCCCGACCAGATAACAATTAGCTACAATCCCCAGCAAGACACTATGAAGCTCGGACCCGACCAGATAATAGTATAACTTTTCAAAAACTACGAAGCCTGGACCCGACCAGATAGTAGTTACCACTTAAAGAAATTTGTAAAGCCTAGATCCAACCAGATAACAGTTCAATTTCAATAAATTTTCTGCGAAGCCTAGAATTCGACCAGATAATAATTAATTTATTCTTCCCCAGTAATTTACCGTGAAGCCTGGATCTGACCAGATAGCAATTGACTTCCTCATCCTCATTAAGTTGTGAAGCCTGGACTCGACCATATAACAACTAACATTCAAGAGATATTCCCCGACGGAAGCATTCTTCTAACAAAGTTTGAAGATATGTATATTCTTCATCTCCAACAGTAATCCGGGATCCAACTTCCCAGAATTCCTCGGCAATAGTCAGGGATTTATTTTCTCGGACGAATATGCATCCCACATTCATACATCATAGCATATACATACAAAATGCATTTAGCATGATCTCATTCATCTTGTGAACATCATGCATACATCTGCATTTAACTAACCCTTTTTTCCCACAGGTAAAACATCAAGTTTTAGTCTAAATCGACCAAAGATTTGTGTTGATACTTCTTCCAGTATTTACCATCATTCCTCCAAATGGCATCTATAAGCCCATTCCCAATACATCTTCGAGTGCAAATTTCTGGGCACTCTAGTGTTCAATCATCTTCCACCTTCAAGTCACGAATGGCGGATCTGCCAATCTAACTCTTCAGGTTTAAGAAAATTGAACAGGGGCATCTGTTGTACCCAAAACATTTTCCTCTCATTTCTCAAGTAATCTCTCACAAGATCTCCAATGGTTCAATACTACATAAGGTTTGATCAGCTCAAGACACTTCCTTAACATTAATGATTGAAAATTTGGGTTTGGACTTGCACAAGGACAATTGAGCTTTAAATGCCCCATATGACTTTCATGGATCATTTTGAACCCTCAAGTTTTCTCATGTCAAGTTTCATGTCTTGGATCACATTTTTGCTCAGTCAATTAATCAGTTCACCTAAAATCAGTTGTATTAGGGAAAAAGTCGACTGTGGTCAATTTACAGTCAAACTTCATAATTTTTAATCCATATCAACATCATGAACTCATATATGTCAATTTATCAAGTTTGGATTACAATTCCTCAAGAAATTTGATCAGATCATCAAAAGGGGAAAATGGTCAAAATTAGGGTTTTGATTAGGAAGGTTCAATTTTTGATTTTTGACCTAGAAAATGACCTATTGGTTCAAGGCATGATCCCAAGGATTAAAATTATTCATTTTTACCTAATGGCATGGCTCAAAACATTTCTCAAGTTCAATTGATTGATAGTTGAATTTTAGTCAACTGATGAAAAGTCAATTATACACTCAAAAGTCAAACTTTGACTTTTTGATCAAAATCAAGTTTCAAAGATTACAATTCATCAAGACATGTCAAAATGTGAAACTTGTACATCAAGAAATCAAAAAGTCAAGATTTCATTTTGAAAAGTCAAAATTTCTAAACTTAGAATTTTTTCTAAGTGTTGGAAATTCACATTTTTTTCACAACTTTGAGCCAAATTTACACCATGATGCAAGATGATTCAAAGAAAGCTTCCAACATGAAAGTTGTAGATCTCAATGAGATCTAAAACTTTGTAGAGCATAAATTTTTCTATAAATACTTGGATGTCATGTTATGATTTTGTGAAGACATGTTCATGAAACTTGAAGACTTAGTGAAATTTTGCCCTAGTTTAGGAAGACCTAGTTCCAAGATGAATATTCAAAAATGTCCAACATAGAGGTTGTAGAGGATGTTACAAGATTTCTAAAATGTATAATAACTCATTAAGATCATACTTGAGCAAGGAGAAACGAAGGCAAGAAGTTAGGGTTCCATTCTTGTTTTACAAGGCAAATTTTTAGGATGGACATGAACCAAATCCATGCTAGGATGCATAATCTTTGCTTTGAAGGCCTCAAACTTGTTTATCAATCCATAATTAATTTTTTACACAATTTCTAGAGCCATGATCCAAGCAATAGAGCCATTATCCAAAAGATTCATCCATTTTTGGAAGAAAGCAACATTGCCATTCTTGAAAAGTGACTTTAATCACAAAGTCAACTTGCATTGAGCCTCTAACTTGTTCCTCCTGAACAAGCTTCCTCTACCAAGTCTGAAGAACATGTTTAAAGTTTGAAACCACTCTAGATATCATGGTACAAGCGTTGGGAAGATGATTGTCATGTTTACTTCAAAAACAAGCAAAGTTGCCATAACTTGAGAATTCAAATTCTGAGTTGTTGTAACACTTGAAACCTCTTGCCCATAAATACATGTACTATTTGCAAGCTAAATAATGAATACTTAAGCCCTGAAACGCCCTAAAATAGAGAATCACCAAGAACACCTCAAAACTTATCATATATGAGTTTTGAACCCAATCTTCAAATCTACTCGTGCGTTTCTTGGCCTTTTGGTTCCTAAAGCTTCTAAATATCATACATAAACAATCACACACCCTACTACACTACTGTAACTCCATCTTCATCATCCTCCATTTTCAAAAACCGAAGCTTGCACCTTGACTTCTCTAGGCCATTCCAGCCATCCATTGCTCAAGCTAATCATTGCATTAGCTTCTTGGGAACTTGAGGAAGCTAACCTGATCATTGCAGCACCTTGAATCAAGGTCATTTGCATTTCATGATTTCTAGTTTTAAGGTATCTTTTCTGAACTTCTATCTTTTCATTTAGGCATTGTTAAGCTTGCATTTGTGAAGATAAAATGTAGATATCATTGCCCTGAAACTGTACATGTCCATAGATTTCATTTATATTCTTTGAGTAGTGAGAATTTTAAGTTTGAACTTTCTGAAAAAGTTAGGTAAGAATTTGGTACCATTCAAAATTCATGCTCATCTTTGATTTATAGTTTTAGTAATTTACATTTCAAGAATCGTTGTGGAATTTGAAACAAGTTTGATGTTTACATTTTTGCAAATGGATGAGAAATGATGAAGTTGTAGATGTTCAGGATGGAGGTTGAAGATGAAGTTATAACATGGACTTAGTTTATTTTAAGTTTATTGATTGTTGTATAACGGACGGATGAAACAGGTCACCCCAGTGGTACAAGAAGCGCGCGCGTATTAGGAGGTCCTGGGTTCGAGCCCCAGTAAGACCTTTTACCCCTTTTTACATTTATTTCATTTTTTGTTGTTTGGACCAGGCAGCGCTTGGGCCTTCTTGGCTGGGCTTAGCAGGTTTACTCCATTTTCACCCTCATGTTCACTTTCACACACCTGGCCCAAATATTTCTCATTTTACTTCATTTTATTTTCTTTTTATTTTTTATTTTATTTCATTTTTCTTTATTATTTTTTATTACTATTATTATTATTATTATTATTATTATTATTATTATTATTATTATTATTATTATTATTATTATTATTTTTAATAATAAAAAATCCAAAAATATTTTTATTTATTATTTTCACACTTATTTATTTATTTTCTTTATAAAGACAAAAAGACAAAAACATTTTCTTTACAAATTTAATTTCTTTTTCTTAATAAATAATAATTATATTTAGGTTTAGTTATTTTATTTTTCTTAATTAAAATTAACTTAGAACTTAAGTTTCTTTTAATTAATTGTTTTTCATATTATTTTTATTAAACTTAAAACCTTTCATAAAAAACCCTAAAAAATGTTTCAAACTTAATTTCTTTTCTTAATTAGTTTAGGTTTAATTTTATTTAATTTTAATTAATCATTTTCCTAATTAGGTCAAAAATAAACTCTTTCATCAAAAACCAAACAAAAATCATTTCATTTCCTTTTATTTTCTTGTACATTATATTTTCAATTTTTGTACATTCTTCAGTATGGTTGTAATAGATAATTAGGTTTAATTTCTTACAATCCCCATTTGTAAATTTGTATGCCCCCTCCCATAATGATGTAATAGCGTAGTAATTTTACTTTCTGCAATTTATCGCTTTGATATAAATGTTAGTTGTTAGGGTTTGTATGGCATGACTAAAATCAATATTTAGTAAACCCTAATTCAAGATAAACAATGCATGTAAATCAAACACATTTTCACACTTGCACCTTTAGGGTAATTCCACTTGTTGCCTTATAAAAATGGTCATTTTATGCATGTGGGATGTCTTAGCAAAAACAAATCAAAAAATACAAGATCATAGTTCCTCGATGACGCTACAAATGTTGCCTTTCAAAATGATCTTATTCCCTCAAAGAGAAATGCTAAGACATCTTACAACATTGCTATCATGACTATACGATGACCCACGTTCGTCCCTTTACATCTAGAGATAAGGCTTCTTACCAAATCAATGGTAAGATAGCAATATTAAAGGAAGGAAGAAATGAACAAAGACTTTTTAGTAGGTAGATTGTTCCTAATTGCTTGCTCATTTTCAAAACAAACATCCTTGCTTATTTTCAAAACAAACACCAAACACTTTCAAAAACATTTTCCAAACATGAAATATTTTCAAAAAGTCCAACACTTTGTATACGTTCTTACGAACGAGAACTATTACAAAGTTTTCCTAAATGATGGCGCTTTTTCAAAATACTTTCAAAAACCCACCATAAAGCATGTTTTCAAACAAAAGCAAGTGATCTAGCAAGAAAATAAGAGCCCATAGATAACTATGAATGAAAAGGGTTCTAACACCTTCCCTTTTCATAATCTACCCCCCTAACTCAAGAAATAATCTCAAAGGTCTTTCCTTTTCTTTTCAGCCTTTCCTTTTGGATAAAATAAAAGTCGATGGGGACTCTTGCTAACCACAACATTTTCAATAAAACACAAAACATCCCAAGTCAGTTCTCCCACCGTATCACAGGTAGAAATGTTTAAGACTAAGACATTTGATTGACTAGACTTATATATATCAAATAAAAATCACCATCGCGCTTTATTGTTTCTGAAGGAACGGGAAAGAGAGAATAACCCAAAGAGGGGGAAGATTCTGGGTAAGGGGGTTGGTTATGCAAAGGGAAGGTATTAGAACCCTAAACATCTACGATACTCCGCAGGAACCTCTTTGAAAAATCTGTATATTTTGGCTATAAAATGTTGTATAAAATAGGTGGTGGAGGTGAGAAAAGAAGTATATTTATTATTTTTTTCACTCGCCGCAGTTGCGACCTTTAGTGCCTACGTACCACCTTTCATGCAATAGGGGATTAGGGTACATGTAGTTCCTCTTTAAAATTTTTAAACACAAGTGTGTTTGTTAATTTTATGAGATAAGACATCATCGTCATTGTCCGTGTGAAAAACATACTTACTATCCACAATCACGAGAAAGGAGAATTTTCTTCATCTCAAAGTGATGGATATGGCTTGGATTTTTAAATCAACAAAACCTCACTCAAAACCCAAGTGGCAAATATCTCTCTTCACTACATATTATAGAAGTATAGTTGTTTGCATCACTAAAAGGATTGACAAGAGTCTAATCTTTTGAGAAAATTTTAAAGGTTAAATGCCAAAGTGGAAAAATAGTTTGAATGAGGTTGATTGACTTTTAGTTTTCCCACAAAAATGTCAAGGTATTATTAAGTTGATTAAAGTTTATTTATTAAAATGTTTTGAAAATGCATGGACCTAAGTCCAAGTTTATTATGAAAGTGGTTCTAGTTTAGAAACAAGAAGAGTTTTCAAAAGGAGGGAGAATATTTTTGAAATTAAAGAAGGTGGGAGGAGATGAAGGGACTATCCTAAAGCATAAGGTAAAAGCTAGGGAGAAGAACCATCTAACCAACAAGAAGCCAACACTTGACATTACGAATCAAGATAGAATTCCCATTCTTTGGATTTGAAACCAAGAAAACAATCAATAACCTCTTGAGAAGACCACACTTCAAATGTATTAAGTCTTCACAAATATTGGGAAGAATAACAGCTGTATACAGATGAATTCCAGATTACAGACAAAGTATGTAATCACAATAACCTGCACACAAAACAAACAAACAACCCAATGTCTTGAGGTAAATCCCAATAACTCCAGACAAAATATCAATTAAGGTCACAAGGTCTCCAACATAAGTCAAGGTCTCTAATCCTAAGTCCAAGAAGTCCAATACTCCATAATGCTAAGGATAGTAACCAAATAGTCCAAGTATCATTTATGTTTTTTATGGATTAAGTTGATTATTAAGTATCTTCAAAAGGAAAAGAAAAGCTCAAGTGAGCAAAATCAAAATCGCATAAAAGTAAATGCTTAAGTGAGCAAAGATGAAAATAGCATGAAATGTAAATGCTAAAGTAAATGGTGCATAAAGTAAAGGGGAATAAGATAAAAGCATAAAATAAAGTCAATTGTTAGAAGTTAATGGTTAGTTGGATGACCATCTTGAAACTTGTATTTGGAACTCATTAGAGGATTGGTAGAACCAAAGCCTCTTAACAACAAGTTGAATTTGCTTTTTGTCAAGTATATCATCCATTTAAGAATCCTCCAGGTAACATTTAATGATCAATGATGTTTAAGTGGTCCACGTTGACCAAAATCGATGAAGATCCATTGGAGGATTGGTAGAACCAAATCCTCCTAACAATGAAACTCAAGGTTATTCGATCAAAGGGTTCAAATCAACATACTTGAGCTTGCAAACATAATTTTGGGCCACAAATGATCATTTTTTCAAACCGGGACAAAATTTAGCATTATGTTAAGCAATCGTAAGTGGACTTATATAGAAGTTGCACCTATTTTGATGCCGGTCAATAGCAATCTATGCACATCTTGTTTTGAGACATGATATAGAAATCATGCTCCAATAACACTTAGTGCAATAAGAATGGGATGAGATGAAGAGGAAAGGGAAAAATGAATAAACCACATTTGAATCAAAATTTTAATCAAACTATTATTAAAATCATTCATCCATTTTTATGGAGTTAGACTCAACGCCATGGATTTAGTGATGTTAACAAAGCTCATGATCAAAAATTCAATCCAAGATTAGCCAGAAAATATACAAAAAATAAAGTTGTATTTAACATATAAAAATAAAGGTTTTAAAAATGATTAAAAAAATGAAAATAAGAGACAAAAAGTTAACTATGTTCAAATTAATCAAGAAAAATAAGATAAGGCCATAGAAAAATCATAAAGGAACCCAAATAATTTTATGAATTTTTTTGCAATTTTTAAATGTCAGAAACTATTTTTAAACTAATTAAAATTACTCAAATAAATGGAAAATAGATCAAAAATAGTAAATATCAAGATAAAATTCCATAAAATTTCCAGAAAGTCAGAAATGTGAAAAATTATATTTATGAATATTTTTAGAATTTAAAAAATGTCAGAAAGTATTTTTAAAACAGTTAAAATAAAGCAAATAAGGAAAAAATTATAAAAAATACTAAATTTCAATATAAAAATATGAAAAAATATTCATAAAATCAGAAATAATTCAAAGTATTTTTGTATATTTTTTCATAATTTTTAGATAAAAAATTAAAGAGTTATGGATTTTTGATATTTAAAACAATTAAAATATAAAATCAGAAAATAAAAATAAAACCAAAAAGATATGGACCATCAAATCATAGTCAAAACGTGCTAGTAGGTTGATCAAGTGAACCAGGCGCGCTGTGCTTGATATGGACCTTATTTGAAAATGCATTGGATCAGGAAAAAGGCAACCAATAAAAATAAAACAATTGGCGCCCTATCATTGGCTAAGACGAGACATGTCATCATCTTCAACCTCCAGACGCCCTGAAGTGGAGATTTCACGAGTTTCTTCAAATGGAAAAATTAGAATCCAAGACTAGTATCATTTTATTCATCTCTTCAAGACGATCCTAACACCACCATCGTGCTAAATTTATATAAAGTGTGTAAGGAGATATGAATCAAAAACTCAGAAAATAGCGAGCACCTTTCAGTTGAGATTTCTCTTTCAATTCTCAATGAATTTAAAAATTGTAAGAAGCACAAGAATCAGGAGAAGGAGTAAAATAGGTTAGTGCTTTATTTGGATCCAAATGATGGAGCATTCTACCTTTTCAAAGTTCAAGAAGAAAGCTCTGAAACTAGACTTATGTTGCTTGAATTATGGCTCGTTTTTCTTGGTTTAGGTATTGGAGAGTTTGTATGATGCTGAAGGATGATAAATGTACAAAGAATTTTTGAAGAAAAGGCTTAAATCTCAGAAACTGATTTAAAAAATTTGAAGTTCGTGTGAGGTTTTGGCAGGGTATATTTGGCTCTCAAAGCTTGAAGAAATGAATGAAGGATGATCCTCTATTTATAGGGGAGTCAATGGGATCCTTAAGTGTGTGAAATGATGCAAATTGGAGGGAAATTGTGTGGGTCTGCAGCATGAACAAAGTGTGACTTTTTTATCATCAAAACCAAGCTAAATCATGCGTTCCATGATGCTAAAAGCCTTTGGGAAGTTTCTAAATATGATTAGAATAAAAAACACATGGAAATTTTGTGATTAGAAGTCAAAACAAAGATTTCAAAATGTGACTTGTGATGAAACTTCAGTTTCAAGTTACCAAATTCAAATTAATGACATTCTCAACTCAAGGGGTCTTAGGGTATGATTCTTGAAACATTAGAAAAATGAGGTTATAAGCTTTGCAATGGGAAAAGAATGGGATAACATGATTGCTTGAGCTGAAAGTTGCAATGAGTCAAAGTTGAGAAAAAGAGGTTGACTTTCCATACTTAGAAAATTTCTAAGTTTTTCTTCAAAAATGACTTATAATGTCTTGCACCCAAACATGGGCTTACAATTGGAATTTGATCTTGACCAAAAAATATGACATGAAGTAGATCTCTTGAATTACATTTTGATACTTGAACCATTCAAAATATCAAAAAATTGAGTTATGACTTATTGAAGTTGGCAAAAATTCATGAAATGACATATAATCTTTTGCACCCTTAGGGCATCTTCCATCCATTTTTACACTTTTCACTTTGAAGATGGGTTGAATTTCACACATTCAAGATCATTATGGAAAAATAACGGGTTCAAAGTGATAAAAGTTGATCAAATTATGATCATTTGAAGTCACATGAAGGGATTTGAGGGTTCGTCCGGAGGACTTATAATCTTTCTTCATCATCAAGTTTCTTACACACAAAATTTCTTTGAGACCTTTAAAGTGATTTATTAATAACCATTTAAAGATAATTATGTCTTTGGAATCACTCAAAAATACCAAAAGATGAGCAAGATATACCCCTTTGAAGATCAAAACCCTAGCTCTTAGAGCAAGAAAATACCTTGGGGAGAACTTTGCAATTTTAATCAACCTTCTTGCACCAATGCTTTTATCTTGCCAATAGAGGTTGTTGAGGATGATAATGAGAATTTATAACAACCAACATCACTTCCACATCTTGATAATTGAAGGAGATATGAACTTGTGATCAATGAAGACAAAGACTTGTCCAATTAAGTCAAACTTCTTTAGTCAACCCTTGTGCTTTTGAGCTAATTTTAACAAATTTTAGGCATAATGAATCATGAAAGACTTTTTCATGATGTTACTTCAAAACATATTTCATAGAGGCTTGAATCTCAATGAAGCTTTATTGAGGAAGGTACAAAGAAGGAACTCATGAATCCAAAAGTTGACTTTGATGGAATGCAATGTGCTTTCACCTACATCATCAACAACTAAGATACACATACATTGTATTTGTTAGTTAAAGAGTAATAAAACATAGATGATCAAAAAATACAAGACATGGTGCTTGGTGATTCCCCATAGAGTAAGACCAAATATAGGTAGAGGAAATAAACCATAGTGTGTGACTTTGTTGTGATTGAATTGATATGATTTGACGAAGGAATCTTAGGGGGAAAATTGGGGTATAAAAGGATATAACACCCTCCTCCGGGCTTCACTGGGAAATATCATATGAACTTCTCTAAGGAAGATAATGCCATATCTTCTAGAGTTTAACTGGGAATGCCGTACTGACTTCACTAGGGAAGATGAAACCACGCCCGCCGAGGGGAGTCCAAATACATTCTTCAATATCAAGAGTAATGGTTGTGAAAACTTCACTGGGGAGAAATTATGAAACCTCATGGGGATAAAAACTTTAGAGAGAAGCATCATCTTCACTCCATTTGATTAATTAAGAAGTTAACATCACAATAGGAAGTCAAAATTATGGGGATTTTAAATCAAACTCAACACTTGGTGAGAGAAAACCTAAAAAGTTGACAGTTGTTTCAAAACTTCTTAGAAAAGATATTTCCCTTGTCTGCCTACTTGGGAAGTAAACAACAAATAGAAATGTCAGAACTGGATAGAGTAATGTTCCGCCACAGATTCTTCATCCATTCTCAACACACAAAAGGGAGAAAGAAAATAACAAATGAGTAAAGGCTTCATGACTTTTACAAACTCTTTTTGATCTTAAACCAACTAGGGAAAGAACCACACTAAGCTAGAGAAATCTGCATCAATACCTAATTGGGGAACATGGGATAGAGGCATAAAACCATGCAAACCCAAAACCATATAATAACTTGGAGAAAATCTGAACCAAGACTTAATAGGGGAAAATGGGATTACAAACCCAACACCACGTAACAACTTGGAGAAAATCTAAACCAAGACTTAACTGGGAAAAATGGGATTACAAACCCAACACCACACCATATATCAATTGGTATGCAATCCAATTGTCCAAGGAATAACTCACAAGTGGACTATGCGCATATCAGCAAGAGTTACCCGGGATACCTCTTGGGGAATCATTTCAAAACCTTGGAATTCGTCCATCCTTGGAATCACTAATTTTGTTCCACTTGAATCACATAATTGAGGTAAAAAGTAATTTGCAAATTCTTTCGAAAAACATGTTTTTATTATTAAGTCTTTTTGTTTTGAAAAAAACTGTCAATAATAAATGAATTTTTTGTAAACAAAATAAAATAATAACTATAAAGAATTGGATAAAGGCTCAAACTTTATTAATAGAAAGGTAGTCTGCAAATGGCGTGTCTCCATGGATGATTACAAAGTTTGGAAAATGGTAAATACATGGAAAAGATACATTGAAATAACAATGACCACTATTTTCACTGACAAATTTGAACTCCTAAGCAGAGGCTTCAGTTCAAGTGCGATGAAAAATCGAGAAGATTGTTGCTTCAATGATCAAGTCTTGTATGATGCAGTTACTTTCCAGGAAATCCATAACTTTTGCCTAGGTTTCCCTTGCGCGTTTTCAACCTACCAGGAAAATTTATTCTGTTTATGTCTCTAAATTTTTCCTAGACCACCCTTTCGGGTTTTCAGCCTACTGAGACGCTCTTTTTTGCCTAAGCTTCCCTTTTGAGTTTTCAACTTAGCAAGTTTTTATTTCATTTCTTTAGGCGAAGTATTTCTTCACTGCATCTGCATTCATAGGACATGGGAACTCCTCACCATCCATAGTTTCAAGAATAAATGCACCACTAGAAAAGGCTTTCTTGACAACATATGGGCTTCATAATTGGGAGTCCACTTGCCCCTAGAATCAACGTTAAAAGACATGATCTTTTTGAGCATAAGGTTGCCTTCTCTAAATTCACGAGGCTTGACCTTCTTATCAAAAGCTTTCTTTATTCTTTTATAGTATAGATGACCATGACACAAGGACTTCATTCTCTTTTCTTCAATTAAATTCAACTGGTGAAATATGTTATGGACCCATTCAACCTATGACAACTTGGTTTCCGTTATTACACGCAAAGAGAGAATCTCAACTTCAACAGGAAGAACTGCTTCCATACCATACACAAGAGAGAACGAGGTTGCCCTTGTTGAAGTGCGGACGAATGTATGATACCCATGCAAATCAAAAGGGAGCATCTCATGCCACTCTTTATAGGTAACAACCATCTTCTGGATGATCTTCTTAATCTTTTTATTATCGGATTCAACAACCTCATTCATCTTAGGCCTATAAGGAGACGAATTGTGATGGATGATCTTGAACTCTTCACAAAGTTTTGTCATCATCTTGTTATTCAAATTTGAGTAGTTATCAGTGATAATCCTGCTTGGCACACCATACCGACATATAAGATTGTTCTTGATAAAGCATACTATCACCTTCTTGGTGACATTAGCATAGGACGCTACTTCCACCCACTTGGTGAAGTAGTCAATTTCCACTAATATGAAACGATGTCCATTCGACGCCTTGGGTTCAATCATTTCTATCACATCAACTTCAAAATGGATGGGTGCACCAAAACACGGCACAATTACGTTTACTCCATCTTCAACACAATCATTCATTACAGAGTCATCTCTAGAAAACATATCCTCATCTAAGGAGAAATACTCATCTGCATAGGCATACTCATCATCCGACTCTTCTTCAGTCAAAGAAACCTACATCATATCCACTTCATGGTAATCATCCCTTTGACCTGTAACCTTGATGGTTCCATTATCCAACCAAAACTGAACACATTTCCTTACAATTGAACATCCTCGGCAGTCCCGACAGCAAATTCGACAAGATCCATACTAATGTTCGACCTGACTAGCCATGTAGCAAAAAGTAGCGTGCAATTGTACAAGATCCTCATTCATATGTTCCACATCAAAGATTCTGAACTCTCTGGGACATCCAGAAACCATGTTTATTTCCTCTTCATACTCTTCCCTAGGGCTGATTATGTGGATTAGGCCCTCATCCATCTTGTCGTAACCTTGTATATCCGTACTGCAAATAGAACAACTGGCATGGTCATGCACATAGTAGCTAGATTAAGAGGTCTGCATGTATTTTCACAAAATCTCCTCTAACCAAATTAACATCAAAAATCCGGAAGTCACCTAGACAACCGGCCACCATGTTCACAGCATTTGCTCCTCCGTGCTTTGGCAGAGGATTATCTTTCACATTAGGTCCCACATCCTTGAATGATAGAATACCGGACTTCAAAAATTTATATACCTCGGTCTTCAAAGGATATCAATTCTCAAAATTATGCCCTGGTGATCCCTGATGAAAAGCACATATTTGGTCTGCCTTATAATACCATGGAAGCGGTGATGGTACAACGGGAGGTGGTCGGGTTTGAACCAACTTCTTCTGAATTAACGCCAGGAGTAACTCTTTATAACTCATAGGGATATGGTCATAACTCTTCCTTCTATGATTATACCCTTGGTTCTCCTGATGGGATGGTCTCTGATAAGCAACGGTGGTTAGAGCTACACCAACAACTGGAGTAACTGAGGTGACTTGCTGATGACGCTGATAATTTCTTCTTGGAGGGTTAACTCTCCTTTCTTGCATGACAACATTTGTATATCCTTCTTTATTTTTGGAAAACCCATAGAATGGCTTCATCGCACTTCCGAAACTATCACCCCTCGTTAGACGGCCCTCCCTTACAGCCTCTTCTAAGAGGATACCCATGCCTACCATTTTAGTAAAGTCACTTGGTGCACTCGCTACCATCCTCTCATAGTAGAAATCACATAGAGTCTTCAAGAAAATCTTAGTCATCTCCTTCTCTTCCATGGGAGGAATCACTTGGGCGGCTACCTCACGCCATCTCTGTGCATATTCTTTAAATGATTCCTGTCTTTCTGGACCATGGCCCTGAGTTGATCACGGTCAGGCGCCATGTCCATGTTGTATTTGTATTGTCTGATAAAGGCTTCTCCCAAGTTATTGAAAGTATGGATATTGACGCTATCCAAATTAATATACCACTTCAGTGCAACACCAGTCAAACTATCCTGAAAAAAGTGAATCAGAAGACGTTGATCGTCAGTACGGGTAGACATTCTCATTACATACATCACAAAATGATCACGAGGACAAGTGTTTTCCTTGTTCTTCTCGAATTTCGGGATCTTAAACTTCGCATGTATCAACATTAGGGACCAAGCACAAATCATTCACATTCTGCCTGAACAATTCCTTTCCCTTGAGGGCCTTCATCTCCCTCTGCATCTTGTCAAACTGTTCTTGAAAATGATTCATTCTATCATAGAGACCCAAGTCTTCACTTGGTGGAGGAAAAGGACGATACATATCATCATTAGCAAATGGGACCATATTCACCAAAGGAGGTGCAGCAGGAGTAACATGCACCACAAGAGGTGCATGAGTAACAGTAGTATGAACAATTGGAGCTTTTTGAGAACCAAGATTGAAACCTTCAGGCGCAAATTTCTCTGGCATTCCCCATGGATAACCTTGAGGCATGCGATTCTGAACAATAGCTAGAGTAGCAGACACAGGAACAGTCAGAGCTTCAGTAGTAACCCTATATTTTTGAGGTTAAACACTCGGTGGATGATTATGAGCAACCACCAGAGATTCCATTAGAGCAGTAATGTTGGCCATCCCGACCTTCAAAGCAGAAACTTCCTCGCGCAGCTCGCAATTCTCTTGTTCTAAGTTGTCCATCTTCCTTCTGAAATTAGCTAGAGTGTTGTAGTGGTGAGACAATTTGCTGAACAAAGTAAATAAGCTTAGTAAGATACTTGGATATGCATAACAAATGCAAGAAATATGTGCAATATGATGCATGATATGCAATGCCCATGATTTATTTTATTAATATTTCAAGGGACTTAAAGATTTATAGACACGTTGCAAATATCAAAGTAATAACACATTTGAAATACTGAAAATTTTTATTATAATAACTTCAAAGATGGATTACAAGTTTCAATAATCCCAAGTACAAGATGAAAATACAGTCTAAAAGCCTAAGTAGAAAAGCTGATGGAGATCAGTCTATATGCTGGCGCTTCCCTGTGGGCCTGGCAATCTGAGCCTTCAACCTCTGGTTTTCTTCCGCATACCTGGTGGAAACCTCCTTCCAATCTCCTGAATTATGAAGTGAGGAATTAGCATCTGACTGAGGCTTAGGAGAAAATAAACCCCCTTTCAGCTCCATGGTTTCTACAGGCCGACTCTCAAGAATCTCAATCAACTCTTCTTTCTCCTTCAGGTCTGCTCTATAGGAAATCTCTAAAGTTTGGCACTTATTCTTCCAAGCACCCTTTTCCTGTTGCATCCTGACCAAAGAAAGTTGTAGCTCTTCTATATCGTCTAATAATGGAGGAGTGGTCTTCACAAATAAATCAGGCATAGGTGTTTCCCGGGAATACGGCATATTCAACTGAATAGCTCTCGTTTGGACCCACTAAAGATAAGGCTCAAAAGAAATAGCCCCCCTAGATCCCAAGTCTTTCCTAATTTTCCTATGAATGTGACGCCAGGCCTTCGCAATCTGCTCCCTAGCTTCCTTATGGTCTTCTCCCTCCTTCAGGAAGAAACTGCTCAAATTAATACTATTTGGTTTATCCCTCATCAGATAACCAAGCTGTCGTCGTGCAAGAACATGGTTATAGTTAATTCCTCCATTTGTACCAAGAAGAGGTACCTTGGGGAAACCACCACAACTGTCAACAATCTCTATATCTTGGTAAGCTCGATGATACCAATCAATATCTGAGTGAGTAAGTGCCATGATCTTAGGAGCCCACCAGGGTTCCTTCCTGACATCCCATAAAGCATCAGACTGAGGCATATGAGAAATAAACCATCGGTACAACAGAGGCGTGCAATAGATAATCATCCCCCCATGATAAGAATTCTGAAGATGAATAGAGTAATAAGCATCAGCCAGTAGTGTAGGAACTGGGTTTCAAATCATGAAGATCCTGATAGCATTAACATCAACAAAAGTTTCCACATTAGGAAATAAAAACAACCCATAAGTAAGTAGAGCAAAGATGGCCTCGAAAGCAACTGTACTCTTCATCCTGGAAAAGTAACAAACTTTCTCCAATAAGAACTGAGCTGGTAATCCTCTAATCCCTACTTTAGTAGTCATATGGGCTTCAACCTCAAACTTCCCCAGATAAATCAAAGCAGCAATCTCATGTGGTTTTGGCTCACCCTCTAAACCAGTAAAAGGAACACGGTCGATAATATGTAAATCCAATATATAAGAATATTCCTTCAGTGTAGGCATTAACTGATAGTCGGGGAAAGTAAAGCAATGATGCATCGGATCATAGAACTGGACCAAGGTCGAGAGAATACCCTCCTTCATCCTAAGCTTCATGAGAAGAATAATGGATCCATACTTCTTCCGAAAATCTGCAGAACACTCAATCTCGGGAATTAGACTGATCAACTCATCTATATTGGGATCTTTGAAACTGTATTTTCCGGTCTTTCTTTTTCCAGAATCCATGGCCAACAAGTACCTGAGATATTCACAAATGGTCAACTTTTAAGTCCCTTGAAATGAAATTCTTTCAAAAGATGCTCATGGGTGCATGGATGCATGATGCAACAATCACACACAAGATCACAAATATAGGGTTCATAGGTTCAACATCATGAGTATGAGGTCGAAGGTACTACCCATAAGGTATGGTCTAAAAGTTATCACCTGCCAAACAAGGTTCTAAAGGTTCCCAAAGTCTACATCCTACAATCGAATATTACCAACTTCCTGATTAACTCGGTAATTAGTAATATTCTCAAGAAAAAATCGTCCGAGCGTACTATCACGTGACAACTATTTCCGGATTACTCCGTCATAGCTTCCGCACTACACCTAAAAGGCCAAGATGGGTTAGGTATTCTACGTTCCTCAACTTCAACAGGCTTCCAGGTCGAAAGCAGTATGTCATCCCGATTACTCGTAAATGACACTACATTCAAAGGGGCCTCCATTGAGTGGGGGATCTCATGCCTCCTTTTTTGAAATTACTCCCTCAAAGTTAACATGACTATACCGCCCGTCCTATCTTAACGTTTTCCCAAGTCCGGGTATAGGACTTATAAGTAATCACAAAGCACCCTGAAAACCAGGTAAATCCAAGCAAACATATATACAACATATAACACATAAACAACAATAGCACATATACAGATATAAACAAAGATAGGCTCAACCCACTTAGGTATGGACCAACAAGAGGTCAATCTTTCCCCAGTGAAATCGCCACTTTTTCTGTAGCGGTAGAAATGTTTAAGACTAAGCCATTGGATTAACTAGACTTGTACAGATCAAAATAAAAATCGCCATCGCACTTTATTGTTTCCAAAAGAATGGGAAAAGAGCGAATAACCCAAAAAGAGGGGGAAAGATTCAAGGTAATGGGGTTGGTTATGCAAAGGGAAGGTATTAGCACCCTAAACATCTACGGTACTCTGCAGGAACCTCTTTGTAAAATCTGTATATTTTGGCTATAAAATGTTGTATGTAAAATAGATGGCGGAGGTGAGAAAAGAAATATATTTATTTTTTATGATTTTTGCACCCGTCGCGGTTGCGAACCTTTAGTGCCTACGTACCACCTTTCGTGTAAAAGGGGATCAGGATACACGTAGTTCATCTTTAAAAATTTAAAACATAAGTGTGTTGGTTAGTTTTATAAGATGAGACATCATCATCATTGTGCGTGTGGAAAACATACTTACTACCCACAATCATGAGAAAGGAGAATTTACATCATCTCAAAGTGGAGGATATGGCTTGGATTTTAAAATCAACAATGCCTCACTCAACACCCAAGTTGAAAATATCGCACTTCACTACATATTGTAGAAGTATAGTTGTTTGCATCACTTCAAGGATTGACAAGCGTCCAATCTTTTGAGAAATAGTTTTAAAGTAAAAGCCAAAGTGGCAAAATGGTTGGAAATGAGATTGGTTGACTTTTAGTCTTCTCACAAAAAATTTCAAGGTATTATTAAGTTGATTGAAGTTTATTTATGAAAATGCTTTGAAAATGCATGAACCTAAGTCCTAGTTTATTATGAAAGTGGTTCTAGTTTAGAAACAAGAAGAGTTTTCAAAAGGAGAAGGAAGATTTTTGAAATTAAAGAAGATAGGAGGAGAAGAAGGGACTATCCTAAAGCATAAGGTAAAAGCTAGGGATAAGAACCATGTAACCAACAAGAAGCTAATACTTGACATTATGAGTCAAGGTAGAATTCCCATTCCTTGGACTAAAACCAAACAAGCAAAGATACTAGACCTCTTGATAGAACCAAGTTTCAAATGTATTAAGTCTTCAAAAAAAATCGGCAGAGTAACGCCTGTATACGGGTGAATTCCATATTACAAACAAAGAACGTAATAACAATAACCTGCATACAAAACAAACAAACAACCCAATGTCTTGAGGTAAACCTCAAGAACTCCAGACAAAATATCAATTAAGGTCACAAGGTCTCCAACATAGGTCAAGGTTTCTAATCCTAAGTCCAAGAAGTCCAATACTCCATAATGACAAGGATAGTAACCAAATAATCCAAGTATCATTAAAGCATTTTATGATTCATGTTGATTATTAGGTATCTTAAAAGAAAAGGAAAAGCTCAAGCGAGAAAAATAGAGATAACAAGAATATAAATGCTCAAGTGAGAAAAATAAAAATGGCATGAAAATGTAATGCTTAAAGTAAATGTTACATAAAGCATAAAAATAAAAGCATAAAGTAAAGCAATTAATAATTAGTGGTTAGTTGGATAACCATCTTGAAACTTTCAATTGGAACTCATTAGAGGATTGGTAAAACCAAAGCCTCCACACAACAAGTTGCATTTGCTTATTGTCAAGTATATCATCCATTTGGAATTCTCACAAATACCCTTTAATGATCAACGATTTTTAATTGATCCGCGTTGACCAATAGTGTCGTAGATCCATTAGAGGATTGGTAGAACCAAAGCCTCCACACAGTGAATCTCAAAGTTATTGGATCAAAGAGATCAAATTAACATACTTGGGCTTGCAAACATAGGTTTGGGCCACAAATGATCATTTATTCGAATCGGGACAAAATTTACCGCTATGTTAAGTAATCGTAAGTGGACTTATATAGAAGTCGCACCTATTTTGAGGTCGATCAATAGCAATCTATGCACTATTTGTTTTGAGACATGATATAGAGATCATGCTCCAATAACACTTAGTGCAATAAGAAAGGGATGAGATGAAAAAGGGTGGGATATAATACAAACCACATTTGAATTAAATTTTAATCAAACTATTATTAAAATAACTCATCCATTTTTGTGGAGTTAAACTCAACACCATGGATCCAATGATGTTAATAAAGTTCATGATCAAAAATTCAACCCAAGATCAGCTAGAAAATAATAACAAAATAATATTGCATTTAATATATACATGAAGAAAAACTTTTAAAAGGTTTTAACAAGGAAATAAGAAAGAAAAATATTAACTATGTTCAAACTAATCAAGAAAAAATAAGTAATACCATAGAAAAATCAGAAATAGACTCAAATATTTTTATAAAATTTTTGGTAATTTTTAAAGTCAGAAACTATTTTTAAACTAATTAAAATTTCTCAAACAAATAGAAAATAAATCAAAAATAGTAAACATCAATATAAAATTCCAAAAAATTCTCAAAAAGTCAGAAATATATAAAATGATATTTATGAAATTTTTTAGAATTAAAAAATGTTAGAAAGCATTTTTAATGTGATTAAAACAAAGCAAACAATGCAAAAAAATATAAAAAATATCAAATGTCAAAATAAAAATGTGAAAAAATAGTCATGAGATCTGAAATAACTCAAAGTATTTTTTGTGAATTTTTTCATAATTTTTGGATAAAAAATAAAAGAGTTATGAATTTTTGAAAATTAAATCAATTAAAATATAAAATTAGAAAATAAAATAAAACCAAAAAGATATGGGCCATCAGATCATAGTCAAAACGTGTTAGCAAGCTAATCCAATGGACCAGACGCGATGTGCTTGATATGGACCTTAGTAAGATGCGCATTGGATCAGTAAATAGGCAACCAATGAAATTAAAACGTTTGACACGCTATCATTGGCTGAGAGGAGACATGTCATCATCTTCAACCTCCAGCCACCCTACAATGGAGATTTTGTGAGATCTTTCAAATGGAAAAAATTAGGATCCCAGACCAGTATCATTGGATTCGTCTCTTTAAGACGATCCTAACATCATCATCGCGCCAAATTTATATAAGGTATACAAAGAGATACGAATAAAAAACCCAGAAAATAGCGAGCACCTTCAATTTGAGATTTCTCTCTCAATTCTCAATGAATTTAAAAATTGTAAGAAGCACTAGAATCGGTAGAAGAAGTAGAACATGTTAGTGCTTTATTTGGATCCAAATGGTGGACAATTCTACCTTTTTGAAGTTCAAGAAAGAAGCTCTGAAACTGGACTTCTGTAGCTTGAATTATAGCTCGTTTTGCTTGGTTTTCGTGCTGGAGAGTTTGTATGATGCTTAAGGAAGATGAATGTGCAAAGAATTTTGGAAGAAAAGGTTGGAACCTCAGAAACTGATTTCAAAAATTTGAAGTTTGTGTTAGGTTTTGACAGAGTGTTTTTGGCTCTCAAAGGTTGAGAAAATGAATGGGGTATGACCCTCTATTTATATGGAATCAAATGGAATGTTCAAAAGTGTGAAATGATGAAGTTTGGAGAGAAATTGTGTCAACATGATGCACGAGCAAAGTGTGATCTGATTTGCATCAAAACTCATCCAATTCTTGCGTTTTAAGGCTCTAATCCACTTTGGCAACATGGTTAAAAATGTTTAGATCACAAACGTGTGCTAATTTGATGTTTAGAGGCCAAAACAATAATTTCAAATTCTGACTTATGAAGAAACTTCAATTTCAAGTTACTAAGTTCAATCCAATGGCATTCTCAACTCAAGGGGTCTCAAGGCATGATTCTTGATGCTTTAGAAATATGAGGTTACAAGCTTTGCAATGGAAAAATAATGGAATCAAATGGATGCTTGATCTGAAAGTTGCATTGAGTCAAAGTTGTGGAAAAAAGGTTGACTATCATACTTAGAAATATTTCAATTTTTTCTTCAAAAGTGACCTATAATGTTTTGCATCCAAACATGGCCTTCCACTTGGAATTTGCTCTTGACCAAAAAACATGGCATGAATTATACCTCTTGAATGACATTTTGAAACTTGAACCATACAAAATCTCCAAAAATTGAGAGAGTTATGAATTGTTGAAGTTGGAAAAAAATCATGAAATGACCTATAATCTTTTTTATCCTTAGTGAATCTTCCATCCATTTTCTCTCTTTGATCATAAAATAAAGCATAAATTTCACATCCTCAAGATCATTATGGAAAAAGAGTGGGCTCAAGGTGATAAAAATTGACCAAATTATGGTCATTTGAAGTCACACATGGGAAAATGAGGGTTCAGCTGGAAGACTTGTACTCTTTCTTCATCATCAAGTTTCTTCCACATGGAAACTCCTTGAAAATTTTGAAGGGATTTGTTAATAACCATTTGAAGAGAAGGATGTTTTTGGAATCACTAAAAAATACCAAAAGATGAGCAAGATATACTCTTTTGAAGTTCAAAACCCTAGCTCCCAGATCAAGAAAATGCTTTGAGGAACTTTGACAATTTTGAACAACCTTCTTGTACCAACACTTTTGCTTTGTAAATATAAGTTATTGAGGATGATAATGGGAACTCATAGCCACCAAAACCACTTCCATATCTTGAGAATTGAGAGAAATATGCACTTGTGACCAAGGGGAACAAAGTCTTGTCCAAACATGACTACTTCTTCAATCATCCCCTCGTGCTTTTGAATCAATCTTGGTAATTTTAAAATATGGTGAACTAAGATAAACCTTGCCATGATATTTCTTCCAAAATAACTTCAATGGTGAGGTTTAAAATTATTAAGCTTTATTGACTAGGGCATGGAAATAAACTCATGAACCCATGGGGCAACTTGCTAAGCCTCATTGCCTTTACCTACATTATTAACAAGTAAGACAAACCAAAATTGCATTTTATTAATTAAAAATAAAATCAAGACAAAATATTCATGATCAAAAAAGAAAACAAGTCAAGGTGCTTGGTGATTACTCAAAGAGTAAGGCTAAAGATAGGGAGGAGAACCAAAAGCCCTAATGTGATCTTGTTGTGATTGAATCAATATGGTGCGATGAAGGGATCTTAGGGAAAAAAATTGGGGTACAACAGGTAACCAGTTACCAAATTTCAAAATTTTGGAAATTGGCTACTGACTTTAGGGTAACCGGTTACCATAATTGGGTAACCAATTACCTTAAGCTAAAACAAAAGGAAAACGCTAATGTCTTTGAGGTAACCAGTTACCATAACTAGGTAACCGGTTACCGCGTGTAGATTTTTAAATTTTAGTTACTGAAAAGGGTGGTAACCAGTTACCGTAACTGGGTAACTGGTTACCCGTAGGCAGAAAGTAGTTTTTTCAAGTTTTTGAGGTTTTGGCTCATGGCCTAGGCAATTGATCAAACACAAAATCTCCACACATTCAATACATGATTTTGCGTAATTCAAGGTCTAGATTCAAACTACACATGATTGATTAAGATCAATAATTAAACCTCATGAAACATCATCAATTTATTTCATCAATTAAGCACTTTCATGAGAACCAACTTAATTCAATAAGCACTTAAGTCAACTATCCAATTTCAGATTTACATATGATGATCAAATCACATCACAATTCTAATATTAAATATGAATTCTTAATTAAAAACACAACCTAGGTTCATTTCATGCTTGACTAAAAAGTGCTTATCAAATAATCACTTATTTCAAAAGTGCTTAATTCAAGAAAACCCACTGATAGAAGTGGAGAGGAGGCTTAGGTATAGAGATTGCAATGAACCGATCAACAATCAGAAAATAATTGCTCTTGATTTTGACTTTTGAATCTTAATGAAATTGTTGTTGCGTTTTTTATCAAAAAAGTGTAGAATCTTGATTTGATCCTTTAGAGACTTGAGAGAAAAGTTTAGAGTCTTTGTGTGGATTTGTGAATTATGAGAGCCCCCCTTTTACAAAAGTAAGATTTGAGATTATATGGTGTGAGTAAATTGGGCCTTGGAGGTGAAATTGGATTGGGCCTTGATTGGAAAGCGTAAACCCGACATGACCATAAAGTTACACGTGGTCATCCATACGTAATCTTGATTCAACCATTAAACTAAAAACAAATATAATAAAATTTGTGACACATTTCCGAAAGGACGGGCTCAATCAGATAAACGGTAATTTAGTTATGATTTTTTGGAGTTTCGTCTCAGATGAATATATTTCTCGGTTCAGGATTTTCAATGCGTTGCGCATGGTTTGGACAAAAAACGAAGGGCTTCGTGATACCATTTTGTTGTACCCCAAAATTTACCCTCTCATGTTTTCCAAGATTTTCTCTTACATGGGTGATTGCAGACACTTGCTTAAAGAAAATAAGAATTTTGAAGATAAACAAGGTATCTTCGATTGGCATTGAATTAAGGCATCTTCGATTGGCATTGAAACAGGGTATCTTTGATTGGCATTGGGACAAGGGATCTTTGATTGGCATTGGGACAAGGTGTCTTCAATTGGCCTTGGGACAAGGTGTCTTCGACTGGCATATGAGCAGGTTGTCCTTCGATTGGCATCTGGACAAGGAGCTTCGATAGGATATCCAAAATCCTTTGACACAAGCTTGATTCACAAGACTTCGACTGAGCATGGGCTGTTTCATGGTGTTGTACCCCAAAATTTGCCCTCTCATTTTATCAAGATTTTCCCTCACAAGACTCTTTGGACTCAGAACCAGATTAGGGTTTGCTCTGCTCAAGACATCTCTTTGCACTATTGACCTGAAATTAGGGTTTGAGTTTGCACAAGGAATTTTGGACTTCCAATGCCCCATGTGACTTTCATACTTCATGTTTGACTTATAATATTGCCCATACCAAGTTTCAAGCCTTGAATCAAATTTTTGCCCAGTCAATTGGACAGTTGACCTAAAAATCAACTGTATTGGGGAAAAAGTTAACAGTGGCCAATTTACAGTCAAACCTCATAATTGTTTATCCACATCAACATTATAGACTCATATGAACTATTTTATCAAGTTTGGACCACAACTCCTCAAGAAATTTGATCAGATCATCAAAAGGACAAAATGGTCATTTTTAGGGTTTTGATTGTAGAAGGGGAATTTCTGATTTTTCACCTAGCCAATGGCAAATTGGGTTAAAGCATGGATTCAAGGACTAAATGGCATCATCTTTACTTAGTCACAAGGTTCAGAAGATCTCAAATGTATTGGATTGACAAATAAATTTTCCAATCAACTAATCAAAAATCAACTGTACACTGAAAAGTCAAACTTTGACTTTTTGGTCAAAATCAAGTGCCAAGGGTCATTTTTCATCAAGATGTGTCAAAACATGAAACTTGTTCACCAAGAAACCTAATTTTGGAAATTAGGGTTTAAAATGGAAAATTTTCATAACTTAGAAATTTTCTAAGTTATAAAAATTTCTTATTTTTTCCCAACTTTTTCACCATGATGAAATTGGATTCAAAGAAAACTTCCCACATGAAATTTGTAGTCCTCCACAAAATATACAACTTTGATTCACAAATTTTTCCCAAAAGATGCTTGGATCTCAAGTTATGATTTTTGGAATAAGGGTCCATGAAACTTTTAACTTGGTGAAATTTTGCCCTAGTTTAGGCAGGATTTTGACCTATCTTCATGGCAACTTTTCACCTAGTTCCAAATGGAATCTCAAAATTCATTTCATAGATGGATTGTAGATTATGTTACAAGCTTTCCAAAATGTCCAAAAACTCTCCATGATCATTTGTGGTTAGGGAGAATCGAAAGTTTGAAAATGACAAATCATCACGTTTGTCCAAGGCATTTTACACCATGCTACAAGTTGCAAAATCTGTCCAAACCTTGCTTGTACTTGGTTTACAGGTTCTAATCCTTTCTACAATTATAAATTAAATGCAAACACATTGGATTAAGGCTTTGTTCTGATCTATGAAGTATTATACAACGGTTTAATCCATTTTTGGCAAAAAGTTAACAATGCCATTTACATAAAGCACAACTTTTGCAATTTTGTTGGTCTTGAGCATTGGACTTAATATTTTGCAGCAAACCAAACCCACAAACATCATAAAAAGTTTACCAACCCTCCTCAGGCCTTGAGCTATCCTGTACAGGTTGTGCCTTTGTCAACTCACCTTTTACTTCAAAAACAAGCAATTATGCAAAAGGTGCACAACTCTTGTATATGTTAAAACCAAAGCTTGTACACATTTCAAACAACTTCAGCATATCACACCAAGCCAGAAACACGAGCTAGCAAGTTCTCAAACACCCAAATACACCAAAACTTCATTTCTGCCCAAAACAGGGCAAGTTATGCAAATCACAAGTCAAAACCAAATCCACTCGTGCGTTTTGTCCCAAACCACTTCAAACACCTTCTAAACAATCCACCTAAGCTGTCCAGACCATTCACAAGCAACTGTAACCTTGTTTTCACACTTCACCATTTTTACTTTGAAGCTTTGCAGGTTGAGTTCTACAAGCATATTCAGGCCATTTCAAAGCAGGCTAAGCATTGGGAAAGATCAAGGGAACATCAAGCAAGCTCAAAAGAACCTCAGGCCTCACTGAAAGTTGTTGCATTGCCATACTCGAGCTTGACTGAAACAGGTAAATTTTAAACTTCTATCTCCTTATTTAGGAATCATTAGGCTTAGGTTTGTGAAGCAAAAATGTAGTCCTCATTGTCCTTGAGCTGTACATATGCATAGAATTCATTTATCTTAACTGAGCTAGGAGTATTTGATAGTTGAACTTTCTGAAGAAACTAGGTCAAGATTTAGGGCCAATGAAATTCTCTCTGGTCTTTGAGAGTTTGATCAAGTTTTTTACATGGTTAGAATCGTGTGATCAAGAGCTATAACTTTCATGTTGCAAGTTATTGTTTTTGAGCACGTACGTAGGAGTTCCAGATTTGAACATGGCACGCGTTTTTCTTCTGTCTCAAGGACAGGGATGAAGGAACCTTGGGTTGGGCTGGGATTACTCTGACTATTGGCACCCCCTGTTTACTACCTACACCTCCTTGGCCCATTGTTTTTATTTTTTCATATTTTCCATTTCTATTTTCATTTTCTGACTTTATTTATTTTTCTTGAACATTAAAAATCATCAAAAATATTTTATTAATTTTTACATTTTTATTTTATTATTTTTATTATTTTTTATGACAAAAAAATAGTTTATTAGGTTAAATACTTTTATTTTCTTAAATAAATTTATAAATAATACAAAAAATATCATATATTTTTATTTTTATTATTTATACACTTAAATAAATATTTTCTCACATTTTAATTTTAAACATTTTTGTATATATTTTTTATTTATTTTCTTGTACATAAATGAATAAATAATTAATATAAAGTATATTTTCTTAAAACAAAATTAGGGTTTCTTCACCCTTTCCAAAAATAATCATATTATTTTCCTTTTTTAAGACATAAACAAAAATCCATTTTTACATACATAAAAATAATATAATTTTTTTTTGCATATTTATAGTTAATTGTCCATTTAAATATTTGCTTATTTTATTTATTTGTGCAATATTTCAATTTGGTTGTAATAATAGTTTTAGGGTTTATTTTTGAGCAATATCCCCTTATTCAAACTTGTACCCCCCTTCCATAATAATGTTGTAATAGCTTAGATTTATTTTACGCATTAATCGCTTTCAAATGCCATGATAGTAAAACTAGGGTTTGTATGCAAAAGACCAAAACTAAAACAAATAGCATGACTAAACACAAGACAAAAATACATGAAAAATGACAACACAATGCACACAAGCATCTATAAGGTTTCACCCACTTGTTGCCTTAAAACATGGTCATGGTATGCATGCTAGGTATCTTGGCAAAACAAAAAAAAGATCATAGTCCCTCGATGACGCTATCTTGGTTGCCTATACAAAAATGATCTAGTCCCTCAAAAACTTGCTAAGATACTTGGCAACATTGTTATCATGGTCATACGATGACCTACGCCCGTCCCACTTAACATCCAAATACAAGGTTTTTTACCAAATACAATGGTAAAGCAATAATATAAAAGGGTTCAAAATGTATATGAAAGATCTTTGAGTAGGGTAGCCAACTCCTAGTTACTTAATCAAACTTGCAAACCATCCTTGCTAATTTCAAAAACACACAACACAATTTCAAAACATTTTCCCAAAACAAACTTTCAAACATTGAAACATTTTTCAAAAGACAAACACCTTTGTATACATTCAAACAAGAATCATTACAAATGATGCCTAGACAAAGGCCTCTTTTCAAAATACTTTCAAAACCACACACAAATCACCATTTCAAACAATTGGAAAAGCAAAGCAAGTGATCTAAACAAGTAACTAAGAGCCCATGGATGAAAAGGGTGTTAGCACCTTCCCTTTTCATAATCTACCCCCCGAACCCAAGAAAACATCTCAAAAGTCTTTCCTGTGCTTTTTGACCTTTCCTTTGGATAAAATAAAAAGTCGGTGGCGACTCTTGCTAAACCAAAACATTGCGAACACAAACGCAAAACCTCAAGTCAGTTCTCCCACCGCATCACAGAACTGACGACTCTGCTGAGGAATTTATAAAAGTGGGGTTACCTTAGGGCTAGATCACATTTACATGCTTACCTTATTTGCTTTGATTGAATTACATTTGGTTCTATTGTTTGGGTTTGAATCCTCTACCCAGATTTGGGAAACATTCATAGGTAAATAGCAATACATTGTGGAAATTGTGTGGGGTATACCGACATGGTTGAAGCAATAGCTATATTAGTGCGACATATTTGTGGGTACCGGTAACCTTTGAGTCAATCAAAGAGTATACGGGGCTGCTGAGTGATGTCATGAAGCATTAATGGGCTTTTAGAACCTTTATTTGACCAACTTGGCCTTTTTAGGGGTAGTGAGATGACCGGCTTTGGTGCAGTCCGAAGTTGGTAGATACTCGATACTACACTCATTGAGGGTTGTTTTCTTGGAATATTTCGGTCGCCAGTAAAGTGGCTAAACTAAAATAATGAACACAGAAAATAATTAAGTGATATTGAGCTCCTTAGAACCCGGTTACTATTTATAGGACAGGTTGAGCCAACTAAACTTCAAGAGGATACTTACCTATGAAACCCCATGCAAGCCTGAAACTAGGAACTTGTGTGATCTTTTTGTACATATATACTTGTGCATAACATCATAAACATCATGAAGCATCATTTGCATCCACTAACCATTTCAAGGATTTTGGATTTTCATCTTTGTTCCTGTTTTGTAGGTTATGGAATCACTTCGCAGGAAAACTATTCAGGTCAACCTTGTGAGAATTCCTCCTCAACTCAAGGAGCTTGCTTCCAAGATTCCAGAGTATTCTCCATTCACTAAGAGACATGGTCGACTTCTCAACTTGGTCAACTCCAACACAGAGGAAGACATGGTGAAAGTTCTCTTCCAGTTCTTTGACCCCCTACACCACTGCTTCACATTTCCAGACTACCAGCTTGTGCCTACTTTGGAGGAATTTTATCAACTCTTGAGTATTCCTATTCTCCATCAACTACCTTTCAACGGTACCGAAAGAGATCCAAAGCCTGAAGATGTTGCTCAAGCCCTACACTTGCAACCATCAGATGTCACAAGTCATTGGGAAACCAGAAGTGGTGTCAAGGGTTTCTTGGCAATGTTCCTGTTTGAGAAAGCTCAAGAATGCTGGAATTCTCTAGACCTACAATATTTTGAGGAGATTGTAGCTCTTCTCATCTATGGGTTGGTCTTGTTCCCAAACCCTGACCAACTTATAGATGTGAATGCTGTCAAGATTTTCATATCTCGGAATCTTATGCCTACTTTACTTGGGGACATCCTACACTCATTTCACACACGAACAATGAGGAAAAGAGGTGTTCTCATGTGTTGTACTCCTCTTCTAGCAAGGTGGTTTATTTATCACCTTCCCCAATCAGTCTTGAAGAATGAGCAAGGCTTGAGGTGGTCACAACGGCTGATGAGTCTTACACATTCAGATGTTCATTGGTGTTCTCAATCCAGAGAAAATGTCATCATCATTGACCGTTGTGGGGAATTCCCTAATGTACCTCTACTTGGCATTAGGGGAGGCATTACCTACAACCCCCGCTTAGCTCTGAGACAGTTTGGGTATGCCCGAAGGGTTGGCCCACATGAAATGTTGATTCCAGACTTGGTTTTTGACTTCGACAATGACGCTCAAGCACTTCGACAAAGGTTTATCCGAGCTTGGAGGATGCCCAACAAGGTGGACAGTAAGACCTTGGGACACAAGAATTCCATCCCCCTTGAGCCTTACCTAAAGTGGGTACGAACCCGCGCCCAGAGTCTTATGATGCCTTATCCCTACATTCTCCCGGTGATAAAAGAGCCTGTTATGGAAGGAGAGGTTCAATACACCCTCCTACATCCTGACATGCCAACATCATTGGAAGATTTACAAAGGAGTTGGATACAACTCAAGGGAGAACGCGATACATTTGAAGCCCAATTCTACGCCAGCGAGAAGAAGGTTTTAAAACTTACTCGTCAACTTCACGAAGAGAAGACTCTCAACACCTACATTTCACCAAAAAGGATGCGCAACGTCTTTTTACATTAGAATTTTGTATTATTTTACCCATGGGGCATTGATGTACTAACAAATTCTATCTTATTAATATGACGTTTGTTCCTTTTTATTTAAAAAATTTTTAATTTCTGAATCCTTGAATGCATTACATGAATACATATCATTCATCATATGCATAAACAGGTCTTCACACCAGGTTTCCTTATCTCTCTGCTGTTTATTTCAGCAAGATGGATATAGAGCAGCCGATCAAAGATTTGCAAGTGCATAAGTCACAGTTCCAACAACTACTCATGACCTTGGCTAAGGTTCAGGAGGATCTTAAAGCTCTGTTAGAGAAGGAAAGGGAAAAAGAGAAAAAGAAAAATAAGAGAGTTGGTGTGGCTACTTTGGGTAGAAGATTTGAAGGTCAAGCTAGAAGGGTCATGGATTTCCCCTCAACATCTCATGAAGGGGTAGGAAAAGGAAAGGGAGTTGCAGTACCATCTGAGTCTGAGGAAGAAGAAGAAGAGGAGGATGAAGACTATTCTGAACAGCAGTACCCTCCTGCAGATGAAGAGTACAAAAACATGGAAGAACGTCTGGCAGCCATGGAGATTCAAAGAGTGCCTGGGCTGGACTTTGAAGAGTTGGGTTTGGTTTCTGGAATTGTCATTCCCCTGAAGTTTAAAGTACCTCTATTTTCTAAGTACAATGGGGTGTCTTGCCCAAAGATGCACTTATGGTCCTACGTCAGAAAAATTCAACCACATTCTTCTGACAAAGACCTGTGGGTCCACTTCTTTCAGGACAGTTTGTCGGGGATGCAATTAGATTGGTTCTACCAGCTAGAGAGGTCTGACGTACATAATTGGGAGGATTTGGCTGCTGCCTTCTAAAAGCAGTATCAGTACAATGCGGACTTAGCACCTACCCGTACTCAATTATAGAGTATGGGCATGGTCTCCAATGAAGGCTTTAAGGAGTATGCCCAGAAATGGAGAGACTTGGCGGGACGAGTACAACCACCTCTATCTGAGAGAGAGCTTGTAGATATGTTCTTGGGGACACTGTTAGGCCCCTTTTTCAATCACCTGATTGGAAGTTCGTCTGCGGGGTTCACCAAGTTAATTCTAACTGGTGAGAGAGTTGAAGCCGGAATCAAGAGCGGTAAAATTCAAAAGGATACATCTGCTTCTGCTGCCGTCAAAAAGCCTTTTCCAGCAAAGAAAGAAGTTTCAGCTGCTACTCTCAGAGAAGCCAAGGAAGAGTTGAGCGCTGGCCAGCGGTGGGGGACATAATGATTTAGAAGTCTGCAGCTGATCAGCCTAGAAACAATCAACCCAGAACCAACCAAGCAAGGGTGGAAAGGCCTGTAAGGCAATTCACCCAGATAAACATGACTCCTTCTCAGGTTCTACCCCATCTCTTGAAGTTAAACCTTACAACCTTGAAAGAGGCCCCGAAGAATCCGAATACAACTTCTCCTTTCTACCATTCGAACGCCAAGTGTGCTTATCATTCAGGGAGTATAGGGCACGATACCAACAATTGTTGGGCCCTTAAGAATAAGATTCAGGATTTGATAGACGCTAAAGAAGTGGAATTCGATGCCCCTGAAAAGCCAAATGTGATCTCTGCTCCAATGCCAAGTAATGGCCATAATGCCCATGCTATTGAAAAGGATCTTTTTGTTGCTGTTGTTGATGATTTGATGACTCTGCTACCGATAATCAAGCTGAATTTGTTGAAGGCTGGGATTTTCCCAGGCTGTGAAGAAGATTGTTGTTTTTGTTCATCCTTACCAACCGACTGTCCGTTGTTGAAGTTAGGCATCCAACGCCTAATGGATAATCAAGAAATCCTCTTTGAAAAGACTACTGTTACACCGACTCCTGTCAATGATATTTCAATAATTACCATATCCGCCAATCTTTCCAAGGTCTCCAAAAGACCTGTTAAGATTACATCCGATCCAAAGATTGTACCTTTGAAGATAACTATGTCGGGGCCTATCCGGTACAAGTCTAACAAATCAATACCGTGGAACTATGGGGGAGAGATCTTCTACCACGGTATTAAACAAATTGAATCAACTGAAGAGAATTCTGATGAAGAGACTTCTGACATTGGAAACATTGCTAGAACGAGTAAAATCAACTGCAGCGGAAGAATTTTCTCTCCGGAGATTGCTCCTCCAAGGGAAATCTTCGGACCCTCAAATGCTCCTAAGGTTACTCCTGTGCCGGTCAACATATTTGCAAGAACTCCAGTCATTATTGAATAAATTGTGACTCCTGTGGTTGTCCCCTCTAGTGCTGCTGATGATAGGGGGAAAGGGACCCAAGAAGCGCCCGTCAGGACGAGGGCTCAGCCGTTGGTCATCCCTGAGACTACTCAAAAAGAAATGGAAGAGATTTTGAAAATAATCAAGAAAAGCGATTATGATGTTATAGAGAAACTGGGGCAAACCCCCTCAAAAATCTCTATGTTGGCCTTGCTGCTCTGTTCAGAGGCTCATGCCAAAGCCCTGATCAAATTTTTGAAGACGGCCCACGTGGCTCAGGAAACCTCCGCGGATCAGTTCCAGGAATGTGTAGCTAGCCTAACAGCTGACAATGGTCTAGGATTCTCTGATGCCGATTTAACATCTAAAGGGAGAAAACATAATGACGCTTTGCATGTCTCGGTGGAATGCAGAGGGACTACTCTAACAGCCGTTCTGGTTGATACTGGGTCGTCTTTAAATGTATTGCCGAAGAAAGCATTGGACAGATTGGACTGTGAAGGCCTAACCCTGAAGCCCAACAATATAATTGTCAGAGCCTTTGATGGTTTTAAAAGGATGGTTCACGGGGAGGTGGACATCCCGATTAAAGTGGGAACTGAAACCTTCAACTCCACATTCTATGTGATGGACATCCGTCCTTCCTATTCTTGCTTGTTGGGAAGACCCTGGATTCATAATGCTGGAGCCGTTACTTCTTCTCTGCATCAAATGCTTAAGTACCCTGTCCAGGGGAAAATTATAACAGTTCATGGCGAAGAGGAATACATGATAAGCCATCTAAATTCTTTCCGCTATGTGGAATTGGATGGTGAATTCATAGAGACCCCTTTCCAACAATTTGAAGAGGTTTCTCCTGAAATTGCAGCAACCAAGACAGTGTCCCCTATACCTGCGGTTACAAGACCTGTGCCTCGGATGTCCTCTCTCAAATATGCAAAGGTTGTGATTGAAGAAGGCGAATCCACAATCTGGGGTCAGCTACCAGACTTTCCTTTCAAGGCAGATAAATTTGGCTTAGGGTTCACTGCTTCTGCTCAAAAGGATGTGCGTCGCTCCCGGGCTGGAGGGCCACCAGTGAAGATCACCCATCATGGAGTCAGTGCTTTGGACGATGGTGAAGAGGAGAGCAACCTGGAAGACTGGATTTTCCCTACTATTGACGGAGGACTGTGCAACTGGGAGGCAAAAGACTTTGTTCCCATTACTTTCATAAATCAGTAATTTATCTTTCAAACATTTTGGTTGGTTTGTAATCATTCTTAAACAATTCGTACACTTTTAGCCTTGTGCCTTACCCGAGGAAAATAGGTCCATTTGTAAGGGTTTAATTTTTCATCTTCATATGCCATTTTATTGAATCATGGACGTTTTCACATATAAACTTTTGTGTTCATTTTCTTTCTTTTTATATTTTTTTTGTTTAAAGGTGGCTATCCCTTACACACACCCACACTCACAAATGCAGGTACCCTTCCATTCCGGATTCCATGGGTAACAATTCTGCTATGGCCTTCAGTGACTCTGAAGATCTAGTCTACCATGCCGAATACGAAGGTGATGAAGACTGTGAAGTGCCAGGAGAATTGGCTAGGCTGCTACAACAGGAAGAAAGGGCTATCCTACCTCATGAGGAGTTGTTAGAGACAATCAACTTGGGAACGGAGGAAGACAGAAAAGAAGTTAGAGTGGGTGCCAACCTAGAGCCAAGTGTCAAGGAGCGCTTAGTTCGGCTGTTAAATAAATATGTTGAGATCTTCGCCTGGTCCTACGAAGACATGTCGGGACTCGATACAGATATTGTGGTTCACCGTCTCCCTACAAGAGAAGACTGTCCACCAATTAAACAAAAAGTCCGCCGCATGAGGCCTGACATATCTGAAAAGATCAAAGCTGAAGTGATGAAGCAGTTCAATGTTGGATTTCTTGCAGTTACTTCCTATCCATAATGGGTTGCTAACATTGTGCCCGTGCCTAAGAAGGACGACAAAGTCAGAATGTGCGTGGATTACAGAGACTTAAACAGGGCTAGCCCTAAAGATTACTTTCCACTACCGCACATTGACATCTTGGTTGACAACACAACTCAACACAAGGTATTTTTTTTCATGGATGGATTTTTAGGTTACAACCAGATCAAAATGGCACCTGAATACATGGAGAAAACTACTTTTGTTACACAGTGGGGTACGTTCTGCTATAAAGTGATGCCATTTGGACTAATTAATGCTGGGAAAACCTATCAGTGCGCCATGGTAGCTTTGTTTCATGATATGATACATCATGAGATAGAGGTGTACGTCGACGGCATGATAGCCTGATCATAAACGGAAGAAGAACACCTCGACCATTTGCAAAAGCTGTTTGTCAGGTTGAAGGAGTACAAGCTCAGACTGAACCCTAACAAGTGCACTTTAGGATTCAGGTCCGGTAAACTCTTGGGTTTCATTGTAAGTAACAAAGGCATTGAAGTTGATCCTGCCAAAGTCAAAGCTATACAAGAAATGCCTGCCCCTCGCACGGAGAAAGAGGTCAGAGGTTTCTTGGGACGCCTAAACTACATTGCAAGGTTCATTTCTCATCTAACATCTACCTGTGAACCAATCTTCAAGCTGTTGAAGAAAGATCAGGTGGTTAAATGGAATGATGACTGTCAATTTGCTTTCGATAAAATCAAGGAGTATTTGCTAGAACCTCCTATCTTGATGCCACCCGTCGAAGGAAGACCGCTAATCATGTATCTGACCGTCTTAGAGACATCAATGGGGTGCGTATTGGGTCAACATGACAAGTCTGGCCGAAAAGAGCATGCCATTTATTACCTTAGAAAAAATTTTACCAACTGTGAGACTCGATACTCACTGCTCGAGAAAACTTGCTGCACTTTGGTATGGGCTGCTCACCGGCTAAGGCAGTATATGTTGACTCATACCACCTTGCTGATATTTAAGATGGATCCGATCAAGTACATCTTTGAAAAGCCTGCTTTATCTGGAAGAATCGCTAGATGGCAGATGATCCTGACTGAATACGATATACAGTACACGACCCAAAAAGCTATAAAGGGGAGTGTACTAGCTAACCATCTGGCTCATCAGGCTGTCGAAGATTACCAATCCATGAAGTTTGACTTCCCCGACGAGGACATTATGACCTTGGATAACATTGAAGATTGCAGACCGTATGACGAACCTGAACAAGGATCCCGATGGACCCTGTACTTTGATGGTGCCTCCAATGCACTTGGAGACGGTATCAGTGTTGTGCTCATCTCACCAGAAGGTTTCCACACACCTTTCACTACCAGACTCTGCTTCAACTGCACCAACAACATGGCTGAGTATGAAGCTTGTATCTTTGGTCTCAAGGCTGCCATAGACTTGGGAATCAAATCCTTGATTATGTTTGGGGACTCAGCTTTGGTCATCGGTCAGATCAAAGGAGAGTGGGACACTAAACATCCCAACCTCATCCCTTATAAAGAACATGTCCTGACATTGTTACCTCATTTCGAGCAGATTGCTTTCGAACACTTCCCGCGAGAAGAAAATTATCTAGCAGATGCTCTAGCTACAATGTCATCCATGTTTAAACTTAACTAGGATAATGAGGCTCCCCAAATCACCATTGAACGGATGGATGAACCTGCACATTGTCACGATATTAATACCGAAGAAGTAGTGGACCGACCTTGGTTTCACAAAGTAAAAAGGTATCTCGAGGTCCAAGAATACCCTGAAGGAGCTTCAGTCAACGACAAAAAGTTCTTGAGGAGATTCTCTACGAAGTTCTTCCTGAACAATGGTATCCTATACAAGCGCAATCATGATTGCATTCTGCTCCGTTGTGTGGACAAGGTTAAAGCTGAGCAGATCATGGTTGAACTGCATAATGGTACCTTTGGCACTCACTCTAGTGGACATACGATGGCTAAGAAGATTCTACGGGAAGGCTATTACTGGTCTACCATGGAAGCTGACTGCCATCAACATTCCTGCACTTGTCACAAATGTCAAATCTATACGGACAAGGTATATATACCTCCAGTTCCTCTCAATGTCTTGATAGCTCCTTGGCCATTCGCAATGTGGGGAATCGACATAATTGGAGAGATCAAGCCTACATCATCCAATGGACACCGCTTTATTCTAGTGGCCATTGATTACTTCACCAAATGGGTCGAAGCAGCTTCCTTCGCATCTGTTACAAAGAATGTGGTTTCCCTTTTCATCAAGCAGAACCTTATTTACCGGTACTGTATCCCCAAAAGGATCATTATTGACAACGGTACAAACCTGAACAACACTATAATCATCACTTTGTGCGAGAAGTTCCAGATTCAACATCACAATTCATCTCCCTACCGGCCAAAGATGAACGGTGCTATCGAAGCTGCGAACAAAATATCAAGTAGATCATTCAAAAGATGACAGTCACCTACAAGGACTAGCATTAGATGTTACCGTTTTCTCTGCACGGGTATCGTACCACGGCGCGTACATCAATTGGGGTAACTCCTTATTCTTTGGTATACGGCATGGAAGCTGTTTTACCTATCGAGGTTCAGATTCCCTCCTTGAGAATCATGAAAGATGCTGATTTGAGTGAAGACTATTGGATTCAGACCCAGCTTGATCAACTTAATTTGATTGACGAAAAGCGACTTACTGCTGTTTTCCATGGTCAGACGTATCAAAAACGGATGATCAAGGCTTTCAACAAGAAAGTCAGATGCCAGATATATCAAGTTGGAGATCTTGTAATCAAGCGGATCATCTTGCCGCAAAGTGATCCCAGGGGCAAATGGACTCCTACCTACGAAGGACCATTTGTGATCAAAAACATCTTTTCTGGTGGGGCAATGATATTAACCACCATGGACGGTGATGACCTTCCGCACCCTGCGAATGCAGACATAGTCAAAAGATACTACGCATAAATTACCTAGCAAGTTGAAAACCCGAAAGGGAGACTTGGGAAAAAATGGGCATCTCGGTGAATCGAAAACCCGAAAGGGTGGTTCAGGCAAAAATTAGGGATAAATAAAAAAATATGTACACCCGGCAAGTTGAAAACCAGAAAGGGCGACTTGGGCAAAAAAGGGTTTCCCGGTGGATCGAAAACCCGAAAGGGCGGTCCAGGAAAAGGTTAGGGAATTAAAGCGTATGACCATGTCTCGTCGGATCACTTTTAAGGACAATCTCTTCATAAACAAGCTTTGGGCTTCTGATCAACTCAATCATCTTCGGACGAAGCAACAAATGGACAAGATATTCAGAGTTACAAAAGCTATAGCAGAATGGGAACCCCATTGGAATTTTTACACATAGCCATCTTTCTTTGTATAAATTTTTCTCATTTTTATGACAACATTCTCTTACTAGGATGTCTATCTTCTTTGTACAAAATACTTACACAAAGTTAATACAAAGATACTTCAAAGTGCAGAAAACTACTTGCCTTTTCTTCTTTTTACACTTGTGTTTTATTTGAAAACGTCCAATGATTTATTAAATGAGCATATGCATTTGAATATAACCACTGTTTACAAATAAACTAAATGTGGAAGAATAATTACTGACAGGTTGAAAGTATAGGAGAATGTCTTTAGGCTATTCCAAGAGAAATCCCTTGCAGTACATCATCTAGGTCCCCAACGGAGCTAAAACCTTGAAATACATATCCCCAGCAGAGCTAAATTTCAAAATCCCTATTGGAGTTAAAACTTCAAACTCCCAATCCTCAGCGGAGCCAAAAACTTTGAACTACAGACCCTCAGCAAAGATGAAACCTTCTTCCCCAACGGAGTCAAATTTCCAGGCACAATCAAACCAGCATGTCATTAAGATCCCCAGCAGAGCTGAAACTTTCTAATCGCCAGCGGAAACCATCCAGTTTTCCCCAGATTCTCCAACAACTTGTCTTAAAATATGGAAATCAACCAGATAATAGTTAACTTTTGCTTTAGCCCCAACAGAATAAAGATTCTCATTCTTGAATCCCTAGTAGATTGGCATACAACCCAAACTCCTAAAGTCCCAACAGAATGAAGATTCTCATTCTTGAATCCCCAGTAGATTGGCATACAACCCAAACTCCTGAAGTTCCAACATAATGAAGATTCTCATTCTTAAAGTGGCATACAACCCAAACTCCTGAACTTTTTCCAAACAGGAATAAGCTTTTCCCCACAGTCTTGAACTTACCCTCCAGCAGGATAGCTTACTCTCCAAGCAATATAGCTACTCCCTACAGAGTTTTTCATCCCCTAACAGAGTGAAGATTCCCATTCTTGATTCCCCAGTAAAATTGTCGGAGCCTTCATTACTCCCCAGCATGAATTTGTCAGAATTTTTAATCCCCTGTAGATCGAAGATTCTCATTCTTGACTCCTAAGAACAAATTCCCCTAGCAGAATGAAGATTCTCATTCTCAGTTCCCCGCAGAAGCCATCAGAGCCTTCTTTATTCTCCAACAGATCAAGGTTTTCCTTTGTTTGATCCCCGATAGAGATCTCCAGAATTTTCCTTATTCCCAGCCGAGTAAGGATTCTCATTGTGTAATCCCCAGGAAAGTCGTGAAGGATTCTCACATCCCCACAGAAGTTGTCAAAGTGTTTGATAATCCCCGCGAGTTGTCAAGGATCTTTAATCCCCAAGCAGTCAGCAAGGATTTTCTCATCCTCAGCAATCAAAGATTTTGAATCTCCAACAACGGTAATGGATTTATTTTCCCCGGCAGCAGTCAAAGATTTCATTATCCTCAGCTATCAAGGATTTATTTTCCTCAGCAAGACAGCCAATCAGCTTACATGCGCATACATTGCATTCATATATCATAAGAAGTGATAAAACACATTTTATTGCATCATACATTTCATGCAACATAACCTTGAGTTTCAGTTAACATTTCACCCTTTTCGGGATAAGATTAAAAGCTATCATTAACGATATCCAAAGATTTCAGATACAGTACAGATACACTCCAAACATGGAAGTCATTCTGTTACTCATTTAGAATTCAAAGTCAAGATACAGTACGGATACTCCCTCCAGACATGGAAGTCATTCTGTTACTCATTCAGATTATATTTCAGATACGCTCCAAACACGAATGCCATTCTGGCCCTTACACCAGAAGTTCGATTCTCCCCAGTGCAGTCGCCACAGAAGTCATTATGTCACTTATTCAGATCCTAGTTACAGTTTCATATACACTCCAAACACGGAAGTCATTCTGTTACTCATACAGATCTCAGCTTCAGATACAGTCCAGATACGCTCAAGACACGGTTGCCATTCTGTCACTTATTCTGACTTTCTCCCCAACTCAGAGATGCTCCAGACACGGAAGCCCTTCTGTCTCTTATTCAGATTTCAATTTCAGATATAATCCATATACACTCTAGACGCGGAAATCATTCTGTTATTCATTCAGATTCTAATACAGTTACATCTCGGATACGCTCCAGACACGGACGTCATTCCATTGCTCATACAAATTCAATCTCCAGATACAACTAAGATACGTTCCAAATACGGATACCATTTTGATGTTCATTCTCCTGATTTTCAACAAACATTCCCTGGATGGCATCTTTAAGCCCATCTCCGACAAGATTTTGTCACCTCCCCAAATGGCATCTTTAAGCCCATTCCCTCAACTATATTTTGACGAGTGCAAATTTACGGGCACTCTAGTGTCCAATCATCTTTTACCTTGGAGTCACAAACGGAAAACTCGCCAATTTAACTCTTCAGTTTCAAGAAGATTGAACAGGGGCAGCTGTTGTACCCTAAAATTTTCGCTCTCATTTTATCAAGATTTTCCCTCACAAGACTCTTTGGACTCAAGACCAGATTAGGGTTTGCTCTGCTCAAGACATCTCCTTGCACTGTTGACCTGAAATTAGGGTTTGAGTTTGCACAAGGAATTTTGGACTTCCAATGACCAATCTGACTTTCATACTTCATGTTGGAATTATAAGATTTCCCATACCAAGTTTCAAGCCTTGAATCAAATTTTTGCCCAGTCAATTGGACAGTTGACCTAAAAACCAACTGTATTGGGGAAAAAGTCAACTGTGGCCAATTTACAGTCAATCCTCATAATTTTTTATCCACATCAACATTATAGACTCATATTAACTATTTGATCAAGTTTGGACCACAACTCCTCAATAAATTTGATCAGATCATCAAAAGGGAAAAATGGTCATTTTTAGGGTTTTGACTGTAAAAGGGCAATTTCTGATTTTTCACCTAGCCAATGGCAAATTGGGTTCAAGCATGAATTCAAGGACTCAATGGCATCATCTTGACTTAATCACAAGGTTTAGAAGATCTCAAATGCATTGGATTGACAAATGAATTTTCCAGTCAACTGATCAAAAATCAATTGTACACTGAAAAGTCAAACTTTGACTTTTTGGGTAAAATCAAGTGCCAAGGGTCATTTTTCATCAAGATGTGTCAAAATATGAAACTTGTTCACCAAGAAACCTAATTTTGGAAATTAGGGTTTAAAATGGAAATTTTTCATAACTTAGAAATTTTCTATGTTATAAAAATTTCTTATTTGTTCCCAACTTTTCCCAACTTTTTCACCATGATGAAATTGGATTCAAAGAAAGCTTCCAACATGAAAGTTGTATTCCTCCACAAAATCTACAACTTTTAATCACAAAGTTTTCCCAAAAGATGCTTGGATATCAAGTTATGATTTTTGGAATAAGGGTCCATGAAACTTTTAACTTAGTGAAATTTTGCCCTAGTTTAGGCAGAATTTTGACCTATCTTCATGGCAATTTTTCACCTAGTTCCAAGTGGAATCTCAAAATTCATTTCATAGATGGATTTTATAGCATGTTACAAGCTTTCCAAAATGTCAAAAAACTCTCCAAGATCATTTATGGTTAGGGAGAATCGAAAGTTTGAAAATGGCAAATCATCACTTTTGTCCAAGGCATTTTACACCATGCTACAAGTTGCAAAATCTGTCCAAACCTTGCTTGTACTTGGTTTACAGGTTCTAATCCTTTCTACACTCATAAATTAAATGCAAACACATTGGATTAAGGCTTTGTTCTGATCTATGAAGCATTATACAAAGGTTTAATCCATTTTTGGCAAAATGTTAACAATGCCATTTACATAAAGCACAACTTTTGCAATTTTGTTTGTCTTGAGCATTGGACTTAATCTTTTGCAGCAAACCACATCCACAAACATCAGAAAAATTTTACCAACCCTCCTTAGGCCTTGAGCTAGCCTGTACAGGCTGTGCCTTTGTCAACTCACCTTTTACTTCAAAAACAAGCAATTGTGCAAAATGTCCACAACTCTTGTATCTGTTAAAACCAAAGCTTGTACACATTTCAAATAACTTCAACACATCATACCAAGCCAGAAACACTAGCTAGCAAGTTCTCAAACACCCAAATACACCAAAACTTCATTTCTGCCCAAAACAGGACAAGTTTTGTAAATCACAAGTCAAAACCAAATCCACTCGTGTGTTTTGTCCCAAACCACTTTAAACACCTTCTAAACAATCCACCTAAGCTGTCCAGACCATTCACAAGAAACTGTAACCTTGTTTTCACACTTCACCATTTTTACTTTGAAGCTTTGCAGGTTGAGTTCTACAAGCATATTCAGGCCATTTCAAAGCAGGCTAAGCATTGGGAAATATCAAGGGAACATCAAGCAAGCTCAAAAGAACCTCATGCCTCACTGAAAGTTGTTGCATTGCCATACTCGAGCTTGACTGAAACAGGTAAATTTCAAACTTCTATCTCCTTATTTAGGAATCATTAGGCTTAGGTTTGTGAAGCAAAAATATAGTCCTCATTGTCCTTGAGTTGTACATATGTATAGAATTCATTTATGTTAACTGAGCTAGGAGTATTTGATAGTTGAACTTTCTGAAGAAACTAGGTCAAGATTTAGGGCCAATGAAATTCTCTCTGGTCTTTGAGAGTTAGATCAAGTTTTTTACATTGTTAGAATCGTGTGATCAAGAGCTATAACTTTCATGTTGCAAGTTTTTGTTTTTGAGCACTTATGCAGGAGTTCCAAATTTGAACATGGCGCGCGTTTTTCTTCTGTCTCAAGGACAGGGATGAAGGAACCTTGGGTTGGGCTGAGATTATTCTGACTATTGGCACCCCCTGTTTACTTCCTACACCCCCTTGGCCCATTGTTTTTATTTTTTCATATTTTCCATTTCTATTTCCATTTTCTGACTTTATTTATTTTTCTTGAATATTAAAAATCATCAAAAATATTTTCTTAATTTTTACATTTTTATTTTATTATTTTTATTATTTTTTATGACAAAAAAATAGTTTATTAGGTTAAATACTTTTATTTTCTTAAATAAATTTATAAATAATACAAAAAATATCATATATTTTTATTTATATTATTTATACACATTAAAAAATATTTTCTCACACATTTTAATTTTAAACATTTATGTATATATTTTTTATTTATTTTCTTGTACATAAATGAATAAATAATTAATATAAAATATATTTTCTTAAAACAAAATTAGGGTTTCTTCACCCTTTTCAAAAATAATCATATTATTTTCCTTTTTTAAGACATAAACAAAAATTCATTTTTACATACATAAAAATAATATAAAAACATTTTGCATATTTATAGTTAATTGTCCATTTAAATATTTGCTTATTTTATTTGTTTGTGCAATATTTCAATTTGGTTGTAATAATAGTTTTAGGGTTTATTTTTTAGCAATATCCCCTTATTCAAACTTGTACCCCCCTCCCATAATAATGTTGTAATAGCTTAGATTTATTTTACGCATTAATCGCTTTCAAATGCCATGATAGTAAAACTAGGGTTTGTATGCAAAAGACCAAAACTAAAACAAATAGCATGACTAAACACAAGACAAAAATACATGAAAAATCACAACACAATGCACACAAGCATCTATAAGGTTTCACCCACTTGTTGCCTTAAAACATGGTCATGGTATGCATGCTAGGTATCTTGGCAAAATAAAAACAAAAAAAAGATCATAGTCCCTCGATGACGCTATCTTGGTTGCCTATACAAAAATGATCTAGTCCCTCAAAAACTTGCTAAGATACTTGGCAACATTGTTATCATGGTCATACGATGACCTACGCCCGTCCCACTTAACATCCAAATACAAGGTTTTTTACCAAATACAATGGTAAAGCAATAATGTAAAAGGGTTAAAAATGTATAGGAAAGATCTTTGAGTAGGGTAGATAACTCCTAGTTACTTGATCAAACTTGCAAACCATCCTTGCTAATTTCAAAAACACACAACAAAATTTCAAAACATTTTCCCAAAACAAACTTTCAAACATTGAAACATTTTTCAAAATACAAACACCTTTGTATACATTCAAACAAGAATCATTACAAAGGATGCCTAGACAAAGGCCTCTTTTCAACATACTTTCAAAACCACACACAAAGCACCATTTCAAACAATTGGAAAAGCAAAGCAAGTGATCTAAACAAGTAACTAAGAGCCCATGGAAAACCATGGATGAAAATGGAGCTAACACCTTCCCTTTTCATAATCTACCCCCCGAACCCAAGAAAACATCTCAAAGGTCTTTCCTGTGCTTTTTGACATTTCCTTTGGATAAAATTAAAAGTCGGTGGCGACTCTTGCTAAACCGAAACATTTGCAAATACAAACGCAAAACCTCAAGTCAGTTCTCCCACCGCATCACACATGGCTTATTCGATTGACATGGAAATGACTTTCCCTGTGCGTGCCTTCAACATACAGGGCCAAGACTTCTTCAGATTTGCCTTCAAACAACTAGGAAAAAAGCTTCCTTCGACCCATAAGGCGAATACCTCCTTCGTGCCTGATTCGATTCACTAGGGAATGGCCTCTTTTATGCTTTCTTTGGCCTCCCTCACGCTAGCATCCATAAGGCATTGGCTTCCGTTGTGCCAACTTAGAATGGGTAATGGTCCCCTTTGAAACAGTTTCGGTTCCACATCTAAAATCCTTAACACATAGTTCTCCACCTTTTGACACCTAGTAAGGCCTATTCGAAGGACATACAAATGATGCCTTCGAAGGACATGCATCTGGTCAGTCGAAATACATACAATGGTTGAAAACAATTTTTTTCTTGTTGGCCAAAGTCTTGCATACTGCGAGGCTCAAGCCTCCTGCACAATCACATTCATGATAAAAAGAAGCTTCGACTGGCTAGAAAAGAGCTTTCATTTGTGTTAGTTGAAGAGTTTCAGATCAAGCTATTAAGGCAAATAATGGCTCAATCGAAAGCCACAAGGATGAGGCCTGGGGAAATTCGAAGGAAGGTGAAGAGGCTTCTGTAAAGCCTTCGATTGATAAACAGCTGAAGCAGCATTTGACCAGTCAAAAAAGGAAAAGTTGATGCTTCGATTGGTTTGAATTGAAAGAAAGGAAATTAAAGAAAGTAACACTTGGGGGCTGATCAAAGACACTCTGGTGAAGAAAATTCTGAGCAATTTGAATTCGTACAAGGAGCCAATTATCACGTGTCCAGATGCATCAAAGTCTCAAAATGGCATGAAATCTCATTTTTGGCAATTTTCCAAAATGAGAATTATGGCTTTAAACAACATGGTTATGGCTGGGATTCTTTTTGTATTTCCTTGCCTTCTCCATCTCCTCTATAAATACAGCCTTCCTGCAAGCATCACACACACCTATAAACTGCCTCATACGCACAAATTACCTATCGAAAGAATACCCATACTGCCTCATACATGCACACGCTGCCTCAGAAAAAGCATACCAAATTCTAAAAGTTTTATAGTTCGAAACTAGTTTTACAGGTACCCTCAGTCCAAACTAGTAAATCACGCCTTGGTCCTGAGATCTCCAGGGACATGTCCAACACCATAGATCCATACATTACTGTTGGTAAGGAAAAAATGTAAAGAATCAAATTTTACATTTTTTTTGCATGTCATGTTAATTTGCATTCACAATCGAAGGACCCGGGTGTGACACCCAGGTCCATGTTTATTTTTTTGTCTCTAACGCCTATATTGTAGATCCAGCCTAAACAGACCAATGCGCATAGAATCGAAAGACCTGGGTTAGACACCCAGGTCATGCTTTTATTTTTGCGAACATTTTTCAGATCCAAAACCCCCCACAGGCAATCCATCATGCACTTTCAACAAGGCTCTTTGTTGTATCGAAATCCACAACCTTCCCTGGATTGAAGGATAGCATCCTTCACTGGATCAAAGGAAAACATCCTTCACTGAAACGAAGGCCACATATCTTCACAAGATCGAAGGCTATCCTTCACTAGGATCGAAGGCCATCATTTTTCTTTGATCGAAAGAGTCTTCTTCTTGTATTTATTTTTATTTTTACTCACTTCTTTTATATCAAAAATCAAATAAAAACTCTCAAAGAAGTTAGGATTAGTTTTTTTTTATTAAATTCTGAAATTAATTAATTAATTAATTAATTAATTAATTATAACATTTTTTTTCAAAATTAAAACAAGTTAGAACTTAGGGTTTAATTTATGTTTAAATTATTTTCTCATCACAAAAAAAAAACAATAAAAAACTTAGACTATTTCTCTCAATTAAATTTTATTTTAGGTTAATCCAATTTAGTTATTCTCCAGATTAATAAAAAATAAACAAAAAAAGTTTCTTTATTTATTGGAACTTTTTTTAGGATTTTTAGACGTTCTTATCCATTTCGCACGCATTATTACATTTAATTTTTTTTCCAAATTATTGTAATTGCTCACAGTATGTAATAGAATTAACTAGGGCTCTTTACTGCTTTCCTTTATTTTTCCCCCAAAGTTTGGAAATGTAAATACCCCCTCCCCAAAATATTGTAATACCGTAGATTTAAATTCCCGCACTTTAAATTCCTGCAATATTTAAACTGCTTAGATGTATGCATAATAGGATTGTATGATAATATTAATAATCAAATGTTAGCAAACCTAACCTCTAAGACAAATATAACTAAATATATCACACCATGCACAAATGCACCTCTAGGGTACGCCCACTTTGGTTGCCTTCAGAAACAAAATAGTCATGTCCCTCGAAAGTAGGGACGCTTTAGAAAAGACCCTCAAATCAAAAGATCATAGTCCCTCGATGACCCTACAGTGCTGCCTTTCGGTAAATGATCTAGTCCCTTAAACACAATTGCTAAAGCGTCTTTATATGTTGCTTTTATGACTGTAAGTCCCTACGAATGTCCCTACGAATGTCCCTCAAACATCCAACGATAGGGCTACCTACTCACTAATAGTAGGATATCATTGTCTAAAAGATAAGAGGAAAAGAACAAACCTTTCAAGTATAAGTAGATAGTTCTTAGATGCTTGCTCAAAAACAAACTTCCATACTTACACCAAAACATTTCAAAAAACACTTTAAAAAAAATGCTTTATCAACACTCTTGAGGACTGATACAAGAGTTATCATCAAGTGAATCGCTGCACTAAGGCATTTTCAAAAATACTTTTCAAAACCCACAAAAACACAAGGTATTTCAAAAAATGAGCTAAGCATCTAATAGCCCGTAGAAAACTACGAATGGAAAGGGTGTTAACACCTTCCCTTTCCATAATCTACCCCCCTTACTCAGAAAACTCTCGAAATGTCTTTTTCTATTCTTTTCACCCATTACTTTGTTGGATAAAAGAAAAGTCAGTGCTGACTCTTGCTTACCGCAACATTTGCGAATACAAATGCAAAACCAGTATAAACAGTCGGTTCTGCCACCGTATCATAGAACTGGCGACTCTGCTGGGGAATTATAAAAAGTGGGGTTACCTTAGAGATTAGGTCATATTTAACTTGTTTTCCTTGTATGCTTTGTTTGCTTAATCTTTAATGGTTTTGCTTGGGTTTACTTGTAATGATCCTACACCCGGATCTGGGGCACCTTTTAGGTAAGTAGCAATAGATCGTGGGGACTGTGCGGGGTATATCGACAGGGTTGAAATGATAGCAATGTTGGTGTGACACATTTGTTGGTACCGGTAGCCCTTGAGTAGTCAAGGAGAATACAGGGCCGCTGTGTGGTGTCATGAAGCATCAACTAACCTTAGAACCTTTAATTGAACCAACTTGGCCATTAGAAAGTAGTGAGATAGCCGAATTTGGTGCAGTCCGAAGTTGGTTGATAATCGATACTACACTCATTGAGATCTGACTTCCGGGATATTTTGGTCACCAATAAAGAGGCTTGCACTGAAACAATGCTCGATGAAGAAAGATCAGTGTTATTGAGATTACTTAGAACCCGATTACTATTAATAGGACAAGTTGAACCAACTATACTTCAAGAGGGTACTTACCTATGGAATCCATGCAAGCCTAAACCTAAGGCTTCTTGTGTGACTTGTTTGCTTTCATTCCTTGTATGGTTTTGTTTATTATCTGATGCTATGAGTCATTGTCCAATAACCTGGATTTCTAGCAGGACTCAAATGTCTTCATCACCCTATATTTTTGGTTAATGCATAACATACACATCATAGCATCATGCCATAGAATTTCCTTAACCATTTCAAGGATCTCAAAGGGCCTGTCATGCAGGTTATGATGAACTAGATGTCTAACAAGGGGAAAGGGGATTTATTTTCCTCTAGCCAATACCGTTAAAAGACCAAAACATAACAACTTGAGTCAGCGGCTATGACCCACTCGATATGGTGAGCTTGATTCATGCAGAAGGACATTCAACAATATGAAGTTCTTCAATCAAAGATGCAGTCAACTCCTAACATCTTCTTGTGTTTACCCCGTGGGATCCTTGAAAACATCGCATAAACATACCATACATGTCATTGCATAAAAGGTATTTCAAGACAGGTTTCTTATCTTTTCGCTGTTTATTTCAACAAAAGAAATGGATCTTGAACAAACAATTAAAGATCTTCAAGCTCAGAATACTCAATTCCCACAAATGTTCCTAGCTCTGGCCAAGGGACAGGAAGACCTGAAAGCTCTCGTCATCAAAGAGAAGAAGAAGACGGCAAAGAAACCAGCTGGCGTCTTGAATAAAGGAAGAAGACTTAGAGGACAGGTCAAGCGAGCTCTAGATCTCACAACTCCATCAAATGGGGGGGACAATCATGAAGAAGATAACAACCCGCGGACTAATGAAGATGAAGCTAACTACTCTGAGAAATAATATCCTCCCGCGGATGATAAATACAAACAGCTGAAGGATCGCCTCAATGCTATGGAGATTCAGCAGATACCTGGCTTGGACTTTGAAGAGTTAGGGTTGGTTTTTGGAGTGGTCATCCCACAAAATTCAAGGTTCCCCTATTCGCTAAATATTACGGGGTCTCTTGTCCTAAACTTCACTTGAGATCATACGTCAGAAATATCCAGCCTCACACTGCTGACCGGAAGTTATGTGTCCATTTCTTCCAAGAAAGTTTAGCGGGCACTCAGCTAGAGGGGTTCTACCAGTTAGAAGGAACTGACATCCAAACATGGGAAGACTTGGCTACTGCTTTCTACAAGCAGTACCAGTACAATGCTTAACTGGCACCAACTTGTACATAATTACAAAATATGTCTATAGGTTCCCGCGAGGGTTTCAAAGATTACGCCTATAAATGGAGGGATCTTGCAGGGAGAGTCTAGCCTCCTTTGTCTAATAGGGAGCTGGTAGACATGTTCTTGGGCACTTTTTCTGGTCCGTTCTTGAACCACTTGATTGGAAGTTCTTCGAATGGGTTCACCGAGCTGATACTGACAGGTGAAAGAGTCGAAAGCGGTATTAGGAATAGGAAGATTTTGATGGTTGTACCTTCTAATGCTGAGAAGAATCCATTCAGTGGAAAGAAGGAAGCTAATGTTGTATATGTCCAGGAGGGACGTGCTAGAGGTAACCACAACCCATTTGTAGGGGCAGTACTGGTCTCTAATCCTACGCATGTGCAACGACATCAACAATGGAATCAGCGTAAGGAATTCGCACCTAAGAGACAATTCACCAAAATCAACATGTCACTAGCTCAAGCATTACAACACATGTTGAAAGCAAGATTGATCACGTTAAAGGCTCCTCTACGGAATCCCAATACCTCTGCTCCTAGCTACCAACCCAATGAAAGGTGTGCATACCATTCTGATAGTCTTGGACATGATACAAATGGTTGTTGGGCTCTTAAAAACAAAATTCAGGATATGATTGATGCCAAGGGGATTGAATTCGACCCTCCAGAAACTCACCACGTGATCATGACTCCTAGGCCAAATCATTGAGAGCATCTAGTTCATTTGTGTTTTTCAATTGTAATTTCTTTTGCTCGTTCAAAACAATTACTGTCATGTCAAACTTTGGTTTTCCTGTTAATGCATTACATATGTTTGTCTTGAATTATGTCATTTTCATGTTTCATTATATTTAAACTACTTTCTTACTCCCTTTTTGTGATATTCAACTCTCAGTTAAAAGCTGTAAGCGTTTAGAAGAAGGATGACGAAAATAATGCTACGATCTCTATAGTATGCTTTTGAACAGACACCATTGACGATGTACAGGGGTTGTTTCAAATCCTAAACAGTAGAGTTATAAGGAAGATAATCCCTAGTCAACCCCTTTGAGCCTAAGAAGTAGGAGTTTTTCTTTTCACACAACGTGGGGCAGGGTAGTTTTCTTAGTTAATTCATATATGCATTCAGTCGCAAGCTCTACCTTCATACACGACAAATGGCGTAGAAGGTGCTCTCCAAAAGATGGTGATGGTTCCACATAATCATCAAGATGGGCAACCATTATCTCTCCAAGTAAAGGCCCGTTAAGTCAAAAATCCTATGAAGGAGACTTAAGAAAAACTGGGGCATCCCGCTGACTGTAATCATAAAAAGTAGTTTAGGCAAAAGTAGGGATAAAAAAATATAAAAAACAGAGGCCCTACGAATCCTCAACAAAAAAGAAAATATTACAAAAATGGCTGCCTTCTCAAGCAAGTGGTCAAATTTTGAACCATCACCAAGTGTTAGAGCAAAGACTCCAGACTCAATTAGGATCTAAATGCACAATTAGTTGAACATAGGATTGAAGAACATCATGAAGATCGAGTTGGGTACAAATAAAATTTGAGCCTTTACCCTTTGTTTCTTAAACCATGAACTAGGCGATGTTACAACCCTTGAAAGTCCTAATTGGAGCATGGGTTAGTTAAAAAGCATACTATTACAAAAGATATCATGACTCCTGTAAGGTTTGCTATTAAATCCTGAGTTGATATCACACTCCTACAAAATTTGTTTGTTTACTAAAAAATGAATTTTCAAACTCCAAGACAGACATAAGCTTTGCCTTTTTAAAATACCATCGCTTGCATATGACTATTTGTTCAACAACAGAGAAAGTCGCAGATGAATATTCAATGAACGAAAATCCTCTCGATGAACAGAATCACTTCAGATGGAAAAAACATTTCCAGTAACAGGCCTTCCATAATCAGGGGCATGACATGGTGCGTAACACATCTGGGGAAGTCAAGTCAAAATTCCAAGAAAATTCCATCACTTGGGGCATCAAATGTGATTTCCATCAAAAGAGCACGTACAATCAAGAAAGATCAATGTTCCCCAAGAGATTTCTTATCAAAATAATAAAACAGGAATTTCCAGCGGAAACATTGAAAATAAAGCAGATTCTCTTCTAGAAACGTTTCAGATACGATCCAGAGACATATGTCATTCTGACACTTATTCCAGATTTCCTTCTAGAAACGGTTAAGGTACGACCCAAAGACGGATGTCATTCTGACACTTATTCCAAATTCTCCTCTAAAAACGGTGCAGATACGATCCAGAGACGGATGTCATTCTGACACTTATTCCAGATTCTCCTCTAGAAACGGTGCAGATACGATCCAGATACGGATGTCATTCTGACACTTATTCCATATTTTCTTCTAGAAACGATGTAGATACGATCTAGAGACGGATTTCATTCTGACACTTATTCCATATTTTCTTCTAGAAATGGTTCAGGTACGATCTAGAGACGGATGTCATCCTGATACTTATTCCATATTCTCCTTTAGAAATGGTTCAGGTACAATCCAGAGATGGATTTCATCCTGATACTTATTCCAAATTCTCCTATAGAAACGGTTCAGGTATGATCCAGAGATGGATGTCATTCTGACACTTATTCTAGATTCTCTTCTAGAAACGGTTCAAATATGATCCAGAGATGGATGTCATTCTGACAATTATTTCAACACATCTTCAAGTACAATCACGACATAGATTAATCCATAAAATCCCCGTAGGTACTTTCTCCAGCAGGTATAAAGGCTGAGACATCCTATTATAAGGTCACTGTTATATTCTCAGTATGAATCCTAATGATGTCAGGTATTCTCATATCCCCAGCAGAGCCAAAATCTTCTATTACTGCTCCAAAAATTCCCCAGTGAAGTCGCCAAGCTTCTCAGGATTCCCCAGAAGGATTTCACAAAATCCCCAAACAATGCACGAAGCTTCCCTTCCCTAATAAAGTTTATTTCTCTAATAATGGAAATCTGTCTCCCAGCATTTCAACTTCAAACAAAATCTGAAGACTTACATTCTTCATCCCCAACAACAATCAGGGATTTATTTTCCCTAATTCAACAACCATGCAATAGAACAGCTGATACGTTCATACATTACATTCATACATCATTTCTACAAACATCATAGCATCTGCAACACAAATACATATATCACAATCTCATTTATTTTGAGAGCATCATGCAATTCATACATAATGTCATTGCATAAAACTGATTTTACCTTTTTAGGTTGAATTCGCAGACAGGCGAATACTATCAACTTATGCACAACAGGTCAAAGATTAATTCCCAAAACCAGACGGGGAAACTATCTACACAATCAAGTGGTATGAACTCCCGAAGCAAGACGAGTTTACCAACAAATACAGCAGGTCAAAGATTAATGGTCAAAACCAGACCGGGAACTATCTATGTGACCATAATTTTCAAGTTCCAAATTAATACCTGAAACTAGACAGGAGACCTATCTGTGAACAACTGATCATAGATTAACACCTGAAACCATATAGGAAAGCTATCTACATGACCAAACGAAGAAATCTTACACGGGTTTCTTCTTATGATCTCCAGATGTAGTCTAACACGGACTCATCCTGAAGCAATCTTACACGGGTTCCTTCTCATCATCCAGATGCAGTATAATACAAACTCATCCTGAAGCAGCCCCACACAGGCTCCTTCTCATATATCTCCGGATGTAGACTAACACGAACTCATCCTAAAACAGCCCTACACAGGCTCTTTTTATTACATGTTCATATAACGGTTAATTCCATTATCCCCAACAAGTCGTTGTGAAGCCTATATTTCAACCAGAAAGCAACAACCTCCCATCTCTCCAGTATAGAGATAACTCTTCAGTAAAGCCTTGGACAATTGAAGTTCATAGATTCTATTCCCCACAGAGTTTTCCCCAGGCAGGAGAACAACAAAATCAACCTTCCCCAGTGGACTCCTCCTTAGACAGCAGGAACACGCATTCCCCATGCAGTGACCTCTTATGTAGTTAGTGTATACCCTGGATGGCATCTTTAAGCTCATCTCTGACAACTCTCAGTCATCTTCTCCAAATGGCATCTGTAATCCCATTTCTTACACGATCAACCATCACATCAACGAGTGCAAATTTCTGGGCTCTCTAGTGTTCAATCATCTTCCACCTTCAGATCACGAAAGGCAAACAAGCCAATCTAAATCTTTAGGTTTAAGAAGATTGAACAGGGGCAGCTGTTGTACCCCAAAATTTGCCCACTCATGTTTTCCAAGATTTTCTCTTACATGGGTGATTACAGACACTTGCTTAAAGAAAAAAAGAATTTTGAAGATAAAAAAGGAATCTTCGATTGGCATTGAAACAAGGTATCTTCGATTGGCATTGAAACAAGGTATCTTCGATTGGCATTGGGACAAGGTATCTTCGATTAGCATTAGGAAAAGTTGCATTTGATTGGCCTGGGGAGAAGGTTTCTTCGATTGGCATCTGAGCAGGTTGTCCTTTGATTGGCATCTGGACAAGGAGCTTCAATCGAATGTCCAAAATCTTTTGACACGAGCTTGGTTCACAAGACTTCGACTGAGCATGGGTTGTTTCAGGCCTGATTCGGTTGACAAGGAAATGACTTTCCCTGTGCGTTCCTTCAGCATACAGGTCCAAGACTTCTTCAGATTTGCCTTCAATCCACTAGGAAAAAAGCTTCCTTCGACCCACAAGGCGAATACCTCCTTCATTCCTGATTAGATTCACTAGGGAATGGCCTCTTTTATGCTTGTTTGGCCTCCCTCATGCTAGCATCCACAAGGCATTGGCTTCCTTTGTGCCAGATTCGACTGGGAAATGGTCCCCTTTGAAACAGTTTCGATTCCACATCTAAAATCCTTAATACACGGTTCTCCACCATTTGACACCTAGTAAGGCCTATTCGAAGGACACACAAATGATGCCTTCGAAGGACATGCATTTGGTCCAATTGAAATACATACAGTGGTTAGAAACAATTTTTTCTTTCTGGCCAAAGTCTTGCATACTGCCAGGCCCAAGCCTCTTGCACAATCACATTCATGACAAAAAGAAGCTTCGATTGTCCAGAAAAGAGCTTTCATTTGGGTTAGTTGAAGAGTGGATCAATCCAAAGCCACAAGGATGAAGCCTGGGGAAATTCGAAGGAAGGTGAGGAGGCTTCTGTAAAGCCTTCGATTGATAAAAAGTTGAAGCAGCATTCGACCAGTCAAAAAAGGAAAAGTTGATGCTTCAATTGGTTTGAATTGAAAGAAAGGAAATCGAAGAAAGTAACACTTAGGGGATGATCGAAGACACGCTGGTGAAGAAAATTCTGAGCAATTTGAATTCGTACAAGGCGCCAATTATCACGTGTCCAGATGCATCCAAGTCAATGGCGTGAAATCTCATTTTTGGCAATTTTTCAAAATGAGAATTATAGCTTTAAACAACATGGTTATTGTTGGGATTATTTCCTTATTTCCTTTCCTTCTCCATATCCTCTATAAATACGGCCTTCTTGCAAGCATCACACATGCCTACAGACTTCCTCATACGCACACGCTGCCTCAGAAAAAGAATACCAAATTCTAAAAGTTTCATAGTTCGAAACTAGTTTTGCAGGTACCCTCAGTCCAAACTATTAAATCACTCCTTGATCCTGAGATCTCCAGGGGCATCTCCAACACCACAAATCCATACATTATTGTTGGTAAGGAAAAAAGTGTAAAGAATCAAATTTTAAGTTTTTTTTGCATGTCATGTTAATTTGCATTTAGAATCAAAGGACCTGGGTGTGACACCCAAGTCCATGTTTTTTTGTCTCTAACACCTATATTGTAGATTCAATCTAAACAGACCAATGCGCACAGAATCAAAAGACTTGGGTTTGACACCTAGGTCCTGCTTTTATTTTTGCTAACATTTTTTGCAGATCCAGTACCCCCGACAGGCAATCCATCATGCATTTTCAACAAGGCCATTTGCTGGATCAAAAGCCACAGCCTTCCCTGGATCGAAGGATGGCATCCATCACTAGATCGAAGGATAACATCCTTTACTGGATTGAAGGCCACATATCTTCACAAGATCGAAGGCTATCCTTCACTAGGATCGAAGACCATCATTTTTCTTTGATAGAAAGACTCTTCTTCTTGTATTTATTTTTATTTTTACTTACTTCATTTAAATCAAAAATCAAATAAAAAATCACAAAGAACTCAGGATTAGTTTTTTTAATTAAATTCTGAAATTAATTAATTAATTATAACATTTTTTTTTAAAATTAAAACAAGTTAGAACTTATGGTTTAATTTATGTTTAAATTATTTTCTCATAAAAAAAACAATAAAAAACTTAGACTATTTCTCTCAATTAAATTTTATTTTAGGTTAATCCAATTTAGTTATTCTCCAGATTAATAAAAAATAAACAAACAAATAATTCTTTATTTATTGGACCTTTTTTAGGATTTTTAGACGTTCTTTTCCATTTCGCACGCATTATTACATTTTATTTTTTTCCAAATTATTGTAATTGCTCACATTATGTAATAGAATTAACTAGGGCTCTTTACTGTTTTCCTTTATTTTTCCCCCAAGGTTTGGACATGTAAATACCCCCTCCCCGAAACATTTCAATACCGTAGATTTAAATTCCTGCACTTTAAATTCCTGCAATATTTAAACTGCTTAGATGTATGCATGATAGGATTGTATGATAATATTAATAATCAAATGTTAGCAAACATAACCTCTAAGACAAAAATAACTGAATATAACACACCTTGCACACTTACACCAAAACATTTCAAAAACAAACTTCCACACTTAGATGCTTTCTCAAAAACAAACTTCCACACTTACACCAAAACATTTCAAAAAACACTTAAAAAAATGCTTTATCAACATTCTTGAGGACTGATACAAGAGTTATCATAAAGCGAATCGCCGCACTAAGGCATTATCAAAAATACTTTCAAAACCCACAAAAACCCAAGGTATTTAAAAAAAAAGAGCAAAGCATCTAAGAGCTCATAGAAAACTATGAATAGAAAGGGTGCTAACACCTTCCCATTCCATAATCTACTCCCCTTACTCAGAAAACTCTCGAAAGGTCTTTTTCTGTTCTTTTTACCCTTTCCTTTGTTAAATAAAAGAAAAAACGGTGGCGATTCTTGCTTACCGTAACATTTGCGAATACAAACGCAAAACCAGTATAAACAGTTGGTTATGCCACCGTAACACACGTTTGAATTGGAAAATTGTAACCAATATCTAGCCAACTCAAATTATGAACCAATGCCACCAGAACCAGATCAATTCGATAAAAACCGACCGAGTTATAATTTTTTGAATATGACACGGGCGAACATCTAGCATGATTTTCCTGTGCGAACATACTTGATAAATCCATATATTCATAGACTTATTAGTAGAACTGGCTTTCGGCTGTGAGGGAAAAAAATGTAAAGGACATCAAGACAGAAGTTTAGCCACCAGAACAGGCTCAAAATGATGAACAGTCTTCGAGTTATGAATTTTTTAGTGTTCGAGAACTGCATCTTCAACACTCTTTTTCACAATATTTTCATTTGTACACCTTCAAAAAGTCCATTTATTCAGAGGTTTTCCCTGAGGAATTGGCTCTTGGTTCAAACATACAAAGAGAAGTGCACATCAAGACGATTCTTTGGATGTAAAAATCAACTTGAGATGATGAAGAACTAGATCAGAGTTACAGATTTTTGAATATCCATAAAATGATAAATCGGCAGTTGAATTAGTTTAACAACTCTAAAACATAAAATCCCCTGAGCTTTTTTTCTTCAAAGAAATACCTTGATCCTATGAGATGTATTCATGCATATGATAATGAAATATAAGCCAATTAGGATCATAATGAAGAGGGAAAATTTTGGGGTGCAACAACTACTCCTATTTAATCGTCTTCAACCTAGAGGTGAGATTGGCGCTAGCCTTTCGAATAATCAAGGTAGAAGAAGATTAAATACTAAAAGAACCGTAAATTTTTCACTCTGAAGCCAGTCGGGTATCGTTGCATTTTTGGTTTTTATGAATAGTGGTTATCAAGGATAAATGTATGCTCGGTTGGGGTGGGCCATACACAACAAGAAATGGATTTTTGTAACCATGCGTTAGGAGCTGGTAGTGAACACATATCAAAAAGAGACCAAAAGAAAGGACTCTAACATAGATATCAGCCACATATATCCGAATGAAAAGACATATCCGAAAGATACCTGTCTAGAGGACAAGACACACGACAAGAAGAATTTCAGAGGAAAGGACTCTCACCAAAGATATCATAAGCACATGTCCGGAAGAAAGAATAAGTACGACAGAGATTGGAAGAAAGGACTCTATCGCAGATATCAAAAATATTTGTCCGGAGGAAAGGACACCTAGCAGGAAAGAGGCCGAAAGAAATGTCTCTAACCAAAGATATTGTAAACATATGTCTAAAAGAACAAACATGTAATCAAGAATAGACCAGAAGAAAAGTCTAACAAAAGATAACAAGAATTCATGTCCGAAAGAAAGGACATGTAACAAGAATATATGTCCTGATGAAAGGACATATAGTAGGAATAGACTGGGGAAAAGGTTTAGACAAAGATATTGTACATATATGTTGGAGGAAAGGACATATAATAGGAATAAATTACAGGAAATTTCTAAACAAAGATATCAAGAATACATGTCCAGAGGAAAGGACATGTAACAGGAATAGACTGGAGGAAAGGTCTAACCAAAGATGTCAAAAATATATGTCCAGAGGAAATGACACACAACAGGAATAGACTGGTGGAAAGGTCTAACCAAAGATATCACAAATATATGTCCAGAGGAAAGGACATGTAACAGGAATAGACCGAAGGAAAGGTCTAACCAAAGATATCACAAATATATGTCCGGTGGAAAGGACATACAACAGGAATAGACTAAAGGAAATGTCTAAACAAATATATTTAGGATACATGTCCAGAGGAAAGGACATATAACAGAAATAGACCAAAAGAAAGGTCTAAACTAAGATATCAAGAATGCATGTCCGAAGGAAAGGACATATAATAGGAATAGACCGGAGGAAAGGTCTAACCAAAGATATCACAAATATATGTCCGGAGGAAAGGACATATAACAGGAATAGACCGGAGGAAAGGTATAAATGAAGATATTAAGAATACATGTCCGGAGGAAAGGACATGTAACAGGGATAGACTGGAAGAAAGTTCTAAACTAAGATATCAAGAATGCATGTCCGTAGGAAATGACATATAACAAGAATACACCAGAGGAAAGGTCTAACCAAAGATATCACAAATTTATGTCCAGAGGAAAGGACATATAACAGGAATAGACCAGAGGAAAGGTCTAAACAAAGATATTAAGAATACATGTCCAGAGGAAAGGACATGTAACAGGAATAGACCGAAAGAAAGGTCTAACCAATGATATCAAGAATACATGTCCGGAGGAACGGACATATAACATGAATAGACTGGAGGAAAGGTCTAACCAAAGATATTACAAATATATGTCTGGACGAAAAGACATGTAACAAGAATAGATGTTCGGAGTAAAAGACACATAGAAAGGATAGACCGGAAAAAGGTCTAATTAAAGTTGTCAAGAGTATATGTCCGGAGAAAAGGACACATGGTAGGAATAGATCGGAGGAAAGGACACATGGTAGGAATAGATCGGAGGAAAGGTCTAATCAAAGATATTGAAAATATATGTCCGGATGAAAGGACATATAACATGAATAGACCACAAGAAAGTTCTAACCAAATATATACTTCCGGAGGAAGAATACTGATTGAAGGCAAACTTACCGAAGAAGAGAGGACGCCAGGCGAAGGCAAACCTCAACCAAAAAGGGAATCGGGCAAAGGTAGACATTGGACGGAAAGACCCCGGGCGAAGGTGACCTTATCGGGTCAGAGAGACGTTAGGCAAAAGCGGACTTCATTGGGCAAAAAGGAAGAATGTCGGGCAAAGGCGAATTTACTAGGGGGTTAGGTATGCACGCCTTGGTCAGAGTTATACATGTATAGGAAAGAGACCGGAGGAGAGGGACCTTATTAACAGTATCAAAAATATATGTCTGGAAGAAAGGACATATAACAGGAAAAAAAAGACCGGATGAAAGGACTCTTACAATGATTGCCAAGACACGTTGAACTTTAAAGTAGTTGCAAATACACAAGAGTGCAAATATTCCCCGGGCGAAAGACGAGGTGGAATTCTTCAAAAGTGGCAATCATATGAATTACCACACACCAAGTATGGACACTCAAATATCTGAGAGGTAATAAAGGTTATATATTGACTCTTACTCACATTCTGACAGCAAAGCAAGTATGGGTAAAAATAACCACGGGGTAGCATGAGAAAGGGAAGACCACGGTATACTGAGGAAATGGAAGATATCAAAGAACTGACGGGTGGTAAACCAAAACAGACTCCATTGGGGAAACATGATAGGATCACCCCATACTTGCTACAGAGATAATTCAAATATGAGTGCATAACAAATTAGTTCTTTACAAGTAAACATAATTGGCTTATATTTATGCATGCTTAAATTTTTATTTTGTTTTGGTAAATTCAATGTAGGTATGCATGTTCAGTGATGTATTGAAGAAAACATGGCAATAATCGACTTTGAGAAGTCAATGAACTTCTGAACGATTATCTTTGCTTATCCACAATTATGTTGGAGATAAACAGCTTAAACATTAATGGGAAATTGAGATTTTGTACTAACAACTTCCAAATATTAGAACCACTAGGGAAAGTAGCTTCTTGGGGAAAATACTGAAAAAATAAATTGCAGTTTAGAGAAACAGCTTGAACTCTGATCCAACTCTCAACTTCCTAGGGAACAGATCCCTGGCCTCCTATCACTGATAAGGACAAATTTACCAAGGATAGAAACTTACTAACATAGAGATTCCTGAACAAAGATAACTTCTACTAAGGATAAAGAGAATTCTTGTATTGAAAGAAAATCGGGACCCGAACTCATTGGGGATCAAAATAGTACTTAAATGAAAGAAATATGCCATCCTACCGCATCACGGGGATATTACTACCGAGGTGACATTATTCATTTGGGGAAGAGGCAAGGACTTTTTAGAATAGGGCTCCTCTAGGGGATGAAGGGAGTTATGGCCCATGCTTCCATATACACCACACTGGGGGATTAGGACAATTGGTCCATTGGGGAAAGAAGACTCGCTTCAATGGGGAAATGAGATGTTAATCAATCCAAAGGTTCTCACAAAACGACTCTGACTGGGGATAAGGCTACCTCCCCCACTAGGGGTATGTCAAACCTTAAATGAAAATATCTGCAATATCCATTGCACTGGGGATAACCATCTTTGTAAGATTTATGTCAACAGGGATTTGTACTATGGAACAAACTTATTGGGCATAACAACCATATTTGATAGGGATATGAAAGTAGATCCTCTCATAGGAAAATAAGAACTTTCCTCTATAGGGTCAGATAGGGGCATACCACATTGGGGAGGAAGCATGTGCATTCCTATGAGGAGGAAGGGGATAAAATTCCCTAGAGGTAAAGCGTTTGCTTCATAGAGAAGACAAATTCCAACTCTCATCCGCGAAATAGAGCATCGACTCAAAGAGGAAATAACACAGATGCTCAAACCTCACTGAGGAAATGAAAGAGACTTCATGGGGAATAAAGAATCTTCGATTGATGGAAGCTCTTCACTGGGAATAAAAGGATCATGATCGGGTAGAGATGAGAATTCTCTGGGGAAATTGGAACTCATTCTAAATAAATCCTTCATCATTAAAATCTCGACACTATTGGAAAATAGACCAGCCTCTGCTTGCTTGCTGGTACAGTTCTTATCACAGTGGATCAACTGTACCTGCAGCGGAGAATAGTAAAACAACTTGTCCTGGGTAACAAATGGCACCTTGGCAGTCATCCAGGATACTTAAGAATCCAAGTAATTTCAAACATTTATATCATGCGCTGTAAAGCCTAAGTGTTTTAAAAATGCAAATTTTTATCAAGAATGTTGGACGTCTTTTCGCAAACAAAACAACAAAAATAAAAATAAAGCATAATTGGATGAAAATAATTTTATTGATTGATTGGCCTGTAAATAGGAAATTTACATCAAGAGGCAGTTCCTGAAAAGAGGTAATTGCGTAAAACATATAGAAGAGAGTACAAGGGTGGCTATGTGAGGCGGATTCATCGGGTTCCAACTCTGCTATGATTCTTATAAACTCAAAACTCCATAGTATCTTGCTTTCTTAATAGACTGATTAGACTTATCACCCATCCTTCCTAGTTTACCAAAAGTGGTGTAGATTAGTATCACAGATGTAACCGCAGAACGTAGCCTTTCACTTTATCTCTCTTTTACCTGGATCACCCTTTCGGGTTTTTAATCCAACATGATACCCTTTTTTTCCTAACTCTCCTTTTCAGGTTTTCAACTTAGCGGGTGTACATCATTTTTTGTTTCATTCTTTTATTCATATATCCCAAATTTTTGGCCGAACCTTTATTCATTTTTTGTGTTCACCGGGATTCCCTTTTTTTCCTGAGCCAATCGACTCAATGGGTCTATTTTTAACGAAGTATTTTTTAACTACGTCTACATTAACAGGGTGAGGGAAATCCTCTCCATCCATAGTTGTGAGCATCAAGGAGCCTCCAGAGAAGAATTTATTCACAATGTATGATCCTTCGTAATTAGGAGCCTATTTTCCCCTAACATCTATATTGTTGGGAGGCAAGATCCTCTTCAACACAAGGTCACCAGCTTGAAAAGTCCAAGGACACACCATTCTGTCGAAAGATCTCTTCATCCTCCTCTGGTATAACTGCCCATGACAAATAGCCATCAATCTCTTCTCGTCAATGAGATTCAACTGATAAAGTCTATTCTGAACCCATTCAGCCTTGTGAAGCTGTAGATCTGTCATTATCCTTAAAGAAGTAATCTCCACTTCTACAGGTAGGACTGCTTCCATGTCGTATATCAGAGAGAACGAGGTTGCCCCAGTCGAAGTACGCACCGAGGTACGCACCGAGGTACGGTAACCATGTAAAGAAAATGACAACATCTCATGCCAATCTCAATAGGTCACAACCATTTTCTACACAATCTTCTTAATACTCTTGTTAGTTGCCTCGACAACACCATTCATCTTTGGACTATATGGAGAAGAATTATGATGCTTTATCTGGAAGCTTTCGCACAACTCTTTCATCATCTTGTTGTTGAGGTTGGACCCGTTATTAGTGATGATCTTATCGGGCACCCCATAACAACAAATAATATTATGCTTGATGAAACAAGTCACAACTTGCTTGGTGACATTAGCATACGATGCTTCTTCGCCCCACTTAGTGTAGTAGTCATTGGCCACTAGAATGAAGTAGTACCCGTTGGAAGAAGTTGATTCAATCCTACCAATCATATCAATGCCCCACATTGCGAAGGGACAAGGAGAAGTCAAGACATTCAGCGGATTAGGCGACACATATTTTTTGTCGACATAAATCTAACATTTGTAACAGATTTTGGAGTGATTGTAGAAATTGTTTTCCATGGTAGACCAATAATAACCTGGTCTCAAGATTTTATTGGCCATGGTATGCCTACTAGAATGCGTCCCGAATGAGCCTTCATGGACCTCTTCTATGATCTTGTTTACTTCGTGCCTATCCACGCATCTGAGCAAAAAAAAGTCATAGTTCCTCTTGTACAAAATACCATTGTTGAGGAAAAACTTCGCAGGATATTTCCGCAAAGTCTTCTTATCAGTAACAGAAGCATCCTCTTGATATTCTTGCATCACAATATAGCTTTTGATATCATAAAACCCAGGATTGTCATCGACTGCCTCTTCTTCTATCTCATAACAAAACACTGGCTCATACAACCTCATGATACAGATTGAGGGAGCATGGTTAGCCCACCTAACTTTGAACATGGATGAAAGAGTAGCCAAAGCATCTTCCAGGTTATTCCCTCCCTTGGGATATGCTGGAAAGTGATTTCATTGAAGTACGGGATCAACCTCAAAACATACTCGCGATTCAGAATCAGATTAGGAAGACGAGTCTCCCAATCTCCATTAATCTGACTAATTACTAGAGTAGAATCCCCATATACTTCTAAGACCTTAATTTGAAATTCGATATCAGCTTCAATCCCGAAAATACAAGCTTCATACTCGGCATGTTGTTGGTATAACTAAAGCAAATTCTGGCAGTGGGAGTATGGAAAACTTTAGGAGAAGTAATAACAGCACTGATACCATTACCCAATGCATTTGGGCACCATCAAACACCATCTTCCATCGCAATTCTGGCTCGGGTCCTTCTTCTGGGTCTGGGATGTTACAATCCCTTACGTACATAATATCTTCATCAGGAAACTCAAACTTCATCGGTTGATACCTATCTTGCATGTGTTGTTGAGCAAGATAATCTGCCAATACACTACCCTTGATAGCCTTTTGGGTAGTATATTGGATTTCGTATTCTATAAGAATCATCTTCCAGAGGGATACTCTTCTCGTGAGAGCTGGATTTTCGAAAATGTACTTGATTAGATCCATTTTGGATATCAAGAGGGTAGTATGAGTCAGCATGTACTGTCTGAGACGCTTTGCTACCCACGCGAGTGAATAACAAGTCTTTTCTAGTAACGAGTGTCTCGATTCGCAATCAGTAAACTTCTTGCTCAGCTATTATATGGCATGCTCTTTTCTACCTGTCTCGTCATGTTGACCGAGTACACAACCCATGGAGTTTCCCAACACTGTCAAATACATTATCAATGGCCTACCTTCCACTAGAGGCGAGAGAATCAGAGGTTCTTGCAAATATTCTTTTATTATATCAAAATTCACTTGGAAATTGTCATTCCACGTCGCCGTTGGATCTTTCCCCAACAATTTCAAAATTGGTTCATAAGTGGTTGTAAGATGAGAGATGAATCTAGCAATGTAGTTCAACCTCCTGAGAAAACCACAAACTTCTTTTTCTATCCTTGGCTTAGGCATTTCTTCTATATCTTTTACTTTGGAAGGATCGACCTCGATTCCCTTTTCAGTTACAATAAAGCCCAATAACTTTCCCGATCTCACCGTGAAGGTGCACTTGTTAGGGTTCAGCCTCAACCTGAATTTCCTTAACCTTTCAAACAGCTCCGCTAAGAGAACACGGTGTTTCTCTTCTGTCTGGGATTTCACAATCATATCGTCAACATAGACTTCAATCTCTTGATGTATCATGTCATGGAAGAGAGTGACCATAGCATACTGATATGTTTCCCCTGCATTCTTCAAACCAAAGGGCATCACTTTGTAGCAAAATGTTCCCTAAGGTGTAATGAAAGTTGTTTTTTCCATGTCTTCTGCCGCCATCTTAATCTGATTGTAACCATAAAAACCGTCTATGAACAAAAACACTTTAGCTTGAGCAGTATTATCAACCAAAATATCAATATGAGGGAGTGGAAAATCATCCTTAGGGCTTGCTTTTTTCAAGTCCCTATAGTCCACACACATTCGCTCTTTACCATCTTTCTTTGATACCGACACAATGTTTGCAATCCACGGCGGATAAGAGATAACTTTCAAGAAACCTGCATCAAACTATTTCTGAAAATCCTCTTTAATCTTCTTAGACATTACAGGATGAGTTCTTCGAAGCTTTTGCTTAATGGGAGGACACTCTTATCTAAGAGGTAGTTTATGCACAACAATGACTGTATCCAGCCCAGGCATGTCTTCATAAGACCAAGAAAAGATGCCAGCATACTCTCAGATCATTTCAATTAACCTTTACTTGACACTGTCTTCTAACGTGGCCCTAATCTTGACTTCTCTCTTGACCTTTTCGGTACCCAAGTTGATCACTTTTATAGTCTCTTGGTACGGCTAAATGACCTTTTCCTCTTGCCTCATCAATCTGGCTAAATCTTCTGGAAGTTCACAATCTTCTTCAGCCACTTCTTCTGCATGATTGATTTTATTTTATTTTAGTTTTAGATTAAAAAAAAATAAAAATCACATAGCCAAAAATTTTGAAAAATCAAAAGAAAGACAGGGAAGGAAAAATTTGAATGCAAAAAGACGTCCTTTATTGATGATAATTTTGCAAATGAAAAACATTTTGGCCCTACAACATGTTCACTATGCCTTGGGCAGAGTGCATGAATTATTGCATGATAAGAATAAAAGAAAAAAAATCTTCAAAGTGGGTAACTTGAATGGAGTCTTTGATTGACCAATTAGAAAGCTCCTGCCTTGGCACAGTAGGATGAATCCACTTGTCCATTTCACAGTCACTATTACCTTCCTCACTCGCAGCATGAGCTTTCTCATGAATAACACCACCGTTGATGAACTTGATGGTAGGAGGGGGAATACATTTCTTGGCAATAACCGATACCTTCTTCCTTGGCACAAAACCTAAACCTTTCTTATCCTTATGAGTAGGGAGATCCAATACTTTGCCTCGGCCTTTAAGATGTCTAGATTGAACGACCGCCTGAGCCTGCTTGTAAGATGCCATAGAGATCTTTGACTTCTTAACTTCTAGACCAGGAACCTTGACAACTTGTACAGTTTCAAATTCTTGGAGTGGGGTCTCATGCACCTCACCTTCAATCTCAACATAACAGAAGGTACTCGGATGGCTGACAATATAGTCCTCTTCACCGCCAACGGTGACAACATTTCCATTGAGTGGGAACTTCAACTTTTGGTGCAGCGTAGAAGTCATAACACCAGCCCCATGGATCCATGGGCGTCTTAGCAAACAACAGTAGGAATGGTTAATGTCCATGAAAAATAATTTTGCTTCAAAAGTTTGAGGACCTATCTTCACAGGAAACTCAACTTCGCCAAACACAGGTCTTTTCGACCCATCAATTGCTTTCACAATCAAATCATTGGGTCTCAGCACAACCCCTTTGTAGTCCAACTTCATGAGAGCAGACTTTGGTAACACATTAAGGGATGATCCAGTGTCAACCAATGCACGAGATAGAGTAATCTTATCAACCTTCACTGAGATATGCAGCTCCTTGTTGTGCTTTCTCCCCTCAGGAGGTAAATCATAATCAGTGAAGCGTAAACCATTACTTGTAGAAATACTTGACACAATGCCTTCAAGCTGGTTTACAGAAATCTCTTGTGGAACGAAAGAAGTCCCCAACTGCTTCATCAACGCATTTTGGTGGGGTTCAGAATCCCGAAGTAAAGCAAGGATTGAAATCTTGGAAGGTGTCTGGCTCAACTACTCAATGATCTTATAATCGCTCTTATTTATGTACTTCATCAGTTCAGTCACGTCTTTAGCCATCTCAACATTCAAAGTCGGAACAAGAGGATCGTTCCCCAAATTTCCATCGTTAACCATTATCTGCTTTCCTCTTGCCTTGGCTAAGGCATCGACACTACTTTCTGGTTATTCCGGTGGAAAGAAAACCCGACCACTACAGGTGATCCAGCTTTCACTGACAATATCATGAACTTCGGACTTCTCCTCTTCAGACTTATCTTCCTCAGGTTTTTAAATAGAACATTTCTGCCCTGGTGATAAACTTTGCCTCCATAATGCCAAGGAACTGCATTATCACTGACATATGGCACAAGACCAGGCACAATAATGAGCAAAGGAGACTTTTTAGTCAGAACTGGAATTTTCACCGGCACACGAATTGTCTTCGGCTTGACAGGAATAATGATCACATCAACCTCATATTCTCTAACCTCGGACTCAACACCCATGCGGCCAAACTGAAGAGCTCATTTAGTAATCAAATTCTAAACAACATCTTTTAAAAGTTGGCAAACTTCTAGCTGGATCAAACAATCTTCACAATCCATTCCACAGTCTAGAAATACACCCTGACTCCACAGTTGTTTGTTCATAAATGAGAGACAAGTATTTAATTGATCAACATCCATTACCAAGTTCATTTCTTCCACCTCAAATATGGCATTGAACATAGAGCTTCCATGAGATGGAAATAATTGTTGGATAATGTTGGGTGCCAACACTGGCCCAAAATTAATAGTCTGAGTGTCCAATAGATCTTGAACCATGTGCTTGAAAGCAAAACAGTTTTCGATGGTATGCCCCTGACCACCAAAATGGAAATCACATCGGGCAGTTACATCAAAATTATGCGGCAACCTTTCTGGATCAATGTTCAAAGTGCATTTCTCTACTAATTTCATCTCAATTATCTGAGGTAACAATTCCGCATAAGACATTGGTAATGCGTCGAACTTCCTCGGTATCAGTCTCTTCCTTTGCTAATTATCTTGTCTAGGCGCATAAGCTTGCCTCTAAGGAGTAATAGTCAGAATGGTTACAACAGAAACTTGATAGTCAGACTGCTGGGCTCTACCTTTACCCTTCCTCGTAGAGAGCTTGCTAGCATCACTTTCTTTCTTCTTTTGGAAGCCACCAAAAGACTTCTTGGCGTTACCTACATTAGAAGTATCATGGATCTTTCCCAGCTTGATTCTGATCTCAATTCTTTCCCCATATGCCACCATTTTAGCAAAAGAATCAGAAGTACTACAACTTGTATAATACAACCCCTGCAAGGTGTTGGTGAACATGTATACCATCTCACGATCCATCATGGGTGGTTGGATTCTGGCAGCCACCTTAGCCCACCTCTATGTGTATTCCTTACAGGACTCATTATGTTTTTAAGACAAATTGTGCAACTGAGTTCTAGTGGGTGCCATATTTGAGTTGAACTTGTAATGTTGAACAAAATCCTCATCTATCTCCCTGAATGTTAGAATACGGGAACTCTTAAGCTGCATGTACCATTCCAACGGTCCACCAATTAAATTGTCTTAAAAGAAATGCATCAACAACTTATCATCTTTTGAATACGCGGACATCACTATGTAGTAGGACTTAACATGAGTTATTGGATAGGAAATGCCCTTCTACTTCACAAAGTCAGGTACTTTAAACTTTAGAGGAATATTCACTCCTGAGACAAAGCCCAAATCAGACATATCAAGGCTCATAGCGCCCAGATCTCAAACATCCGCATATGCTTCTCGACCATACGTAGCGTTCTTCCAACATCAGTTGGTTCTTCATGGATAGAAAACCAAACCTCATCATAGTCTTCCTCAACCTGCCTAACCGGTATCTGAACAAACCAGTAATATAACAATGGTGTGCAACAGATGATCATCCCTCCCTGATAGAAATTCCAAAGATGGATGGAATAATAATTATCTCCTACCAGTGTATGGACTGGATTCCTAATTAGAAAGATCCTAATGGCATTGATATCTACATATTTGTCGATGTTAGGAAACAAGAACAACCCATAGGCGAGAAAAGAAAAGATAGCTTCGAAAGTAGTTATACTCTTCATCTTGGCGAAGAAACGAGCTTTCTCCAATAGAAACTTAGTAGGTAGACCTCTGATTCGTCCTTTGGTAGTCATGTTTGCCTCAATCTCAGACTTCTTCACGTGAGTTATGGTGGTAATCTAATGAGACTTGGGCCCTCCTTCTAAACCGGTGAAAGGAACACGATCAATAATAGGTAAACCAAGTAAGTAAGAATACTCCTCCAATGTGGGGATCAACTGATAATCAAGAAACGTAAAACACCAACACAATAGATCATAGAACTGGACCAATGTAAAAAGAATAACCTCTTTCATCTTGAGCTTCATAAGAGGCACAATGGCTCCATACATCTTTCGGAAATCTGTAAAGCTCTCAATGTCAGGAATCAAACTCATTAGTTCCTCTATCTTAGGATACTTGAAACTGTACTTCCGAGTCTTTTTCTTTCCAAAATTCATGGTCAAAAAATTACCTAAGATATTTGCTAAATTCAACCTTAAATTCCTTGAATCAACTGTTTAAAAATTCTCATAGTTGCATGAATGCATGATGATGCAACAATTACACACAAGATCATAAACATGGGGGTTCATAGGTTCGACGTCACAAGCATAAAGTCAAAGGTACTACCCGTAAGGTATGGACTAATGTTTTATTACCTTCCTTCGGATATTGCCAACGTCCCGATTAGCTTGGAAATTAGCAACGTTCTTTGGAAAAACATGTCTGAGTGTAGCATCGTGTGACAACCACTTCTGGATTGTTCTGTCATAGTCTCCGCACTACACCTAAAAGGAAAAGATGGGTTAAGGGTTCTATGGTCCTCAGCTTCAGCAGGCTCCCAGGTCGAAATCAACACGTCTTCCTGATTGCTCGATAAACAAATACTACAGTCAAAGGGGCCTCCACTGAGTGGGGGATCTCATGTCTCCTTTTTTGGGATTCCTCCCTCAAAGTTAACATGACTATACCACCCGTCCTATCTTAAGTTTTCCCAAGTCCGGGTAGAGGACTTATGAGAAATCACCAAGCACCCTAAAAACAAGGAAAATCCAGACAAACATATATACAACACATAACATACAACAAATATGTTGTTAACTAGGATTAACTAGGATTAACGACCAGCCGTGAATTATAAAGATGTAGTCTTTAGGGAAGAGTCTGTAGCCACTCTCTAAGAGAGTTGGTGTAAGTGAACCACGATGGTCACTATGTTCTCCTCAAAGTTGTGAAGTAAGAGTGAGTATTGTTCTTGAAGGAAGCTTGTAAGCAATTCCAAGTTGGTGTTCTTAGTAAAAAGTATTGGTTGAGTTTAGAGGGAAGTGTTTCTTCCTGCTCGTCATAGAAATGAGTCTTCTCATCATGGAAGTGTGTCTTCTTGTTTTTCTAAGTGTCTTAGAATTGACCAATCCATGTCTGTGATTGAAGAGGGATTGAGGAGGGCCTCATATTTAGGTGAGTCTTAGATAGAAATCTAGCGAGGGTAGTAATTAAGTGATTAGACTATAAACTGGTATGTTTGTTGTAGGGTCTATGAATTGATATTACTATTAATGGATTTGTCCCTTGCTTGGTATGCCCCCAGAGTAGGAAGTTTATTCTGAACTGGGTTAACAATTATGTGTGCACTTTACTTTTCAGTATCTTTTTTTAACTGGTTATTCGTTGTCATAGTTTTTGTAACAGACCAGATGTGTTGACATTATTTAGGACATCTGGTTCTGCTATACCATAATTTCAAAAGAAAATTGTTATTAAATAACAGTTTATAAATCAGCAACTGACTCTGTGCGAAAAATTTAACCTAATACAATGGTGTAAATGAATCTGTTGTAAACATGGTGTTGTTGTTTGTGCATTTTGTAGTCGTGCTTGTCCCCACGAAAACAAGACTCTCCCTCACGGAGACATCATCATGAGTCTTAGAGCCCCTCTCCATGATAAATTGAGCGCCACCCTCTGCTAGAAAGGATGTAGCATGCGGTCATTAAGAAGTGAAATCACACTCCACTGCTCAAGGAATGACAATCCCTCGTTCCCAAGAGGAACAAGGCTGGCGAACAACCAGACAAGTCGAAAAACCAGTCAAGAAATTCATCGCATCGCCACAGAATCCCCCGACTCGGTTCCTTCCTGTCATAATGACAAGTTCGGAGTGACGAAGACGACCCCCGCGGTTCACTGACTCAAAAATAGTGGAGACCTCACTCCCAGTCGGGATGGAAAAGCCGCCGCCTTTGAATTCCTATGACAGTGCGACAGACCCTGATAATCACATCGAAAGCTTCGATGCGATGCTCGAATACCGCAATATTAGGAGCGTCATTAAGTGTCGTTTGTTCCCTAAAAGCTTGATAAAAAGTTCCATGGTGAGGTACAAAAGCCTTTCCCCAGAGTCTATCACCTCCTGGAGGGATTTGAAGACCTAGTTTACTAGGCATTTCACCGCCTCTCGATGACACTCGAAGACGGAAGCGTCACTCGAGGCGATCATTCAGGGGAACAATGAACCCCTTAAAGCTTACATCGAGCCATTCAATTAATAAGCCATTCAAGTACCACGACTGACAGTGTGAAGAGATACATGCTCGAGAAGGGGTTGTGTCCTTGCTGGAGCTGTAAATTGGCAAGCAAAAAGTAAAGTCTTAATTTTACCGGGTGATATAGGTTATATTGTGTTGTGTCCACAGAGATTAGTATCAATTCTCTATTCGACAAATCATTCAGTAATGAGTTTGGGGGGGAAATGGGTTGTTTATAAAGAAAGGGAAAAAACTGTTGACAATAAAATAAATTCATTCTTCTAATGAACAACTTATCAAGCATGCATATAATCTACTCCTCACAGACTTAAACCTATTGACCAGTTATACTCAACCTACAATACTCGTCAATGTCATCACATGTCAAACACAACACCCACTGTATCATCTCGATAGCAATCTCTTAACCACCTCAACAACACAGAAGTCAATTGTGCCACTCGTGTTAACAATCTCTCAGTCAACACAACCAACACAGAGTCATTAATCAGAGACACCCAAGTGAATAATAGCACTAAATCTATATCTAGAATCCAAACACTTTTAGATAATCAACCTAGATAAGAAATCGAGCAGTATATGTCTTTAGCAACCCAAATCCCTAGCACAGAGCAAAAATCAAAGACAACAATCCAAAAAGATTTGTAAAGAAAGTTAAATATAATTATGGGCGACAAATATACATAAGATCAAAGTAAATATACATATGAAACCCAACTAAAATAGAAAACATAAAGAAGAAGAGAAATTAACCGCAAATATTCCGGATTGTCAGAGCCGGTCGAAGTGAAATCCATCCCTAATCATCTCTATGCAAGGTCCATAGTTGTTATCTAAGCTAATCCAGTGCCAAAATGAGGTTGATGGAGTTTGGAGCTCAAAAACCACCCCAAAAACCATACCCTTACAAAATTAAATGAAAATATAAGGAAAATATGTTCCACAACTGTCTCCTGGCGACATAAACATGTCACCCAACGATGACTCTTAAACACTTGGCTCAGGTTGCGCCACATACACAACAGGTAAAAAATATCTTCTTTCACCCAGCGACAGACTCACATTGCTCGGAGACACCTTTATTCCTTTCCTGGTGACACAACAGAGAAGCAAGGCAGACCCAACTGGAACATTGACTCTTCTCTCTCCACCCTCGCTCGATGACGCAAACGCGATGGCCCTCACCTTGCCATCACACAACGACACACACCAGTTCATCAACTTTTGTTGCTTTCTCTGCACAACTTTACTTGGCTATCTCTTTTGCCTTATTCCTTTATTGATCAAACAATACATCTTGGAGATTTTATTCCTCTTGTTTCAACAATGCTCAAATACCTAAGAAATGAATACAAATTGAATTATTTATACACAAAAAATAAACAAACAAAGAGTACTTATTTGTACACAAATACACATTATACACAAACTAAATGTATTTATATACAAAGTTGAATTATTCAACTGATATTAATAACAAAGAGTCGAGAAGTGCAACAAAAAGTATATACAAAAATAGCTGCAATTTAAACTTATCAAACTCTCCCCAATTTGTACTTGTTTGTCCTCAAACAAGAAACAAACAACTCGAAGAAACAAAAACGATCAACCAAAGAATCACGAATCGACAAGTTTTTAAAACAAAAAAAAAATGCAATGGTTCAAATGAAAAACAATACACACAAAGTAAACATTTACCACTAAGCTAAGACTATAACGTAAACACGAAACAAATGCTAAATAGAAAAATCATGTCAAACATTCTAAAACAACACTAGTTTACAAATGAATCATACATAGCAAAATTAATCATCGGTATATTACAAACACACAAAAATAAGGTATTTTCACTCGTCCAATAACCTTGTAAACAAAATTTAAATTATACACTCATCCAAAATTCATGTTGAAGACATAAAATCAAGAATCACAGGGGCTTTTCAAGGTTGTAATGTGGTTTGGTTAACAAACAAGGGATAAGTCCTAAAGCTAATCGAAAGAAAAAAAACTCGCCTTAACCTAAGGGATTGATAAACTCATAAAGACTCAAGAAACATAATGGCAATCAAACATATTCTTCATTCCAAATTTATCAAACCAATCACAATACTTATTCGCCCAATTATTCAAACTCTTTTTGTTTTTCTTTTTCAAAGCTTTTTCAATTTTTTATTTTCTTTTTATAATCTTTCTTTTTCACTTTTTTTTCTTTTTATTTTTCTTTTTCTCTTACAACCTCATGGAAATCACAACATAAGCACATAAACATTTCTCTCCCAAACTTGAATTTAACCAACATAAATGGGTGAATACTCCTTACTTTCTAAGGCAAGGCAAAAATTCAAAAAAAAATCCTAGTTGATGGTTCAAGAAAACAAAGAATCAATATCCATACTAAAAGATGAACTAAACACTCAGAAACAAGCTTTTAGCAAAAACAACATGGATATCCACAAAAAGGCTCAAGGGGGGTTACAAAAGTTCACACACTCACAAGGTGAATTGACTATTAGGCTAGGTAATTATGTTCAAAATCAAACAAAATGTCTTGATCACTTTAACGCATTCATACAATCAACTCAAACAAAAGATTAAGCATAATAAAATCAAGTTAAAACAAGAATTGTGGTCTCCAGCATATATGAACAAGGAAAGATGCCTCACAAAAAAGGGTAGGAACTAAAGTGATTCACAAATGAACAAGTATAAAAAATAATGAATGGCATAAAAATTGTAAAAATTCAAAGTATCATGAATATCATAAAGTATAGAAAGCGATAAACACATACCTCGAACGTGTACAAAACCTTAACAAAATCATTACCACGCATTTTCAAGTTGAAACGATCAAACTTGACAAATAACCTCAATATCCTTAAGCTATCGAACCAAAATTCGAGTCCAAACAACAAAAACAAAAACAAACAAGTGAAAGTGAAATAAACAAGTTGAAAAGTGAAGATATAAGAATTTAGAACAAGTCCAATTTCAACTTGTTTAAATAACAATCAACACACTACCTAAACTAACAAAATGAAAAATAATAAAACATGCTTGTTTTACGTCGTAAGTTCGACGCCTGTATTTATACACACCCCCCAATTTGCATATTTACATGGTTAGTACTCACCAACGGTGAAACCTAACCAAACACTTTAGCAAACATGAAGAGAAACAAAATTATACAAGTAAATGTACAAGTGTGGTAAACATAAACAAATAAATTCACAAGTAAACATTAACAAGTTCATGCACAATTCCTATACAACATATACATTAATTACAAAACTAAAAAAAAAGGAATTATCGTGATATGAAATAATAAAACAATCCCTGGAAACAGCGCCATTTTGTTGGAGCGGTAAAGCGGAAAACAAAAAGTAAAGTGTTAACTTTACCGAGTGATATAGGTTATATCGTATCGTGTCCGTAGAGATTGGTATCGATTCCCCGTTCGACAAATCATTTGTTAATGAGTTTGGGGTGAAAATGGGTTGTTAATAAAGAAAGGGTAAAAACTATTGACAAGAAAATAAATCCATTCTTCTAATGAACAACTTATCAATCATTCATATAATCTACTTTTCGCAGACATAAACCTATCGACCAGTTATACTCAACCTACAATACTCGTCAATTTCATCACATGTCAAACACAACAACCATTGTATAACCTTGGTAGAAATCTCTTAACCACCTTAACAACATAGAAGTCAACGGTGCCACTCATTTTAAAGATCTCTCAGTCAACACAACCAACACATATATTTTGTTATCATTATGATCCTAATTGGCTTATATTTTGTTATCATATGCATACATGCATTCCATGGGATCAGGGTATTTCTCTGAAGAAAAGAAGCTCTGGGTATTTTATCTTTTGAAGCTGTTAAACTGATTTAACTGTTGATTCATCTTCTTGCCGATATGAAAAAATTCATAACTCGAAGACCGTTCATCATTTTTAGCCCATTCTGGTTGCCAAAATTCCGTCTTGATATCGTCAACATTTTTGTCTCTCATGGCCGAAATCCAGTTCTACTCAGAAGGTCTTCGAATATATGGATCTATCAAGTATGTTCGCACAAGAAAATTATGATAGATGTTCACCCGTTTCATATTCAAAATATTATAACTCGGTCGTTTTTTATCGTATCGAGCTGGTTTCAGTAGAATTGGTTCAAAAATTGAGTTGACTAAATATTTGTTTCAATTTTCCAATTCAAACAATATCACGAAGGTCTTCGTTTTTGGTCCAGACCATGCGCAACACATTGAAAATTCTGAACCGAGAAAATATTTTCATCTCAGATGAAACTTCAAAAAATAATAACTAAATCGTCGTTCGTCCGAATGAGCCTGTTCTTTCGGCAACGCGTCACAATTTTTATTATATTCGTTTTCCTTTTGACTGACGAATCAAGATTCCATACTGTAAGGTAGAAATGTTTAAGACTAAGCCATTGAATTGACTAGACTTATACAAATCAAAATCAAAATCGCCACCGCGCTTTATTGTTTCCAAAGGAATGAGAAAAGAGCGAATAACCCAATAAGAGGGAGAAAGATTCAAGGTAAGGGGGTTGGTTATGCAAAGGGAAGTTATTAGCACCCTAAACATCTATGGTACTCCGCAGGAACCTCTTTCAAAAATCTGTATATTTTGGCTATAAAATGTTGTGTAAAAATAGATGGTGGAGGTGAGAAAAGAAATTAATTTTTTATGATTTTTGCATCCGCCGCGGTTGCGAACCTTTAGTGCCTACGTACCATCTTTTCATGCAATAGGAGATTAGGGTACATGTAGTTCCTCTTTAAAAAGTTTTAAAACACAAATGTGTTGGTTAATTTTATGCTATAAAACATCATCGTCATTGTCCGTGTAGAAAATATACTTACCACCCACAATCATGAGAAAGGATAATTTGCATCATCTCAAAGTGGAGGACATGGCTTGGATTTTAGAATCAACAATGCCTCACTCAACACCCAAGTGGAAAATATCTATCCTCACTACATATTATAGAAGTATAGTTGTTTGCATCACTACAAGGATTTACAAGAGTCTGATCGTTTTTGAGAAAAATTTAAAGATGAAAGCCAAAGTGGCAAAATGGTTTGAATGAGATTGATTGACTTTTAGTATTCTCACAAAAAGGATGTCAAAGTATTATTAAGTTTATTGGAGTTTATTTATGAAAATGTTTGAAAATGCATGGACCTAAGTCCAAGTTTATTATGAAAGTGGTTCAAGTTTAAAACAAGAAGAGTTTTCAAAAGGAGGGAGAAGATTTTTGAAATTAAAGAAAATGGGAGGAGAAGAAGAGGCTATCCTAAAGCATAAGGTAAAAGCTAGGGATAAGAACCATCTAACCAACAAGAAGCCAATACTTGACACTATGAGCCAAGATAGAATTCTCATTCTTTTGATTGAAACCAAACAAGCAAAAATACTAGGCCTCTTGAGAGAACCAAACTTCAAGTGTATTAAGTCTTCACAAAAATTGGGCAGAGTAGCGGTTGTATACGCGTAAATTCCAGATTACAAACAACGGGTGTAATCACAATAACCTGCACACAAAACAAACAAATAACCCAATGTCTTGAGGTAAACCTCAAGAACTCCAAAAAAAATATCAATTAAGGTTACAAAGTCTCCAACATAGGCCAAGGTTTCTAATCCTAAGTCCAAAAAATCCAGTGCTCTATAATGCCAAAGATAGTAACCAAATAGTCCAAGTATCATTAAAGATTTTTAATGTTTGTGTTGATTATTAGGTGTTTTAAAAAGAAAAGTAAAACTCAAGTGAGCAAAAATAAAAATTACAAGAAAGTAAATACTCAAATGAGCAAAGATGAAAATGGCATGAAATGTAAATGCTAAAAGTAAATAGTGCATAAAAATAAAATGGGCATATAATAAAAGAATAAAGGATAAAGTCAATTATTAGTGATTAATGGTTAGTTGGATGATCATCTTGAAACTTGCATTTGGAACTCATTAGAAGATTGGTAGAACCAAAGCCTCCACACAACAAGTTGCATTTTCTTTTTGTCAAGTATATCATCCATTTGGAATCCTCAAAAGTACCATTTAATGATCAATGATGTTTAAGTGATCCGCGTTGACCAAAAGTGTTGTAGATCCATTAGAGGATTGGTAGAACCAAAGCCTCCACACAATGAATATCAAGGTTATTGGATCAAAGAGATCAAATTAAACATACTTGGGCTTGCAAACATAGGTTTGGGCCACGAATGATCATTTATTCGAATCGGGACAAAATTTAGCATTATGTTAAGCAATCGTAAGTGGACTTATATAGAAGTCGCACCTATTTTGAGGCCGGTCAATAGCAATCTATGCTCCATTTGTTTTGAGACATGATATAGAGATCATGCTCCAACAACATTTAGTGCAACGAGAAGGGGATGAGATGAAGAGGGGTGGGAGAGGATATACAAACCACTTTTGGATCAAATTTAATCAAACTATTATTAAAATCATTCATCCATTTTTGTGGAGTTAAAGTCAACACCATGGATCCAATGATGTTAATGAAGTTCATGATCAAAAATTTAATCCAAGATCAGCCAGAAAATAGTCACAAAATGACATTACATTTTAATATATACAAAAAGCTTTAAAAATAATGTTTAAAAATAGAAATAAAAGAGAAAAATACCAACTATGTTCAAATTAATCAAGAAATAAATAGTAAGACCATAGAAAAATCAGAAAAGGACTCAAATGATTTTATAAATTTTTTGGTAATTTTTTAAAGTCGGAAACTATTTTTAAAATTAAAAGAAAGAGGTAAAATAAACCAAAAATGATAAAAAATAAAAAATTCATAAACAAAAATAAAATAAGGTCACCAATATTTGTCACAATATCATTGGCTCATTCCATAAATTTTTTAGAATTTAAAAATGCATAAAAGTATTTTTAAACATTTAAAACAATTCAAATAAAGTGAAAATTTATAAAAAATACCAAAACACAAAATTAAATTGTGAAAAAATAAAAATCAGAAAGAGAATAATCAAAAATATTTTACATAATTTTTTCAGATTTTTTGGACATAAAATTAATTTTCTATGATTTTTTGAAGTTTAAAACAATTAAATATAAAAAATCAGAAAACAAAATTAAAGTCAAAAATATGTGGACCATTGGATGAGAGTCAAAACGCGTTAGTAATCAGATCCAAAGGATCTGGCGCACTGTGCATATTATGGTCATTAGTGAATAAAGCATAGAATCAAAAATAAAATCAAAATTAAAAAAAACAAGTGGCACGCTATCATTGGTTGGAAGATGACACGTTGGTCATCTTCAACCTCCAGCCAACGTGAATTGTAGGTCTCTCTAACTGTAAAATCAGAAGCTCAGACCTATGTCATTCGCTTCGTCTCTTCAAGACGAAAACAACAACACCCTCGAGCCAAATTTATATAAACTGTAGCTCAAGCAATTTGGAAGGAAAGTTTTGAAAAGGGATTTGAAATTTCATGGTCAAAATGTGTTTCCAGTAAAAAAGCAAGTGTTGTGACTAGAACCAGGGCAATAAGAGCATCACAATGATATCAAAGTTTTAAAGAATTGACGAAGGAATCTACCTATTGAAGTTGAGTTGCAGAGCTCTGAAACTGGACTTTTATGGAGCGATATAGGGCACGATTCTTGAATGTAATTATATGGTTAGCTTCAAGGAAGATCAAGGAAGGTGAATTGATGAAAAAATTGGATTGAAAAACGCTTGTGTATGGATTTCGAAGTTGTTGAATTTTGAGTTATGGAACAAGTTTGGCAGGATGATTCTGGCCATCCAAGCTTGAGGAAATGAATGGGGAATGACCCTCTACTTATAGGGAATCAAATGGAATGTCCAAGCGTGTGAAATGATGAAGTTTAGAGGGAAATCGTGTGAAGTTGCAAACAAGAAAAGTGTGACTTCCAATTTGATCAAAACTCATCCAAAGCGCGCATTTTGTTTTGCTAATCACTTATGGAATTTCACTAAACACGTTCGGAAGCAAAAACACGCAGAAACAAAGTGTTTAGAAGCCAAATCAAGGATTTCAAACTTCTGACTTGGTGAAAAATTCAGTTTCAAAGTGTCAACTTCTGACCAATGGCATTCTCAGCTCAAGGGGTCTTAGGGCATGATTCTTGATGCTTCAGAAAGATGAGGTTAAAAGCTTTGTAATGGAAGAAGAATGGGATCAAATGGATGCTTGAGCTGAAAGTTGTATCGATTCAAAGTTGGAGAAAAAGGATTGACTTTCCATACTTAGAAATATTTCAAATATTTCTTCAAAAGCGACCTATAATGTCTTGTATCTAAACATAGCCTTCTACTTGGAATTTTCTCTTGATCAAAAAATATAGCATGAAGTAGATCTCTTGAATGAAATTTTGAAACTTGAACCATTCAAAATATCCAAAAATTTAGAAAGTTATGACTTGTTGAAGTTGGCAAAATTTCATAAAATGACCTATAATATTTTGTATCCTTAAGGAAACTTCCCTCCATTTTCTCACTTTGCACATAAAAGAAGGCATAAAGTTAACATCTTCAAGATCATTATGGAAAAATAGTAGACTCAAGGTGATAAAAATTGACCAAGTTATGATCATTTGAAGTCACACATGGAAAATTGGGGATTCATCTGGAGGACTTGTAATCTTTCTTCCTCATCAATTTTATTCCACATGAAAATCCTTGGAATTTTTGAAGTGATTTGTTAATAACCCTTTGAATAGAATTATGTCTTTGGAATTGCTCAAAAATACCAAAAGATGAGCAAGATATACTCCTTTGATGTTCAAAACCCTAGCTCCTAGATTAAGAAACATGCTTTGAGGAACTTTGACAATTTTGAACAAACTTCTTGTACCAAAACAAATGCTTTGTAAATATAAGTTGTTGAGGATGATAATGAGAACTCATAGAAACCATAACCGCTTCCATATCTTGATAATTGAGAGGAACATGCACTTGTGACCAAAAGGAATAAAATCTTGTCCAAACATGACTATTTTTTCAATCAACCCCTTGTACTTTTTGGATCAAATTTGATAATCTTAAATTATGGTAAACCAAAATAAGCATACCATTCCATTTCCTCCAAAACAACTACAATGGTGAGGCTTGAACTTCTCAAGATTTATTGACTAGGGCATGGAAATAAAATCATAAACCCATGGGGCAACTTGTTAAATCTCATTTCCTTTACCTACATGGATAACAAGCAAGACAAACAAACATTTCATTTTATTAATTAAAAGAAGAAATCAAGACAAAAAATATTCATGATCACAAAAGAACACAAGTCAAGGTGCTTGGTGATTCCTCAAAGTGCAAAGCTAAATATAGGGAGGGGAACCAAGAACCCTAGTGTGATCTTATTGTAATGGAATAATCATGGTATGATGAAGGGATCTTAGGGGCAAAAATTGGGGTACAACAGCTGCCCTTATTTAAGTTTCTTCTATTTGGAGATATGAAGGTTAAAAATCTTCGTGTAGACGCGATCGAAGACACTTAAATATAAAACAAACCCTATTTTTGGCCCTAAGATGCCATGCAAATGTTTATGATCATGAATGCATATGAACAAGACCAAAGAGACGCAAAACACCATTGGGGATGTAACAATAATAAAGAAACAAGAGAGAAACCTGACCAGGAAAATAAATCACTGGTGGATCAAAAGCCCCGACTCAGAGAGGATGGTAAAATGGTAAAAGGATACACCAACTCCTACTGGAGGTAAAGCTACCAATGTTCACTGAAGGTAGAAGGAAAAGAAATATCAACACCGATGTTCACTAACACTGAGCTACCAACGTTCACTGAAGATAGAAGGAAAAGAGACATCATAGCATCGTCGTTCACTGACGATGAACTACCAACGTTCACTAAAGGTAGAAGGAAAAGATATATCATAGCATCGTCGTTCACTGAAGATGAACTACCAACGTTCATTGCCTTTACCTACATGGATAACAAGCAAGACAAAACAACAATGCATTTTGTGATCGGTGGATCTGGAACTGACTGTTTAACGCTGGTTCGCGAAATGTCGCGGAAGCAAGAGTCGCCACCGTCTTTTATGTTCTCCAACATGGACAGAACAAAAGCACAGCAAAATTCCTGATTGAGATAGTTTCTCGGTTCGGGAGGTAGATTTATAGAAAGGGAAGGTGTTAGCACCCTTTCTATCCATGGTTATCCATGGGCTCTTAGATACTTGCTCATTGTATTTTCAAAATATGTTTGCTTTTCAATTGTGGGTGAGTTTGAAAAAGTTTCGTTTAAAGATTTCAGATCGACTCTTGTATCAGTCCTCAAGAGTGTTTGAAAAATTATTTTGAAAGCTTTTTGAAAAGTGTCGGTGTGAAAAAGAGTTTTTGATTTGTTTTTGAATTAGAGCAAGTATCTACGAGTCATCTACCTACCCTAAGGAATTAGGCTGTGTAAATGTCCTTAAGGTAGTGCCATCCCACCATTGAGAGGTAGGTAGCACCACCGTTGGAGGTGTTCGGGTTAATTCGTTTGTTAGGGACAGTGTGGTCACCAAAGCAACAGTAGGACACCTTAGAAGTGGTGTGTGAATTTGTGTGTTATTTTCAGTTATGTTTTATCTTGTCATGCATTTGGTGAGCTAAGCATTGTTTTCAACTTAGGCCATTCATTCTTTCATGCGATTATAATTTAAAAGGGCGGAAATTAAAGTGCGGAAAATAAAGTCCTACGCTATTACAAGGCGCGGGTCTGTACATCGCCAAATTAACAAAGACCCGTTTTGAATAAAAATGCGGAAAATAAATAAATTCCTAATTATTATTACAAGGCTTGAGCAATTACATAATATTTACAAAGGAAAAAAATAAGAATAAATGCGCAAAAAGAAATTAGAATCGCGTGTTCGAGGGCGTTAGACCCTTTAAGGATTAAATTGAAATTTAAAGTTAATTAATTATTAAATAAAGAAAAGAAGTTATTTTTTTATGGTTTTTGGTATTTATGAAATAAAGAAAATTAAAATTAAAAGAAATCCTAATTCTAAATATTTTTAATTATTAAAGAAAAAAAAAGATTAAAGTTTTAACCTAATTTACGCTAGTTAATTAATTACATGGGTATTTACAAAATAATTAATAATTAATAATAATAATAAGAAGAAGAAATTATTTATTAAGAAAAAGAATAAAAATGCTAAAAACTTAATTTCTACATATTTTAGTTATTTAAGAAAAAAGATTTAAATTTTAAAACCTAATTTAACTAAATTTATGATTTAAAGATTTATTTACAAAAATATTTAATGAATAAATTAATTAACATATTTTGATGTCTGATTTTTTTATTATGAAAATTATATTTTGTGAATTAAAAGAAAACAATTAAAATAATTAAAAGAAAAGAAAAGGAGAGAAAAAAATACAAACAATGGGGGTGTCTGACCCAATTTGGGAGGTTTGTTGAGAGCAGTTTGGCCCAACAGATTCCAAGCCCTTTTGACTTTTTGTGGTTGCGTGTGAAGCAGTTGACTGACGCGTATGGTGATCTTCACATCCTGGTCATCAGATTGAAGCCCCTGGACACTTGGCAGGTACAAGCGTACGCGTACATGGTGGACCACTGGAGAGAAATTTCACCTGAACACGTTATAACAAAAACTATTGAGAAATATGGGGGACCTGGGAATCGAACCCAGGTCCCAATACCTGCAAGCCAACTCACCAACCAACTGAGCTAGTGCGCGCATCTGTTATTATCATGGAGCATAATTAATATAAGAGAAAGCAAGCGCTATTGGTAGAAAACAAAAATCACGCGCGAATATTTAAACTATCCAGTCATGCTTTGACACGCCAGCTTCATATTCTCCATCTGCCTGTAAATAAAAACGAATAGCGGGGGTTTTAAACTCCCACTAACTGCAAAACCTGAAAATAGCGATTAGCACATAGATCAACATAAAAAGGCGCAAGGTGTGAGTTCAGCTCGTCTTGTTGCCAGGAATCCATTGGTACCAGTTTGAAAGGCTAATTTTTCCATATTAAGGAACCCCTAATTCAAAGCTTCTGAAACCCTAAAATGCATTAATGGTGGATCACGATACAGGCCTTGTTAGTTCAATCAAAGGATACCATTAGCTTCAAAACATTCATATTAGTATAAATCAATGGTTAAAAATCACAAATAATGCATGGAAATTGAAACACGATAATGAAAATTTTTGTGAAAAGTATGACTTTGTTCTACCAATTCTTGAGGTCTGGAGATCAGCTTTTGATTGTAACACGTTCCTGGATGTCTTGGCAAGCTTTTGGAATGCTTTTTAAGCCTTGAATTGTACTCTATGTATGAAAACAGTTTCAAGGTTTTTTGGCCAAAATTGCAAGTTTGTTCTTTGTTTCCTGCGCAGCTTCTTGTGTCTGTATGCATTAGGTTAGCTTTGCATATGTATGAGGATGGAATTAGGTCAAGAAAACCAGGCCCAAAGTCTATGTATTCATGATTCAAATATTTGATTTTGTCAAATCTTTTCCAATCTTTTTTCATGCCAATTATGCCAATTATGGAAGATTTTGTTCCCTTGAGGAGGCACACGAAATATTGAGCTCATAATGGACATATTTGCTGCATAAAAAGATTTAAAAAACATGATTTAGTATTTTTCTCATAATTAATTTTAATTAAATGAATTAATAAGATTAAAAATTCAATTAATTAATTAAAAATAATAAAATAACTCCCTTTTAGCTTAATGGGTCGTGCATAGCCTTTGGGTAATGATTCATGGAAGAAATTGAGGCCCATTAGCAATTTTGAGGCCTTTTATGCAAAGTTGTCTTTTCAAAATTCCCAAATATTGCCCAACTTCTACAAGGCATATCTTGCTCAATTTTTAAGATTTGATCATGTTCTTGGACATTTTGGAAAGGTATTGAAGTCCTCTAACCAATGTTCTTGGTCCCATGTCATTTTGATTTACCAATCTCAAATTATGGTCTTTGACTTAAAGTGCCTTTTTGTTGACTTTTGAAAATGACCTATAATGTTGAAATTGATAACTTTTTGTGAGAGCATTTATTGGACTTGGAGTGTGAAGATGAGTTGTAGGAAATGTCATCCCCTTCAAAATGAGCATTGGATGGGATTTTTCTGATGAACCATGAAAAAGTTATGCCTTGGTCAATTTGCAGTTGACTTTTCAACTGTCCAAAAATAGAAACTTTTGCATCCTGAGACTTTTTGAGCCATGCTTGTGGAATCATGATCAAGAATTGATCAAATGATGATTGTGGCTTCAAAATAAGATGTTAACCAAAAAATTTTACTTTTGACTGTCAAATGACCATTTTGCCCATGTAGTTGACTGTGGAGCAATTAGGGTTTTTGACTGTGCAATTTGATGTTGTGAGTCTTGAAACTTGACATATGGATGCTTGACAATGTATATGTGCACATGGGACTTGATTGGACCCTTGGAAACCTCAATTTCTTTGCAAGAACCAAAACCCTAATTTTGACTGTGTTAGGAGGCAATTGGACTGTGCAACCCTTGAGAGATTTTGACCCTTGATCTTGTAAAATCTTGAAGAATATGGGAGGGCAAATTTTGGGGTACAACAGTTGCCCCTGTTCAATCTTCTTAGACCTGAGGATGTAGATTGGCTGGCGTGCCTTTCGTAATCCGAAGGTGGAAGATGATTGAACACTAGAGTGCCCAGAAATTTGCACTCACATAGTAGAATGTCAACAGTGTGATGGTGGGAATGGGCTTACAGATGCCATTTGGAGATTGATGGATAGGAAGATGGGCTTATAGATGCCATCTGGAAGTGTGACTGAACTTTGTCGGGAATGGGCTTATAGATGCCATTGGGAGGTTGTCGATCGCATAAGAGATTCCTTAGCGAGAACTTGCGTACCTGAGAAAGAAAAATAATTACCTGGCCTGTTACAGGAGTTGATCTTCAACCCTTTATGTAGATATGCCCTGGCTGGATACAAGAATCGAATCTTTAAACTCTTCAGACGTGCCCTGGCAAGATACAGGAATCGAGTCCGGAGAATACAGTCGTCAACAGATACACCCTGGCAAGATACAGGAATCGGATCTTCGAACTCTTCAGACGCACCCTGGCAAGATACAGGAATCGTGTCTGGTAATGTTAGTCGTCAACAGATACACCCTGGAAAGATACAGGAATCGGATCCTCAAACCCTTCAGACGTGCCCTGGCAAGATACAGGAATCGGGTCTGGTAATGTTAGTTGTCAACAGATACACCCTGGCAAGATACAGGAATCGGATCCTCAAACTCTTCAAACGCACCCTGGCAAGATACAGGAATCGAGTCTGGTAATGTTAGTCGTCAACAGATACACCCTGGCAAGATACAGGAATCAGATCCTCAAACTCTTCAGACGCACCCTGGCAAGATACAGGAATCGGGTCTGGTAATGTTGGTCGTCAACAGATACACCCTGGCAAGATACAGGAATCGGATCCTCAAACCCTTCAGACGTGCCCTGGCAAGATACAGGAATAGAGTCTGGTAATGTTGGTCGTCAACAGATACACCCTGGTGAGATACAGGAATCGAATCTTCGAACCCTTCAAACGTGCCCTGGCAAGATACAGGAATCGAGTCTGGTAATGTTGGTCGTCAACAGATACACCCTGGCGAGATACAGGAATCAGATCTTCGAACCCTTCAGACGCACCCTGGCAAGATACAGGAATTGGGTCTGGTAATGTTAGTCGTCAACAGATACACCCTGGCAAGATACAGGAATCGGATCTTTAGTTGCGACCGTTGATGGTAATCATCTTGGTATTAACCTTTGTCCTGAAAAGACAAAACGTTAGTTGCATGCAATGTCATGATGTATGACATGCGTGGTGTTCTCAAAATAAGTGATTAAAATGTTCATGATGCGTATATGCATGCTATAATGTATGAAGACACGTTTATGAACTGTATGTTTTTGTCTAGGAAAGTAAATCCTTGACGAGTGCCGGGAAGTTAAATCCTGGGCTGATGTTGAAGAATAGATCTTTGCTTCCGCTGGGGATGGTTGTTGCAAGAATACCGGTAGGAGAAGATGACTCCGTTTGGGGAATAAACTTGGCGAATAAATTACTCTGAGGGGAATGCTCTGTGGGGAGAGAGGTACTTCGCTGAGACGTTGATGATAACTCCGCTGGGGATACCATTGTTGAGTCATGTTGGAAGGTTTGATGAATTTCACTGGGGATAGGAGAACTTCGTCGGGGGACGACCTTTCCATGGTTATTGGCTGAGGATAACCCAGTTATATCCTGGTAGGGAAATAACCTTTGCATAAAAAGTCTGGGAGACGCGTTCGTACTCTGTAGGGGATAAGCGTTCAGAATCTACTGGGGATAAGCTTTCTACTGGGGAGATGGATTCCACTTTCCTGGGGAAGCTTGGGTTGGACTGTCCTGGGGAAATTTTTCAGATTGGACTGGGGAATGGCTCCAATGAAGGTCTGGTATACCGCCGGGGAACAATCTTAGATCAAGATTGTCGGGGATGCTTGTCAGGGATGTTTGTATATCGCGCTGAGGAATGTTGAGATCTGCTGGGGATACCCAATTTCCTTAAGGTTGACAGTGGGCTAACTATGCTTGGGGAGAGTGTATTGACTTGCTGGCTCACTCTCTGGGGAATTAAGGCATCTTGGTTATATTCTTCAGCTGAACTTACTCTGGTACCTTGGCGGACAGAGCAATTAGATCGCTTAGACAACTCATTATTGCCCATGTTTCTGATGTTACCTGTAATTAATCCTTTGTTTCGCATGCAAATATTTATGAGTTAGCAGTTAGTGTCAAATGCATATATCACAAATTGAACCTTGGACGTTCTTTGCAAAACAAAACAGAAAAAAGGAAAAACAATTGGCAATTTGTCTGAAAAGTGACTTTGTATTGATTTTTGAATTTGCCTGTAAATAGGCGTTTATATACAAGAGGCTGACGTCCTAGTAAGAGAACGCCGCCGAACAACCGAGTTTATACAATTTTGTGCAAAAAGGAAAACAAAACAGCTGTGTGAAAAGACTCATCCCACTGGGTTCCAACTCTGCTATCGCCTTTATATCTCCGAGCGTCTCATCACTTGGCTGCTCAGTTGAAGATGAAGCTGATCGACCGATGCCGTTTTGAACTTGATGTTGATACCGGATTCTGGATGTAAGGTGATCCAATGAGACACAGTATTACGCTTTAATCCCTAACTTTTTCCTGGACCGCCCTTTCGGGTTTTCGGTCCACCGGGATACCCATTTTTGCCCAAGCCGCCTTTTCAGGTTTTCGACTTGCCGGGTGCACATATTTTTTTCATTTCATCCCTCATTTTGCCCGAACCCTTTTGGTTCGCCGGGAAGCCCTAATTTTTGCCTAGGTATGTCAAACTAGCGGGTCTTTTATCATGCGTAGTATCTTTTTACTATGTCTGCATTGGCGGGGTGAGGAAGGTCGTCACCGTCCATGGTGGTTAGAATCATGGCTCCTCCTGAGAACACATGTTTAACCACAAATGGCCCTTCGTATGTAGGGGTCCATTTGCCCCTGGGATCACTCTGAGGAAGAATGATACGTTTGATTACCAGGTCCCCAACTTGATACTCTTGTGGTCTGACCTTCTTGTTAAATGCCCTAATCATCCGTTTTTGATACGTCTGACCATGACATATAGCAGTAAGTCTCTTTTCGTCAATTAGATTTAACTGATCAAGTTGAGTCTGGATCCAGTCATCTTCGCTCAGATCTGCATCCTTCATTATCCGGAGAGAGGGTATCTGGACTTCGATCGGTAAGACTGCCTCCATGCCGTAGACCAAGGAAAAGGGAGTTGCCCCGGTTGACGTCCTTGCTGAGGTACGGTACCCATGAAGAGCGAACGGTAACAGCTCGTGCCAATCTTTGTAAGTCATTGTCATCTTCTGCACAATCTTTTTGATATTCTTATTAGCTGCTTCTACAGCCCCATTCATCTTCGGTCGGTAAGGAGAAGAGTTGTGGTGTTGTATCCTGAATTGCTCGCAGAGCTCAGTGATCATCTTGTTATTAAGATTGGTACCGTTGTCTGTAATGATCCTCTCAGGGACACCGTACCGACAGATTAGATTATGCCGAATGAATCGTGCCACGACGTTCTTAGTTACTGTAGCATAGGAAGCTGCTTCAACCCACTTCGTAAAGTAATCAATCGCCACCAGGATGAAGCGATGCCCGTTGGATGCCGTAGGTTTAATCTCGCCGATCATATATATGCCCCACATTGCAAAAGGACAAGGTGCAGTCAGGACGTTCAGAGGAACTGGAGGAACGTGCACCTTATCTGCATAAATCTGGCATTTATGACATGTCCGAGAATGTTGGTAACAGTCAGCTTCCATTGTGGACCAGAAGTATCCTGCCTGAAGGATCTTCTTTGCCATGGTGTGCCCACTGGAATGTGTTCCGAAGGTACCTTCATGTAATTCTTCCATGATCCTTTCTGCTTCAGTCTATCCACACAACGCAGCAAGGTCGAATCATGGTTTCGCTTGTACAGAATGCCATTACTGAGGAAGAACTTTGCCGCAAACCTTCTCAGAAACTTTTTGTCGTTGACAGATGCACCTTCAGGGTATTCTTGAGCTTCCAAGTATCTCTTCACCTCATGGTACCAAGGTTTTTCAGTCACTACCTCGGCCTCAAGATCACAACAGTATGCCGGTTCGTCCAGTTTCCAGATAATGACCCGGGGAGCCTCATTGTCCCATTTGAATTTGAACATGGAATACATTGTAGCTAACGCGTCCGCCAACTGATTCTCCTCTCTTGGGAAATGTTCAAAAGTTATCTCTGTGAAATGGGGGATCAATGTCAACACACACTCTTTGTAAGGAATAAGATTCGGATGTTTCGTATCCCACTCGCCTTTGATCTGATTGATCACGAGAGCGGAATCTCCGAAGACACTCAGAAACTTGATCCTTAAGTCAATCGCAGCTTGAAGACCCATGATGCATGCCTCATACTCCGCCATGTTGTTGGTGCAGTTGAAACATAGCCGGGCAGTAAATGGAGTATGAGTGCCTTGAGGGCATATGATCACAGCGCCGATACCGTTACCCAAAGCGTTGGAGGCTCCGTCAAAATGCATAGACCATCGGGATCCTTCCTCAGGTCCTTCATCTGGTCCAGGTACTTCACAATCAGTTACTATCATGATGCTCTCGTCCGGGAACTCAAAGTTCATTGACTGATAGTCGTCTACTGCCTGATGTGCCAAGTGGTCTGCCAATACACTTCCTTTGATGGCTTTCTGAGTTGTATACTGGATGACGTATTCTGTCAAGATCATCTGCCATCTTGCTATTCTCCCAGACAGAGCAGGCTTTTCGAATATGTACTTTATTGGATCCATCTTTGAGATCAACAAGGTAGTGTGAGTCAGCATATACTGTCTCAGCCGGCGAGCAGCCCATACCAAAGCGCAGCAAGTTTTCTCGAGCAGTGAGTATCGGGTCTCACAGTCGGTAAACTTTTTGCTAAGGTAATAAATGGCATGCTCTTTTCGGCCAGACTCGTCATGCTGCCCCAGCACACACCCCATTGAGCTGTCAAGTACTGTCAGGTATAGTATCAGGGGTCTCCCTTCAACCGGTGGCATAAGAATGGGTGGTTCTTGGAGATATTCTTTGATTATGTCAAAAGCGGCCTGACATTCATCATTCCAACGTACTACCTGATCTTTCTTCAGCAGCTTGAAGATTGGTTCACAAGTAGCAGTTAAATGCGAGATGAACCGGGCAATGTAATTCAGGCGTCCTAAAAAGCCTCTGACTTCTTTCTCTGTCTTAGTAACTGGCATCTCTTGAATGGCTTTAACCTTGGCAGGGTCCACTTGAATGCCCTTGTCACTTACAATGAAGCCTAGCAACTTTCCAGATCTCACCCCAAAGGTGCACTTGTTCGGGTTCAACCTCAGCTTGTATAACTTCAGACGGTCAAACAATTTTTGTAGGTGGTCAAGGTGTTCCTCCTCAGTTTGGGACCTTGCAATCATGTCGTCGACATACACTTCAATCTCATGATGGATCATTTCATGAAATAAAGCAACCATGGCACGTTGGTAGGTTGCCCCAACATTTTTCAACCCGAATGGCATGACCTTGTAGCAGAAGGTGCCCCACTGAGTGACAAAGGTAGTTTTTTCCATATCTTCAGGAGCCATCTTGATCTGATTATAACCTGAAAAACCATCCATGAAGGAGAACACCTTATGCTGAGCAGTATTGTCAACAAGCACATCAATGTGAGGCAGGGGGAAGTCATCCTTGGGACTGGCCCTGTTCAAATCCCTGTAGTCAACACACATTCTGACCTTACCATCTTTCTTTGGTACCGGCACCATGTTGGCGACCCACTGAGGGTAAGAAGTCACTGCTAGAAACCCGGCATCAAATTGCTTCATAACCTCGGCTTTGATCTTCTCGGACATCTCTGGACGCATACGGCGGACCTTTTGCTTAACCGGAGGGCAGTCTTCCTTTGTCGGCAAGTGATGGACCACAATGTCGGTATCCAACCCAGGCATGTCTTCGTAGGACCAGGAAAATATCTCCACATAATCATGCAACATCTGAACCAACCGTTGTTTTACGCTGCGCTCCAGATTGGCACCAATCTTAACTTCCTTTCTGTCTGCCTCAGTACCCAGATTTATTGTTTCCACTGGCTCTTCATGTGGTTGAATGGCCCTCTCTTCCTGGAGTAACAGTCTTGTAAGTTCGCCAGGCACTTCGCAATCATCTTCACCTTCGTCTTCGGCTAAGTTGATCAGATTTTCGAAGTCATAACTGGCAGTAGCAGAGTCGTTACCAGTGAGATCCAGAGTGGATTGAAACCTGTATAGGTGAGTGTGTGTAAATATAGTTGTTTTGCAATATATAAAGAAAGAAAGAAAGAAAGGGAGCACAAGATTTGAAATGCGAAAAAACGTCCAATGTCTTTATTCATGATATATGTAAATGACAATTAATAAGCCCTCACAAATGAAGCCAACGGTGCCCCGGGTAAGACACCGGGCCATAAAGTTTCAATTTATTGTTTATTACAAATTAAAAAACAAAGGAATTCATTACTGCGTAACAAAAGTAACAGGTATGTGATCTTTTGCGATCCAATTGGTCAGTCCACCATCAGTCGTCGGGTAAATCCAGCTATCGAACTCTGATTCTTCCACTTCGTCTTCATCCCCAATAGCATTCACTCCTGGATTGGTGATGAGCACATGAGGTCTTCCAATCCTTGCCTTGCGCACAGCCTTCTGAGCTTCTGCAGTGAAACCCAAGCCAAATTTGTTAGTCTTTGGAGTAAAATCAGGGAGCCTGCCCCAGTTAGCACATTCACCTTTCTCAATTACAACCCGGGTGTCCTTTAAGGAGGCCATCTTCAAAGGAGAACCCTCTTCAGTTACTGCTTCTGTTGCTGCCAATGTTGGAGGTACCTCTTCAAAATGTTGAAAGGGGGTTTCAATAAACTCCCCGTCCATCTCAATATACCGGAAGGAATTCAAATGACTAACTATGTATTCTTCCTCTCCCTGCACTGTAACAATCTTCCCTCTGACAGGGTACTTGAGCTTCTGGTGTAGAGTGGAGGTCACTGCCCCAGCTTTGTGAATCCAAGGTCGACCCAGCAAACAGGAATAAGATGGACGGATGTTCATCACATAGAACGTTGAGTCAAATACTTGAGAACCCACACGAATAGGAATGTCTACCTCACCATGAACCATCCTCTTCGATCCGTCAAAGGCTCGGACAATGATGTTACTTGGCTTCAACTCCAAGCCCTCACAATCCAGCCTGTCTAAGGCCTTTTTGGGCAATACATTCAGGGAAGAACCGGTGTCCACCAACACGTGTGCGAGAGTAGTTCCCCTGCATTCTATGGAGACGTGCAGGGCACCATTGTGGTTCTTTCCCTTGGCGGTAAGATCAGCATCCGAGAAACCCAAACCATTGTCAGTTGTCAAATTGGCTACGCAATCAGTAAATTGGTCTGCAGATGTCTCTTGTGGCACATGGGCCGTCTTCAGAAATGAAATCAGGGCCTTGGCATGGGCCTCTAAGCACAGCAGCAATGATAGCATAGAGATCTTGGAGGGTGTATGCCCCAGCTGTTCAACGACATTGAAGTCACTCTTCTTGATTATCTTAAGAATTTTCTCCATCTCTTGCTGGGAGGCTTCAACATTCACAGACTTTGGTGCCTCCATCCGGGCAGGCTCATCATCAATCCCTTTGCCCCGAGTATTAGATGACTCGGCAGCAAGGGAAGCAACTGGATTAGAAGTGGGAACAGGCGCACTTGCAGGCGTTATTATAAGAGGTCTTCGAATAACTGGTGGCGCAATGTCAGGCGAGAAGAGCCTGCCACTGCGGGTTACTTTAGCTGGACCGGTGATATTACTGATACCGGTACTAGTGTTGAACTCCTGCTTCACCCCAAGCACATATACATCTTCCCCATAGTGCCATGGGACAGCCTTGTCAGACTTGTATGGGAGAGGCCCCAGAACAGTAATAATGATGGGTGCAACAGACATGATCTTGACTGGCTTCCTCGGGGGAGCCTTGGTAGGATTGTTGAAAATTGTGACGACAGATACTTCTTCAGAGGGAACAAAAGGAACAGCGGTCTTCTTGAACAAAATTTCCTTGCTATCCATCAGGCTTTGGATTCCTGACTTCAGCAACGGACAACCAGTAAGGGTAACAGCACCCAAAAGGCAACCCTTGCTACAACCCGGAAATAAACCGGCTAGCAACAAGTTCCTCTTAACAGTCAACAGAGGAGTAGCAACATCCTCCACAGAAACGGCATACAAGTCTTCATCAACAGCATTTACTCCATTTTGGGGCATAGGAGCAGTCACAACATTTGGCCTCTCAGGCGCCTCAAATTGTATTTCCTTCGCATCAATAAGGTCTTGAACCTTGTTTCTCAGGGCCCAGCAGTCATCAGTAGAATGCCCCGGGCTATCGGAGTGATAAGCACAGCGGGCATTTGGATTATACTTGGGAGATGCAGTATTCACAACCTTCGGAGCCTCTCTGACGGTCACCAAGTTGGTTGATAGTAGCTGCGGCAAGATCTGTGACAAGGTCATACTCAGCCGAGTGTATTCTCTTATGGGTCTCTCAGCCCTTGGTTGGTTAGGTTGCCGAGGAGCGGCAGCAGGCTTAGCAATCACCACCGCGTTGACAGTTTGGCGGCGCTCTGGTTTGTCTTGCCTCCTAGGCCCATACACAGCACTGACTTCCTTTTTGAAGGGCTTCTTCACAGAACTTGAAGACGCACCTTTCTGAATTTTACCTGATTTCATTCCAGCCTCTATCCTTTCCCCAGTCAGAATGAGATATGTGAACCCTGCAGATGAATTTCCAATAAGATGATTGAAGAAAGGCCCGGATAGGGTCCCCAAGAACATGTCTACCAACTCACGGTCTGTTAATGGTGGCTGCACCCTGCCAGCCAGGTCCCTCCACTTCTGCGCATACTCTTTAAAACCTTCTCCCGATCCTAATGACATACCCTGGAGTTGGGTACGTGTAGGAGCGAGGTCGGCATTATATTGATACTGCTTGTAAAAATAAGTAGCCAACTCCTCCCAGTTACGAACCTTGGTTCCATCCAGCTGATAGAACCATTCGAGATGAGTCCCTGAAAGACTCTCCTAGAAGAAGTGGATCCACAAGTTCTTGTCCACCGTATACGGCTAAATCTTCCGCACATAAGATCTGAGATGTAACTTAGGGCAGGACGCCCCGTCATACTTTGCGAAAGATGGTGCTTTAAACTTGTGCGGGATGATCACACCAGAAGATAAACCCAAGTCTCCGAAATCCAAACCAGGCACTTGTTGAATTTCCATGGCATTCAGACGGTCTTCCAACTGCTTATACCTGTCTTCAGCTGGAGGATACTGCTCCTCATTAAAATCAGTCTCGTTGTCAGAGACTACCGGACTAGGACCTCTTCCCCCCAGGGGACTGCTTTTTCCCACAGAAGAACCAGCTTGCTCAACCTCATTCTGCAGCGTGTTACCAAACCTCCAGCCAGTGTTGAATAGAACAGTTCTCTTCTTCTTCTTCTTGACCAGCAGAGCCTTCAATTCTTCCTGACCTTGAGCCAAACCCATGATCAGCTCTTGAAATTAGGCGTTCTGAGCCTGAAGGGCCTTGATAGACTGCTCGGTAGATGATTCAGGGTTCATGATGCTGAAATAAACAGCGAAGAACATTAAGCAACCTGAAAAGAAGAGTATCTGCTATGCACATGATGAATGGAATGCGTATGATTTATGTTTTCAAAGACAATCGGGAATCAACTTTGTAAACAAAAAGGAACACACTTCATTAGATTCAACTTTGAAATTTAAATTGTTCAATAGATTTCCCTTAGGCGTTACATAAAATGGAGATATTGAAAAGGGAAATAAAACTGTAAAATAACATCCAAAGCTCCTCATTGATCCCAGGGTCTCCTCTTCTCAGTACGGATGTAGTCATTCAGAGCTCGCTCATTCTCCAACTGCTTCGTCAGCTTCTGGATCTTCAATTCCTGCTCGTTGAACTTTTCCCGATAAGAATCCCGTTCTTCTCGCAGTTGTGCCCAAGACCTCTTTAGTGTGTCATAATCAGTAGGTATCTGAGGAGGGAGGACAGTTGGAGGAGCCCCATCTCTATCAGGATATTCAAGAATGATGGGTCTGACAGCTTCATATGGCATACCTAACTTCTGAGCACGGATGCGGACCCATTTGTAGTAGGCTTCCATAGGTAGAGAAGTCTTTGGTCCCAACTCTTTTGGGTCAACTTTGTGAATTCTGTCCCAAGCCTTGATGAACCTACGACGCAACTCGTCACTATCCACCTGAAACTCAAAACTGATGTGAGGCACCAACATCTCATGAGGCCCTGCTCTTCTGGCTCTTCCAAACTGACGGAGCGCTAGACATGGATTATAAGAGATTCCTCCTTGGGTACCCATCAAAGGAACATTAGGATATTCTCCGCAACGATCAATAACAGCTATCTCATCCAGACCTCTGAGAGTCCAAATGATGTCCTTATCAGTGAGAGACATTAACCTATGAGCCCAACCTCTTCCTTCTTTGTTCTTCAGCACAAACTTAGGGAGGTGCGAAATAAACCACCTCACTAACAAAGGAATACAACACCACAGAGTTCCTCGTCTTCGGGCAGTACGAGCATAAAGTTGTTGCAGGATGTCACCCAAGAGAGTGGGTATAGGGTTCCGAGACATGAAGATCCTTATGGCAGTGACGTTAATGAAGTTATCAGGATTAGGAAACAAGACTAGACCATAGATTAAGAGATCCAGGATGTCTTCATACGCCCTAAAGTCCAGGTCATTCTAGAAACTGTTAGCCTTACCAATCAGAAACTTGTCCAAGAAACCCTTAACTTTGCTTCTAGTTACCCAGCTGTCCATTACCTCCTTGTGGGTCAAGGGCAGAGCTGCAGCAATCTCCTCAAGCCTAAGAGTCTTTTCCCAACCAGTGTAGGGAGTCTGATCCAAGATAGGGATACCAAGCAAATCAGAGAACTCTTCCAGGGTAGGGACCAGCTGGAAGTCTTGAAAGGTGAAGCACTGGTACAGAGGGTCATAAAACTGGGTCAGGACACTCATCAGCTGTTGGTCCCACTTTGCCGTGACTAAACTGAGAAGAGAACCATGCCTCTGGATGAAGGAAGTAGTATTTGGAATTCTGCTAACCAACTCTTCAAGCAACTCAGGTGGGTGAACAAAGTTGAACCGGATAGTATTCCTTCGCATAGGCATCATGATATCCTACAAAACAGAGCAAAGGTGAAACCCTCTTGTCTTTGAAATGGTCAGTCCTTATGCAGGATGCATGCAGTGTTTATGATGGCATGATGTTATGATAAAGCACACCACAAATATTCACAAAGGCAAACATGATAAGGCACACAAGTCACACAAGACAAGCCCTTAGGGTTTAGGCCAGCATGGGGTCTAGGTATTACCCTCTTTCAGTTTGTTGGTTAAAACCTGTCCTATCAGAAGTAATCGGGTTCTAGAGGATCCCAATATCACTGACTACCCTCAATCGGTCATAACTCCAGCATCGCAATCTTTTCTTGCGGCCAGAACCATCACGAGAGTTTAGCCTCAATGGGCGTAGCATACTGCTACTGTTCTATTGGCCAAGTTGGGTCATTTAAGGTTCTAAGGTCGGTTGGTGCTTAATGACTCCTCAGAAGACCCATATTCTCCTCGTTGCGACACAAGGGATATCAATACAGACCAAGGTGCCACACCAACGTAGCCACTGCTTCACCCATGTCGGTCTATGCCGGACAGGTCCCTCACAGCTTATGCTACCTAACAGGGTATCCCCAGATCCGGGTTAGGATCTATGTAACTCCGATGCAACCCACAATTTAAAGCAAACAATTCAGGAAATTGAAAACACAAGTGATCTTAGTCCTAAGGTACACCTCACTTTTAAATAGATCCCCAGCAGAGTCGCCAGTTCTGTGATCGGTGGATCTGGAACTGACTGTTTAACGCTGGTTCGCGAAATGTCGCGGAAGCAAGAGTCGCCACCGTCTTTTATGTTCTCCAACATGGACAGGACAAAAGCACAGCAAAATTCCTGATTGAGATAGTTTCTCGGTTCGGGAGGTAGATTTATAGAAAGGGAAGGTGTTAGCACCCTTTCTATCCATGGTTATCCATGGGCTCTTAGATACTTGCTCATTGTGTTTTCAAAATATGTTTGCTTTTCAATTGTGGGTGAGTTTGAAAAAGTTTCGTTTAAAGATTTCAGATCGACTCTTGTATCAGTCCTCAAGAGTGTTTGAAAAATTGTTTTGAAAGCTTTTTGAAAAGTGTCGGTGTGAAAAAGAGTTTTTGATTTGTTTTTGAATTAGAGCAAGTATCTACGAGTCATCTACCTACCCTAAGGAATTAGGCTGTGTAAATGTCCTTAAGGTAGTGCCATCCCACCATTGAGAGGTAGGTAGCACCACCGTTGGAGGTGTTCGGGTCAATTCGTTTGTTAGGGACAGTGTGGTCACCAGAGCAACAGTAGGACACCTTAGAAGTGGTGTGTGAATTTGTGTGTTATTTTCAGTTATGTTTTATCTTGTCATGCATTTGGTGAGCTACACATTGTTTTCAACTTAGGTCATTCATTCTTTCATGCGATTATAATTTAAAAGGGCGGAAATTAAAGTGCGGAAAATAAAGTCCTACGCTATTACAAGGCGCGGGTCTGTACATCGCCAAATTAACAAAGACCCGTTTTGAATAAAAATGTGGAAAATAAATAAATTCCTAATTATTATTACAAGGCTTGAGCAATTACATAATATTTACAAAGGAAAAAAATAAGAATAAATGCGCGAAAAGAAATTAGAATCGCGTGTTCGAGGGCGTTGGACCCTTTAAAGATTAAATTGAAATTTAAAGTTAATTAATTATTAAATAAAGAAAAGAATTTATTTTTTTATGGTTTTTGGTATTTATGAAATAAAGAAAATTAAAATTAAAAGAAACCCTAATTCTAAATATTTTTAATTATTAAAGAAAAAAAAGATTAAAGTTTTAACCTAATTTACGCTAGTTAATTAATTACATGGGTATTTACAAAATAATTAATAATTAATAATAATAATAAGAAGAAATTATTTATTAAGAAAAAGAATAAAAATGCTAAAAACTTAATTTCTACATATTTTAGTTATTTAAGAAAAAAGATTTAAATTTTAAAACCTAATTTAACTAAATTTATGATTTAAAGATTTATTTACAAAAATATTTAATGAATAAATTAATTAACATATTTTGATGTCTGATTTTTTTATTATGAAAATTATATTTTGTGAATTAAAAGAAAACAATTAAAATAATTAAAAGAAAAGAAAAGGAGAGAAAAAAATACAAACAATGGGGGTGTCTGACCCAATTTGGGAGGTTTGTTGAGTGCAGTTTGGCCCAACAGATTCCAAGCCCTTTTGACTTTTTGTGGTTGCGTGTGAAGCAGTTGACTGACGCGTATGGTGATCTTCACATCCTGGTCATCAGATTGAAGCCCCTGGACACTTGGCAGGTACAAGCGTACGCGCACATGGTGGACCACTGGAGAGAAATTTCACCTGAACACGTTATAACAAAAACTATTGAGAAATATGGGGGACCTGGGAATCGAACCCAGGTCCCAATACCTGCAAGCCAACTCACCAACCAACTGAGCTAGTGCGCGCATCTGTTATTATCATGGAGCATAATTAATATAAGAGAAAGCAAGCGCTATTGGTAGAAAATAAAAATCACGCGCGAATATTTAAACTATCCAGTCATGCTTTGACACGCCAGCTTCATCTTCTCCATCTGCCTGTAAATAAAAACGAATAGCGGGGGTTTTAAATCCCCACTAACTGCAAAACCTGAAAAGAGCGATTAGCACATAGATCAACATAAAAAAGGCGCAAGGTGTGAGTTCAGTTCATCTTGTTGCCAGGAATCCATTGGTACCAGTTTGAAAGGCTAATTTTTCCATATTAAGGAACCCCTAATTCAAAGCTTCTGAAACCCTAAAATGCATTAATGGTGGATCACGATACAGGCCTTGTTAGTTCAATCAAAGGATACCATTAGCTTCAAAACATTCATATTAGTATAAATCAATGGTTAAAAATCACAAATAATGCATGGAAATTGAAACACGATTATGAAATTTTTTGTGAAAAGTATGACTTTGTTCTACCAATTCTTGAGGTCTGGAGATCAGCTCTTGATTGTAACATGTTCCTGGATGTCTTGGCAAGCTTTTGGAATGCTTTTTAAGCCTTAAATTGTACTCTAGGTATGAAAACAGTTTCAAGGTTTTTTGGCCAAAATTGCAAGTTTGTTCTTTGTTTCCTGCGCAGCTTCTTGTGTCTGTATGCATTAGGTTAGCTTTGCATATGTATGAGGATGGAATTAGGTCAAGAAAACCAGGCCCAAAGTCTATGTATTCATGATTCAAATATTTGATTTTGTCAAATCTTTTCCAATCTTTTTTAATGCCAATTATGCCAATTATGGAAGATTTTGTTCCCTTGAGGAGGCACACGAAATATTGAGCTCATAATGGACATATTTGCTGCATAAAAAGATTTAAAAAACATGATTTAGTATTTTTCTCATAATTAATTTTAATTAAATGAATTAATAAGATTAAAAATTCAATTAATTAATTAAAAATAAGAAAATAACTCCCTTTTAGCTTAATTGGTCGTGCATAGCCTTTGGGTAATGATTCATGGAAGAAATTGAGGCCCATTAGCAATTTTGAGGCCTTTTATGCAAAGTTGACTTTTCAAAATTCCCAAATATTTCCCAATTTCTACAAGGCATATCTTGCTCAATTTTTAAGCTTTGATCATGTTCTTGGACATTTTGGAAAGGGCTTGAAGTCCTCTATCCAATGTCTTTGGTCCCATGTCATTTTGATTTACCAATCTCAAATTATGGTCTTTGACTTAAAGTGCCTTTTTGTTGACTTTTGAAAATGACCTATAATGTTGAAATTGATAACTTTTTGTGAGAGCATTTCTTGGACTTGGAGTGTGAAGATGAGTTGTAGTAAATGTCATTCCCTTCAAAATGAGCATTGGATGGTATTTTTCTGATGAACCATGAAAAAGTTATGCCTTGGTCAATTTGCAGTTGACTTTTCAACTGTCCAAAAATAGAAACTTTTGCATCCTGAGACTTTTTGAGCCATGCTTGTGGAATCATGATCAAGAATTGATCAAATGATGATTGTGGCTTCAAAATAAGATGTTGACCAAAATTTTTGACTTTTGACTGTCAAATGACCATTTTGCCCCTGTAGTTGACTGTGGAGCAATTAGGGTTTTTGACTGTGCAATTTGATCCTGTGAGTCTTAAAACTTGACATATGGATGCTTGACAATGTATATGTGCACATGGGACTTGATTGGACCCTTGGAAACCTCAATTTCTTTGCAAGAACCAAAACCCTAATTTTGACTATGTTAGGAGGCAATTGGACTGTGCAACCCTTGAGAGATTTTGACCCTTGATCTTGGCAAATCTTGAAGAATATGGGAGGGAAAATTTTGGGTACAACACATTTTACTAATTAAAATAAGAAATCAAGACAAAAATATTCATGATCACAAAAGAACACAAGTCAAGGTGCTTGGTGATTCAACAAAGTGCAAAGATAAATATAGGGAGGGGAATCAAGAATTCTAGTGTGATCTTATTGTAATGGAATAATCATGGTATGATGAAGGGATCTTAGGGGCAAAAATTGGAGTATAACACATACGTATGATGACGTGGAGAATTATGGAGATGCTCGAAATCGATCTTGAGGCGCATGCCATCAGCTGACCTTAGACTCTGCCGCTAGGGAAGTAGTTCAACATAGGCATAGGCAGTCTCCCGAGAAAGCGGAGGCTGCTGAAAAAGCTATAAAAGACCTCCTAGACGCAAATTTTATTTCTGAGGCCCAATACACAACCTGGTTGTCTAATATTGTATTAGTTAAAAATTCTAATGGAAAATAGAGAATGTGTGTTGACTATATCGATCTTAATAGGGCTTACCCTAAATATGCATATCCATTTCCTAACATTGATAAACTAAAAGATAATTATACCGACTATCAAATTTTATCATTCATGCACGCGTATTCAGGTTACAATCAGATCCCAATAGCGAGGAGCAAACAAAATACATCGCCTTCATGACCGAGTTGGGCAACTATTACTACAACGTAATGCTCTTCGGGCTGAAGAACATCGGTGCTACCGATCAGCGAATGATGAACAAATTTTTTTGAGGAGAAATCGAGGATATGCTCAAAGTCTATATGGACGACATGTTTGTGAAGTCCCAAGGAGAAACTGACCACACCTCCCAACTAAAGAAGGTTTTCAACTAGGTGAGGAAGTGCAACATGAGGTTCAATCCGGAGAAATGCACTTTTGGCGTACGGGCAGGCAAGTTCCTCGATTTCTACTTAACGAAACGAGGAATCGAGGCCAACCCCAACAAATGCAGGGCCTTCTCCGAGTTTCTGATGACAAAATCGATAAAAGTCATACAATCTCCAATGGGATGCTCACATCATTGTCTCACTTTGTGGAAAAATTTGCTCAACACGCACTCTTATTCTTCAATCTACTGCGTAAGGAAGCAACATTCAAGTAGACGGAAGAGTGCTAAAAATCCCCCCTCCAACTTAAACAAGCTCTTTTGCAACCACCAGTCCTCTCATGACCAGAAAGAAGAGAAATTGTGTACCTTTACTTGGCCGTCTCGACCGAAGTCGTTAGCGCGACTCTCATATGTGAGACCCCAGACAGATAGAAGCTTATATACTTCACGAGCAAAGCTTTGCATGGCCCTGGACTTAGATACCAAGAGATCGAGAAGGTTTACTTGGCCCTCATCAATGCGATGAGTAGGCTAAGACATTAATTCCTAACTCACACAATCGTGGTACGAACTGATCAGTCTATGAAGCAGTTACTCGGTCGCCCATACATGGTCGATAGAATGCTAAAATTGTCGCTAGAGCTATCATATTTTGATATCCAATACGAGAGCAGAAAGGCCCTTTGCAATACGGTGGGAGAAATGACTGGTGTTTTGAGTTTGATCGCAATTGTTGCGGATAGCAAGAGTCTCTATCGACTTTTCTTTTATCTAATAAGGAAAGAGTGAAAAGAACAGGAAAGACCTTTGAGATTATTTCTTGAGTTCAGGGGTTAGGTTATGAAAAGGGAAGGTATTAGAACCATTTTTATCCGTAGTTATCTACGGGCTCTTAGTTGCTTTCTAGATCACTTGATTTTTTTGAAAATGTGCTTTGTGGTGTGGGTTTGAAAATATTTTGAAAACGTATTTGTAATGATTCTCGTCTCTATAAGAATGCGTATAAAATGTTAGTTTTGAAAATAGTTCAAAGAGGTGTTTGTGGAAGATGTTTTTGAAAGTGATTTTGAAAAGTGCCTTTGTAATGATTCTCGTCTCCATAAGAATGCATACAAAAAGCTTTGACTTTTGAAAATATTTCAATTGAAAGTGTTGGTGTGAAAATGGTTTTTTATTTGTGAGCAAGCGAGTAAATAGGAGCATCCTACCTACTTAAAAGGTCTTAATGTTCTTTTCCTCCTCCTTTAGATGTTGCTATCTTACCATTGATTTAGTAAGAAGCCCTATCATTGGATGTGAAGGGACAGGCGTGGGACTTTTGTATAGTCATAGAAGACAAGCTATAGGACGTTTTAGCAATGTCGTTTAGGGACTATATCAATTACCGAAGGCAACATTGAGGGTCATTGAGGGACTACGATCTTTTATCGAGGGTCTTTTCTAAAACGCCCATATTTGAGGGACATGACTATTTTTTTGAGGCAACAAGTGAGATTACCCTAGGGGTGCATATGTGTGAATAGTGTGTTTGATTGCATGCCTTTTTGTCTTTGAATTTTAGGTTGTCTACTTGTTGGTTTTATCTTTCCATACACCCTAATTACTAACACTTGTACAAAAGCAATAAAAATGCAAAAATAAATCCTACATTATTACAACCATATTGAATAACAAGAAAATATAAATACAAAATAAAATAAAAGGAAGAAAAATTAGCTCTTTCTATTCAGGCTGCCACACTCTTCAATTCTGCACTTCTTGGCTTCCTTCGATTTGGGCCTGGAGTCAGCAAGGTCAGGTCCTTCAATTTCACCCTTTTCCTGCTTCCTTTGATTGGGACCTAGAAGTTAGAATGACCACTCCTTTGGCTACTTCTTTCGTTTGAGGCCTGGGGTCAATGTGAGGTGCGCTCTTTGCCTCATTCTCCTTGCTGCCTCCTTCGACTACAGGCATGCTAGGCCCTCAGGTTGAGATTCGAAAGGCTTGAGTGCTTAGCCAATCTAAGGATACAATGAACCTGTTTTAAACTCTTAAAATGCAACATTCAAGTCTAACTTTTGAAAGCTACAGGACAGGGGTTAGCACAAAATTATTGGGTCTCAAAATCCAAAGCTTAACTAGTCAGGGTTGAGATTTTCAACACATGGGCAGTCAGAATCGAAGGTTAAAACATGGTCAACCTCCCTATATGAAATATCTACATTTCTTTTTATTGACATGTACACATGATATTTAAATAAAATAGTTCCAAGTTTAAAGAGAACTTACCTCTTGAAGTTCTTAAATCGAAGGAAACTGCAAGTTTCTTCCTTGTTGGTGAATGGAAGTTCATTGGGGCCTTCCTGAGACTAGTCCAGTTACTACTTTGTGCTAGCAGTCACTGAATCGAAGGAGGATATGTGAGTGAATCGAAGGTTTCTCTATAATAATTAAAGGAATGAAATAAAGGATTACTATATTGTGGTTGGGGGAGTGGGTCGAAGGTTAGTTATCTGGTCACTTGGGGAGTGAATAGAAGGATTCACTTAGTGTGCAAAGGGGGCTGAGTTTTTTTAGAAGTGTTTGGAATATTTGGAAAAAAAACGTTGGATGGTGTTTGAGAGTTTTGAGGAATTTCTCACAACAAGGGTTTTCTTGCAACTATCCAGGGCCCCCTAAGATGTGTGGTGGAGGCTCATATTTATAGGAGATTTTGGATGATGTTTTAGGAGGGAAAACAAAAAATTTAAACAATAAAGGCATGCTGTTCTTGTAGCTTTCGAGGGACAATGTTTGTATGCCATTTTGGTGCAAGAATGGGGAAATGTTGCAGGACTGCTGTGCAGCAGTTTTGGAGTGTTATGGCCAATGTATCAGGCATAAACTTGGCAGCAAGTACCTTTGGGCATCTCAACCTTTTATTTTGACCCCCTAGCCATATCCTTTGACCAGACTCCTCAACAACATTTCTTTTTTAAAATCAAAGTGTCCTTTGAATGGCTCATGTGGGTATCCTTTAAAGGGGCCCAAATAAATGTCTTTCGACTAGGCCTTTTGTGGGTTCCATCGAATGGTCCAAATACATGCTCCTGGAGTGGATCAATAAAACATGTCATTCAATTGGGACATCCAAGCATGTCTGGAAAGTCCTCCGAATGTTCCATCACGGTACTTCTTTCACACGAGACAACGACATAGTGTAGAGTTTGTGTGTTGAAGAAAACTATTTCCAAAGCGAATACATCCCTGTCGAAACTAGCATGAAAGTAACCAATACTTTGTGGGCGCCATTACCTTGTGAATTCTAGCCATGGGGGAGTTTTTTCCTTATGCATTCTGGCCTAAAGAGAGTCTTGATTCTTGTATTGAAGGATTTACACGCCCCAAATGAAGGATGCATGCAGGGGCTAATGGGCACAATCGAAGCTTGCAACAAAGGAGGGCCACATGCCCCAAATAAAAGGTGTAATAAAAATTTGTACGGAAGGATTCACACGCCCCAAAAGAAGAATGCATGTAGAGGGTAAAGGGCATAATCAAAGCTTGCAACAAATGAGGGTCACATGCCCCAAATGAAAGAGGCCTGCAGGAGGCAAAATGTGTAATTGAAAGGGACCAAAAAATAGGCCTTTACCTCCTGAATCGAAGGACATCAGCAGGAGGCTTTTTTCCTTGTAAATTGAAGATAGTTGAAGATAAGTGTTGCCATGTCGAAGCTTGCAACAAGTTGTTTCAAAGGGTGACTTTGGCCTTGTGCATGCTAACATGGTGGGAAATTATGCCTTGTGAATTTGGCAAACATGTAGGAAAGGGGCTATATGGCCAAATGAAAGATTTGCACGAAGGGAATAAAATTTTCAAACGAAGTCTAGTGCCAAAACGAAGCAGGAAATGAACTTGCCCAAAAGAAGTCTAATGCCCAAACGAAGCAGGAAATGAATTTTGCCCAAAAGAAGTCCAGTGCCCAAATGAAGGGTGTGACCAAAGCTTGCATCGAAAGAGCCAAAGTTCCCAAGAAAAGTTGTTTTTTCTTTAATTTTGTCAAAAAGAATATTTTCATCTGCTTTGCCCTTTTTAACAATTTCATTTTTAACTTGATGCTGGAAAATCCAATTGTACTTGTGTAAGCTTGAATTTTAAGAACCCTTGTGAGAAATGGCTTGAGAAATGAGAGGGAAAATTTTGGGGTACAATAGTTGCCCCTGTTCGATCTTCTTAAACCTGAAGAGTTAGATTGGCGAATCTGCCATTAGTGACTTGAAGATGGAAGGTGATTGAACACTAGAGTGTCCAGAAATTTGCACTTGATGATGTGATGGTTGATTGTGTTGGGAATGGGCTTAAATATTCCATTTAGGGAAATGATGGATAGTTGTCAAAGATGGGCTTATAGATTCCATCCAAAGGTGATTGTTGACAAAAATTAGACTAAGTCTAAGCTTGACCTTAACTGGAAAAGAATCAGAATATATCTTTGGAATGATTTGTCTGAACGAGAGAAAGTGTCCACCAGAAAAGAATCAGGATAAACCATTGATCGATTTAAACTGAACCAGCAGAGGTCTTGAAAAGAATCAGAATAAATATTTAGAGTGATTTATCTAAACCAGGGGAAGTGTCTACCGGAAAGGAATCGGGATAAACCATTTATAGATTTAAACTGAGCCAGTAGAAGTATTGAAAAATATTTAACTGGAAAGAATCAGGATAATCTTTGGAGCGATTTATCTAAACCAGAGAAAATGTCTAATAGGAAGGAATCAGGATAAACCATTGATCGATTTAAACTGAACCAGCAAAGGTCTGGAAAAGAATCAGAATAAATCTTTGGAGCGATTTATCTGAACCAGAGAAAGTGTCTACTGGAAAGGAATCAGGATAAACCATTGATCGATTTAAACTGAACCAGCAGAGGTCTGGAAAATAATCAAAATAAATCTTTGGAGCGATTTATTTGAACCAGAGAAAGTGTCTACTGGAAAGGAATCAGGATAAACCATTGATCGATTTAAACTGAACCAGCAGAAGTCTTAAATAATCTTTAACTGGAAATAATTAGGATAAATATTTGGAGCGATTTATCTGAACCAAAGAAAGTGTCCACTGGGAAGGAATCAAGATAAACCATTGATTGATCTAAACTTAACCAGCAGAGGTCTAAAGGAAGTATTCGTCATGTAGTTAGTCACCTAGTCCTGTTTCGGCAATTGATCTACAATTGATTTGTTCCCAGATAGTTGTCCTGTCTTGTCGAAAATTTGTTAATGATAATTTCTGTTGATTGATCTTTCCTGAAAAGGTAAAGAGTTAGTTGTATGCAATGTCATGATTTATGAAATGCATGGCGTAATGATGTTTCTAAAAAGAAATGAGATTGTGATATATGCATTTATGTTGTCAGTGTTATGATGTATGAATGCAATGTATGCACATATTAGTTATTCTACAACAGTGTTATTGGACTGCGGAAAATAAATTCCTGACTGCTACTGGGAATAAGGAGTGTAAGTCTTATTATTTTGTTGAAGTTGAAGTGTTGATAGATGGGTTTCCATTATTATAGAAATAAAATATGTCGGGGAAGGGAAACGCCGTGCATTATTTATGGACTTTGCGAAATCCTGCTGGGGAATCCTGAGAAGCTGGGCGACTTCACTAGGGAATCCTTAGAGTGGTAATTGGAAATTTTGCTCCGTCGGAGATATGAGAGCACCTGATACCATTAGGCTGCATACTATGGATACGATAGTGATCCTGTGGCAAGATGTCTCTGCCTCTGCTCCTGCTGGAGAAAGTACCTGCGGGGATTTTATGGGATGGCCTATAGATGTTATCTTGTTTCTTAAAGCCATTAGTAATCGTCTTTCTGTTTTATGTTCCCTTTTTATGCGTCCATTTGTAAACAATAATCATGTTCAAATGCATATGTTCAAAAATAATCACTGGACATTTTTGCAAACAAAACGGGAAAGTAAAAGAAAAACAGATAGTCTTGCACTTTTAAAGGAATAACTTTGTATTAAATTGAATAAATATTTTTGTACAAAGAGACGAACATCCTAGTAAGAGAATGTTGTCGTGAAAATGAAAACTAATACAAATAAATACAGCTATGTGAAATAATCCCATGGGGTTCCCATTCTGTTATAGCCTTTATGTCTCTGAGCGTCTCATCCACTTGCTATTTTGTCTGACGCTGATTGGATTGATTAGTACCGTTTGAGTTTGACAATTGATACTGAAGATTGGTTGTAAGGTGATCCAACGGGACATAGTCATCCGCTTTAAATCCCTAACTTTTGCCTGGACCTCCCTTTCGGGTTGTCAGTCTGCCGGGATACCCTTTTTTGCCCAAGCCACCTTTTCAAGTTTTCAGCTTGCCGGGTGTACAAATTTTTTTTGTGTTTATCCCTAATTTTTGCCTAGTCCGGTCAACCTAGCAGGTATTTTTCATGCTTAGTATCTTTTAACTATGTCCGCGTTTATAGAGTGCGGAAGGTCGTCGTCATCCATAGTGGTTAAGATCATGGCCCCACCAGAAAATATGTTTTTGATCACAAATGGTCCTTTGTATGTAGGAGTCCATTTACCCCTGGGATCACCTTGTGGCAGTATGATACGCTTGATTACCAAGTCACCAACCTGATATACCTGACGTCTGACCTTCTTGTTAAAAGCCTTAATCATACGTTTTTGGTACATCTGGCCATGGCAGACAACCGTAAGCCTCTTCTCATCAATCAAGCTCAAATGGTCAAGTTGATTTTGAATCCATTCATCTTCATTCAATCCTACATCCCTCATGATTCTTAAAGAAGGTATTTGGACTTAAATTGGTAGGACAACTTCCAAACCATATACCAAAAAGAAAGGAGTTACCCTTGTTGATGTGTGCGCCGTGGTACGGTAGCCGTGAAGAGAAAATGGTAACATCTCATGCCAGTCCTTATAGTTCACTGTCATCTTTTGTATGATCTTCTTGATGTTTTTATTAGCGACTTCTACAATTCCATTCATCTTTGGCCGATAAGGAGAAGAGTTATGATACTGGATCTTGAATTACGCGCATAGTCCGGTGATCATAGTATTATTGAGATTGGCACCATTATTTGTAATGATTCACTCCGGGATACCATACCGACAAATAAGATTCTGTGTGATGAATCGGGCCACAACGTTCTTGGTAACAGAAGCAAATGAAGATGCCTCGACCCACTTTGTGAAGTAATCAATGGCAACCAGGATGAAGCGGTGTCCATTAGAAGTTGTAGGTCTGATCTCTCCAATCATGTCAATTCCCCACATTACAAATGGCCAAGGAGCAGTCAGGACGTTTAGGGGAACCGGAGGCACATGTACTTTGTCAGCATAGATCTGGCACTTGTGACAAGTCCGTGAATGTTGATAACAGTTTGCTTCCATGGTGGACCAGTAGTATCCTGTCCGTAGGATCTTTTTGGCAAACGTGTGTCCACTGGAATGGGTGCCAATGGTACCTTTGTGTAAATCATCCATGATCTTTTCTTCCTCATTCTTGTTTACGCACCGAAGAAAAGTAGAGTCATGGTTGCGCTTATAGAGGATTTTGTTACTGAGGAAGAATTTAGCAGATAACCTTCTTAGGAACTTCTTATCATTGACTGAAGCTCCCTCCGGATATTCTTGGGTCTCGAGATATCTCTTACTTTCATGGAACCAAGGTTTTTCCACTACTTCTTCAGTATCAATCTCGTGACAGTATGTTGGTTCGTCCATTCTCTCAATAGTGATCTTATGAGCCTCATTATCCCACCTGATTTTGAACATGGATGACATAGTGGCTAGCGCGTCCGCTAGCTAATTTTCCTCTCGTGGAAAATGCTCAAAGGTAATTTCCTCAAAATGTGGGATTAGTTTCAACACATGTTCTTTGTAAGGGATGAGATTAGGATGTTTCGTGTCTCATTCTCCTTTGATATGACTGATCACTAAGGCTGAGTCTCCATGTACACTTAAGGATTTGATCCCCAAATCTATGGCAGCTTTGAGACCCATAATGCACGCTTCAGATTCAGCCATATTATTTGTACAGTTAAAACACATCCTGGCAGTGAAGGGAGTATGACAGCCTTTAGGGGATATGATTATAGCTCTGATGCCGTTGCCGAGTGCGTTGGAAGATCCGTCAAAAACCATGGTCCATCGGGATCCTCGTTCAGGTCCGTCATATGGTCTGAGTTCTTGACAATCATTTACCAACATAATGTCTTCATCCGGGAATTCGAAATTCATGGATTGATAGTCATCAACAACCTGATGAGCCAGGTGATCATCTAGTACACTTCCCTTTATTGCTTTTGGGTAGTGTACTGAATGTCGTATTCAGTCAGGACCATCTGCCATCTTTCAATTATTCTAGAGAGGGCGGGCTTCTCGAATATGTATTTAATTGGATCTATCTTAGATATCAATAAGGTAGTGTGAGTCAGCATATACTGTTTTAGCCGGCGAGCAGCCCATGTCGGGGCGCAGTAAGTTTTCTCGAGCAGTGAATATCTGGTTTCACAGTAGGTAAACTTTTTTCTCAGGTAGTATATTGCATGCTCTTTTCGGCCAGACTCGTCATGCTGCCCCAACACACGCCCCATTGAATTTTCCAAAACTGTTAGGTACATGATCAGAGGTCTTCCCTCAACTGGAGGCATCAAAATAGGAGGCGCTTGAAGGTACTCTTTGATCCTATCAAAGGTAGCCTGGCAGTCGTCATTCCATTCCACCACTTGATCTTTCTTCAGTAATTTGAAGATTGGTTCACAAGTAGCGGTCAGATGGGAAATAAATATGGCGATATAGTTTAATCGTCCTAAGAATCCCCTAACTTCGTTTTCAGTGCAAGGAGTGGCCATTTATTGTATTGCTTTTACCTTTGCGAGGGCCACTTCAATACCTTTTCCGCTGACAACGAAGCCTAAGAGTTTACCGGATCTTACTCCAAAACTGCATTTATTTGGGTTCAACCTTTGTTTGTATTTCTTCAGTCTTTCAAACAGTTTCTGCAGATGGTCAAGGTGTTCCTCTTCAGTTTGAAATCTAGCTATCATATCATCCACGTAGACCTCTATCTCACGATGGATCATATCGTGAAACAAAGCTACCATAGCACACTGATAGGTTGCCCCGGTGTTCTTCAGCCCAAAAGGCATAACTTTGTAACAGAAAATGCCCAATTGCGTGACGAAGGTCGTTTTCTCCATGTCCTCAGGTGCCATTTTAATTTGATTTTATCTGGAGAAACCATCCATGAAGGAGAATACTTTATGTTTTGTAGTGTTATCAACAAGAATATCGATGTGGGGAAGCGAGAAGTCATCCTTGGGGCTTGCCCTATTCAGGCCTTTGTAATCCATACACATACGTACCTCACTGTCCTTCTTAGGTACCAAAACGACATTGGAGACCCATTGTGGATAGGAGGTGACAGCTAAGAATCCAGCATTGAACTACTTCATGACTTTAGTCTTGATATTTTCTGACATTTCTGGCTGCATACGACGAACCTTATGTTTCACTAGAGGGAAATCCTCTTTTGTCGGCAGACGATGGACCACAATATCAGTGTCGGGTCCTGGAATTTCTTTGTATGACCAGGAAAAGACCCCAACATAGTCATGTAGTATCTGAGTTAAGTTCTTCTTGACACTATGCTCCAGGTTGGCACCTATCTTGACTTCTTTCTTGTCCTCTCAAGTACCTAAGTTAATTGTTTCAACCGGCTCTTCGTGGGGCTGTATGGTCCTTTCTTCCTATTGTAATAATCTAGCAAGTTCCCCTGGTACCTCACAATCTTCCTCACCTTTGTCCGCGGCTTGGTAGATGGGATTCTCAAAGTCATGATAGGCAATAGAAGAATTGTTACCAATGGGATCCCGATTGGATGTGGATCTACATTTTGATATGTAAGAGCATAACTATCTTTTATAAAATAAAGGTTGAAAAATAAAAATAAAGAGTGTGAAATTTGCATGCAAAATGTCCCATGATTTATTAATGACATATGAAGATGAAGTAACAACCCTCACAGATGGACCATTGTGCCTCGGGTAAGACACAAGGTTTTAAAGTTTATATTGTTTAAATATTATAAGTCCAAAAATTTAAAGACAATTACTCTTGAATAAAAGTAATAGGGACAAAATCTTTAGCCTCCCAATTGTTGAGTCCACCGCCGATGGTTGGAAAAATACACTTGTCCATGTCACAGCTACTATCACTGTCCTCCAATGCGTTGACTCCACGACTGTTTATGCGTAATGGTGGTCCCCCAACGCGAGTATGTCGAACAGCTCTTTGGGCCTCCGAAGTAAAACCCAAACCAAATTTGTTAGATTTGTAGGGAATATTCAGAAGTTGACCCTAGATGGTACATCTACCTTCCTCAACTACTGCTCTAGCATCCTTCAGAGAGGCCATTTTCAATAGAGGTCTAGTAATCTTCAGAGCCTTGGTAGCAATCTTGGTCGCAGCAACTGTCTGTAGAACCTCCTCAAAATTATGACATGGGGTCTCAATGAACTCACCGTCCATTTCAACATAATTGAAAGAGTTCATGTGACTAACCATGTATTCCTCCTCCCCATGGATTGTGATGATCTTTCCCTTGACTGGGTACTTCAACATCTGATGTAGGGTAGAAGTGACGGCACCAACCCCATGGATCCAGGGTCAACCCAACAGACAGGAATAGGATGGCGGATATCCATCACATAGAAGGTTGAATCAAAAGTCTGTGTTCCAACTTTGATAGGGATGTCTACTTCTCCGTGCACTGTTCTTTTAGAACCATCAAAGGCTCTCACCCCAATGTTGTTGGGCTTTAATATGATTCCTTCGCAATCTAACCGGTCAAGAGCATTCTTGGGTAAGACATTCAGTGACGAACCTGTATCCACCAGAACATGGGCTAATGTAGTGCCCATGAACTCAATGGAGACATGCAAGGCATCATTGTGTTTCCTTCCCTTGGGAATTAAATCAGCGTAAAAAAAACCCAGTCCATTATCAGCAGTTAGACTAGCCACAAAATTCTCGAATTGATCAATGGAGGTCTCTTGGGGCACGTTGGCGGTCTTCAGAAATTTTACTAAGGCCTTAGTGTGGGCCTCGGAGCATAAAAGTAAAGCCAACATTGATATTTTGAGGGGGTCTGCCCCAACTGCTCCACGATGTTGTAGTCACTTTTCTTGATTATCTTTAATATATCTTCCATCTCCTTCCTAGAAGCCTCAGGAACGACTTCTGGACGCGCCTTCGTCTGGACAGGCTCAAACAATACCTCTTTGCCACGTGTCTCGGTAGCAGGGATAAAAGTAATACTAACAATGGGAGTGACACTGGGAATACTAACAAGAGCGTAGCGGGAATAATTACAAGAGTAGCAAGGTTCTTTGGAGAGATCTCGAGGGAGAAAACTCTTCCACTTCTTGTTATCTTACTGGTCCCAACGATATTATCGACGTCAGGATCAGTAACTTCAACAACTTTTTCTTTGATAGCCAATAGATCTTGCTTGACGCTATGGTAATAGACGCCAGCCCCACAGTTCCAGGGAACAGCTTTATCCGAAGAATATGATATTGGCCCCGACATGGTGATGATTAGGGGAGAAAACTTTGAAACAGGTGTAATCCTGACGGGTCTTTTGGTGGAGACCCTGGGAGGATTGTCAGAAATGGTGATTATTGAAACGTCTTCACATGAATTTCTTGCAAGAGGAACTTTCTCGAACAGGATTTATTTGTTAACCATCAGGCGTTGGACGCCCATCTTTAGTAACAAACAACCATCTGGTAGAGACATACATAAGTGACAACTTTCATCATAACCCGGAAATAGACTGGCTTGCAATAGATTCTGTTTAACAGTTAAAAGGGGAGTAGTTAACTCATTCACGGAGGAAAAAAAACAGTCATCATCAACATAATTGACACCTTAGCCATGTTTGGGCATTGGTGCCGTTATTACATTAGGTGTTTCTGGAGGGTCAAACTCGATCTCTTTCGCCTCGATAAGGTCTTGTACCTTATTCTTCAAGGCCTAACAATCGTTTGTATCATGCCCCAGACTTTCATAATGATAGGCACATCGAGCATTCGGGTTGTATTAGGCAGAAGCAATATTAGGGTTCTTGGGAGATTCCTTTAGAGTCACCAGATTGGACTTCAATCGATGTGGAAAAACCTGGGACAAGGTAATGTTGATCCGGGTGAATCGTCTTATGGGTGCCTCGGGCCTGCGTTGATGGTTTCGTTGTTGATTTGATACAAGATTGGAGATCATAATATCCCCTACCGTCAGATGACGTTCAATTTTGTTTTGATTCTTGTGGCCATAAGCAATGCGGGTCTCCTTCTTTCCAGTGAAGGGTTTTTTCATCGTGCTTGAGGATGCATCCCTTTGAATTTTTCCACTCTTAATACCGGCTTCTACCCGCTCACTAGTCATGATTAGTCCAGTAAATCCAAGCGAATAGCTTCCGATCAGATAGTTGAAGAATGGACCAGACAACGTGCCCAAGAACATATTCACCAACTCTCTATTAGATAAAGTGAGTTGGACTCTTCCTGCGAGATCCCTCCATTGTTGGGCATAATTTTTGAAACCTTCACCAGCATTCATAGAAATACCTTGCAGTTGTGTTCGAGTTGGAGCTAGGTCAACATTATACTGGTATTTCTTATAAAAAGCAGCAGCCAAATCTTCCCAATTTTGAATATTGGTTCCTTCCAAATGATAGAACCAATCCAACTGCGTCCCTAATAATATTTCTTGGAAGAAATGTACACATAGGTTCCTATCAGTAGTATGGGGTTGAATCTTCTTGATGTATGACCTTAAATGCAGCTTAGGACAAGAGACACCGTCATATTTAGCAAATGTGGGGACCTTGGATTTCTGCGGGATGACCACCCCTGAGACAAGTCCTAGCTCTTCAAAATCCAGCCCGGGTACCCTCTGGATCTCCATAGCATTGAGGCGTCTCCATCTATTTGTATTTATCATCAGCAAGAGCATATTGTTCTTCAAAGTAGTCAACTTCTTCTTCTTCTTCAGAATTTGGGTTGTCATTTCCTTCCTTGTTCTTTCCTTCTTAATTATCTCCTTCACCCGACGAGGTTGCGAAATCTAGAGTTCACTTAGCTGTCCTCTAAACCTTCTTCCTAAATTCAAAACGCCGACTGGTTTATTCGTCTTCTTCTTCTTATCTTTGATCATAAGAGCCTTCGGGTCCTCTTGTCCCTTAGCCAGAGTCAAGAACATCTGTTGGAATTGAGCATTATGCGCTTGAAGGTCCTTTACTGTCTGTTTAATATCCATCTCACTAAAATAAATAGTAGAAAGATAAGGAACCTGTTGTGAAAAACCTGTTTGTGTTATGATGAATGAGAATGCATATGCAAATGATTTCAAGGAAATTTAGAGATTTAAGTTAGTTTAGACAATAGGAAACACACATTGCATTAATAAATCCAAGTTTGATTACATCATTCCTCTCAGGACTTACAATGGAAGAAATAAAAGACAAGAATAAAACTCCTAAGACAAAAAGGTCGAACGCATCCTCTTCGGTGCAATATAGGCGTTCAAACTTCACTCTTCATGAAGCTGCTTCGTGAGATCCAGAACCTTCTTCTCACTGGCGTGGAATTGGGCTTCGAAGGTGTCATGCTCTTCTTTTAGATGAATCCAATCCTTTTGCAAGTCTTCAAGCGAGGTAGGCATGTTGGGATAAAGGACAGTATACAGAATATCTCGTTCAACAACAGGCTCCATGATAACAGGTAAGATGGAGGGGTAAGGCATTACGAGACTCTGAGCACGAGCTCGTACCCACCTAAGGTAAGGCTCAATGGGAATAGAATTTGCATATCCCAATGTCTTACTATCCACTTTGTTTACCATCCTCCAAGCTCGTATAAACCTTTGATGGTAGTCTTGGTCGTCGCTCTCGTAGTTGAACACCACACCTTGGATGAGCGCATCATGAGAACCATCTCTTCGTGCGTACCCAAAATTGTCGCAAATCTAAGCAAGGGTTGTAAGTGATACCTCCCCTAATGCCAAGCAAAGGGATATTAGGGAATTCCTCACAACAGTAGGTGATAGTAATGTCCTCCAAGGATCGAGAACACCAGTGAATATCCGAATGTCTGAGTGATATCAACCTATTGAACCATCTCAAACCTTGCACGTTCTTCACAACGGATCAGGGGAGGTGTGAAACAAACCACCTAGCCAACATAGGAGTGCAACACATGAGGGCTCCTCTTCTTTTCATGGTACAAGAGTGGAGAGAATGCAGGATATCTCCCAACAAAGTAGGCATTGGATTGCGAGATATGAAAATTTTGACTGTATTCACATATATAAGTTGGTCAGGATTAGTAAATAGTACCATCCCATAGATGAGAAGAGCCAAGATTTCTTCATAGGCTTGTAAATCCAGAGTGTTCCAACAGTCTTGAGCTTTTTCAAACAGGAACTTGGCTAGGAACCCTTTGACACCACTTCTTGTTTCCCAGTTAACCATGATGTCGGATTGTTGCAAGTGTAAGGCTCGGACAATCTCTTCAGGGCTTGGGTCTCTTTCAATACCGTTGAAAGGTAATTGATTGAGAATAGGAATTCCCAAGAGTTGATAGAATTCTTCCATAGTAGGTACAAGTTGGTAATCAGGGAAGGTAAAGAAATGGTTCAAACGGTCGAAGAAATGGAAAATCACCTTTATCATGTCTTCATCAAAGCTTGAGGTAACCAAGTTGAGAAGTCGTCCATGTCTTTTGGTGAACGGAGAATTCTCAGGGACCCTTGACGCTAATTCTTTGAGCTGAAAAGGTACTCGTACGAGATTGACTTAGATTGTATTCCTGCGAGTGGGAGTCATGTCCTACAAAACAGAAGAAAGATGAACCTCAAGATCTTTGAAATGGTTAGTCTAAAATGCTATGGTATGATGCCATGATGTTATGTACAAGCATATGCACAAGTTAATCAAACAAGTCCTTAGGTTTAGGCTCACATGAGGTTCATAGGTAAGTACCCTCTTAAGGTTTAGTTGGTTCAACCTGTCCTATAATGAAAACGGGTTCTAAGGAATCTCAATATCACTGATCTTTCTTCATCGGGCATTGTTTCAGCGCAAGCCTCTTTATTGGCGACCAAAATATCCCGAAAGTCCGATCTCAATGAGCATAGTATCAATTATTAACCAACTTCGGACTGCACCAAAGCAGGCTACCTCACTACTTCCTAATGGCCAAGTTGTTCAAGTAAGGTTCTAAAGTTAGTTAGTGCTTTATGACACCATACAGCGGCCCCATATTCTCCTTGACTACTCAAGGGCTACCGGTACCAACAAATGTGTCACACTAACATAGCTATTGCTTAGTCCATGTCGGTATACCCCGCACAGTCTCCACAACTTATTGCTACTTACCTAAAAAGGTGCCCCAGATCCGGGTAGAGGATCAAAACAAGCCCAAATAAGGAATCATAATGTAAAGTAAGCAAGTCAAACAATGAAAGGCAAGTAAAGGTGATCTAGCTCCAAGGTAACCCCACTTTTAAGTTATCCCCAGCAGAGTCGCCAGTTTTATAATACGGTGGGAGAACTGACTTGGGTGTTTTGTGTTTGATTTCAATTGTTGTGGATAGCAAGAGTCACCACCTACTTTTCTTTTATCCAATAAGGAAAGGGTGAAAAGAACAGGAAAGACCTTTGAGATATTTCTTGAGTTCGGGGGGGGGGGGGGGGGGGGGGGGTAGGTTATGAAAAGGGAAGGTATTAGCACACTTTTCATCCATAGTTATCTACGGGCTCTTAGTTGCTTGCTAGATCACTTGATTTGTTTGAAAATATGCTTTGTCGTGTGGGTTTGAAAATATTTTGAAAACATCTTTGTAATGATTCTCGTCTCTATAAGAATGCGTACAAAGTGTTAGTTTTGAAAATAGTTCAAAGAGGTGTTTATGGAAGATGTTTTTAAAAGTGGTTTTGAAAAGTGCCTTTGTAATGATTCTCGTCTCTATAAGAATGCGTACAAAAAGCTTTAACTTTTGAAAATGTTTCAATTGAATGTGTTGGTGTGAAAATGGTTTTTTAGTTGTGAGCAAGCGAGCAACTAGGAGCATCCTACCTACTCAAAAGGTCTTAATGTTCTTTTCCTCCTCCTTTAGATGTTGCTATATTACCATTGATTTGGTAAGAAGCCCCATCATTGGATGTGAAGGGATGGGTGTGGTACATCGTATAGTCATAGAAGGCAACCCATGAGACGTTTTAGCAATGTCGTTTAGGGACTATATCATTTACTGAAGGCAACATTAAGGTTCATCGAGGGACTACGATCTTTTATCGAGGATCTTTGCTAAAACACCCATATTCAAGGGACATGACTATTTTTCCGAGGCAACAAGTGAGATTATCCTAGGGGTGCATGTGTCCGAATAGTGTGTTTGATTGCATACCTTTTTGTCTTTGAATTTTAGGTTGTCTACTTGTTGGTTTTATCTTGCCATAAATCCTAATTACTAACATTTGTACAAAAGCAATAAAAATGCAAAAATAAATCCTATATTACAACCATATTTAATAGCAAGGAAATATAAAGAAAGAATAAAATAAAAGGAAGAAAAATGAGCTCTTTCGATTCAGGAAGCCACACTCTTTGATTCTGCACTTCTTGGCTTCCTTCAATTTGGGCCTGGAGTCAGCAAAGTCAGGTCCTTCGATTTCACCCTTTGCCTGCTTCCTTCGATTGTGACCTAGAAGTCAGCATGACCACTCTTCTGGCTACTTCTTTTGTTTGAAGCTTGTTGTCAACGTAAGGTGCGCTATGTGCCTCAGGCTTCTTGCTGCCTTCTTCGACTGTAGGCATGCTAGGCCCTCAGGTTAAGATTCAAAAGGCTTGAGTGCTTAGCCAATCGAAGGATACAGTGAACCTGTTTTAAACTCTTAAAATACAACATTCAAGTGTAACTTTCGAAAGCTACAGGCCAGGGGTTAGCATAAAATTATTGGGTCTCAAAATCTAAAGCTTAACTAGTCAGGGTTGAGATTTTCAACATATGGGCAGTCTGAATCGAAGGTTAAAACATGGTCAAGCTACCTATATGAAATATCTACATTTTCTCTTTATTGACATGTACACATGATATTTAAATGAAATAGTTCCAAGGTTAAAGAGAACTTACCTCTTGAAGTTCTTAAATCGAAGAAAACTGTAAGTGTCTTCCTTGGGGGTGAATGAAAGTTCGTTGGGGCCTTCCTGAGACTAGTTGAATTACTACTTTGTTCAAGCAGTTACTGAATCGAAAGAGGATATATGAGTGAATCGATGGTTTCTCTATAACAATTAAAGGAATTAATTAAAGGATTACTATATTGTGGTTGGGGGAGTGGGTCGAAGGTTAGTTATCTGGTCACTTGGGGAGTGAATCGAAGGATTCACTTAGTGTGCAAAGGGGGATGAGTTTTTTTGGAAGTGTTTGGAATATTTGGAAAAAAAACGTTGGATGGTGTTTGAGAGTTTTGAGGAATTTCTCACAATAAGGGTTTTCTTGCAACTATCCATGGGCCCCTAAGATGTGTGGTGGAGGCTCATATTTATAGGAGATTTTGACTGATGTTTTAGGAGGGAAAACAAAAAGTTTAAACAAAAAGGGCATGATGTTCTTGTATCTTTCGAGGGACAATGTTTGTATGCCATTTTGGTGCAAGAATGGGGCAGTGTTTCAGGACTGTTGTGCAGCAGTTTTGGAGTGTTATTGCCAATGTATCAGGCCTGAACTTGGCAGCATATGGGGCTCTGTCCAGCAAGTACCTTTGGGTATCTCAACCTTTTGTTTTGACCCCCTAGCCCTATCCTTCGACCAGACTCCTCAACAACATTTGTTTTTCAAATAAAAGTGTCCTTCGAATGGCTCATGTGGGTATCCTTTGAAGGGGCCCAAATAAATGTCTTTCGACCAGGACTTTTTTGGGTTTCTTCGAATGGTCCAAATACATGCTCCTGGAGTAGATCAACAAAACATGTCATTTAATTGGGACATCCAAGCGTGTCTAGAAATTCCTTCGAATGTTCCATCATGGTACTTCTTTTGCACGAGACAATGGCATAGTGTAGAGTTTGTGTGTTGAAGCAAACTATTGCCAAAGGGAATACTGCCCAATCGAAGCTAGCGTGAAAGTAACCAATACTTTATGAGAGCCATTGCCTTGTGAATTCTAGCCATGGGGGAGTTTTTGCCTTGTGCATTCTGGCCTAAAGGGAGTCGTGATTCTTGTATTAAAGGATTTGCGCGCCCCAAACAAAGGATGCATGCAGGGGGTAATGGGCACAATCGAAGCTTGCAACAAAGGAGGACCACATGCCCCAAACGAAAGGTGTAACCAAAATTTGTATTGAAAGATTCACATGCACCAAACAAAGAATGCATGTAGAGGGTAAAGGGAACAATTGAAGCTTGCAACAAAGGAGGGCCACATGCCCCAAACAAAAGAGGCATGTAGGAGGCAAAATGTGTAGACAAAAGGGACCAGAAAAGAGACCTTTGCCTCCTGAATAGAAGGACATCAGCGGGAGGTTTTTTCCTTGTGAATTGAAGCTAGTTGAAGATAAGTGTTGCCCTGTCGAAGCTTGAAACAAGTTGTTTCAAAGGGTGACTTTAGCCTTGTGCATGCTAGCATGGTGGGAAATTCTACCTTGTGAATTTGGCAAACATGTAGAAAAGGGGATATATGGCCAAACGAAAGATTTGCACGAAGGGAATAAAATTTTAAAATGAAGTCTAGTGCCCAAACGAAGCAGGAAATGAACTTTCCCAAAAGAAGTCAAATGCCCAAACGAAGCAGGAAATGAATTTTGCCCAAAATAAGTCCAGTGCCCAAACGAAGGGTGTGACCAAAGCTTGCATCGAAAGAGCCAAAGTTCCCAATCGAAGAAAACTTATTTTTCTTTAATTTTGTCAAAAATAATATTTTCATCTGCTTTGCCCTTTTTAACATTTCATTTTTAACTTGATGCTGAAAAATCCAATTGTACTTGTGTAAGCTTGAATTTTGAGAACCCTTGTGAGAAATGCCTTGAGAAATGAGAGGGTAAATTTTGGAGTACAACACCCTTAAAGCACAAGTTATGGACGACTTTGTGTAAGAAATGACCATTCTCACCTCCCCGACGGCCGGAGCCCACAAGTGGACCATCTTCGTGGATAGAGCCTCCAACTCGACGGGAAGTGGAGCGAGCATCATTCTTGATAACAACAATGGAATCCTGACCAAGGTCCCCCTCGCCTTATCCTTCCCGACTTAAAACAAATTATCTGAGTACGAAGCATTCCTCAAAGGGCTACATCTGGCCAAAGACTTAGGCGCAAAGGAAATGGAGATCTTCACCAACTCTCAGCTTGTTGCCTCTCAGGTGCAAGGAAAATATGAAGCCAAAAATGACAACCTTATCGAGTACTTAGATCTTTTAAAAGAAATGATGAACAAGTTCCTCTCTATGAAAGTCAAGCACGTTCCTCGACAACATAACACCCGAGAGAATATCCTTTCGAAACTTGTGGGCACAAGGAAGAAGGGTGGAAACAAGTTCGTCATCCAAGATACCCTCTCTCACCCGAGCACCAGAACAACCTCCATAACGCTCGACATGAATGTGATTGGAGACAAAGATTACTGAATGAACCCGGTGTACGGTTATCTCGCCACATGGAAGCTTCCTTTTGACCAAAAAGAAGCCAACATAACTAAGAAAAGAGCCCGCTCCTCCGTCTTGCTCGAAGATAAACTCTACCAATGAGGATTCACCATCCCACTCTTAAAGTGTGTCGACGAGGCCAGTGTCCCTCACATCCTGCAGGAAATTCACGAAGAAATCAACACCCAATATCTGGGAGGAAGATCCCTAGCACGAAAGGCTCTGTGAGCATGACACTACTAGCCCATCATGCAGCACGATGCGAAAGAGTATGTCAAAAACTGCGATAAGTGCCAATGCCATGCACACGTTCACTTAGCACCGCCCAACGAGCTAAAATCTATATCTTCCCTGTGGCCCTTCGCCTGGTGGGAAATGAACATCCTAGGCCCTTTCACCATAGCATCCCACCAGAACAAATACATGATTGTAGCCGTCGACTATTTCACAAAATGGATAGAGGCCGAAGCCCTCACCAAAATCACGACACAAAACATAATTTGTTTCTACAAAAGAAATGTGCTCGACCGGTTCGGCATACCTCAAGCGCTCGTCACCAAGCAACACTTCACATCTGTCGAGCACCCTCAAATAAACGGGAAAATTGAGGCCGCAAACAGAGTGATCTTGGGAGGATTAAAATGACGACTAGGCGAAGGTAAAAATATGTAGGTCGAGGAGTTACAAAACATGCTCTAGGACTACAAAACGACACCGCACTCGAACACGGGGGAAACTCCCTTCCGACTAGCCTAAATAACTGAGGCATCAATCCTAGTGGAGATCAGAGAGCCATCAAGACGAACTGAAGCTCCCCTCAACAAAGAACTGAACGACAAAGCCTTAAGAGAAGAGCTCTACCATGTTGAAGAGATTCGAACGGGAGAAACCCTCAGCGAGGTCATGTTAAAACAAAAGATAACTTTGTGCCACGATGCTAAAGTCATAAAACGCGAATTTTAAATTGGCGTTTAGTCCTACAAAGAAATCAGAAAAACTCACACGACGGAAAACTCACCGCAAACTGGGAAGACCCTTACCGTGTCCAAGCGAAAACGGACAACGAGGCCTTACCTCAAAAATATGGACGGGGAAAAACTTACTTGACCATGGAACGCAGAAAAACTAAAAAAATGTTATAGTTAGCCCTAAAAAATACTATGTTTAGGACTAACAGCTAACTTTCCCCGTTCAACAAGAAACAGGGCACGTCCGACCACTGAAGCCTGTTACAGTATGAACACAACCTTCTGAACTCAAAACTAATAGGCGGGCTCTCGCTCATTTGACGAGCAGAACCTTAGCCCGATGGGGACACCTCAACCGAGCTCCTCCATTGAAGTACCGATGAGGTAGAACATCTAGCTCACGATGGGAAAGTTTATGCCGCGAGATCAGGACCCCGACCGTGATCTTTGTCCTGTTATCAAACAAAACTCTACTTCGTTTACTCGATGTGTTACCATAACCGTTGAGCTCTAACTCTATCGAGACAAGACCCCCAAACACTTATAAAAATTATTTCATAATAATCCTATCTGCTCGGGGACTACCCTAACCAGCGGGAACCCCGATCACCCATCCAAGGAAAATAAATAGAAAGCATAAATAATAAAACAAGCATGCACAGACACGTCGAGCAGAACTGAAATAAAACGACGACAGTAGTAGAGAATATCAAAGTATTACAAGTAAATTTCGGGAAAAGTCCATTGTATGAATATCATAAAAATCACGGGCACGTGGACCCAAACAAAACGGTCAACAAACAAACATGGTCAACCCTCGGGCATACGCTCCCCATCAGTAGAATTCCCTTTAGCATGGAGTCTCCCATCTTTTTCGGCCTCGGGAGGAGAGCTACGAGGAGGAATTATCTTCCCGTCAACCACCCGGTGAAAACAGCCAATCCCTTCGGTGACAAGCTCAACCCCTAGATTCACAATCTTGAGGTGAGCCACTATGTTGTCAAAATCCATACCTACAGCCCCCAGGAAATCTTGCTTGACCACTTGAATATGAGAAACCAGCTCAGCTCGAGTCTTCAGCACTCTCACATCCTCAGCTTCATCCTCGACAGATGTCGTCGCGGCCTTCAGATCAACGATTTCATCCTCGATATCTTTCTTATCGAGTAGCCAGGCACCCCTCGCCACAGATAGAGTCGTTACCTCCTCCTTTTTCTTCAGGTTGGCAGCTTGGAGCTTGCACTTTTCTTTATAACTCATAAGGTTAGACTCCATCTTTTTCACCTTCCCCTCAAGGCTCGACTTTGCAGTCTGCAGTCTCTCCAGCGCAACAGCGAAGCTATCCTTATCACCAGTAAGGACCATGTATATCTCTAAAATCCTCACCATACCGACAGCGTCCTTGACAAGCCTTTTCCTCTGGCCCATGGTATCGAGGCTCTAGATGACCAGAGAATCAGCCCTGGGCACATCTATAGGATAACCTTCAAAAAAGATCTTCTCCATGAAACAAAGAAGCGGTGTAAACTTAGCTTCAGAAGCGTTCCTCGTGAGATCAAGAATATCATTCTCCGAGCGACCCCTCTTTCTACCTGAATTATCCTGATCGAAAGACGGTTGATTAATAGTCGAAGATGAAGAAGAAGTACCATAACCATTCTTAGGTTAGTCTGCGGTGGGGAGAAGCAGGTCATTTTCTTCCGAGCCTTATGGGCTTTTCCTTTGTTATGCGTTAAGCACACACTCCTTCAAAATCAATATCTTATCTACAACAAATAACAAACACACGTCAGTACAACAAGGATAAAAACACACAAACACACTAAAATAAGTAAAGCGTGGCTACTTAGAAGCACTACAGCTTCCTCAAAGTTTTTTCATTTGAGAAACTCCTCAGTATTGATAAGACAAGCCTCATACACGAGCTGACCCTCATCATCGAGGTAATCGTCCCCACTCCTCGTCACCCATTTGGCGGGGAAAAAACCATCCACAAAGTTATTAAGGTTTTGTTAAGACGCTTCATCCTCATCGCCCAAATCGTCTGCTTTAGTGAGGTAATGCTCCGACTTATTCAATAAATGATCCTCGCACCAATGAAGAGGAAACTTAGAGACTATCTCTGAATCCCGTTCCCATTTTCATCATAGCACACCTCCTCGTCCACGTAAACCAATATCGCCCGCTCGAGCACCGAATCAAAAGCTTTATGCGTCACAGGTTTTATAAGATAATATTGATCCTTGAAGTCACGGACAGAGTCCATGAACATCTTAAAAATCATCTTCGACTGCTTCAAGTAAACCCAACTTTGTTTCCCATTTGAGGATTGTCGTTGAAGATGAAAGCATCATAAGAACAAAGGAAACGTCACCCCGATCTCAAGATACCGACACGCGATCTCAAACGCACGAATAAAAGAAATTGCATTTGGGTGAAGCTTGGAAGGTGCTAATTCTAGATGGCCAAAGATTCTATCCTGAAATTCACTAAAAGGCGGGCGAACTCCCAATTCCTTGAAGATAAAGTCATACATGGGAAAACGGTTCTCCTTGTTGAACGAACAGTCCCTCTTGGTCTCAATGGGTTTGAAGATCTTCCAATTCTTCTAGAATCCTTCTTTGCCCATGTCTTCCTCGATAATTCTGAACGCGTCATCTTGGAAGGTAATAAAGCGAGAGGCTATAGCCTGCGATTCTGGCCCGATCAAATCAACTTGGGATCAGTAACTCTATTGACTAACTGAAACCCTTAAGAGTTGCGAGCTGTCAGACCTGAAAAGCATAAGAGAACAATGAATTCGACCATCAAATTAAATCTACCCTTCCACCGCAAATCAAGTGAAAGGGCATACGAAGGACGATGACAAACTCCTCGAACATAGCCCTTACTCAATAGCACAAAAAGGGGATAAGGGAAAATTACCCCCGACAAAGGATCCATGAATCTCCCGGGGAAATCCTCCCTGTCATGTGAAGTTCATCGAGATTCCATGAATCTCGCGGAGAAAGCCTCCCCGTCATATTATAAGTTTAGAGAACCCCTAAGAGGGGGTGAATTAAGTTCTTTAAAATTTTTACCGGTTTTTGTTAAACATATAAAGTATTTTTCTAGTTATGATGGTTTTAGGAAACGGTAAAGTGCAGAAAGTAAAAAGACACAGCGATATATATTGGTTCCCCTCATAGACCGAGAGTGCTCCAGTCCCCTTACACAATTAAGAGATTTCATTATAGTTAGAATGATTGTACAGCCTTTTCACATCAATGGTGATGCTTACTATCTAACCTATAGGGAGATCAAAAGCTCTTAAAACCCTTAAGATCTAAACCACTAAGTGCAAGAAGAGTAATCCTCTTTAATGCACAACTTGCTTCCAACAATCCTGGATAGCAAATATATAATAAGTGTATTTGATTTTTACAAGAGTTTGGATGAAGGTGAATAATGAATCAATCAATTGATTGATCTTCTCTATCAAATATGAAAATTAGAAACAATTACTCTCTTTTGTGCTCAAGAAAACATTCAATATGCAATGAAAATTATGTTCACAAATCTGAATATAGAAAGGTTCTTGTTAAAGTTTTGTAGAGAATTTTTATTAATTTGAAAGAGGTTATTTGATTTTGAAAAATCAGAAACAATTTATAGTGAAGTAATACCTTTTCAAAAATCATGGCAAAGGTTGGAGAGATTTTGAATAATTGAAAGTGAAAAGATACAAGTGTTGCCATGAAGAGATGTTTCTCAAAAGGTGCAGGAAAATAATAGTTTTTCAAAATCTTGGAGCATACCATCGATTGCAGTAATGATACAATCGATTGTATCATTTTAACGTTGTAAAAATTTGAAAAATTTAACTATGAAAATCAATTTTCATAAGGATGCAGTCGATTGAAGTAACTATAGAATCATTTTCTTCATGTTTTTCTAATTGTACAATCGATTGAGGAAAAGGTGCAATTGATTCCACTAGATCAAAAACTTAAAAAATATTATTTTAAAAATATAGCACTTTAATTTTTCTCATTTTTTCACCAGAATCTTTATATGCATGATTAAAAATATTTTTGAGCACTAAGATTATAAAAGTTTAGATTTTCATATACCTATGTAAAAGTTGAAATCATGAGCTTGACTTAGATCTTTTTCTTTGAAATATCTTTGTCTTCAAGCTATTGAGAATTTTGTCGTCATCAAAACATATGTAGATCATTTGAAGAGTTTCACTTCACATGTATGAAGTTCATCAAGAATTCATGAATCTCGTGGGGAAAAGCCTCTAATTTACATGAAGTTCATCATGAATTCATGAATCTCACGGTGAAAAGCCTTCCCTTTCGATGAAGTTCATCATGAAGCTATGAATGTCACGAGGAGAAACCTCCCCATCGCATGAACTTTGTCATAGAATCAAGCAAACCTCAAGCCAAAGTGCAGCATTCGCAACGGAGTTGGCACTCAAGGATGGTCAGACCACCACCGAACACCAACACGCGGCAGAATCTGGCCAAACTAAACATACGAAGCACTCAGTGCGAAATACAAACAAAACCCTAAGACAAAAATAAAAGAAGATGGGATTCAAAGGAGACTTACTGGGTTTGAGAAGAGAGATAAGGACTGGAAAATGCACAACGACGACAACGGCAAAGAAAGAACCCTTAAATCAAGAAACCAGATGGAAGAAAGAGAGCAGGAGTTGGACGAGAGAAAGAAAAGTGGAAAATGGGATCAAGTCACAGGTACCTATAGCCAGCTCCCCACACACAGGGAAACATGTCAGCGTACGGGAAGGCTTGTCACCTAAACGGCGTGTCACTTCACCTTCTCCTAGGCCATCATTGCGCATTAAAGGCTATGACATGTGACTCGATAAACGTACCTTTCTCTTCCCGATACCCAGACTCTCTCGTCTCACCGTATGTCGAACACCAACCAAGAGTTAATGATGCGGGACAAGCCACCAAAGTCGTTGACCGCGACTCATACGTGTTATCTCAACCACACAGGAGAAAAACCCTCCAGACGAATGACATCACCACGAGCCGATAAGTGCAAGCACATACGAAGATTAGACTTCCATGACACGCGGGCCGACCTTAAGTCATTACTCCTTCGCCTATGAGCAACGACTTGGGGGCTCCTGTTCTGGACTGGACCCGAGCAGGGCCCAACGTCGAGCATGACCCAAGTCACCTTCATGCCCACAACGGCCCAATTGATGGCACGGACTCTAGGAAACCAATTTGGGTATACACTGACCATGTGCCCGTTTTCCGAGGACACCTCACCAGCTTTTCCGAAGACACCTCACCAGCTTGCTCCACACCCTTCAAATCGTTATGCCCTTCGTAGCTGACGTGGTCAATCCACCATCCGAAGATCACGACACAATTTGATCTAGGACGAAGACCACGTGTCGGTCTTCCCTACCCATGTAGGATCCTGTCAGTCGCCCGTTCTGAGCCTGGAAATCCATCCCACAATGAGGACATTGGCCCAGCGTTGGAGGCTCTATAAATACCCTATCTTACTAGAGGGTCAGTTATTCTATTCCATTTACTCTCACTTTCTGTACTTGCTCTCTATTACTCTGAACCTTACTTTAGCATAGGAGTACCTTGCAAGTACACTCTTCATTCACTTCAACAACCGAAGAAATCCAAATGCTACTGGCCACTGAAGATCCTTCTAATCCCAATAAAATCAGTGTTGTCTGCTTGTGTGATTAGTTGTTTCCATTAAATTAGGATGAATACAATTTTTATCAGTGTTAAATAACTAACTGTTAAATATTGTTCACATGGTTTTCAATTTCTGAGTCCTTCTCTAAATAAGTCTGCCCATGTTTCAATATAGCAATATTTACTTTCGCATGCCTTAACATGGCCATTGAGTAAAAGTATCTTGGATTACTGTTTCCATCCTTGAACCAATTGTTATTTATTATATTTCCCCAAAATTGGTCCTCTATATGTAAGCAATGTAAAACTTTACTTTCTTCCTCTCCACACAAATCATTATAACATGTATTGTTCATAAGTCCTTGAATCCCATCCAATTCATCTAAACCTTAACAACTAATAGGTGAAAATTTCCATAGAGTTTCCCATTCCATTTTTCAAGACAGGTTTTAAAGCCCTTATATTTAACAACAAATACAAACCCAAGATAACCAATCGTTGGTTTTTCATTTCTCATTATTTACATATTTGCAAGTATCATTAAGAGTTTATATTTTCAAAAAATTAAAGGGTCTAGGACGAATCATAATATTATTATCACATGTTAACAGTAATGAATAGTGATCATAAGTAATTAATATGAAGGTAAATGACTTCATTATCATTAGTCCATTTTTTTAATCAAAATAATGTAAAACTTTAAATTAATTTTTAATTAAATGTGTGAATCACGTTACCATGACCATTGTATTGGCTAAAGCATAGGTCCCATTAATATTTTGTTGTTGTATCCCATCATGTATACATACATCAATCTACAAAAATATCTTATTCAATACAATAACAAAATTAAATGAACATTTTTTCTCAACATTTTTTCTAATCATATTTCATCCTTGACTTTTCATTTATATATTAGATACATATCATCTTTTGAAAAGCAACAACAAAACATAAGAAAAAAATGGAGAGCCAAGAATATAAAAAATCCAAAGTTATCAAAATAGACTCAAAAGAATCATGGGAACATTATATCTCTTATGCTACCAATCAAAATTACCCTGTGAGTCTCCTTTTTTCTTTTCTTTTTTTTAATTTAACTTCAATCACTTTGTATTTAGTTGTTACCATAATTGATTTTTTATGTTAATCATTTTTCTAATTTTTTTTGGTAGGTTGTGGTTCATTTCTCTGCCTTTTGGTGTGTGCCATCTATAATTATGAATCCTTTCTTTCAAAAGCTTGCATCCAACTATCAAGATGTTTTGTTTCTGACAATGGATGTGGATGAGGTTAAGGTAAATAATTAATTTAATCAAACACCAACTCACATTTAATTGTTGAAAAGTAAAAATTAATGCTTGATTTGGTTCTATATGCAAGTTGTATATATAAAAAAAAAGTGTCCATAGAAATCCATTGAAAGTGTTTGTATTCTGATTCCAAACACCATTATGTATCACATGTTCTTTGTTTGCATATACTATATATTCTAGTAGAGTATTACTTCAGCTTATCTCTAATCTAATCTTCAATAAAAATATTCATATGTGCTTAACTTTTAGCAATGGAACTTTACCTCATAATATATGCAATGAAACTCTTTTTGAGATTACCTTTATGTTTTATTTTTGTCTCATATATGCATTGTGAACAAACCTGTAATTTTGCCTTTATGATATTATTATAAGATCAAGATAATTTCTAACCATTTTTTCTATTAATATATTTGTTGTATTATATTCAGGAAATTTCCTCTAAGATGGAAATTAAAGCTATACCTACTTTTCTGTTATTGAGTGGAGGAACACCTGTGGACAAAATTGTGGGTGCAAATCCTGATGAAGTAAAGAGAAGAGTGGATCATTTTATTCAATCAACTTCATCCAACAAATCTATTGTGGAAACAATGAAATGAATTAAGGAGTATGGCCTAGAACTATAGTAATGGTTGTTGTGTGTGTTTGAGAATGAGTATTCTAGTGTGTATTTATTATGATTTCATTATCATCAAGTGTTTCTCAATTAATGAGCCCTATCTTTAACCACCGTCATGTTTTTAGTTGGTGAGTTATAATTATTGTTTGATGTTAGTGTGTATATAGATTAAGAAAAGAATTTAATTTGTGTGCATTATCGGTATAATTTTCTTTATTCCATTATGTAAATATTTGTAGAAATATTATAGGAATAATATAATTAAGGTGTACGTTTTTAATATTATTTCAAAAATAATTAGAGTATAATTACTATACTGTTTAAATAGACTATGCTATCTAATGATCTCAATCAACAAGCTGAATTTTCCAATTATAAGTCATATATATATATATATATATATATATATATATATATATATATATATATATATATATATATATATATATATATATATATATATATATATATATATATATATATATATATATATATATATATATATATATATATATATATATATATATATATATATATATATATATATATATATATATATATATATATATATATATATATATATACTTAAAAAAATTAGAGATGGTAGTTATCAATTTATTATACAAATTCTCTTTGATGAAATATCGATCTTCTCGAGTGTTTCGTTCTGTTATATTGGGACGAGATTATAAGTAATATGGATAACTGTAAAATGAATATCTAATTAGAATTTGATTTCCAATGATGAAAATCTTTGCTTCAGAGCTTTCGAAAGTTATTTGCCGTTAAAATTAAGTATCAAAAGTGTCAACACCTTTTTTTTATGTGTTTTTCCCTTTTTATAGAAGTAGAAACGTGTTAGAAAGTCTTCCATCGTGCCACAATGATGTCATCGCGACCACGTTGACGCCATTGCGACAACTATGATTTTGTCTCAGCAGCATCGCTATTGTAATATTTTTTACGCTCTCATGATGGCTATATCGCGGTTACAGTGATTCCAATGGCTAGAGCTCATTTTTAGCTTTCTTTTCCCATAAAAAAATATGTCTCAATCTAAGTTATGAAACTCTACATATAATCGAATTACTGGACATACGTGTTAGACTGCGGCGATTTATCTAGAGAGGGTGATTAGATCCCCAATTGAAAATTACCTTTCAAAAATAGGTATTTAAAAACTTATTTGAAAAACAATATTAAGCGGAAGATTTGTGGCCTAGATAAAATTAGTAGTCTAAACGAACCTAGTTATTGGAAACTCCTATATGCACAAGCCGTATGAAATTAAGATAATGATAAAATCAATCAACATAATAATATCTAAATTAACAGTTTAATATCAAACCTAACAGTTTTCTATTTTACTGAAATCAAGTTAAAAATATAACTTGACAATTTATCAAATACTTGGTGCGCAATCGACTTTTTAGAATTTTCTTTAAGCTTTGTTGATATAAAAAAGCACTTACAATCAAAATAATTATAAGCTAATCAACAAAGCAATTTAAACTTTAATAATCAAAGAAAAGTTTTATATGAATCGATTGATCAAACAACGCATTCAACAAATTGTATATAGAAAGTAAATGAGAGTTACTCGTTTATCATGATTTACTAGCAATCTATTTCCAATGTAATTAAGCAAAAATATAAAACACTGCAATTTTTCAAACAATTGGTGTGCGATCGAATTTTCTGAATTTTCTTTTGAGTTTTGTTAATATGAAAAAGCAATTATAATCAAAGTGATTATAATCTAATCAGCAAACAAATTTAAACAAAAACAACCACAGAAAAACTCTTACGAGTCGATCGATCAATCAATAAAATTCAACAAATTACGTAATGAAAAATAAAAGTGAGTAAAGAGATATGAGAGAGAGAGAGAGACAAGAATTTGTTTAGGAAGTTTACCATTCGTCCTCTCTATGTCTATGTCTCCCTCGAATTCCATTTTAGAATTTAGATAAATTCCTTACTATGCAAAAAATATGAGGTGGTGTTCAAGAGAAACCCTACAAACCCTAATTGTTTGATGTTGATTCAACCCTTTCTCTTCTTTTGATCTTCAACAAGACCAAGACACAATATCTACCAATTGATTTATCGAATATTGCTACTCATTTGGGTAGAAAAATTCAAATCTCTTTCACGTACGATCAATTGTAACTATTGAACACAAGCACTTTCAATTTGATTCGTATTTTTCTCGCTGCTTCCTTGGGTACCAACTCTTAAGTATTTTCACTTGACCGCAATCCTCTTTTGAAAGTCTTATACGAAACCTCCAAATCTACCAAAGATCTTGGAGGACAAATCCTAGGTTTTTCCTGATGAAATCCCCCACAATTCTCAACCAAATATTCTCGGTTACGCAAAAACCTAATTAGACGTTATTAAACCTCGCCTAGATGGCACCCTGACAAAAGATTATTATGTGTGATTTATCAGTGTGTATGCATAGGTTAGAGGTTGAAGGTGAAGAGAAATAGTGGTACGTGTTTATAGTTTCATTGAGTTGAATAGATGCATGAATGATGTATTTATAATTGTGGATGTCTATATGCAAAAAGAGAATTTTCGAAATTTTAAAAAATTTAAAATTTACCCAATCAAACAGTATGTGTCGGTCTGAAATACGTATGTACCGACACATAAGTAAAAAATTAATAGTATGTGACGACCTGAAAAAGTAGATGTGTCGGTTTATGTAAGTCAGTAGTTACAACCTTTAATACTGCAATAGATGTGTCAGCTTGAAAACTATATGTACCGACACATAAAACTTAAAGTTATAGTATGTATCAGCCTGTGTAATGCATGTATCGGCCTGTATCAAACAAAATCTACAAACTTCATTAATAAAATTCGTATGTGCCGATACATACAAGTAAAGAGAAGAGTGAATCATTTTATTCAACCAACTTCTTCCAACAAATCTATTGTGGAAACAACGAAATGAATTAAGGAATATGGCCTAGAACTATAGTAATGGTTGTTGTGTGTGTATTTGAGAATGAGTATTTTAATGTGTATTTATTATGATTTCATTATCATCAAGTGTTTCTCAATTAATGAGCCCTATCTTTAACAACCGTCATGTTTTTAGTTGGTGAGTTATAATTATTGTTTGATGTTAGTGTGTATATAGATTAAGAAAAGAATTTAATTTGTGTGCATTATCGGTATAATTTTTTTAATTCCATTATGTAAATATTTGTAGAAATATAATAAGAATAATATAATTAAGGTGTACGTTTTTAATATTATTTCAAAATAATTACAGTATAATTACTATACTGTTTAAATAGACTATGTTATCTAATAAGCTCAATCAACAAGCTGAATTTTCCAATTATAAGTCATATATATATATATATATATATATATATATATATATATATATATATATATATATATATATATATATATATATATATATATATATATATATATATATATATATATATATATATATATATATATATATATATATATACAAGGAAGAAAGACAAAAGAAATATTTACTTATAGCTTTAAAATAAAGATTTATAATGAAATTACAATAACCTACTCCACTAGACTATTTATACACAAAATTAAATCTAAAATATATCTTCTACAAAGATCTAAGAAAACCTAAGATATATATCTTCTAACAAAGATATAAACAATCTAAAAGATATTTCTAAATATAAATTAATATCTAATTAAATCTAAATTAATTCTAACACCATCCCTTAATTTTTATTTAACCAAAACTAACAACACCAATTTCATCCCTTAAACCAAGAAATTGATCAGTTTTTATAGCCTTTGTCAGAATATCTGCCAACTGCTTCTGAGTGCTACAGTGCATAACCTCTAATATTTCATTATGATTGATTCCTCAGAAAATGATACTTGGTCTCAATATGCCTTCTTCTCCCATGCAACACTGGATTCTTGGCAAGATTGATTGCGCACTTGTTATCAATCATCAGCTTCAGAGGTTTATTTACCTCAATCTTCAAATCTTTTAGCAAGTTCAGAATCCATACAGCTTGATATGCAGTCAGAGCACCTGCAATATATTCAACTTCACAAGTTGACAGAGCAACAACAGGTTGCTTCTTGGAACACCAAGAAATAGGACCTCCCAGAAATTTGAATAAGTACCTAGCAGTACTTCTTCTGCCAACTCTATCTCCGCACCAATCAGAATCAGAATAACTCAGAAGTTCTGATTCGATCTTTCTTCCAGATGGAAATAACACTCCATATTTCAGAGTTCCCTTCACATACCTCGGAATCCTGACTGTAGCTTGGTAATGGGACCACTTTGGTCTAGTATTACACAAATACCTTAGAGAATCAGCCATCTGTTTGAAGGTTGTAGCCTTCACATCCTCTCCATCAGAATCAGAGTCCAACTTCTGATTCGTATCAGCAGGTGTGATAGCAACCTTGAAATTTTCTAGCTTAAATCTCTTCAGAAGCTCTAGTTCATACTTCATCTGATGTAAAATGATTCCTTTCTCAGAGTACATAAATTTCATCCCTAGAAAGAAACTCATTTTCCAAGATTTGTCATCTCAAATGCATTCATCAGAACTTTCTTAAACTCAACTATCTCTTGTTTAGAACTTCCTGTAAGTAGTATGTCATCAATGTACAAACATACCAGAATCATATTATCTTCTGAAGTATGCTGAACATAAACACCATACTCCATCTCACACTTCTGAAACCCTTGTTCCTTGAAAAATGAATCAATCTTCAAATTCCAAGCTCTGGGCGCTTGCATCAATCTGTACAATGCTTTGTGTAATTTGAATACCATCCCTTCCTGATTCTTTTTCTCAAATCCAGGAGGTTGTGAAACGTACACCTCTTCTTGTAATGGACCATTCAGAAATGCAGATTTTACATCTAAATGCATCAGAGGCCAATTCCTGTTAGCAGCTATTGCAATCACTAGTCTGATTGTTTCATGTCTCGCTACAGGTGCAAACACTTCAAAGTAATCGAGCCTAGGCTTCTGTAGAAAGCATCTTGCTACTAATCTCGCTTTGTGTTTGCCAATTGATCCATCTGGCTTTAGCTTCTGCTTGAAAACCCATCTGACGCTGATGGCTTTCTTGCCTTTTGGAAGTTCTGTCAACTTCCAAGTCTTGTTTCTCTCTATAGCATCAAGTTCTTATTTCATGGCCTGTAACCAAACTTGCTGCTTAAGAGCCTCTTTCGTACTCACGGGTTCAGAGTCTACTAACATCGCACACTGAATAACTTCTCCTTCAGAGTTTACTTCAGTGTCTAGCAACATGTCAAACTCTATAAATCTTCTTGGGATGCTTCTGAATCTTTGTTGCCTTTGAACTGGACCTTCAGAACTTTAAACACCCGAACTTTTCCCTTCAGAAGCACTTGCTTCAGCAATTGGACTTTCTCTAGAACCTTGACTGTCTTCAGAGTCTGGATCATCATCGTAGTCAGAGCCACTACCTTCAGAAATACCATCTTCAAAATTTGGATCACCTCTGCCTTCAGAAGTTCAACTTTCAGAATCATGATCATCGCCAAAGGCTGAATTTCCTTAAGAAGCTCCTCCTTCAGAAGTTCCACTTCCAGAATCATGATTTCTACTAGAAACATGATCATCTTTAGAAGCTTGTCCTCTAGAACCTACGTCTTTAGAGTTTTCCTTTCTAGAAGCATGATCACCACATGTTGTACCCCAAAATTTTCCCTCCCATATTTCTCAATACATGTCAAGTGAGGTCCTCAAATTGCTCAAGGAAGTCCAAGGGTTGACCAGACAAACTCTCTCCTAAAGCAGTCTACTTCAAATTAGGGTTTCATTTTTCATCAAAATGCTTGAGTCCAAAGGATACCAAATGCTCACCATTATCCTAATATGTTCTCAAGATCATCCATGTCAAGTTTCAAGCCTTGCAGAGGAAGTTTGCTCAATCACTTGCTCAAAAGCCTGAAAATTGATTGTGCTAGGTCAAAAGTCAACGGTGACCCACATGTAGTCAAACTTCAAGATTTTTGGTCAACATCCTCATTTTGAAGTATAGTTCATCATTTTATCAAGGGTTGATCATGATTCATCAAGGATTGCTCACAATTCATCAAAACCCAAAAGTTGCTAAATTAGGGTTTTATAGGAAAAGCCAACTCAACTTTGACCAAGCATAACTTTCTCATATTTTATCAGAAATGAACTATCCAAAGATCATTTTGAATAGGATGTGATTCCATACAATTCATATTCAGATCCCAAGTTCAAAATATGCACTCAAAAAAAGATATGAATTTTGACATTATAGGTCATTTTGAAAAGTCAACAAAAACACCTTTTGGGTCAAAGCTTCATACATGAACATGAAAAACTCAATTGAGATGAGACCAAAAGGGTTGTTTATAGGACATCCTAAGCTTTCTAAAAAGTCCAAGAACACCTCTCTAGGGTCAAAATTGAGAGAGATATTCATTGTCAAAGTTGACCATTTTTGCAAAATTGCCAAAAGTCAAATGTGTTCAAATTTGCATTTTTTGCTAAATGGGCCCAACTTTTTATGCTTATACCTCAATTACAATGTGGTCCACGACCCATAAAACCATCCATGCATTGTTGTCTTATTTATTTGATTTATTTTGGTTCCAATCATTAGAAAAATCAAATTAAATTAGATAAATAATATGGATTTTATTTGATTTGATTTTTGCATTGAATGATGGATCAAATATGCTGAAAATAGACAACAACAAAAATCGTGCCATGCTTTGAAAGGGAAAGAAATATTTGAAAATAAAGATTTTTGAAGCAAAATTTAAAATTCCATATCTCTTTGGATTTGCTCCAAGAATGTTAACCTATTGTTGGCCTCACATATAAATAAAGGTTTCAAACTCTAAAGAAAAGGGGGAGAACGCACGCAGCCGGCCAAAAAGAAGAAAGAAGATTCCAAAAATTTGAAAGAAGTGTGCAATTTTCAAACACCTTGGTTAGCCTCTTTCCCTCAATTCCAATCGCCCCATCATCTTGCTGAGATTTCCAGGAGTGAAACCAGACCATTTGCAAAGCCTGTAGCATCCTCATATCAGCGTATCCATGTCTCACCATTGGTAAAACTTTTTTGACTTCAAACTCGTGCAATACTTGATATAAATTCATATTGATCATACAAATATGTTTCTACTGATGTTTATGTGTGTTTGAACTTATCACATGTGAAGTTAATGCCCAGGATCACGTTATAACATTGTTGACCATGGTTAGGGTTCTAAGTTCGAATCCAATGATGCACAGGGAATTAGTTGATTTAAAGGCCAAAATCGTGACCAGGGGATCTTTTTAAGGCAGTTGGCATCATTTGTTTTTCAGTTTGACAAATATTTTCAGGTGGCCCACTTGTGAAGACGGTGGAAACCACCGGCTCCGGTGGTTGGACTGACCGGTCTCTGGTCAACCAGCCTGCGTGGCTGTTTCTCATAATTCTATTGGTTGGATCAAACGATGACTTTCTCTCACCCCATCTGATTGGCCCATGCTTGCTAACGCGTGCAATTATTTGCTGATCTGGATCTAGCACCTTGTTTTCATTCATGTTTTATTTATTTCATTAATATCATGACTAACATTCCAGCGCAGTTGGAAAGAGGGAGAATCTATAAGGTACACGTCCTGGGTTCGACCCCAGGCATGGTACTTTTACATTTTTCTGATTTTCTGTATAGGTTCCAGTGTGCCACGCCCTTTGGAGTCCATCATGAGACATCAAGATCCAATCATCAGATCCATCAGCTAGCCAGGATCTAACGCCTTCCACTGAAGGTCCATCATGCACCCTAAGTCAACATGTGCATCAAATCTAGCAAAGTCAAACGAGCCAGGCTTATTTGGGCTCAGAATTCCACAACACACCCTTCATAATTGCTAATACAGGCCCATATTTCTTTCTTTTTCTTTTAGTTATTTTTTTAAAATCTTTCAATATTTATTTTATTTACTATTAATTCACAAATTAATTTGTTTTTTTTACAAAAAAACCATAAAATCAATAATTCACAAAATTAAGATTAGTTTTTTTATTTATTTATCAAACTTAACTTAATTTAGGCTAAACTTAGGGAAATTGTAATTTGTTTTCATAAATAAAATCAAAATAGAAATTAGGTTAACTTTTAATTTTATTTTGCTCTTTTTTCTCAAATAAATAAAAATACAAAAAAAAATAGGTTTAGAATAAATTAATTTATTTTTCTTAATTTAAAATTAATTAGGCTTAGGATTTTTCTTTAATTTAGCAATTCCATTATTTTCTCAAAGCAAAACAAAAAAAAACATTTTTTAACTAATCGCAATTAGGTTTAGGCAAGGGTCAAAGCCCTGGTTATCTCGTATTCGACTCATCGCACGCATGTTATTATTTTTACGATATTATTGTAATTGTTCATGGTTTGTAATAGTTTAATCTAGGACTTTTATTTATCTCTTTTTCCCGGGTTTTTGGCTATGTAATTAATCCCCTCCTCGAAGCCTTGTAATAGCATAGATTTACCTTCTTGCATTTTAATTCGCGTAAATATTTGACTGTTTAGATGTATGCTAATAGGATTGTATGACAAGAATGCATGACAACTTAATCCAGTTAGAAAACCCTAATGTGCAAATACTAAATAATTGAAAACAGATCACTCGCACATATCACTCTTAGGTATACTCACACTTCGGTTGCCTTCGGTAAATGGTCATTAAGTATAGGGTGTCTTAGTGGTTACCCTCCTGTCTAAAAGATCAAACATTGCCTCGGAAAGGTTGCCTCAGAAATGTCTCCTCGAATATGATCTTAAGACTCTAGGGTTATTACTAAGGTGTCCTAACATTGCTTTAGTGATTGTACGTCCCTTTCGAATTGACCCTTACAACTCCAACGACAGTGCTACCTATTTCTCAATAGTAGGATAACATTGTCTAAAGGAAACGAGAATATAAACGATCTTTTTTCAAGTAGGTAGATGCTAGTAGGTACTTGCTTAAAACAAACTTTTTTTTCACACTTACACATTTCAAAACAATTTTCAAAACAACTTCGTCACACCTTTGAGGACTGATACAAGGGTTATCACGAAGTCAAACTTTTCAAAACAAAGCACATACACAAGCAATTTTAAAAGATGAGCAAGTACCTAAGAACCCATGGAAAACCATGGATAGAAAGGGTGCTAACACCTTCTCTTTCTATAATCTACCCCCCATACTCAGAATATCTCGAAAAAGGATTTTTCTGTACTTTTTTCCTTTCCGATTGGATGAAATAAAAGTCGGTGGCAACTCTTGCTTACCGCGATATTTTGCAAACAAAAAACGCAAACCAGCGTCAAATAGTCGGTTCTGCCATCGTATCACAGAACTGGTGACTCTGCTGGGGAAATTAATAAGTGGGGTATACCTTAGGATCTAGTTCATCATAATTGCTTCTTTGCTTGTTTTGTTTGCTTTAATTTTAAGGGTTTTTGCATGGGGTTACTATAGATCCTAACCCGGATCTGGGGAATACCTTTTAGGTAAGTAGCAATACACTGTGAGGGAACTGTACGGCGTAGACTGATACGGTTGAAGCAGTAGCTACGTTGGTGTGTCACTTTGGTTGGTACCGGTATCCCTTGTGGAGAAACAAGGAGAATACGGGTCCGCCGCGTGGTGTCGTTAAGCATCAATTGACCTTAGAACCTTTAATCGCCCAACTTGGCCATTAGAAAGTAGTGAGACAGCCGGCCTCGGTCTAAAGCTGAGAACTGGTTGATACTCGATGCTACACTCATTGAGATCATACTCTCGAGATAGTTCTGGCCGCAAGAAAAGATTGTGTGAGCTGAAATCATGACCGATGGAGGATGGTCAGTGATATTGAGATCCCCTAGAACCCGGTTAATTTTTCTAGGACAGGTTGAAACCAACTTAACTTCAAGAGGGTATTACCTTTAACCTCATGCAAGCCTTAAACCTAAGGGCTTTGTGTGACTTGTTTGTCTTTGCCATGTCTGTTATCTGCTATACCTGTTGTTTTTATCATGACATCATGCATCATAACATAGCATTCATGCTTCATTACACTAACCATTTCAAAGACCAAGGGAATTTATCTTTGTTCTGTTTTGCAGATCATGGCTTCCACACGTAGAAAGACTATCCGAGTCAACTTTGTGGAGATACCATCCCAACTGAAAGAGCTAGTGTCAAGGATTTCAGAAACCTTTATGTTCATTAAGAGACATGGTCAACTTCTCAGCCTGGTTACTTCAAACCCCGATGAACAGATGATGAGTGTACTTTTTCAGTTCTTCGATCCCGAGCATCACTGTTTCACCTTTCCAGATTATCAGCTGGTACCCAACTTGGAGGAATTCTCTCATCTATTGGGCATATCCATTCTTGAACAGGTACCCTTCACAGGTATAGAAGAAGTTCCTAAGCCAGAAGTCATTGCCTCAGCTTTACATTTGAAATGGGCCGATGTGGTATCCAATTGGGAAACTCGAAGCAGAGTCGAAGGTTTTCTAGCCAAATTTCTGATAGACCAAGCTCAGCTATTCTGGGATGATTTAGATTTTCAGGCTTTTGAAGATTTCTTGGCTCTTCTTATCTATGGTTTGGTTCTCTTCCATAATCCGGATTCCTTTGTAGATGTGAATGCTATCAAGATTTTCCTTTCTCGCAATCCTGTGCCTACCTGGCTTGGAGATATCTTGCACACTCTCTATACTCATACCACAAGGAGAAGAGGGACTCTTATGTGCTGCATGCCATTGTTGTCGAGGTGGTTTATTTATCACCTCCCTAAGTCTTTGCTGAAGAATGAAGAAGGTTTAGGCTGGTCGCATATAATAATGTCACTTGCTCATACTTATATTATTTGGTGTTCCCGGGCTATGGAAGATGTTGTTGTTATTGACCGTTGTGGGGGTATCCTAATGTTCCATTACTTGGTATCAGAGGAGGTATAACTTATAATCCTTGTCTAGCTTTGCGACAATTTGGTAGTGATCAAAGAGATGGTCCCCATAGGTTACTTCTCAAGGATATTGCATTCGACTATGAAGAGGATGTTAAAGGGCATCGCCGGAGGTTCATACGAGCTTAGGGCATGGTAAATAGATCTGAACCCCATGAGTTGGTACCAAATACTTCCCTTCCTATGCAACCTTACCCCAATGGGTCCGAGCTCATGCCCAGAAGCTTGTGATGCCTTATGCGGCAGTGTTACTGATCGCGACTTTGTATGTCTATAAATCTGGAGACTGCAAGTGCACAGTCCTATCGCGTAGTCTTAAAAGATATCGAATCCACAGGGACTATGAATCGATCTACCGTAATTTTGGTTACTGGGTAAAGCTAAGGCTAATATTAATTTAATTAACGAAAGGGATCTAATTACTAAATTTAGTTATAAAATTTTTAATTATAAATACCGGTATGTATTTCACCTAAATTTTGGGTTCCGAATTTCCACTGGCTTTTACTTAAATTGGTCAAAAATTATCTTTACGCAAACTTTATTTGTCTAAAAACCTTCCCCTCACACTTCCGTTTTATTAGTTCAGGTTATACGATTAATACCCTAATGTGTGCTTCCGTCACTCCGCCGGATTCAAAAGTAATTTTTGAAAACAGAATAAAATTTAATTGTTTTTAAAATGCTTCAGCCTCTTTAAAAACAATGCCTAATAATCACTATCTGGTTTTAGCCTCAAACTTCCGTTTTATTAGTAAAAACCTTAATCAATTCCAAAACCTCACACTTCTGTTCTATTGGTTTGTAAAATCTTAAACAACTTAATTGAATATTAAAACCATGAAAGAAGTTTCTTTTACAAAATAATTTTAAGCCAGTTTATTTCGAATCCCGTTATTTGGTTAATTCACATACCGATATTTAATCGGTTTAGCCAGACATGTTCATACAATTAATCATGAAAGGTTTATTAATTAGGAAACGGCGAAATAAAAACATACTCAGAACAAAGATCATACAAATATATTAAATAAAGCGTATAAATGAAAACCTGATGAAAATGTAGAAATACTTCAATAGCTTCAATTAAATATTCGTTCTTCAAATCCTTCGAGTATTCCACCACAAGTCGGCTGGATCTACCCTTCGAATCTTGAATTTCGTAACAACAAGGAAAGTAAAAATACCGGATCTAACGTAAGGTTAAACCGGATAAAATTGCACAACAATTCCCGGTGTAGAAATTGTTGTACGAAAAATAAAGGCAGAAAACTGGAGAAGAAAAGAAAATAAAAACAATGCGATGAAATAAAAATAAAAGAAAAGGCAGAACAAAAATTAAAATGGAAGGAAATTTGCTCTGCTGAAAATAGTACGATCTTGCAAAAATTCTCCGACCCTTGGGATTTTTCTTTCACTTCTATTTATAATGCTTGTAAAATAACTGTATCCCAAAAGGTCAATCCACGTAAAACTGAATATCCAAAAAATATTGCTAGTGGACTTTGTTGCATAACGTGCTGAAGACGTGTACGGAAATATAGCAAAAGTTGGTTTTCTTCATTGACTTGGGACCGGTCGTTCCGTGTGAGGAGGAAATGGCGTGAGAATAGGAAAGGGAAGGGAACGGTCGTTCCACTCAGCTGAAGTGGTCCGGACCGGTCGTTCCCCTTAGTGGGCCGGTCGGTCCCTTCAAGCTGGAGTGGGAAACGTGTGTTCCCTTGGGCCTTTGTGCGTTCTTGGTCTTTTGGGCCTTGGAAAAAATCATTCTTTTCACCCCCATTTAGTATTCTGCACCACATTAATCAATTATCTTCATTTTTGTACTAAATTGCATCTATTTCTTCATTTTTCTTCACATAAGCTTATTTGAGGCAAAATACCTGAAACAAAGAAATACCAGCGTAATATGGAAATAAAATAAAATAAATTAAATAAAAACATGAATTATTTGCATTAATTAGTTCGATTTATACGATATAAAATCGTGTTATCAAACTCCCCTACACTTGAACCTTTGCTTGTCCTCAAGCAAGAAATATATATCTCTCTAAATGCGGGTCAGACGCAACAAAAATTGCCACAAGTCAAAAATGTATTAAGTTGCACATTGCTCTTGAGCTCTCGACTTCGATACTAAAGTCACCGTAACAATACTAAATAAACTCAGGTTCGAAGAACAATTCTAGTGACGCCATTATAACTTAACTCTAAATCCTACATTTTGTTTCACCTTTTTCATTCAGGCGCAATCACATTAAGCCCTTTTCCCTTTCACGCACATAGTGGAGTGACCGGTTAGTGAATTTGATCTTTTAAGCCTGCTAGGAGTTCTGGTACTTAATAGTTGGTAACTCCTTTTTGTTCTTTTGTAAATTGCGGGGAATCGAACCGTAGTTCGCCCTACCAAGTCCAACACCAGAAACCGCTGAACCAATTTACAAAGAATTCATTAATTGATAATTTATAAGGTTCGCGACCGTTGGGCTAAATAGTCTGGTAAGGACTATCTAACTTAGTTAGAGCGTTTCTAAAAAAAATTTTTTTTTTTTATATTAATTTTTTTTATTTTATTTTCGATCAATCACTTATATTCATCGATCCTCCACGTAGTTTGCTATTTAGACGGTGCTGACTGCTTGTATAAACTACTAAAGGTTACTTTAAAACCTAGAATTTAAATTTTCGGTATATAAAGGGTACTAAAATTTTAATTCATTTTCCTGAGATTTTAAAGCGTTGAAGTGGCGACGATATTATTTCAATCGCGTTCAATTTATAAATATTTTCTTCTAAAGAAGCAACTTTGATACACTTTTTGAGTGTGTATAATTGTGCGTCTGACCATAAAAATTTTTTTATGGTTCAAGAATTTGGCGAATTCGGATAATCATGAACTTATATATGTATATAAGACTTAATTTTAATAACAAATTTTTATTAACTAAAATTTTAAAGTACAAAAGGGAAATTACAAAAGGGAAATTTGCTTACTTGAAAAAAAGATAACAATAGTTAATTCGACCCCCCTACACTTAAACTGAGCATTGTCCGCAATGCTTAAAAATGGGGAATCGAAAAATACAAAAATAAAAAGAAAAGAAATATTAAGAACTAATCGTTACGATGTGGACGACGTCCTCTTCTTCGAGTTCTTGGACGACGCTCATCTTGGCGTTGTGGAGGTACGAATTCGTCCAAGCGTAGGTGAAGTGAGTGCATAGAAACTCCAAGGTCAATAACATTTGCATTCAAGGTGTTGTAGTTATTATGCATTTGTTGTACCAATGCAAATGTTGCGTTTTGTTGGTTTTGCATCTGTTGTATGGTTTGGTAGAGATTTCCATGGTGAGATGGTTTTGTTGATTGTTATTCATTTCTTCTTCCATTTCATCCACGGGAGCATTATTCTCAGCTTCGGGTGCAATTAAATCGAATAAATTAAATCTGTTCTCACCTTGCCTTGGGAGGATTAGATGAGAGTCTCTGCAGTATACCTCATCTAGAAATTGGGCTGGCATGAGGTGTTGAGCAAGAGTTAGGATCTCGTCAGCCAATCCTAGCGAGTAAACTATCGCGGTAATAATGCCACCGAAAAGAAAAGGGTTGTTTCCGGCGGTTTGAGCACATAGTTGAAAATGTGATAGCATAAATGGTGCGGCGTTGACACGGCTCCCAGTTAAGGCACAATATAAGAAAAATAACTCATTTTTGGTTACCTTATGGTTGTAGGTGCGTCCGAAGATAGTGTGAGCCAAAATACGGTGAAAATACCGTATTGCTGGATTATGAATGTGGGACGCATATAATAGTCTCCAACCATTTGCGGCTTCCCCACTTATCTCCTCCCAGAATTGTAAACCTTGCTCCTCCCAGACTGGAATATCATCTTCCGCTTCAAATGGCTTGTAATAAATACCATCCCCTTGTGAGAATCCCAGTGCCTCAGCAATTTGTTCTTGATCTAGCGTATACTCACGGTTGAACGTACGGAAACTAGCAGTTCCCGTAGTGTATGGATCTTCAATATCAGTTGAGTAAGAAAAAGAACTCAAAAACTCCAACACTAGAGGTTCAAAGGTTGGGTTTGGTTGGGTACAGAGATTGTATAAACCAGTATTATTTAGCAACCATGACACACTTTCAGTGAGTCCTAAAGTTTGTAGACAATTTATATCTACATACTTTGTCGGAACCACCGAGCGTTTGTATAAGTTGAGATACATGGTGCGTTGCTTATCATCGCGGAAGATAATGTTTGAAAGGTCGGGTTGTTGCCTTTCGGGACGGATGGTTCTCGGAGGCATGGTAAGGGTAAGAAAATGGTGGTAGATGTAGAAGGAAGATAGAGAAGATGAAGATAAATATTAGAGAAACGTAGTAGAAAGTAAGAAATGGTGTGAAGAGATAGTAAGAAATGAGGGGTATTTATATTGTGAGGGTGTTTGAATGGTGATAATGAGAATTTAATGAGAGTTAATGGGGGAGTTGGAAAGGGTAAAAATTTGAAAAAAAATGAGATAGTGGAGTAATGGGAATTTAAGAGTGGTTTGAAGTTGTTTTATGGAGAAGATAAATGGTAAAAATGAGTTATGAATGGAGTTTGGTGTGGGAGACAAAGAGACACGCTTTACAGCATGCTACAGGGGGCCGGTCGTTCCCTTCAGTGGTAGGACAGGGGGACGGTCGGTCCTGCTTTTCAGTCAAAAAAAAGGGGACCGGTCGGTCCAGGGGGCATGGTGTGCGTGGGACCGTCCGGTCCTGTGCCTGCGTGGGAAATTCAACTTTTCCTTTTGTTTTCTGTTGATACAGTACGTTATAAAATATATCTCAGGCACAAAATGCATAGTGTTTGCGAACAGTATCATTTCAGCTTTATTTGATACCACTTAATAATCTAATAACTAATATAAATAACATTGAAACAAAACAAGAAGATAAATAATGTTGAACTTTAAATTGCATAATTCAAATTGTACTACAAAGAACATAAAATAAACCAAATTGCAAAACATAATTCAAATGAAATCCAAATGCAAATCAAATAAATACTAACTAAAACTAACTAATTTAAATAAATTCTCTCATTAGCCACTTTTATTATTATTGTCTCCTTTATTCTTCTGCATGGAATAGATATGTTGAAACACTTCATCAAACTGCATAGTTACCGTGTCGACGAATCCAAAATGATCCATCCGGAGTGTATTAACTTCATTGTTCGCAGCTGTGAGGTTTTCTTTCAGATTCTTCACTTCTTCCTCCAATTCCTTAATTGTTTCTTCTTGGTTCATGGGTTCAGATCCTTGCCTATTTTCTTCAATCACCGGAGTTACAGGTGGTGACAAAGGTTGCTCAGGAAAGTCATGGTACCCAGGTGGTGTCTCAGGTATCTCATAATCCTGGATTGTTTCAGTGGAGCGAGCAGGAGATGGTAAACCGTCCAAATTATACAGCCAATTTCCTTTATCGTGAACACTGGTGCGTGGACTAGGCAAGGTAAAGAGGTTAACTACCTCATTATTAATCAGCAATTCAAATTCTCGTGGACCATGGTTTCCAATTAATCTTCTGTTGAAACAAAAACTGAGATCCATTGGTCGGATACCTCCGTAAGGATGGCAACTCAACAGTGGTTGCCGCAAACCCAAAGCATTCGCTATCATTGTTACCATTCCTCCCATTACGATGGGCATATTATCATCTTGAAGCATTTTCTCAATGGTAACTAATAGAAAAGCGACACCGTTCACGGGCCGATTCTGTACAACACAAAGCATAATAAACAACTCATCTCGAGAAACAATAGTGTTATTCTGTTCCTTTCCAAACAGGGTATGTGACAGAATATGGTGAAAATAGCGGAACGCCGGATTATGAATATAATCCGCATGTGGCTCAGGATGCTCAAAGCTACTCAACCCAGTCAATGATTCCCAGAATATGTCGAGCTCGCGGTAATCAAACAATTCTTCCTGCTTTGATGTAAAAGTATCAAATCCATCTGGGAATCCCAGCAAAGCAGAAAAGTCATGAAGATTATACCTATACTCCATTCCAAATATCCTAAAGAAGATAAGACCTCTCTTCAGGCCCTTCCCATAATGTGGGAGGTAGTTAAAAGAGCTCAGAAATTCCAGAGTCAATTTGCGGTAGGTACTGAACCGCCTCAACATATGAGCATCTTCCCATCCAATTTGATTCAGCAGAAACAAAACACTATCATGAATTCCCAAAGTAGTCATAGCAAAAAGATCAGGATAATATGTCAGGGACATATTCCTTGCAGCTAATAAATTGTATCTGCCTCTTTGGCCTCTTCCTCTGAAAGCTATTTCCATAGTATCTTCCATTGTTAGTTCGTCAGCTTAATTTTTATATTAATTAAGTTAGCCTGAAATTAATTAGATACAGGAAATTTAATCAGATTTTTGGCCAGATGCTGAAAAGAAGAAAATAAGAATAAGCATAATAGTGATAGAATGAAGAAGAAATATAGATGAAATAGAATATTAGAGAAGATATGTGTATAAGTGATTATGAATGAGAGAAATAAAGAGAAAAATAAGAATAATAATAATAGTAAGAATGATAATAAGAATAATAAAACAAAAAGGTGAATATAATAATTAATCATAAAAAGGTGGGTTGTCTCCCACTAAGCGCTTTGTTTTATGTCGTAAGCTCGACAAATAAAATCAAAGTTTTAAATTTATAATTGAGCAGGTGGCTCTATTAAAGTTATTTCTTGAAAGTAATCGTTACTCTCTGCGCTGTGATATGGTTTTAAACGTTGTCCATTAACTATAAAGGGTTCGGAAATCTTTCCTTTGATTTCGACCGCTCCGTTAATAAACGTGTTTGTTATTGTGAACGGACCAGACCATCTGCTGCGTAGTTTTCCAGGAAATAATTTTAATCTTGAATTAAACAGTAGTACGATATCACCTATTTTAAAATGTTTTCTATTTATTCTTTTGTCGTGCCATGTTTTCGTTCGTTCTTTACAAATCTTGGCGTTCTCATACGCATCTTGTCTCAATTCCTCTAATTCGTTTATATCAAGGATGCGCTTCTCGCTTGCCGTTGTGTAATTCAAGTTTATATTTTTAATAGCCCAATAGGCCTTGTGTTCTAATTCAACCGGCAAATGGCAAGATTTTCCATAGATGAGCTTAAACGGGGTGGTTCCTATTGGTGTCTTAAATGCAGTCCTATATGCCCATAGAGCTTCAGATAGTTTTGAGGACCAATCCTTTCTCGAAGTTGCTACAGTCTTTTCTAATATTTGCTTGATTTCACGATTAGAGACTTCCACTTGTCCACTCGTTTGTGGATGATAGGGTGTAGCTACTCGATGTCGGACACCGTATTTCCTTAGGAGTTTTTCGAATATCTTGGAAATAAAATGAGAACCTCCATCGCTTATTACTAATCTTGGTATACCGAATCTCGGAAATATCACGTTTTTGAAGAGCCTTAATACAACTCGGGTATCGTTTGTTGGGGAAGCTATAGCTTCTATCCATTTAGATACATAGTCAACTGCCACGAGTATGTATTTGTTACCAAAAGATGACGGGAATGGTCCCATAAAGTCTATACCCCATACATCGAAAATCTCTACTTCCAGAATGCCTTTCTGTGGCATCTCGTCGCGTCTTGAAATGTTACCGGTGCGTTGGCACCGGTCGCACTTAGTGACTGCGATATGAACATCTTTCCATAGTGTTGGCCAATAAAGACCTGATTGTAGGATTTTCGTACATGTTTTAGAAGTACTCGTGTGTCCTCCGTATGGTGCGGAGTGGCAATGTTTAATCACGCTTTCGGCTTCTTCTTCGGGTACGCAACGACGGAAAATTCCATCGGGTCCTCTTTTGAATAACAAAGGTTCGTCCCAGTAATATTGTTTGAGATCGTGAAAGAATTTTTTCTTTTGTTGGTACGTTAACTCTGGTGGTAATACACCGGCAACTAGATAATTTACGAAATCTGCATACCAAGGGACAGATGAGATTGCTAAGGTTGTTTCAGAATAGTTTTGAGATTCACTTGCTTCGAAGTGGGCGATTAATTTATCATATTGAGATTCGTCATTGATTGGAATTCGTTCTTGTTTTAGATTTTCGATTCTTGATAGATGACCGGCCACTACGTTTTCAGTTCCTTTTTTATCCTTGATTTCTAAATCAAATTCTTGTAGCAACAAGATCCATCTTAGCAGTCTAGGTTTAGCGTCCTTTTTGGTTAGGAGATATCTAATGGCAGCGTGGTCAGTATAAATTATTATCTTAGCTCCTACTAAATAAGATCGGAATTTATCGAGTGCGAAGACTACAGCCAAGAGTTCCTTTTCGTTTGTTGCATAATTCATTTGCGCTTCATCTAGGGTTCTACTAGCGTAATATATGACGTGTAATTTTTTATCTTTTCTTTGTCCTAGGACTGCTCCTACGGCATAGTCACTTGCGTCACACATTATCTCAAATGGTTCACTCCAATCTGGGGTCTTCATGATTGGCGCAGTAATTAATGCTTTCTTTAATTGTTGAAAGGCTTCAAGGCATTTTTCGTTAAATATGAATTCAGCATCTTTCATTAAGAGTTCTGTTAATGGCTTAGAAATTTTAGAGAAATCTTTAATAAAACGTCGGTAAAAACCGGCGTGTCCTAAGAAACTTCTTATTTCTCTGACAGTTCTAGGGGGTTGAAGGTTTTCGATAACTTCTATCTTGGCCTTGTCTACTTCGATTCCCCTATTAGATATAATATGTCCTAACACAATACCTTCTTGAACCATAAAATGGCATTTTTCCCAATTTAATACTAAGTTTACCTTTACACATCTTTCTAGTACTTTTTCTAAGTTTGCAAGACATCCTTCAAAGCTACGTCCGCAGACGGAGAAGTCGTCCATGAATACCTCCATAATATTATCAAGAAAGTCTGCGAAGATTGCCATCATGCATCTTTGAAAAGTTGCAGGTGCATTGCATAAGCCAAAAGGCATTCTTCGATATGCGAAGGTTCCGAATGGACAGGTGAAGGTAGTCTTTTCTTGGTCATCGGGGTGTATCGGTATTTGAAAGAATCCGGAGTAACCGTCCAAGTAACAGAAATATGAGTGTCTGGCTAGACGCTCCAGCATTTGATCAATGAACGGTAAAGGGAAATGATCCTTCCGGGTGGCTTTGTTAAGTTTCCTATAATCAATGCACATCCTCCATCCTGATTCGATTCGCTTTGTTATGGTTTCTCCTTTGTCGTTTTCGATTACCGTTACGCCTCCTTTCTTGGGGACTACATGAACGGGGCTTACCCATTTACTATCAGATATTGGATAAATGATGCCTGCTTCTAACAATTTTAATATCTCTTTCTTTACTACTTCACTTATTATAGGATTAAGTCTTCTTTGGTGTTCTCTAGAGGTTTTACTATCTTCCTATAGCATTATGCGATGCATACAGATGGAAGGACTTATTCCTTTAAGATCAATTAAATTGTATCCTAAAGCAGTTGGATATTTCCTCAGTATATGTAGTAATTTTTCAGTCTCGATTTTTCCTAGATTTGCGTTGATTATTACTGGTCGTTCGAATTCTGGGTCTAAGAATTCGTATCTCAGGTTTTTGGGTAACATTTTGAGTTCAATGGTTGGTTTGTGTAAACCTTGTGTAGGATCGGGTGTTATTGCTAAGCACTCATCTAACGTTTTATCTGGATGATCTTCTGCTTCTTTTATACATTCTTCTATCATATCCATAAAGTAGCAGTTGTCATCTACGGCTGGTGCTTTTAGAAATTTGGAAAGAATGAATTCAATCTTTTCTTCGCCTACCTCAAAGGTGAGTTTTCCTTTTTTAACGTCTATAATGGCACCGGCAGTTGCTAGGAAGGGTCTTCCTAAAATGATAGGTGTGTTCGTATCTTCCTTAATATCCATTATTATAAAGTCGGTTGGGATGTAGAATTGACCTATTCGAACGGGGACGTTTTCAAGTACTCCTATGGGGTATTTGACAGAACGATCTGCTAACTGAACAGACATTTTAGTTGGTCTCAACTCTCCCATTTCGAGTTTCTTACTAATGGATAAAGGCATTACACTGATGCTTGCTCCTAAATCACATAAAGCTTTGTCTATGACGAATTTTCCTATTACACATGGTATAGAAAAACTACCAGGGTCTTTCAGTTTAGGTGGCATCTTATTTTGGATTATTGCGCTGCATTCAGCTGTAAGAGTAACTGTTTCATTTTCTTCTAACTTTTTCTTATTAGATAGAATTTCTTTTAAGAATTTAGCATATGAGGGCATTTGCGTTATCGCTTCTGTGAAAGGAATTGTTACGTTTAATTGCTTGAGAAGTTCTACAAATTTCTTAAATTGCCCTATGTCTTTTGTTTTAACTAGTCTTTGAGGGTAAGGAATAGGTGGTTTATAGGGAGGTGGAGGTACATAAGGTTTTTCTTGTTCTATTGTTTCTCCATCTTCCTTTCTTTTAGGTTCGTTATCCTCTTCGGCTTGGTTTTCAGAGTTTTGGTGCATGGCCGGGTTTTCGGTTCTTGGATCTAATGGTTCTTCTATTTCTTTACCGCTTCGTAATATAATTGAGTGAGCTTGTCCTTTCGGATTAGGTTGTGGTTATCCAGGGAAAGTACCGGCTGGTGCGGCAGCAGGCGCTTGTTGTTGAGCCACTTGTGAGATTTGAGTTTCTAACATTTTATTGTGAGTGGCTAAGGCATCTATTTTGTTCGATAGTTGCTTAATTTGCTCGTCAGTGTGTATGTCTCGGTTTAGGAATTCTTTGTTAGTTTGCGCTTGGCTTGCTATAAAGTTTTCCATCATTATTTCGAGATTAGATTTCCTAGGTGCGCTCGGTGCGGCAGAAGGTGCTTTTTGATATCCAGGTGGAGCAATTTGCGCTTGAACAGGTGCGTTCAATGCGTTATTATTCTTGTAGGAAAAATTTGGGTGATTCCTCCAACCTGGGTTGTACGTATTTGAATAAGGGTTTCCCTGAGCGTAGTTTATTTGGTCAGTCGGAGTACCTAACAGAAATTGACATTCGGCGGGAGTGTGACCAGATGTTCCGCATATTTCGCAGTCAGGAGTCACTGCAGCTACGGTAGCTGCAGGAGTTAACGTAAGGTTTTCTATTTTCTGAGTTAGTGCGTCTACCTTAGCGTTTACTTGATCTAGGCTACTAATTTCGTACATTCCTCCTTTCGTCGGAGGTTTTTCAACGGCAGCTCTCTCGCTTCCCCACTGGTAGTGGTTTTGGGCCATATTATCTATCAGTTCGTAGGCTTGTACATAAGGTTTCTCCATTAGCGCACCACCACCAGCAGCGTCGATTGTTAATCTCGTGTTGTACAAAAGACCATTGTAGAAAGTATGTATCACTAACCATTCCTCCAGACCATGATGTGGACAGAGTCTTATCATGTCTTTATATCGTTCCCATGCTTCAAATAAAGACTCGGTGTCTTTCTGTCTAAATCCGTTGATTTGAGCTTGAAGCATAGCCGTTTTGCTTGGTGGAAAATATCGGGTTAGGAAAACTTTCTTTAATTCATCCCACGTAGTGATTGAATTAGAAGGTAGAGATTGGAGCCAGGCTCTAGCTCTATCTCTAAGAGAAAAAGGAAATAATCGTAAACGAATAGCTTCCGTGCTGACCCCATTAGCTTTTACGGTATCTGCATATTGTAGAAATACGGATAAATGCAGGTTCGGATCGTCAGTTGGATTTCCAGAAAACTGGTTTTGTTGAACTGCAGATAAAAGCGAAGGTTTCAGCTCGAAGTTGTTTGCCTCGATTGCCGGAGCAGCAATACTGTTATGAGGTTCGTCTTGAGAAGGGATTGCGTAAGATTTTAGAGGTCGTGGCGCAGCCATCTCAGCTCGTCTAAGATCAGTTATATCAGGGATATTCGTCGGGGGTAAATTGTTTAGTAGACGATATTCCTGAATTCGGCGTCTCAATCGAAGATAACGCTCGATGTCGTTGATTTGTAGATGCAAAGGTTCGCCTTGAGAGCGAGTGTTTGGCATACAAATCAGAAAGAGATGAAAAGAAGAAGGCCTTAGTCTCTACGATGTAACTAAAAGAGTTACGATATCGACTTAAATAGTCCCCGGCAACGGCGCCAAAAACTTGATCGCGACTTTGTATGTCTATAAATCTGGAGACTGCAAGTGCACAGTCCTATCGCGTAGTCTTAAAAGATATCGAATCCACAGGGACTATGAATCAATCTACCGTAATTTTGGTTACTGGGTAAAGCTAAGGCTAATATTAATTTAATTAACGAAAGGGATCTAATTACTAAATTTAGTTATAAAATTTTTAATTATAAATACCGGTATGTATTTCACCTAAATTTTGGGTTCCGAATTTCCACTGGCTTTTACTTAAATTGGTCAAAAATTATCTTTACGCAAACTTTATTTGTCTAAAAACCTTCCCCTCACACTTCCGTTTTATTAGTTCAGGTTATACGATTAATACCCTAACGTGTGCTTCCGTCACTCCGCCGGATTCAAAAGTAATTTTTGAAAACAGAATAAAATTTAATTGTTTTTAAAATGCTTCCGCCTCTTTAAAAACAATGCCTAATAATCACTATCTGGTTTTAGCCTCAAACTTCCGTTTTATTAGTAAAAACCTTAATCAATTCCAAAACCTCACACTTCCGTTCTATTGGTTTGTAAAATCTTAAACAATTTAATTGAATATTAAAACCATGAAAGAAGTTTCTTTTACAAAATAATTTTAAGCCAGTTTATTTCGGATCCCGTTATTTGGTTAATTCACATACCGATATTTAATCGGTTTAGCCAGACATGTTCATACAATTAATCATGCAAGGTTTATTAATTAGGAAACGGCGAAATAAAAACATACTCAGAACAAAGATCATACAAATATATTAAATAAAGCGTATAAATGAAAACCTGATGAAAATGTAGAAATACTTCAATAGCTTCAATTAAGTATTCGTTCTTCAAATCCTTCGAGTATTCCACCACAAGTCGGCTGGATCTACCCTTCGAATCTTGAATTTCGTAACAACAAGGAAAGTAAAAATACCGGATCTAACGTAAGGTTAAACCGGATAAAATTGCACAACAATTCCCGGTGTAGAAATTGTTGTACGAAAAATAAAGGCAGAAAACTGGAGAAGAAAAGAAAATAAAAACAATGCGATGAAATAAAAATAAAAGAAAAGGCAGAACAAAAATTAAAATGGAAGGAAATTTGCTCTGCTGAAAATAGTACGATCTTGCAAAAATTCTCCGACCCTTGGGATTTTTCTTTCACTTCTATTTATAATGCTTGTAAAATAACTGTATCCCAAAAGGTCAATCCACGTAAAACTGAATATCCAAAAAATATTGCTAGTGGACTTTGTTGCATAACGTGCTGAAGACGTGTACGGAAATATAGCAAAAGTTGGTTTTCTTCATTGACTTGGGACCGGTCGTTCCGTGTGAGGAGGAAATGGCGTGAGAATAGGAAAGGGAAGGGAACGGTCGTTCCACTCAGCTGAAGTGGTCCGGACCGGTCGTTCCCCTTAGTGGGCCGGTCGGTCCCTTCAAGCTGGAGTGGGAAACGTGTGTTCCCTTGGGCCTTTGTGCGTTCTTGGTCTTTTGGGCCTTGGAAAAAATCATTCTTTTCACCCCCATTTAGTATTCTGCACCACATTAATCAATTATCTTCATTTTTGTACTAAATTGCATCTATTTCTTCATTTTTCTTCACATAAGCTTATTTGAGGCAAAATACCTGAAACAAAGAAATACCAGCGTAATATGGAAATAAAATAAAATAAATTAAATAAAAACATGAATTATTTGCATTAATTAGTTCGATTTATACGATATAAAATCGTGTTATCAGTTACCAGTGATTGTGGAACCCACTACTGAAGACGGCATTCCTTACACGGTTCTCTATCCTTACATACCCACTGATCTTGGGGAGCTACAGAGGTCTTAGATTCAGCTGAAGAATGAGCGACATACTTACAAGGAGCAGTTCCATGAGCAAGAGAGGAAGGTTTTGAAACTCACCAGGCAGCTCGAGGAGGAAAGAGTGCTTAATGATTACATCAGCACAAAGAGAAAGCGTCCATGGGACTTTTGATTTTGCTTTTTCTAATTTTATATTTGTTTTCATTTACTTCTTTGTAACGCCTTAAGGGCATTGTTGAACATTTCAAAGTTAAGATGATAAAGTTTTGTTTATTTTTGGTTTGCAAATTTAAATCTCCTAAAGTCTTTGAAATCATTACATGCGCATCCCATTATCATACACATCATCACAGGTACCACTACATGTTTCTTATCTTCTTCGCTGTTTATTTCAGCAGAAATGTCTTCTGATCAAGCCATTAAAGAGCTTCAGGCACAAAACGCCCAGTTCCAACAGATGTTCATAAGTCTGGCAAAGGGGTAAGAGGATCTGAAAACTCTCATTCTGAAAGAAAAGAAGAAGAAGAAGAAGAAGAAGAAGAAGAAGAAGAAGGTCGGGCTTCTGAATATGGGCAGAAGGTTTGGAGAAAGGTTGAAGCATCAAGCTGATCTGACCTCTTCATCCAAAGAAGGGGAGAACCAAGAAGAATAAAAGAGCCCTAGTCCTTTCGTCTCTGATAATGATACTGATTTTGATGATGAGCAATATCCTCCTGCCGAGGATAGGTACAAGCAGCTAGAAGACCGTTTGAATGCTATGGAAGTTCAGAAGGTACCTGGTTTGGATTTCGGAGAACTAGGACTGGTATCTGGAGTGGTCATCCCTCAGAAGTTCAAGGCTCCATTTTTTGCTAAGTATGATGGAGTGTCCTGCCCAAAACTCCATCTCCGCTCTTATGTCAGGAAAATTCAACCCCGCGTGGCTGATAGAAATTTATGGATGCATTTCTTTCAAGATAGTCTGTCAAGGACTCATCTTGAATGGTTCTACCAGTTGGAAGGGGCCAATGTTCGAAACTGGGAAGATCTTGTTGCTGCTTTCTACAAGCAGTACCGGTATAATACCGACCTTGCTCCCACTCGTACTCAACTCCAGAGTATGTCCATGGGTGCAGGTGAAGGTTTCAAAGATTACGCTCAGAAATGAAGAGATTTGGCTGGAAAATTTCAACCCCCTTTATCTGACAGGGAGTTGGTTGATATGTTTCTGGGGACGCTGTCTGGACCATTTTTCAACAACTTGGTTGGTAGCTCGTCGTCTGGTTTCACCGAGTTGATTTTAACCGGAGAAAGAGTGGAGGCTGGAATTCGAAGTGGTAAAATACATAAGGATGCTTCTTCGAGTTCGGTAAAGAAACCTTTTACTGGTAAGAAGGAAGCCAGGGCATTTTATAGCCCGAGGGGCCAAAATCGATTTGAACACCATCCAACGGTAAATGTTGTAGTGATACCAAGACCCGCTGTTGCTCCACAATGCAACAATCAATAGAGGGTGGAAAGACCACAACGGAAGTTTACCCACATTAGTATGACATTGGCTGAAGTGCTACCTCACCTACTGAAATCCAACTTAACCACATTGAGGGAGGCTCCCAAAAATCCAAACATTACCCCTCCTAGATACAATCCCAACGCGTGGTGCGCCTACCATTCTGAAAGCCCTGGCCATGATACCAATGACTGTTTGGCTTTGAGAAACAAAGTACAAGATTTGCTGGAAGCTAAGGAGATAGAGTTTGATGCTCCAGAAAAGCCGAATATAATAACGGTTCCTATGCCCAAACATAATGAATGTTGTTGACAATGATTTGTTTGTGACCTCCGTTGAAGAAATTTCTACTCCTCTTATGACTGTTAAGAGGAATCTGTTGTTGGTCAGCGTATTCCCGGGTTATGGTGAAGGTTGCCACATGTGCTCGATTCTACCTACTGGTTTTTGTTTGTTGAAGTCAGGTGTTCAGCGCCTGATGGATAACAAAGAGATTTTGTTCGAGAAGACTATGATCCATGTTGTTCCTAATGAAGATGTTGCCATCATAACCATTTCCGCCAATCCTTACAAGGTTTCTCCGAGAAAACATGTTAGGATTACATTTGTCCCACGAATTACTCCGCTAATAATCATTGTTCCTGGTCCCATCCCGTACACTTCAGACAAGGCTGTCCCATGGCACTATGGTGCTGATGTGTATTATCATGGCATTAAGCAAGAGTTGAACAATGAAGAAGCTGATACTGATGTCAGTAATATTTTTGGGACTAGTAAGGTCACCAAAAGTGGAAGACTCTTTTCTCCCGAGATTTCCCCTACGACTGTCCATAAACCTGTTGTCATTCCATCTGTTAGTACATCAACCACTGTTCCAGTTCCCATTCCAGTTATCACCCCTGTCGCTGAGCCATCTGGGACTCGAGGCAAAGAAATCATAGGTGAGCCTGCCCAGATGGAGGCGCCTAGAAAAATTGTTGTAGAAGCCTCTAAACAAGAAATGGAGGAAATATTGAAAATTATCAAGAAAAACGACTATAATGTGGTCGAACATCTGGGGAAGACCCCGTCTAAGATCTCCATGTTGTCTCTGTTATTGTGTTTTGAAGCCCATGCAAAGGCTTTGATTACATTTCTTAAGACTGCGCATGTTCCGCAGGAAACTTTTGCAGATCAGTTCAAACACTGTGTGGCTAGCCTGACTGCTGACAATGGGCTAGGATTTTTAGATGCGGATCTGACTGCTAAGGGGAGGAATCATAATGACGCTCTGCACGTCTCGATTGAGTGCGGAGGCACCACTATGGCTAATGTGCTGGTTGACACTGGGTCTTCACTGAATGTTCTGCCAAAGAAAGAGTTGGACCATTTGGACTGTGAGGGTTTGACTTTAAACCCGAGTAACATTATGGTAAGGGCTTTTGATGGATCAAAAAGGATGGTGCACGGGGAGGTGGACATCCCTGTCAAAGTGGGTTCTCAGACCTTCGGGTCAACCTTCTATGTAATGGACATCAGACCATTGTATTCTTGCTTGCTGGGTCGTCCTTGGATCCATAGGACTGAGGCAGTTACTTCTACACTCCATCAAATGCTGAAGTATCCAGTACAAGGGAAAATTGTCACGGTGCAAGGTGAAGAAGAGTACATTGTAAGTCATCTCAATTCCTTCCGTTATATGGAGATGGATGGGGAGTTCATAGAAACTCCTCGTTAGAACTTCGAAGAGGTCCCTCAGACTTTGGCGTCAACTAAAGTTACTACCGACAAACCTCCGCTGAAGATGGCTTCTCTCAAGGATACCAGGGTTGTTGTTGAACAAGGTGGATGTACCAATTGGGGTCGACTCACTGATTTCACTCACAAAACTGACAAATTTGGTTTGGGCTTTACTACAGGGGCTCAAAGGGCTATTAGGCGCGCACGGATTGGAAGACCTCCTCTACACATCAGCAATCGGGAAGTTAATGCAATTGAGGACAGTGAAGAAGAATCAGACATCGACAGCTGGATCTACCCAACAATCAATGGTGGACAGAATAACTGGACGACGAAGGACTTCATACCTGTTTCTTTTATTCCACAGTAATTGACTTTTGTTTTAAGATTTGTAATAAACAGTTTGAGACTTTACGGCCCGATGCCTTGCCTGAGGCACCTTGGCTTTGCTTGTGAGGGCTTACTATTTGACATTTCATATATCATTAATAAAGCATTGGACGTTTCTTGCATTACAAATTTTGCGCTCCTTGTTTTTCTTTTCTGTCACTTTATCAAAACAACTATTCTCTTACACACACTCACGTATCATACTGCATATCCAAATCCACTCTGGATCCCATTGATAACAGCTCTGCTACTGCCAGTTATGACTTTGAAAATCCGATAAACCAAGCCGATGACGAAGGTCAGGATGATTGTGAAGTGCCTGGAGAACTTGCTAGACTACTACAACAGGAAGAAAGGGCCATATAGCCTCATGAAGAGCCAGTTGAGTCAGTGAATTTGGGTACAGAGGAAGACAGGAAGGAGGTTAAAATAGGTGCGAATCTGGAGTCTAGAGTCAAACAATGACTAATATAGATGTTGCACGATTATGTTGAGATCTTCGCTTGGTCCTATGAAGATATGCCCGGTTTGGACACTGATATTGTGGTACATCGCCTTCCGACCAAAGAAGTCTGCCCTCCAGTGAAGCAAAAGGTCTGTCGTATGCCCCCTGAAATGTCATAAAAAATCAAGGCAGAGGTCATGAAACAGTTTGACGCCGGATTCTTAGCTGTCACTTCTTATCCGCAGTGGGTTGCCAACGTTGTTCCGGTACCTAAGAAGGATGGTACGGTACAGATGTATTTGGACTACAATGATCTGAACAGGGCAAGCCCCAAAGATGACTTCCCACTTCCTCACATTGATGTTCTAGTCGACAACACCGTGCAGCACAATATCTTCTCATTCATGGATGGTTTTTCTGGCTACAACCAGATCAAGATGGCTCCTGAAGACATGGAGAAGACAACCTTTGTTACACAGTGGGGCACCTTCTATTACAAGGTAATGCCTTTTGGGTTGAAGAATGCCGGGGCAACTTATCAGCGCGCCATGGTCGCTTTGTTCCATGATATGATTCACCACAAGATCAAGGTTTATGTTGACAACATGATTGCCAGGTCCCAGACCGAGGAAGAGCACCTTGATCATCTCCAAAATCTGTTTGACGGGTTAAAGACGTACAAGCTGAGGTTGAATCTGAACAAGTGTACCTTCGGGGTAAGGTCTGGTAAGCTTCTGGGCTTTGTTGTCAGTGACAAAGGTATTCAAGTAGACCCTGCAAAGGTAAAACCTATACAAGAGATGCCGGCTCCCCGCTAAGAAAAAGAAGTTAGAGGTTTCTTGGGACGTCTGAATTAGATCGCCAAGTTCATTTCACACCTGACTGCTACTTGTGAGCCAATCTTCAAGCTGCTGAAGAAAGATCAAGTGGTAAAGTGGAATGATGAATGCCAGATTGCTTTCTAAAGAATCAAGGAATACCTTCAAGAACCACCAATTTTGAGGCCTCTAGTTGAAGGAAGACCTTTGATATTATACTTGACAGTGCTAGATAACTCAATGGGGTGTGTGATGGGGCAGCATGACGAGTCTGGTCGAAAAGAGCACGCCATTTATTACCTTAGCAAAAATTTTACCGACTGTGAGACCCGATACTCATTGCTCGAGAAAACTTGTTGCGCTTTGGCATGGGCTGCTCGCCGACTGAGACAATATATGCTGACTCACACTACCTTGTTGATATCAAAGATGAATCCGATCAAGTATATCTTCGAGAAGCCCGCCTTATCCGGAAGAATAACAAGATGGCAGATGATCTTAACCGAATACGACATCTAATACAAAACCAAAAAAGCAATCAAGGGGAGTGTATTGGCAGATCATTTGGCGCATCAGGCCGTGGATGACTTCCAGCCCATGAATTTCGAGTTCCCGGATGAGAACATCATGTTGATGACTGACTACGAAGAACTCGGACCAGATGAAGGACCTGAGGAAGGATCCCGATGGTCTATGTATTTTGATGGAGCATCAAATGATTTGGGTAACGGCATTGGTGCTGTAATCATATCTCCTGAGGACTGTCATACTCCGTTCACCGCCCAATTATGTTTCAACTGCACCAACAACGTGGTGGGGTATAAAGCATGTATCATGGGTCTTCGAGCTGCCATTGACCTGAGGATTAAGTTTTTGATTCTATTCGGAGATTCCGCTCTGGTGATCATTCAGATCAAAGGCGAGTGGGATACGAAGCACCCGAATCTTATTCCTTACAAAGAGTATGTGTTGACATTGCTCCCACACTTTGAGGAGATAAATTTTGAACATTTCCCACGAGAGGAGAACCAGTTAGCGGACGCGCTAGCTACCATGTCTTCTATGTTCAAAGTCAGGTGGGACAATGAAGCTCCCTAGATTACCACTGAGAGGATGGATGAACCTGCACATTACTGTGACATTGAGACTGAAGAGGTGGCAGATAAACCCTGGTTTCACGAGGTGAAGAGGTATCTTGAGGCTCAAGAAAACCCTGAGGGGGAATCTGTTAATGACAAGAAGTTTCTGAGAAGGTTCGCTGCGAAGTTCTTCATCAGTAATGGAATTCTCTATAAGCGTAACCATGACACAACCTTATTGCAGTGTGTAGACAAGAGCGAGACAGAAAGGATCATGGTAGAGTTACATGAAGGCACTTTCAGAACTCATTCCAGTGGACATACTATGGCTAAGAAAATCCTACGGGCAGTATATTACTGGTCCATTATGGAAGCCGATTGTTATCAGCACTCTCGAACCTATCATAAATGCCAAGTCTACGCTGATAAGGTGCATGTACCTCCAGTTCCTTTGAATGTTTTGACAGCTCCTTGGCCCTTTGCAATGTGGGGCATCGATATGATCGGAGAAATCAGACCTACTGCATCTAACGGGCATCGCTTCATTTTGGTAGCAATTGATTACTTCACCAAGTGGGTTGAGGCAGCTTCCTTTGCTACAGTAAAGAAGAACATCGTGGCGCGGTTCATCCGACACAATCTGATCTGTCGATGCGGTGTCCCAGAGAGGATTATTACTGACAATGGTACAAATATCAATAACACGATGATCACCAAACTCTGCAAACAGTTCAAGATTCAGCATCATAACTCTTCTCCCTACCGGCCGAAGATGAATGGGGCTGTTGAAGCGGCTAACAAGAACATCAAGAAGATTGTACAGAAGATGACAGTGACATATAAAGACTGGCGCGAGATGTTACCATTCGCTCTTCATGGGTACCGTACCTCAGCATGAACATCGACAGGGGCGACACCCTACTCTCTGGTATATGGCATGGAGGAAGTCCTCCCCATCGAAGTCAAAATACCCTCTCTCAGGATTGTGAAGGATGCGGGTTTGAACAAAGACGACTGGATCCAAACTCAACTTGATCAACTGAACCTTATCGACAAAAAGAGACTTACTGCTATCTGTCATGGTCAGACGTATCAAAAACGAATGATCAATGCTTTTAACAAGAAAGTCAGGCATCAAGAATATCAAGTCGGGGATCTGGTGATCAAGCGCATCATACTACCGCAAGGTGATCCCAGTGGCAAATGGACCCCTACATACGAAGGGCCATTGGTGGTTAAGAACCTTTTTTCGGGAGGAGCTATGAGTCTAACCACCATGGATGATGACGACCTTCCTCACCCTGTCAATGCAGACATAGTGAAAAGATACTACGCATGATCAAAGACCCGCTAGGTTGACTGGCATAGGCAAAAATAAGGGCTTCCCGGTGAACCAAAAGGGTTCGAGCAAAAGTAAGGGATGAAAATGAAAAAAACCGTACACCCGGCAAGTCGATAACTTGAAAGCCGACTTGGGAAAAAAAGGGTATCCCGGTGGACCGAAAACCCAAAAGGGCGGTCCAGGAAAAATTAGGGATCAAAGTGTAACACTATGTCTTATTGGATCATCTTGCAATCAGACGTCGGTATCAACTGTCAAGCTCAGACGGAACTAATCAATCTGATCTACCTTCGACCAAGCAGCAAAGTGATGAGACGCTTGAAGATATAAAGGCAATAGCAGAGTTGGAACCCAATGGGGTTCATTTCACATAGTTGTTTTTCTTTCTTAAAACACAAATTGTAATTTCTATCTTTCGGCGGTGTTCTCTTACTAGAGTGTCATCCTCTTTGTACAAAACGCCTATTACAAGCCAACTTCAAAATCAATACAAGTCATTTTCAAAAGGCTTTGATCTATTTTATTTTTCCTGTTTTGTTTTTCTAGAACGTCCAATGGTTCATTTTTGATATATGCATTTGAAAATAATTGCTGCTCATAAATATTTACATGAAAAAAAAGACAATTACTCGGAATTCCAGGAATAGGGACAAACCAGAAGTGCCTGAACCTTACAGTTACTCTGCCCATCAGGTATTGGGATGGAGCCAGATTGAGAACATGAGAAGAGATCCATACACTCCCCCACAGAGTAAAAAGTATCCAAAGACGGTGATGTTAGCTTTCCCGAACAAGACATGACTCTCCCCAGCTGAGGTTCACCATCGCGAGTGAGTCAGTAAAATTTTCCCAAGCAAAGTTTATGTCTCTCACAAGAAGAAATTCAATATCCAATGGAATTCATTATCACCAGCAACGGAAATTCATTCCCAGTTGAGGTTATTTCTCCAAATTAGCGGTTTATCAACAAAGTATCTCCTCTCCAACAGAGTTATTCCCATCGGAGTTATCCTCAGACAGAGTCTCGTCCGACAGAATATTTACCAGCCAAGGGGCAAGTCCCCAGCATAGTCATCTCTGTTCACCATCCCCAACAGAAGTAAAGGAACTATGGTTTTACAGCAGTCAAGAATACCGTTCTCATACTCTCCAAACAGCAGTCAGGGATTTATTTTCCTAGACTCAGATCATTACATCGGCATTTCATGTTCATAAATCATGACATGTGCATACATCCCATATAACATAGTCTCATTTATTTTGAGAACGTCATCATACAATGCATCTCATGCATCGCACATAACTAACCCTGCATTTCTTTCTGGAAAGACAATAATTATCAAAAATTTCCAGCAGGTATACGATCAACACTCGAAGCTAAACATAGTAATCATCGATAATAAATGCAACCTCATCCAGGTTCCTACAGCCCTACTATCCCGGCTTTCATATTGAAGTAACCCTACCACCCAGGTTCCTTCTCACAGCCCTACTATCCCGACTTTCATATCGAAGTAACCCTACTATCCAGGTTCCTTCTCACAACCCTACTATCCAGGCTTTCATATCGAAGTAACCCTACTATCCAGGTTCCTTCTCACAGCCCTACTATCCAGGCTTTCATATCGAAGTAACCCTACCACCCAGGTTCCTTCTCACATCCCTACTATCCAGGATTTCATATTGAAGTAACCCTACTATCCAGGTTCCTTCTCACAGCCTTATTATCCAGGCTTTCATATCGAAGTAACCCTACTATCCAGGTTTCTTCTCACAACCCTACTGTCCAGGCCTTCATATCGAAGTAACCCTACTATCCAGGTTTCTTCTCACAGCCCTACAATCCAGGCTTTCATATCGAAGTAACCCTATTATCTAGGTTCCTTCTCACAACCCTACTATCCAGGCTTTCATATCAAAGTAAACCTACCATCCAGGTTTCTTCTCACAGCCCTACTACCCAGGCTTTCATATCGAAGTAACCCTACTATCCAGGTTCCTTCTCACAGCCCTACTATCCAGGCGTTCATATCGAGGTAACCTTGCTATCCAGGTTCCTTCTCACAACCTTACTACCCAGGCTTTCATATCGAAGTAATCCTACTATCCAAGTTTCTTCTCACAACCCTACTATCCAGGCTTTCATATCAAAGTAACCATACTATTCAGGTTCCTTCTCACAACCATACTATCCGGGTTCTTCCTCTCTTATCCCCAAACAGCGATCCACAACACTGTAAGACCAGGACTCGATCAAACACAATTGATTTCACATTTCTCCAGAAAGTCATAGTGCAGCATATACCCCGACCAAATGCACAGTTCACTTCCGCTTTTTAAAACCAGAGTTATTCCCCCAGTAGAGTAACGGACAACTGAAGCTCCTAAAACTCTATTTTTCTCAAGACAGAGACCAGCATTCCCCAGCGAGGTCCTCCTCAATAATAGGTATATGAGTTCTCACAAAGGAATCTCTTATGAGATCGACACCTCCTCGAATGGCATCTTTAAGCCCATCTCCGACAATTCTCTAGCAACTTCCAAGTGGCATCTACAATACCATTCCCGATATCGCAAATCAAATGTCGCTTTATATGGGTGCAAATTTCTGTGAACTCTAGTGTCTAATCATCTTCCACCTTCAGATCACGAAAGGCAGACAAGCCAATCTACATCTTCAGGTTTAAGAAGATTTAACAGGGGCAGTTGTTATACCCCAAAATTTTCCCTCCCATATTTCTCAATACATGTCAAGTGAGGTCCTCAATATGATCAAGGAAGTCCAAGGGTTGACCAGACAAACTCTCTCCTAAAGCAATCTACTTCAAATTAGGGTTTCATTTTTCATCAAAATGCTTGATTACAAAGGATACCAAATGCTCACCATTGTCCTAATATGTTCTCAAGATCATCCATGTCAAGTTTCAAGCCTTGCAGAGGAAGTTTGCTCAGTCAATTGCTCAAAAGCCTGAAAATCGACTGTGCTAGGTTAAAAGTCAACTGTGGCCCACATACAGTCAAACTTAGAAATTTTTGGTCAACATCCTCATTTGGAAGTATCATTCATAATTTTATCAAGGGTTGATCATGATTCATCAAGGATTGCTCACAATTCATCAAAACCCAAAAGTTGCTAAATTAGGGTTTTATAGGAAAAGTCAGCTCAACTTTGACCAAGCATAACATTCTCATACTTTATCAGAAAAGACCCATCCAAAGCTCATTTTGAATAGGATGCAATTACCTACAACTCATCTTCAGCTCCCAAGTTCAAAATATGCACTCACAAAAAGATATGAATTTTGACATTATAGGTCATTTTGAAAATTCATCAAAACACCTTTTGGGTCAAAGCTTCATAAATAAACATGGAAGACACAATTGAGATGATACCAAAAGGGTTGTTTAGAGGACATCCTAAGCTTTCTAAAAAGTCCAAGAACACCTATCTAGGGTCAAAATTGAGAGAGATATGCATTGTCAAAGTTGACCCTTTTTGCAAAATTTCCAAAAGTCAAATGTGTTCAAATTTGCATTTTTTTTGCTAAATGGGCCCAACTTTTTATGCTTGCACCTCAATTACAATATGGTCCACGACCCATAAAACCATCCATGCATTGTTGTCTTATTTATTTAATTTGTTTTGGTTTCAGTCATTAGAAAAATCAAATTAAATTAGATAAATAATATGGATTTGATTTGATTTGATTTTTGCATTGAATGATGGATCAAATATGCTAAAAATAGACAACAACAAAAATTGTGCCATGCTATGAAAGGGAAAGAAATATTTGAAAATAAATATTTTTATAGCAAAATTGAAAATTCCATATCTCTTTGGATTTGCTCCAAGAATGTTAACCTATTGTTGGCCTCACATATAAATAAAGGTTTCAAACCCTAAAGGAAAGGGGGAGAACGCACGCAGCCGGCCAAAAAGAAGAAAGAAGATTCCAAAAATTTGAAAGAAGTGTGCAATTTTCAAACACCTTGGTTAGCCTATTTCACTTGATTCTAATCGCCCCATCATCTTGCTGAGATTGCCAGGAGTGAAACTAGACAATTTGCAAAGCCTATAGCATTCTCATACCAGCGTATCCGTGTCTCACCATTGGTAAAACTTTTTTGACTTCAAACTCACGCAATACTTGATATAAATTCATATTGATCATACAAATGTGTTTCTACTGATGTTTATGTGTGTTTGAACTGAAATTCTGGCTGCAGATACTCAATGTCACGTTCAATGTTATGACACTGTATCTGACTTTCTATAGGACAGTAAATACAAAAACAGTAAAGAACACAGTCAATTGTTTACCCAGTTCAGTGTGCAACAACACCTACTCTGGGGGCTACCAAGACAGGGAGGAAATCCACTATAAGAGATATTAATTCAGGAATAAACCAACCAGTTTATCTCCTTCACTTAAGACCTACCCAATGCAACTTCAATCTAAGTACAACTTAAACCTGAGTTCCTACTCATTCCCCCTCAATCACAGCAGTGATACATAAAACAATTTGACTAATGAATTGATGAAGACACTCTTCAAAACATACACTTGATTATGCTTCACAGCTTTTTAATCAAGCAACACAAACACTCTTGCTTCACAGCTTTGAGTGATACACAGACCTGACTTGACTTTGCTTCACAGCTTTAGTCAAGAGACATACAAACACTCTTGCTTCAAAGCTTTGAGTGATACACAACCCTTACAATTAAAACCTATTCCAAGTCACTTATCACAATGATAATTGCTTGGATTACAATAGTTAAAACTATACAACTTCTAAATGATCTTCTGTCAAAAAGGGATGCATTCCAAGACAGCAGCTCTGTTGAATATATAGCAGCTGCATCTTCAGTTAGGGTTTCCACAAAAAGCTAGGGTTAAATCCGTTTGACCTTAAGACTAGGTCACAGGACTAGATCAACCAGGTTGGGGTTGAGCTAGGTTAACCCAAAGAAAACGCTGGATTCTGTTCTGGAAAGACTGAGTCATTTTCCTGAAAAAACTCAGAATTAACCAAACTGCATACCTGTTAGTTCAGAACAGGATGTCTTAACATTTGTTATGACATCTGAATTCCTGTTTACTGATTTTGGTAAATGTGATCATTTTGCAAAATGCTCAGATACACACTCATAAACATCAGTACCTGTATGACAATATTTTTCTGCAAAGGTACCTAATAAATCTGTACCTAATAAACTAGAATGTTATGACATCAGTCATGACATTCATACACCTGGTTTTACCAAAAATGCATGCCAATACCTAAACAACTACAAACTCCCCCTTTGGCAGATTTTTGGCTAAAGCCCCTAAGCAATCAGAGATAGATAGCAGCAGAAAAAAAATATGACTGCAGAAAAATAGAATGTCTAATAAAGTACCAAAATATATCTCCCCCTCTTTAGCCACAAATGGGCCAAAGATACATGTTCTTAAAGATTATACAGTCATCCAGAAAAAGTAACACAACAAGACAAAGAACTGGACACACTTTGCAAACTCCACCAGGGACCAGCAACACCACCAAACAGCAACTCCACCAACCTTTAAGCACTGTCATCAGACTCAGAGGATTCGGACTTCTTCCTTTTCTTGTGAGCAATGTCAGCATTCTTCTCTTTGTCGGATGTCTCAACATCCTTAGAGACATCTGGATTTGTTTCAGCATTTGAACTTTCTTGATTTAAAGGAACAGAAATGCCAGGAACTAAGTGGTTCTCGTTCAGAATTCTTGAAACAATTTTAGCTATTGCTTGACGAACATAGGCTGACCCTTCCCTATTTGCAATTTCAGGGGGAACTGAAGAAGAAGGATGAGATGAATTACCAGAGGCAGAAGCTTGGGACCTTCCTGCATGTCTTGTTCTCAGCTCTTTGACCTTGGTGGGGTTAGTTTCCACTTTTCTAAGAGAAGAGATCTCCAGGACTTCAGAGTCCAGACAAGAGGAGATTGTCCTAGAATCTTGATCAGAGGAAGAGGTTGAAATAGTCGTATTGGATGATGATGGTGTTTGAGACATTTTGACAGTCTTAGAGGACCAACAACAACTGAAGAGAAAATTCAGATTGAGAGACTGGGCTTTGATGAGGAGACGAGAGGAGAAGGAAGAAAAGGAGTGTCTATTCAACTTCTTAAAAGAATTGAAGGAAATGGGAAAATATAATTTTAACCCAATCAGAATAAGCATAACTCCTTTAACCCTTGTTTTAAGCAAAATTAATTGCTACAATTCCTCATGTTGGCAAATACCCAACTTACCCCTCAAGTTTTCAAATTGATTTGCATCAAGAGCCTTGGTAAAAATGTCAGCCAGCTGTAGCTCAGTGGCAACATGTTCCAATTTGATTGTCTTCTCTTCTACAAGGTCTCTGATAAAGTGATGTCTTATGTCAATATGTTTGGTCCTACTATGCTGAATGGGATTCTTGGAAATGTTGATTGTACTCAGATTGTCACAGTACAATGTCATAACATCTTGTGTGACATTATACTCAGTAAGCATCTGTTTCATCCAGATCATTTGAGAGCAGCTACTACCAGCTGCAATGTATTCAGCTTCAGCAGTAGAGAGAGACACACAATTATGTTTCTTGCTGAACCAGGAAACCAGATTATTTCCTAAGAAGAAACATCCTCCAGAGGTGCTTTTTCTATCATCACCACTACCAGCCCAATCAGCATCACAGTAACCAGTCAGAGTTGGTTCACAACCATGAGAATATAGCAACCCATAGTTGTAAGTTCCACTCACATACTTCAAAATTCTCTTCACTTGATTTATATGACTGACTTTGGGATCAGCTTGGTATCTTGCACAAACTCCAACTGCAAAAGCAATATCAGGTCTGCTGGCTGTTAAGTACAACAAGCTTCCTATCATGCTTCTGTACAGACTTTGATCCACCTTAACCCCACTTGAATCTTTGGAAAGCTTTAAATGAGTAGGAGCAGGAGTCCTTTTATGACTGGCATTCTCCATACCAAACTTCTTTACAATGTTCTTAGCATACTTGCTTTGAGATAAGAAGATTGAGTCCTCCATCTGTGAGACTTGCAGTCCAAGAAAATAAGTTAGTTCTCCCATGAGACTCATTTCGAATTCAGCCTGCATCTGGTCAGCAAAATGTTTAACCATAGGTTCTGACATTCCTCCAAACACTATGTCATCAACATATATTTGGGCAACCATCAACTTCCCTCCTTCAGTTTTGACAAAGAGTGTTTTGTCCAAGCCTCCTTTTCTGTATCCTTTGTCTGAGAGAAACTTTGTTAACCTGTCATACCATGCTCTAGGAGCTTGTTTCAGGCCATATAGAGCTTTTCTCAATTTGTAGACATGATCAGGGTGATTTGGATCCACAAAGCCTTTAGGCTGTTCCACATAAGCTTCCTCATTCAAGTACCCATTTAGAAAGGCACTTTTCACATCCATCTGAAATAACTTGAACTTCAGAAGACAAGCAATTGACAATAGGAGTCTAATTGATTCCAGCCTGGCTACAGGTGCAAAGGTTTCATCAAAATCAACCCCTTCAACCTGAGTGAATCCTTGAGCAACAAGTCTTGCCTTATTCCTGGTGACAACTCCTTCAGCATCTGATTTGTTCTTGAAAATCCATTTTGTGCCAATGATGTTAGTTCCTTCAAGTCTAGGAACCAGTTCCCAAACTTCATGTTGCTTGAATTGGTTCAGTTCATCTTGCATTGCTCCAATCCAGTATTCATCAGTTAAAGCTTCTTTGACATTTCTTGGTTCCATTTTGGACACAAAACAAGAGTTTGAGATGATTTCTCTAGATCTCGTAATGACTCCACTGTTGAGATCTCCTATGATGAGCTCTTTTGGATGATCCTTCTGAATTCTGATGGAAGGGATTTTGCTAGCTTCCTTTGATTCAGATTCTGTTGTGGAGGTGTTGGGTAGATCATTCTGTTGGGTTGAAGTCTCAAAGAATGTCTCAACATTACAAGGGACATCTATTTCTTCATGATAATCATCAATTATAACATTTATTGATTCCATCATGGCTTTGGTCCTGGAATTAAATACTCTATAAGCTCTGCTGTTTGAGGAGTATCCTAGAAATATGCCTTCATCACTTTTAGGGTCCAATTTTCTTCTTTGTTCACGATCTGCCAGAATATAGCATTTGCTGCCAAACACATGGAAGTACTTCACAGTTGGTTTTCTTCCTTTCCAGAGTTCATATATGGTGGATGAGGTTCCCTTTCTCAAGGTGACCCTGTTATGGACATAGCAGGCTGTATTCATAGCTTCAGCCCAAAAATACATAGGAAGTCTTTTGGCATGTATCATTGCTCTGGCAGATTCCTGTATGGTCCTGTTTTTTTCTTTCCACAACTCCATTTTGCTGAGGAGTTATAGGAGAAGAAAATTCATGACTAATTCCTTCTGAGGAACAGAAATCATCAAACTTGTTGTTTTCAAATTCCTTGCCATGATCACTTCTGATTCTGACAATACACCCTTCCTTTTCTCTTTGAGTTCTTTTGCACAATTCTTTAAAAACTTCAAATACATCAGATTTTTCCCTAATGAAGTTAATCCAGGTGAATCTGGAAAAATCATCCACAACCACATAGGAATATCTTTTTCCACCAAGACTCTCCACTTGCATTGGTCCCATCAGATCCATATGAAGAAGTTCTAGAACCTTAGAGGTGGTCAGATGTCTTGACTTTGGATGTGACATCTAGTCTGCTTACCAACCTGACATTCACCACAAACTCTTCCTTCATCAATTTGCAGTCTTGGAATCCCTCTGACTGCCTCCATGGAGATAATCCTTTTCATACCTCTTAGATGAAGATGGCCAAGTTTTTGGTGCCACAGTTTCACCTCTTTTTCTTCTTTTGCAATGGAACACACAGAGGAGAGATTAGTGTTCTCAGGCTCCCACAAGTAACAGTTGTCTTTAGATCTGACTCCTTTCATGACAATTTCTTGTTTTTCATTAATTACAAGACATTCAGATTTTGAGAAATTAACCTTGAATCCTAGATCACACAATTGACTGATACTAATGAGATTAGCAGTCAGCCCTTTTACCAGCAGTACTTCATTCAGACTTGGAACTCTAGGGCAGTCCAAATTACCAACTCCTTTGATTTCACCTTTAGCACCATCTCCAAAGGTCACAAAACTGGTGGTGTGAGGTTTAACATTATTGAGGAGGTTCTTGATTCCAATCATGTGTCTGGAACACCCACTGTCAAAGTACCAGTCTTCCTTTGCAGAGACCCTCAGGGAAGTGTGGGCTATCAGGGCAGTAGCCTTTTTCTTCCATTTAGGAGCATGTGGTACCTTTTTAGACTTAGGTTTGACACCTGAGTTCTGATTAGGGTATCCATGCAATCTGAAGCAGAAAGGCTTTATGTGGCCATATCTCCCACAATGATGACATCTCCATCTTTGGTACCTTTTCTTCATATGTCTCTGTTCCTGATGTTGAGAGTTGTGTTGAGACATCTGCTTTGACATTTGTTTAACAGGCCTGATCTTCTTGTCTGTACTAGATTTCTTGGCTTCCACAAATCCTAGTCCAGATTTGTTTCCCACATTTTGTCCAACTTGAAGAATCTCTTCCAATTTGTCTGTTCCATTAGTCAGCATCTTGACAGATTTGGTCATTTGGATCAGTTGTGAGTTCAGCAATTGAACTTCCCCTTCTAGATGACTTATAGTTTCAAGATCTGCCCTTTTTTCAGCCTCCAGCTTTATGATGAGTTTTGATTGTTTCTCATTCTGCACACAGACTTCAGCACTTCTGATACACAATTTCTTGTAGGTATCAGCCAGTTCTTCAAATGTCACTTCTTCATCACTAGTGTCACTTTCAGAGGTACAAACACTAGTTAGAGCAGTAACTAGTTTGGCAGATTCTTCTTCAGAATTACTTTCTGAATCACAGTCAGACCAAGTAACAGTCATTCCTTTCTTTTGTTTCTTAAGAAAGGTAGGACATTCAGCTCGAATATGCCCATATCCTTCACAACCATGACATTGAATACCTCTTCCTTGATTTCCCTTCTCTTCTGACCTTGGTCTTTTGCTGGAACTGTCAATGTCAGAGGGAATGTTATGAACATTAGACCTTGACTTTGGATCTATTCTTTTGATGAGTTTGTTGAACTGTCTTCCAAGCATGGCTATAGCTTCTGAAATATTTTCTTCTTCATCCTCCTTGTTTTCAACATCAGTGTTGGATACAAGTGCTATGCTCTTGTTCTTCTTGTCACCATTTTCAGTGATCCCCATCTCAAAAGTCTGAAGAGACCCAATAAGTTCATCCACTTTCAACTTGCTGATGTCCTGGGCTTCTTCTATGGCAGTTACATTCATTGCACATCTTTTAGGCAAGGATCTGAGAATCTTTCTCACCAATTTTTCTTCTGACATCTTTTCTCCCAGTGCTCCTGAGGTGTTGGCAATATCCAAGATGTTCATGTGAAACTCATGAATGGTTTCATCTTCCATCATTTTTAGATTCTCAAACTTGGTAGTCAACATCTGAAGCCTTGACATTTTCACTTTGGAAGTGCCCTCATGAGTAGTTTTGAGAGTGTCCCAAACTTCCTTGGCCAATTCATATTGATGTACTAGTCTGAAAATGTTTCTATCAATTCCATTGAACAAGGAATTTAAAGCTTTGGAATTTCCCAGGGCTAACTCATCTTCTTCTTTACTCCAATCTTCCTCAGGCTTCAAACTGATTGTCCCATCTTTCTCAGTTATGGTGGGATGGATCCATCCTTTGTCAGCAGCTCTCCAAGCCTTTTTGTCCAGAGATTTTAAGAAGGCAATCATACGAGGTTTCCAGTAGTCATAATTTGTTCCATCCAGAATGGGTGGTCTATTTCCAAAAACTACTTCTTTGTCCATAGTGCCAGAAAGTGATATCCCTATATCTCACCCAGTAATACAGGCAGGGTGCCTGCTCTGATGCCAATTGAAATTCTGGCTGCAGATACTCAATGTCACGTTCAATGTTATGACACCGTATCTGACTTTCTATAGGACAGTAAATACAAAAACAGTAAAGAACACAGTCAATTGTTTACCCAGTTTAGTGTGCAACAACACCTACTCTGGGGGCTACCAAGCCAGGGAGGAAATACACTATAAGAGATATTAATTCAGGAATAAACCAACCAGTTTATCTCCTTCACTTAAGACCTACCCAATGCAACTTCAATCTAAGTACAACTTAAACCTGAGTTCCTACTCACTCCCCCTCAATCACAGCAGTGATACATAAAACAATTTGACTAATGAATTGATGAAGACACTCTTCAAAACATACACTTGATTATGCTTCACAGCTTTTTAATCAAGCAACACAAACACTCTTGCTTCACAGCTTTGAGTGATACACAAACCTGACTTGACTTTGCTTCACAGCTTTAGTCAAGAGACATACAAACACTCTTGCTTCAAAGCTTTGAGTGATACACAACCCTTACAATTAAAACCTATTCCAAGTCACTTATCACAATGATAATTGCTTGGATTACAATAGTTAAAAATATACAGCTTCTAAATGATCTTCTGTCAAAAAGGGATGCATTCCAAGACAGCAGCTCTGTTGAATATATAGCAGCTGCATCTTCAGTTAGGGTTTCCACAAAAAGCTAGGGTTAAATCCGTTTGACCTTAAGACTAGGTCACAGGACTAGATCAACCAGGTTGGGGTTGAGCTAGGTTAACCCAAAGAAAACGCTGGATTCTATTCTGGAAAGACTGAGTCATTTTCCTGAAAAAAACTCAGAATTAACCAAACTGCATACCTGTTAGTTCAGAACAGGATGTCTTAACATTTGTTATGACATCTGAATTCCTGTTTACTGATTTTGGTAAATGTGACCATTTTGCAAAATGCTCATATACACACTCATAAACATCAGTACCTGTATGACAATATTTTTCTGCAAAGGTACCTAATAAATCTGTACCTAATAAACTAGAATGTTATTACATCAGTCATGACATTCATACACCTGGTTTTACCAAAAATGCATGCCAATACCTAAACAACTACATGAACGTATCACATGTGAAGCTAATGCCCAGGATCACTTTATGACATTGTTGACCGTGGTTAGGGTTCCAAGTTCGAATCCAATGATACATAGGGAATTAGTTGATTTAAAGGCCAAAATCGTGATCAGGGGATCTTTTTAAGGCAGTTGGCATCATTTGTTTTTCAGTTTGACTAATATTTTCAGGTGGCCCACCGAAGAAGACGGTGGAAACCACCGGCTCCGGTGGTTGGACTGACAGGTATCTGGTCAACCAGCCTGCGTGGCTGTTTCTCATAATTCCATTGGCTGGATCAAGTGATGACTTTCTCTCACCCCATCTAATTGGCCCATGCTTGCTGACGCGTGCAATTATTTTCTGATCTGGATCTAGCACCTTATTTTCATTCATGTTTTATTTATTTCATTAATATCATGACTAACGTTATAGCTCAGTTGGCAAGAGGGAGAATCTATAAGGTACACGTCCTGGGTTCGACCCCAGGCGTGGTACTTTTACATTTTTCTGATTTTCTCTATAGGTTCCAGTGCGCCACGCCCTTTAGAGTCCATCATGAGACATCAAGATCCAATCGTCAGATCCATCAGCTAGCCAGGATCTAACGCCTTCCACTGAAGGTCCATCATGCACCCTAAGTCAACATGTGCATCAAACCCAACAATGTCAAACGGGCCTGGCTTATTTGGGCTCAGAATTCCACAACACACCCTCCATAATTGCTAATACAGGCCCATATTTCTTTCTTTTTCTTTTAGTTATTTTTTAAAAATCTTTCAATATTTATTTTATTTACTATTAATTCACAAATTATTATTTTTTTTACAAAAAAACCATAAAATCAATAATTCACAAAATTAAGATTAGTTTTTTTATTTATTTATCAAAATCAACTTAATTTAGGCTAAACTTAGGGAAATTGTAATTTGTTTTCATCAATAAAATCAAAATAGAAATTAGGTTAACTTTTAATTTTATTTTTCTCTTTTTTCTCAAATAAATAAAAATACAAAAAAATAGGTTTAGAATAAATTAATTTATTTTTCTTAATTTAAAATTAATTAGGCTTAGGATTTTCCTTTAATTTAGAAATTCCATTATTTTCTCCAAGCAAAACAAAAAAAACATTTTTTAACTAATTGCAATTAGGTTTAGGCAAGGGTTAAAACCCTGGTTATCTCGTATTCGACTCATCGCGCGCGTGTTATTATTTTTACGATATTGTTGAAATTGTTCATGGTTTGTAATAGTTTAATCTAGGACTTTTATTTATCACTTTTTCCCGGGGTTTTGGCTATGTAATTAATCCCCTCCTCGAAGCCTTGTAATAGCGTAAATTTACCTTCTCACATTTTAATTCGCGTAAAGATTTGATTGTTTAGATGTATGCTAATAGGATTGTATGTCAAGAATGCATGACAACTTAATCCAGTTAGAAAACCCTAATGTGCAAAGACTAAATAATTGAAAATAGATCACTCGCATATATCACTCTTAGGGTATACTCACACTTCGGTTGCCTTCGGTAAATGGTCATTAAGTATAGGGTGTCTTAGTGGTTGCCCTCCTGTCTAAAAGATCAAACATTGCCTCGGAAAGCTTGCCTCAGAAATGTCGCCTCGAATATGATCTTAAGACTCTAGGGTTATTACTAAGGTGTCCTAACATTGCTTTAGTGATCGTACATCCCTTTCGAATTGACCCTTACAACTCCAACGATGGTGCTACCTATTTCTCAATAGTAGGATAGCGCTGTCTAAAGGAAACGAGAATAGAAACGGTCTTTTTTCGAGTAGGTAGATTCTAGTAGGTACTTGCTCAAAACAAACTTTTTTTCACACTTACACATTTCAAAAAAATTTTCAAAACAACTTCGTCACACCTTTGAGGACTGATACAAGGGTTATCACGAAGTCAAACTTTTCAAAAACAAAGCATATACACAAGCAATTTTAAAAGATGAGCAAGTACCTAAGAGCCCATGGAAAACCATGGATAGCAAGGGTGCTAACACCTTCCCTTTCTATAATCTACCCCCCATACTCAGAATATCTCGAAAAAGGATTTTTTTCTATACTTTTTTCCTTTCCGGTTGGATGAAATAAAAGTTGGTGGCGACTCTTGCTTACCGCGATATTTTACGAACAAAAAACACAAAACATAAACCAGCGTCAAACAGTCGGTTCTGCCACTGTACCACACCACCAAATTCTGGATCATCATCAAAATCTGGATCAGAATTAGATTCACCATCTGACTCACCTTCAGAGTTTCCAGAGTCATCATCTTTTTACTCTTCTTCAGAAGCAGAATCTTCTTCAGACTCAGAATCACCTTCATATTCTGACTTGTCTTCAGCTTCAGAGTCATCTTCTGACTCTAACTCATCTTCAGAAACCTCAGATTCTGACTCATCTTCAAAATCTTCAAAGTCGTCATCTGATTCTAACTCAGTCATATTCTGATTCTGACTCGTACAAAATCACTCCTTCAGAATCAGAATATTTAGAGTCATATTCTTCTTCCCCTTTAGAATCAGAAAAATGACAATTTCACTGGTTCCTCATCAGACTCATAAGCCATAAATAACATATGTTCATCATCTGAATCTCCTCTGGCTACATTTTCTTCTTCTGACTTCCTTTCTTTTTTTGACCAGCAATCTTTGGCATAGTGACCAAAGTTCCTGCAACAGTAACACTGAATATTCTTCTTGTCAGACTTCTCCTTTACCTTCTGGACATTCTTCTTCCTATCAAAATTTGAAGCTTCTGACTTTTGGCCACCATTAGTTTTCTTCATGGATTCTAACCAAGTCTGCTTCTGATGCTTATTACTAGAAGTTACTTTCAGAGCCTGCTGCTATACTTCCCTCTCAAAAGTTCTTGCAGTCATATGCAACTCATGCGCCTCTAGACTACTTTGCATATTTTCAACTCTCATGGTGCTCAGATCTTTAGAATGTTCAATTGCTACCACAATATAATCAAACTAAGAAGTTAAAAATCTCAAGATCTTCTCAATGATTACTTGTTCAGACAGAGTTTCTCCACAAGCTTTCATCTTATTAGTGATCAGAATCACTCTAGAGATGTATTCATAAACCTTCCCATTGTCCTTCATGTTGATATTCTCATATTGCTTTCTGAGAGACTGAAGCTTCACCTTCTTCACTATTGCGTCACCACCGTAACATCTGACCAGTGTGTCCCATGCAGCCTTCGCTGTTTCAGAATCAGAAATCTTCTGAAACACATTTGCATCCACATATTGATGGATGTAGAACAACGCCTTCTGATCTCTCTTCCTCAACGCCTTCTGTGCTATCTTCTGGGCCTCTGTTGCATCTGCTTCTAATAGATTATAGCCATCAGTAACAAATTCTAACACATCTTGAGAACCAAATAACATGCGCATCTGGATCTTCCAACGATTCCAGTTTTTGCCATCAAATACTGGAAGCTTGGAATGAATATCACCATCATTTCCGTTCATCTTCTACCTTATGCAATTTATGCAGAGTTTCCCAAATTAATGTTTTCTCAAAAAACCCCCAGAATCAGAATATTGTAATTCTTAATCACAATACTTCTTTTCCCGTGGATTTCAAACCGGAGCTCTAGAAACCAATTGTTGGTGCACAAGGAAGATAAAAGGAAAAAGGAATATTTACTGATAGCTTCAAAATAAGGATTTACAACGAAATTACAATAACCTACTCCACTAGGCTATTTATACACAAAATTATATCTTCTACAAAGATCTAAGAAGATCTAAGATATATATCTTCTAACAAAGATATAAACAATCTAAAAGATATTCCTAAATATAAATTAATATCTAATTAAATCTAAATTAATTCTAACAATATATATATATATATATATATATATATATATATATATATATATATATATATATATATATATATATATATATATATATATATATATATATATATATATATATATATATATATATATATATATATATATATATATATATATATATATATATATATATATATAATACTTAGAAAAAATAGAGACGATAGTTAACAATTTACTATTCAAATTCTTTTGATGAAATATCGATCTTCTCAAGTGTTTCGTTCTGTTATATTGGGATGAGATTATAAGTAATATGGATGACTGCAAAATGAATATTTAATTAGAATTTGACTTTCAATGATGAAAATCTTCGCTTCAGAGCTTTCGAAAGTATTTCGGCAGTCAAAATTAAGTATCAAAAGTGTCCACACCTTTTTCTATGTGTTTTTTCCTATTTATAGAAGTAGAAATGTGTTAGAAAAGTCTTCTATCGTGCTACAATGATGCCATCACAACCATGTTGATGCCATCACGACCACTATGATTTTGTCTCAGGAGCATCGCGATTGTAATACTTTCTTAGGCGCTCATGATGGCTATATCACGGTCACAGTGATTCCAATGGCTAGATCTCATTTTTAGCTTTCTTTTGCCATAAAAAATATGTCTCAATCTGAGTTACGAAACTCTAGATATGATCAAATTACTAGACATACGCATTAGACTGCGGCGATTCATCTAGAGGGGGTGATTATATCCCCAATTTAAAATTACCTTTCAAAAATAGGTATTTAAAAATTTATTTGAAAAACAATATTAAGCAGAAGGTTTGTGGCCTAGATCAAATTAGTAGTCTAAACGAACCTAGTTACTGGAAACTCCTATATGCACAAGCCGTATGAAATTAAGATAATGATAAAATCAATCAACATAATAATATCTCAACTAAAAGTTTAATATCAAACCTAACGGTTTCCTATTTCCATTGAAATCAAGTTAAAAACATAATTTGAAAATTTATCGAACACTTGGCGCGCGATCGATATTTCAAAATTTTCTTTGTCCTTTGTTGATATGAAAAAGCACTTACAATCAAAGTGATTATAAGATAATCAACAAAGCAATTTAAAATTTAATAATCAAAGAAAAGTTTTATATGAATCGATTGATCAAACAACGCATTCAACAAATTGTTTATAGAAAGTAAATGAGACTTACTCGTTTATCATAATTTACTAGCAATCTATTTCCAATGTAATTAAGCAAAAATATAAAACACCGCAATTTGTCGAACACTTGACGTGTGATTGAATTTTCTGAATTTTCTTTTGAGTTTTGTTAATATGATAAAGCAATTATAATCAAAGTGATTATAATCTAATCAACAAACCAATTTAAACAAAAACAACCACAGAAAAACTCTTACGAGTCGATCGATCAATCAATAAAATTCAACAAATTACGTAATGAAAAATAAAAGTGAGTAAAGAGATATAAGAGAGAGAGAAACAAGAATTTGTTTAGGAAGTTCACCATTCGTCCTCACTATGGCTATGTCTCCCTCCAATTCCATTTTAGAATTTAGATAAATTTCTTACTATGCAAAAAGTATGAGATAATGTTCAAGAGAAACCCTACAAACTCTAAGTTTGATGTTGATTAAACCCTTTCTCTTCTTTTGATCTTCAACAAGACCAAGACACAATATCTACCAATTGATTTATTGAATATTGCTACTCATTTGGGTAGCAAAATTCAAATCTCTTTCATGCATGATCAATTGTAACTATTAAACACAAGCACTTTCAATTTGATTCGTATTTTTTTTGCTGCTTCCTTGGGTACCGAACTCCTAAGGATTTTCACTTGGCCGCAATCCTCTTTTGAAATTCTTATGCAAAACCCCCAAATCTATCAAAGATCTTGGAGGACTAACCCTAGGATTTCCAGATGAAACCCCTCACAATTCTTAACCCAATATTCTCGGTTACACAAAAACCTAATTGGACGTTATTAAACCTTTCCTAGATGGCACCCCGACAAAAGATTATTATGTGTGATTTATCAGTGTGTATGCATAGATTAGAGGTTCAAGGTGAAGAGCAATAGTGGTAAGTGTTTACAGTTTCATCGAGTTAGACAGATGCATGAATGATGTATTTATAATTGTGGATGTTTATATGCAAAAAGAGAATTTTTGGAATTAAAAAGAATTGAAAATTTACCCAATCAAACAGTATGTATCGATCTAAAATACGTATATACCAACATATAAGTAAAATATTAATAGTACGTGATGACCTGAAAAGGCAGATGTGTCGGTCTATGCAAGTCAGTAGCTACAAACTTTAATATTGCAATAGATGTGTCGACCTGAAAATCGTATGTGCTGACACATAAAACTTAAAGTTACAGTATGTGTCATCCTATGTGATGCATGTATCGACTTGTATCAAACAAAAGCTACAGGCTTCATCAATGAAATTCGTATGTGTTGGCACATGCAAGTAATATTTATGCAAAAAATCATTTTCAAGGTATTGGTCAATTTGAAAGTGGTTTTGAATGATTCCTAAGACCTCTAATGCAGAGGAGTGCCACGTGACATAGAGGTACCATCCAATATACATAAATGCTAAATTTTCCTAGTTTTGACATCATACAAAATATCTAATGGTGAAGTTGCACTCACATACTCCCCCCCATTTTATGATGACAAAACTTGAAATGAGGCATTTCATGTTGTTATTGAAGGCTCTACCTGAATTTGTGTTTCTCAACTTCATCTCGCATATGCATCTCCCCCTTTGACAACATTAAAAAGAAAGATAGCAATTTATGAGAAGTATCATATTTCAACGTACATACTAATATATCACTCAGAAGTGATTTTGTATAGAAGAGAAACAATCACATATCTCCATATATATGCAAAATTAATAAATAACAAGCATAAAGCATTACCAAACATGTAATGTAATTGCATGAATAATAATGAATGTGATGCAAGAGAAAAATAATCAAGTTGCTTCTATTGTGTCACAATTATGTAACATAACACAATGAAACTCCCGATGCCCCACACACATGTGTCTAGCATAGCGACAAAAAATATCAACTACAACAAGAATAATACATGCAATTAACATGCTTACATTCAAATCATGCACAAATATAACAAATATAAGAGAAACACATGCTTGTATCCACAAGAACAAACTTATATAAATGAGAAAGAATTAATACATGAAGTCATTATAAACATATATATTGAGAACACACAATGGTTGTCAATCAAAATTTTTGGAAATGAACATTAATGGTTTTTATCATTTGACAACATAGAAAGCATTTTTAACCAACTAAGAACATGCATTAATAAAAGTCCTACTTTCAAGGAGAAACTTGAAACAACATTACTTCACTTTAATGGAACAGAGGTTGCACTCACATGTTGTAAACTACTTGAAAAAAATAGTTAGAGTAAAAGTATAAAGTGAAAACAACATGGTAAAAATTAAGCAACATTGTAGATATCAATGATCCCTAATTCCCTATGTATGTTGAAAAATGGTTCGGTTGCAAGCGGTTTAGTGTACATGTCGGCAAGTTGATTTTTACTATCAACATAATCCAACACAACATCCCCTTTTTCAACGTGATCGCGAAGGAAATGATGACATATCTCAATATGTTTAGTGCGGGAATGGAGCACCAGATTCTTGGTTAGGTAAATTGCACTAGTGTTGCCGCATATGATAGGAATACACGAAAGTTTAATGTTAAAATTAAGTAATTGTTGTTTAAGCCACAAGATTTGGGCACAACAACTATGGACTTCCACATATTCTGCTTCGGCCGTTGAAAAAGCTACGAAAACTTTCTTTTTATTATGCCAACTAACCAAGGATTTTGAAAACATGTGACAAATTCCACTAGTACTTTTCCTATCCTATTTGCAACAGACAAAGTCGAAACCGAAGTAACAAACCAAGATAAAATCACTTCCCTTGGAATACCAAAGCCTAAACTTAAAAGTACTAATTAGGTATCTAAGAATACGCTTAATCTCTTTTAAGTGTGATTCTTTGGGAGCTGATTGATATCGTGCACACATGCAAACACTAAATATAATATTTTTCCTAGATGTCGTAAGATATAAAAGATATCCAACCATACCTCTATATTTCTTGACTTTAACATTCTTACCCTTTTATATTTATCCAAATTTCCATTTGTTGCCATTGGTGTGTCAATTTCCTTTGCATCATACATTCTGAATCGTTTTAATAATTTGAGACAATACTTGGTTTGACATACACATGTTCTTTCCTTGAGTTTCTTTATTTGAAGTCCAGTTCAACTCCCCCATGAGACTCATTTCAAACTCTAACTGCATGAATTTAGAGAACTCCTTGACAAGTTACATGTTAGTATAACCAAATATGATATAATGTCAAATGTGTCATGCTTGATATTTAATGAAGCAAATAAGGCTTATGTACACAATAGTGTTCATAAAGAATAAAGAAAAAGAAATACATGAAAATATAATATGATGAGGTCATTATAAGTATATAAGTTCATAAGTCCCATTGATTATCAATTAGGAATTATTTTGCAAATGAATACTCATAATATATAAATCATACACCAAGTATGTCATGTACTTAAAAAAATAAATAAGCAAAAGAGAGAACTTACTAACAAAGCGAAAATTGAATCAATACTACCTCCCAATACGATGGAGGATGCACTTGCATTTCACAAGGAAATTTCGAAAGAAAGTTGAACCAAATGCAAAGTATGCCACAAAGACTTTAGAAAACAATGATCTTACCACTTTTCACTTTGACAAAGTACCCAAGAATATAACTTATGATGAATCTAAGAAGGTCATTGATTTGATGATCATTCATTTTGATTGAACTTTCATCTTTATCCTTTTCATGATAGTTATCTTTCTCTTCCTCATGTATCACTGATTCGGGTTGATTAATTCCTTCTTCGACATTATTGAGTATGTCTTTTGAAGATACACCAACATCATAAAATAAAATAAATTTTCCTAGTATTCTCAGATACTACATCAAAAGTAATTTATGAATCTTTTACCAATTAAAGAATACTTGTTGTAGCTTTCTAGGACACATAATCCATCTTCTTGCCGCATATACAATAGGATTATAATATGTTACCCATCATATGCCTTGAGCCATCATAAATAAGAACTCATATCTTCATAGAGTCAAGACAATTTTACTACAAAATCAACAAGCCAAGCTAGGTACCCAATCTTCATTGGGTCCTTGGGGGATAGTGAAAAATTGGTTGCATTTGGGAAACCATTAAAAAACACCTTTAGGAACAAAAAAAATCCTAAATTTGAACTTTTCAATAGTGTGGTCTTTCTTACAACTATAGTGACAATTTAGATCTTTACCATCATTTGAATCGCTATCAATGTGCTCACCTTTTGAGAACCTTAAAAAATAAGTCCTAAGAGTTTGAGACTTTGTTCCTTCATCCTTATTCGTGTCTTTCTCCTTTTTCTTCTTCTTCTCAATCTTTTTCTCATGCTTGTATAAGAAAGTAAGTTCTTATTCACGTTCCTTAAGATTATCAAACAATGTAGTGAAATCTAGTGTTGTAATATCATTAGCTTCCTTGATCGCAGTGACCTTCAGTTGCCAATTCCTAGTAAGACATCTCAAGAGTTTGGTAGTAGCAATCACATTGAAAATAGGAAAACCAAGTGCGTTCAAAGGACTAATGAGATTTAATGTATTTTTCTTATCATCATAATTCCATAGGGCCTCTGACTTAGGTGTGACAACACGATTAGCATTAGTTTGAGTAATTTGTGTTGGACCATTTAAAATAGCATCCCACACACCTATTTCGCAAGAGTTTACATAAATGCCCATACAAGCTTTCCAATAAATATGGTTTTCTCCCGTAAAGTTTGGTGCTCTATCGTTTTCCCTTTTAGGTTTGTTCTCCATTTTCTAATAAGAGTTTTGAAGCACAGAATTAATCGTAGCTCTGATACCACTTGTTAGACTATGCCGACTTTCTAGAGGGGGTGAATAGATCCCCAATTGAAATTTTTCTTTCAAAAATAGGTATTTAAAAACTTATTTGAAAAATAATGTTAAGCGGAATGTTTTTGGCCATGATCAAAATAATAGTCTAAACGAACCTAGTTATTGAAAACTCGGATATGCATTAGCCGTATAGAATTAAGATAATGATAAAATTAATCAACATGATAATATCTCAATTAACATTTTAATATCAAACCCAATGGTTTTCTATTTCCAATTAAATCAAGTTTAAAACATAACTTGACAATTTATCAACACTTGGCGTGCAATCAATTTTTCAGAATTTTCTTTGAGCTTTGTTGATATGAAAAATCACTTACAATCAAAATTATTATAATCTAATCAACAAAGCAATTTAAACATTAATAATCAAAGAAAACTTCATACGAACCGATTGATCAAACAACACATTAAACAAATTACGCATAAAAAGTAAATGAGAGTTACTTGTTTATCACAATTTACTAGCAATATATTTCCAATGTAATTAAGCAAAAATATAGAACAACGCAATTTGTCAAACACTTTGTGTGTGATGGAATTTTCATAAATTTATTTTGAGTTTTGTTGATATGAAAAATCACTTATAATCAAAGAGATTATAAGCTAATCAATAAACCAATTTAAACAAAAACAACCATAGAAAAATTCTTACGAGTCGATCAATCAATCAATGAAACTCAACAAATTACGTAATGAAAAATAAAAGTGAGTAAAGATATAAGAGAGAGATAGAAAGAGAGAGAGAGAGAGAGAGAGAGAGAGAGAGAGAGAGAGAGAGAGAGAGAGAGAGAGAGAGAGAGAGAGAGAGAGAGAGAGAGAGAGAGAGAGAGAAGGATTTGTTTAGGAAGTTCACCATTTGTCCTCGCTATGGCTTCGTCTCCCCCCCAATTCCATTTCGGAATTGAGATAAATTTCTTAGTTTGTAAAAAGTATGATTACAAGAGAAGTATTCAGGAGCAACCCTATAAACCCTAATCATTTGATGTTGATTCAACTTATTCTCTTCTTTTGATCTTCTACAAGACCAAGACGCAATAGCTACCAATTGATTTATTGAATCTTACTACTTCTTTGGATACCAAATTTAAAGCTCTTTCACGCATGATCAATTGTAACTATTAAACAAAAGAACTTTTAATTTGATTCACTGTTTTCTCGCTACTTCCTTGGGTACCAAACTCCGAAGGCTTTTTACTTGGCTGCAATCCTCTTTTGAAAGTCTTGTACAAAATCCCAAATCTACCAAATATCTCGGGGTAAACCCTAGGTTTTTCCAAATGAACCCCCCCCCCCCCCCCCCCTCACACACACACACACAATTCTCAACCCAATATTCTCAGTTACACAAAAATCTCTTTGGATGTTATCAAACGCCGCCTAGATGAAACCCAGACAAAAGATGATTATGTGTGATTTATCAGTGTGTATGCATAGGTTGGAGGTTAAAGGGGAAAAGAAATGGTGGTAAGTGTTTATAGTTTAATCGAGTTAGAAAGATGCATAAATGATGTATTTATAGTTATGGAAGTTTGTATGCAAAAAGTGAATTTTTGGAATTAAAAATAAATGAAAAATTGACTCAATAAAATAGTATGCATTGGCGTGAAATACGTTTGTGTCAGCACATAAGTAAAAAATTAACAGTATGTGTCAACCTGAAAAGGTAAACATATCGGCCTGTGCAAGTCCGTAGCTATAGCCCTTAATACTATAGTTGATGTACCGACCTGAAAATCGTATGTTTCGACATATCCAAGCTATTTTTATTTTGATGTACATGCTTCATCAATGAGTTACATGTGTCGGCCTGAAATTCTTATGTGCCGGCATATCCAAGCATTTTTTATGCAGAAAATTGATTATCAAGGTTTTGGTCAATTTGAAAGTGGTTTGAATGATTCCTAAGACCTCTAATGCAAGGAGTTCCACATAACATAGATATAATGTTAAATATATAGAAATGCTAAGTTTTCCTAATTTTGACATCATGCAAAACATCTAATGGTGAAGTTGCACTCACAATATGTCATGTTGTAAATTATGTTGAAAAAAATACTGATTTCTTCGCAATTTGTCCATTTTTTTTTTCATATTTCTTCTTTGTTTCTTCATAAAACTCAACCATAATTAATTGAAAACTGATAAAAACAAATTCAAATGCTAGAAAAAATTACATGATGAAAGACTGTCATCACAGACTCAAACTTACACTGTTACTTATCCTCAAAGAACTCATTCATAAATGTGATCTTCCTCAGAACTTTGTACTTACCAAACCAATTACATACACCAATCTTCGTCGAGTTATCACTTTCATTCTTTGGTTAAATCAACAATAATCCAAAGAATTTTTATTTAACTTTCTTATTACTCAAACTTTTCTCAATCTCACCGCTCACTCTTATTGAAACAATATGGTAAATACTCATTTACATACAATTGACATCAACCAAATGAGTTTGCAATATTTTTAAAAACTTGCTACTTTTTATTCGAAAACACGCTTTTCAAGTCTTTCAAAGGTTGTAACGTGGCTTATGTTAAGGTAGGATATGTTTGGACAATAAGTTCAATTCCTTGGCGTTAAGTACTTGCTACCCTCATATTTTTACACCATACTTATATATTCTTTGCTTTTTTTCACTCATGGGTAAAATAATTCTGACTTTGTTTTTCTCTTTTTTTTAGAAGCTCTAAATTTTAACATTTTAGCATCTTTTCTAGCTTATATTCATTATTTTTTTCATTTTTCAACATTATTGTACCCTAATTTTTTATCTAAGATCCCACCTCATATGCATCATTGCATATCTAATAAAATACATAAAATATCTTGTGTGTTTGCTTCTTGTGTCAAATAGGGTTTGGAATCAAGACCTCTTCATCAATACAAGTTTGATCAATTAGAGTTTTGATTGAAGAAAGTGGATCAATGATTTTTGGGTTATTACATTACCTAATGTCTTGAAGCATGATTCAAAGAACTCAAATGAAACATCGTGACCTAATTGTAAGGCTAAAGACATTTCCAAAGATACAATTGATTGTTAGCAGAAGAATTGGATTAGTTGATGAAAAGTCAACTGCCACACAAAAGTCAATTTTTGAATTTTTTGTCCACATTGAACTTTAAAGATCAAGAGTCATCAAGACATTCCAAAATATCAAAATCTATCATCAAGAATCAAGAGAATCAAGAAAGTCAACAAAAGTCAAAGTTGAATATTTTCAAACATTTAAAAAAATTCAAGTGTTTTGTGCCTAAAAAAGCCCTAACTTCATAAAGCAAGTTTACCAAGATACAGTCTGATTCAAAGAAACTTTCAACATGAAATTTGTAGGGAATGAAAAGTTATACAACTTTATCAATGAGGGTTGATCTCCAAAAAGTGCTCAAATCAAGAGATATAAGCATTTGAAATTCTGCCAACACTGAGAGAAATTTATCAAACACTTTTGACCTCAAAAAGTAACCAAATTCATGGCCATTTTGCACCAAGATCCCAATTGATTCAACAAAATTATTCAACATAAAAGTTGTATACAATGTTTCAAGCTTTCTAAAATGTCCAAGAGCATGAATTTCTCATACTTAAGCCAGAAGTTTCGAAGAGATGAAGTTAGGCATCCATACTTGAATTATAGGTCAATTCTATTGAAAACCAAATTGCTGAATCTCAAACCTAAGCTACATAATCTCGCTTTTTAGGCCATTTAACTTATAAATCTCACCTTGATAAGAGATTTACACGAATTTAAAGTGTATTACACAAGGATTTGAAGTTTTGTCCAAGTCTTGATGCCATTTTTTTGATGAAATTGCATAAAGTCACTTTGCCACTTTGATAAAGCAAGCTTTATATCAACAAATCCTCACTTAATCTTGTGACTTTCTCCTAATTATATCACACAGATATCAATATCAGAAGCAACCTCTAGAGGTCAGCAAAAGCATGGCAAATCCCTTGAATCACTCCCTTTCTTCATCATGAAGCAACATGATTTTATGTGCATTTTCAAACCAAACTAGTTTTCCTTTGGTTTGGTTTTTGAATAAAATATGTAGATATCATTATGTGGATGTTAAACCCTAAACTAATTTCCTTCTATCATGCGTGAATAGAGATTCATGCTTCTGAACATTTTTTAGGTTTTTCTGGTTATTGATAAAATTCTTGTTAATCTTTGAGTTTTAATTTAAATGGTTGGTATGGTTGATTACCTTTGGAAATTTCAAGCAACTTTCATATTTACATTTTTGTAAATGGTTGAGAAATGTGGGAATTTGAATTTCACAAGTGGTGTTGTCTAGAGGTTGAACACGAAGATGGTGATGAAGCCATAGTTTCAGTTTGAAAAATGAGTTTATTTTAAATATAATGCAAGTTTTTTATGAATGGATAAAATAGCCACACCAGTGGAAATAGCGCGCATAAAAATTCTTAGCAAGCATAAGGGTGAGGGTTCCAACCAGTGTGAACCCCCATTTTGGCCTTTTTTCCACTTATTTTGTTTTTTTGATTTTCTGGAATGTGTTTAATATATTTTTAATTGGATGCGCTCCTTGTACAGGACATAGCGCATGGCCTAGTGATATGTCTTATAACCAATGACCTTGAGGGGGCAGGTTCAAACCTTTGCAGCCCCTTTCTTGATTTTTTATCACTTGTTTATTTTTTGTTTTATCAAACTTCACTAATTCTTTTCACCAACCAAAACAACTCCTTTGGAGCTGATTTGTTGCACACTCTTTGTTTATCTACCGTATCTTATGAATAGAAGAAAAATCCCAAAAAATATTATTTATTTCACCTCTTTTATTTAATTCAAAAAAATATTTTTTAGTTGTTTTAAAAGCCTTTTCTTTGATTTTATCTTGTTGATTTCTTGAATAAATCCATGTTAAATAACCATACCATATCTCTAATGAATATTGTTTTATAACATACCTTAAAAACATGATTTTAATTAGGTTTAGGACTTGACTTTCTGATGTTTAAACAATAACTTGTGCAAAAACCCTAATTCATAACCTATGACTTAAAAGTTCACATGCTTTGATCCCCTTGATTGTTTATCCATGTCCCTTGAGTTTACTTGCCCTTTAAGGATGTATTTCCTTCATAAACTCCTTTAAAACCAAAGTAATACCTTGCTTGCTTGTTTACTTTAAAACTTATTTGTTTATCTTTTGTCATAACTTTAACTTTGACAACATGTTAATCTTCCCCCTTTGTGTTTAAACATTTGTGATATGTGTGTTTGCTATTATGTTAGTAATCAAATACTTGTGCCCCAAATCCAAGGAAAGGGATAATATTGTTGACTTTATAAGTAATATGCATATGCATTCCCATTTTAAAAACTTTTGTAATTATTAATGTTTTCCCCCTGTACAAAATCCTTGAATGATTAACCTATGTATCCTTATGTACTCTAAAAACCCTTTGTATTTAAACCCTAAAAAACTCCTTTTCAAACTTTCACCACTTTCATATAAAAACTTGACTTTGTGTCATTGCATTTTCAAACTTTATTTTTATTCAAATGCTTCATAATATTTAAGCATATCAAAACAATTTCAAAATACTAAAAGTGATTCAACCTCACTCAAATCTTTTTTTCACTTGGCTTTTTAATTTAAAACATTTTCTCAAAGATATTATATAAAAATCCTCTTTATAGTTGAGATTTATTTCTCATATACCCATAGTAATTGTTGAAGTAAACGTGATTCTTTCCATATGAAGATGTTAATGGAAACTTGTTGATCTTTATATTCAAGTTAGTAGCCCTTTGTTCATGATGATGCAAGATTCATCTTCTAATACTTGTGGTGGTATTAGTTGATCTCTCTCTCTCTCTCTAAAAGATAATGAAATATCTCTTTTCCTAAAATCAACCACAGCAAACCCTTTTGTTATTTTTACCACGAACTACGAGGTTTTGATCCTTAATTGGTACATAGGTATAAGACTATGTCTTTCCAAACAAAAATATAATTAAAATATTCATTTTCCCTTCTCCACACTCATTTAGAAAACAAACAAATTTTAAACCAAAAATAGATTTTATAAGTGGTCTCTGTTGTACCCCAAAATTTGCCCTCTCATTTTATCAAGATTCTCCTCACAAGACTTCTTGGACTCAAGACTAGATTAGGGTTTGCTCAGCTCAAGACCTCTCCTTGCACTGATGACCTGAAATTAGGGTTTGAGTTTGCACATGGATTTTTGGACTTGTAATGCCTCATGTGACTTTGATACTTCATGTTGGACCTCTAAGATTTCTCATACCAAGTTTCAAGCCTTGAATCACTTTTTTGACCAGTCAATTGGACAGTTGACCTAAAAATCAGCTGTATTGGGGAAAAAGTCGACCATGTCCAATTTATAGTCAAACCTCATAATTTTTAATCCACATCAACATTATAGACTCATATGAACGATTTTATCAAGTTTGGACCATAACTCCTCAAGAAATTTGATCAGATCATCAAAAGGGAAAAATGGTCAAAATTAGGGTTTTGACTGTAGAAGGGCAATTTCTGATTTTTCACCTAGCCAATGGCAAATTGGGTTCAAGCATGATTTCAAGGACTCGATGGCATCATCTTGACCTAATCACAAGGTTCAAAAGATCTCAAATGCATTGGATTGACAAATGAATTTTCCAGTCAACTAATCAAAAATCAACTACTTTGACTTTTTGGTCAAAATCAAGTGCCAAGGGTCATAATTCATCAAAACATGTCAAAACATGAAACTTGTTCACCAAGAAAATTAAATTTGTAAATTAGGGTTTAAGTTTGAAGAATTTCATAACTTAGAATTTTTCTAAGTTATGAACATTTCTTTTATTTTTTTCAACTTTTCCCAACTTTTTCACCATGATACAATTGGATTCAAAGAAAACTTCCAACATGAAAGTTGTATTCCTCCACAAGATATACAACTTTTATTCACAAAGTTTTCCCAAAAGATTCTTGGATCTCAAGTTATGATTTTGTGAATAAGGGTCCATAAACTTTTTAACTTAGTGAAATTTTGCCCTAGTTTAGGCAATTTTTTTACCTAACATCATGGCAACTTTTCACCTAGTTCCAAGAGGAATCTCAAAATTCATTTCAAAGATGGATTGTAGAGCATGTTACAAGATTTACAAAATTTCCAAGAACTCTCCAAGATCATTTATGGTTAGGGAGAATCGAAGGAATGAAAATGGAAAATTATTACTCTTGTCCAAGGCATTTTTCACATTGATACAAGTTGAAAATCAGTTTGAAACATGCTTGTACTTGTATTACAGGTCCCAAATCCCTTCTACACTCCTTAATTTAATGCAAACACATTGGACAATGGTCCTATTATGATCTTTGAAGATTGGCACAATGAATTAATCCATTTATGGCATAAAGTGAATAATACCATTTTCATAAAGCATGCTTTTTGCAATTTTGTATTCCTTGAGCATTGAACCTGATCTTTGGCTACAAACAAGATCCATAAACATCAGGAAAAGTGTACCAACCCTATGAAGACCTTGAGCTAGCCTGTACAAGCCTTGGCCTTTTTCACTTCACCTTTTCTTCAAAAACAAGCAAACTTGCAAAAGTCAAGTAAACTCTTGTATCTGATAAAGCCAAGCTTTTGTATTTTTTCAAACAACCTCAGAACATTGTTGCAAGCCAAAAAGCATGAATTACCAACTTCTTGAACACCCTAAAACACAAAAACACCAAGTTCCTACCCAAACAGGGCATCATCTGCAGAACTCAAGCCATTTTGAAATTGGCTCGTGCGTTTTGTCTTTCAACCCTTCAAATACATTCCATACATCACACCTAAGCTGTCCAGGCCTTTGTCAAGCAACTGTAACCCCTGTTTCGAGCTTCACCATTTCCATTTTCTGAGTTTGCAGGTTGACTTCTACAAGGAGATTCAAGCTACTTCAGGGCAAGCTGAGCATTGGGAAAGCTTGAGGGAACTTCAAGCAAGCTTACACGACCTTCAGGCCTCACTCAAAGTTGCTACATTTCCATATCCAAACTCAACTGAACAAGGTATTTGTCAAGTTTCTATCTCCTTATTTAGGCATTATTAAGCTTAGGTTTGTGAAGCAAAGATGTAGTGCATAACATGCTTGAGTTGTACATATGCGTAGATTCCATTTATATTAACTGAGCTAAGAGTATTTGGATGATGAACATGCTGAAAATGTTAGGTCAGAAATTAGGGGTGACAAAATTCTCCTTGATCTTTTAGAGTTAGGTCATGTTTTTTATATCATTAGAATCGTGAGTTAACATGCTACAAGTTTCATGTTGCAAGATTTTGTTTTTATGCACGTATGCAAGAGATACAGTTTGAAGCAGGGCGCGCGCGTTTTTTTGTCTAGAGGACAGGGATGAAGTGGTGATTGGGCCTGGAGCTTGGGCTTGCTTCTATTTGCACCCCCCTTTTACTTGTTGAACCCCCCTGACCATTTTCTTTTATTTTTTAATATTTTCTTGCATATTTCATATTTCTGACTTTTATTTATTTTTTCTAAACATAAAAAATCACAAAAAAGATTTTCTTTATTTTTTTTGCATTTTATCATATATTTTTATTTTATTTTTTTGCACAATAAATAATTTGTTAAGCTTTTACACTTTATTTTCTTAATTAAAACTTGTAAATAATATTAAAATATCATACATTTTTATTTTTATTATTTATACACTTAAAATAATATTTTCATACAATATTCAATTTTTTAACATTTTGTAATATTATCATTATTTTTCTTAAACAAAAATGGATAAATAAATAATTAGAAAAACAATATTTCTTTTAAACAAAAATTAGGGTTTTCACCCCTTTCAAAAATAATCATTTTATTTTCTTATTTTTAAGACATAAATAAATTTATTTTCTCATACATAAAATTAATACAAAAAAAACATCTTTTGCATATTTACATTTTTATTGCATATTTAAATATTTGCTTATTTATTTATTTGTACAATAAATTCAATTTGGTTGTGATAGTTTTAGGGTTTTATTTTGAGCAATATCCCCCTATTCAAACTTTTACCCCCCTTCCCATAATATTGTGTAACAGTCTAGATTTACTTCACGCATTTTATTGCTTTCATATACCATGATAGTAAATTAGGGTTTTGTATGCAAAGACCAAAAATCAAACAAATAGCATGACTAAATACAAAACAAAAAATGCATGAAAAATGACAACATCTTGCACACAAGCACCCCTAGGGTTTCATCCACTTTGTTGCCTAAAAATGGCCTTGGTATGCATGCTAGGTATCTTGGCAAAACAAAACAAAAACAAAAGATCATAGTCCCTCGATGACGCCATACAAGGTTGCCTAAAAACAAATGATCTTGGTCCCTAAAACTTGCTAAGATACTCGGCACCATTGCTATCATGGTCATACGATGACCCACGCCCGTCCCATTTAACATCCAAAGATAGGGTTGTTTACCAATGCAATGGTAAGACAACAATATCAAAGGAATAAAAATGTGTAGGAAAGACTTTTGAGTAGGTAGATAAGCTTCTAGTTACTTGATTAATTTGCAAACCATCCTTGCTATTTTCAAAAACACACAACACATTTCAAAACATTTCCAAACAACTTTCAAAACATTGAAACATTTTTTAAAAGACAAAAATATCTTTGTATACATTCTTACGAACAAGAATCATTACAAAGATTTCCAAAACGATGGCCTCTTTTCAAAATACTTTCAAAACCACACAAAGCACCATTTCAAACAATTGGAAAAGCAAAGCAAGTGATCTAAACAAGTAACTAAGAGCCCATGGAAAACCATGGATGAAAAGGGTGCTAGCACCTTCCCTTTTAATAATCTACCCCCCGAACTCAAGAAAACATCTCAAAGGTCTTTCCTGTGCTTTTTGACCTTTCCTTTGGATAAAATAAAAAGTCGGTGGCGAGTCTTGCTAAATCGAAACATTTGCGAACACAAACGCGAAACCTCAAGTCAATTCTCCCACTGTATCACAGAACTGGCGACTCTGCTGGGGAGAATTCTAAAAATGGGGTTACATTAGGGTTTAGATCATCTTTACATGCTTAACTTGTTTGACTTGTATGCTTTACACTTTGGTTCTATTGTTTGGGTTTGAATCCTCTACCTGGATTTGGGAAACATTCATAGGTAAATAGTAATATGTTGTGGAAACTGTGCGGGGTATACTAACACGGTCTAAGCAATAGCTATATTAGTGCGACATATTTGTGGGTACCGGTAGCCTTTGAGTCAATCAAAGAGAATACGGGGCCGCTGAGTGATGTCATGAAGCACTAATGGACTTTTAGAACCTTTACATGACCAACTTGGCCTTTTAGGATGTAGTGAGATGACCGACTTTGGTGTAGTCTGAAGTTGGTAGATACTCGATACTACACTCATTGAGGGTTATTTTCTTGGAATATTTTGGTCGCCAGTAAAGTGGCTAAACTGAAACAATGAACACAAAAAACAATCCAGTGATATTGAGCTCCTTAGAACCCGGTTACTATTTATAGGACAGGTTGAGCCAACTAACTTCAAGAGGGTACTTACCTATGAAACCCCATGCAAGCCTAAACTAGGAACTTGTATGATTTGCTTGTACACATATACTTGTGCATAACATCATGGACATCATGAAGCATCATTTGCATCCACTAACCATTTCAAGGATTTTGGATTTTCATCTTTGTTCCTGTTTTGTAGGTTATGGATTCACTTCGCAGGAAAACGATCCAAGTCAACCTTGTAAGAATTCTTCCACAACTCAAGGAGCTTGCTTCCAAGATTCCAGAGTATTCTCCATTCACTGAGAGACATGGTCGACTTCTCAACTTGGTCAAATCCAGTACATAGGAAGACATGGTGGAAGTTCTCTTCCAGTTCTTTGACCCCCTACACCACTGCTTCACATTTCCTGACTACCAGCTAGTGCCTACTTTGGAGGAATTTTCTCAACTCCTGAGGATTCCTATTCTCTATCAAATACCTTTCAACGGTATGGAAAGAGATCCAAAGCCTGGATATGTTGCTCAAGCCCTGCACTTGCAACCATCAGATGTCATAGGTCATTGGGAAACCAGAAGTGGTGTCAAGGGTTTCTTGGAAAAGTTCCTGTTCGAGAAGGCCCAAGACTGTTGGAATTCTCTAGATCTACAAGCTTTTGAGGAGATTGTAGCTCTTCTCATCTATGGGTTGGTCTTGTTCCCAATCCCTGACCAGCTTATAGATTTGAATGCTGTCAAGATTTTCATGTCTCAGAATCCTGTGCCTACTTTACTTGGGGACATCTTACACTCTTTTCACACTCGAACAATGAGGAAAAGAGGTGTTCTCATGTGTTGCACTCCTCTACTGGAAAGATGGTTTATTTCTCATCTTCCCCAATCAGTCTTGAAGAATGAGCAAGGTTTGAGGTGGTCACAACGATTTATGACTCTTACACATTCATACATTCATTGGTGTTCTCGATCAAAAGAGAATGTCATCACCATTGACAGTTGTGGGGAATTCCCTAATGTCCCACTACTTGGCATTAGGGGAGGCATCACCTACAACCCCTGCTTGGCTCTGAGACAGTTTGGGTATGCCCGAAGGGATGGCCCACATGACATGTTGATTCCAGACTTGGTTTTTGACTTCGACAACGATGATCAAAGACTTTGAAAAAGGTTTATCCGAGCTTGGAGGATGCCAAACAAGGTAGACAGTAAGACCTTGGGACACAAGAATTACACCCCCCTTGAGCCTTACCTCAAGTGGGTACGAGCCCACGCTCAAAGTCTTATGATGCCTTACCCCTACACTCTCCTTGTGATTATAGAGCCTGTTACAGAAGGAGAGGTTCCATACACCCTCCAACATCCTGACATGCCAACATCACCCGAAGATCTGCAAAGGAGTTGGATACAACTCAAGGGAGAACGCGATACTTTTGAAGCCCAATTCTATGCAAGCGAGAAGAAGGTTTTGGAACTTACTCGTCAACTTCACTAAGAGCAGACTCTCAACACCTACATTGCACCAGAGAGAATGCACAACGTCTTTTTAACTTAGAATTTTGTATTATTTTGCCCATGGGGCATTGATGTACTAACAATTCTATCTTATTAATATGACGTGTGTTTCTTTTTTGTTTAAAACAAATTTGAATTTTCTGAATCCTTGAATGCATTACATGAATACATATCATTCATCATATGCATAAAGAGGTCTTCACACTAAGTTTCCTCATCTCTCAGCTGTTTATTTCAGCAAGATGAATATCGAACAAACCGTCAAAGATTTGCAAGCTCAGAATTCACAATTCCAACAACTACTTCTGACCTTGGCCAAGGGGCAGGAGGAGCTCAAAACTCTGTTAGAGAAGGAAAAAGAGAAAAAAGAAGAAGAATAGAGCTGGTGTGGCTACCATGGGCAGAAGGTTTGAAGGCCAAGCCAGAAGGGTCCTAGATTTTCCATCAACCTCTGAGGAAGAGGAGAGAAAGGGTAAAGAGACTGCAGTTCCTTTAGATTCTGAAGCTGAGGAAGAGGAAGATGAGGACTACTCAGAACAATAGTATCCTCCTGCAGATGACAAATACAAAAACTTGGAAGAACGTCTGGCAGCTATGGAGATTCAGAGAGTACCTGGGCTGGACTTTGAAGAGTTAGGGTTGGTGTCTGGAATAGTTATCCCCTGAAGTTTAAAGTGCCACTGTTTGCCAAGTACGATGGGTTGTATTATCCCAAGATGTACCTATGGTCGTATGTCAGGATAGTTCAACCACATTATTCTGAAAAAGACCTGTGGGTCCACTTTTTCCAGGACAGTTTGTCGGGGACGCAGCTGGATTGGTTCTACCAGTTGGAGAGGTCTGATGTGCATAATTGTGAGGATTTGGATGCTGCCTTCTACAAGCAGTATCAATATAATGCAGACTTAGCACCAACTCGTACTCAATTAAAGAGTATGGGCATGGTCTCCAATGAAGGCTTCAAGGAGTATGCCCAGAAATGGAGAGACTTGGTAGGACGAGTACAACCACCTTTATCTGAGAGGGAGCTAGTAGACATGTTCTTGGGAACTCTATCAGGGTCTGTGATACGGTGGGAAAGAACTGACTATTTTGAAATGCTGGTTTATGTTTTGCGTTTGCTTTCACAAAATGTCGCGGTAAGCAAGAGTCGCCACCATCTTTTATTTTATCCAACAAGGAAAGGAAAAAATCACAGAAAAATTCCTTTTTCGAGATGTTTCTCGGGTTCAGGAGGTAGATTATAGAAAGGGAAGGTGTTAGCATCCTTTCTATCAGTGGTTATCCATGGGCTCTTAGGTACTTGCTCATTGTGTTTTCAAAATTTGCTTTTTCTTTGTATTTGTGGGGTTGAAAGAGTTTTTGTTTTGAAGAGAGTGTAAGTGCGAAAAGTTTTGTTTTGTTTTAAAAGGAGCAAGTACTTAAGAACCATCTACCTACTCGAAAAGGGAACTAAACTGTGCTAATTTCCTTTAGACAATGCTATCCCACTATTGAGGAGTAGGTAGCAACGTCGTTGGAGTTTTCGGGTCAATTCGATTAAGGGACGTGTGGTCACTAAAACAATGTTAGGACGCCTTAGCGGTAACCCTAATATCTTAGATCATTTTATCCGAGGCAACCGTTTCGAGGCAACTTATGATCTTTGGACAAGAGGGCGACCTCTAAAATTTCCTATACTCAATGACCACGTTCGAAGCCAACCAAGTGAGGCGTACCCTAAGAGTGCCCATGTGCGAGTGTGTTAGTTCGGTTATATTATCTTTGTACATGTTATGGGTGAGCTATGTTGATTTTAAGTTCATCCATTGGATCTTGTCATGCATTCCCTATTATCAAACATTTAACAGTGTATAGTTACGGAAATTAAATTTGCGGAAATTAAATCTAAACTATTACAAGGCGTCGGGTATTTACATCGCCAAAAACAAACCCTTTAACTTAAATTGCGGAAAGTAAAATAAAGCGATAAATAATTAAAGTCCTAATTAAAATCTATTACATACCAGAAGCAATTACAATAATAAGGCAAAATTGATCGCGTGCGAGAAAATTAAATAGGCGTATTTTTTAGGGTTTTGACCCTTTTTTATGAAAGAAAGAGATTTTTTTGATTATTTTTTGAATTAAAAAGAATTAAACCTAAACTAATTATTAATTAATGAATTAATGAAAAATATATTTTGATTTTTTTGAATATTTAAAGAAATAAAATAAATTCAGTTAAAAGTTAGTAAAACCTAATATTCTACATTGATTTTAATTTATTACAAAAATATTAAAATTATACCTAATTAAAAACTAAATTAATTGATTAATATTTATTTAAAAAAATAAAGTCAAATTTAATTTTAATAAATAAAAATAATATTTTTTGGTATTTTCTGATTTTATGAGGAAAATATTTAATTGGTTATTTTAAAATGATAATAATAATAATTAGCAAAATAAATAAATATAATGAAGAGAGAAAAAAAAGATAACCAAAAAAAGGGTGCTAGGCCTGGATCAGGGTGTTTGAATAGCATTTTCAGAAGCCCATTTGTACAAGCCTTGTTTGACCTTCTGGATCCCACGTGACACGTTGACTGGGGAGTATGGTTAGTCTTCAATCCTGGCCCTTGGATTTGGCCTGAAGGCCATCTGGCGCCTGGATCTTTGAGGAGCATGATAGTCCACGCCCTTAGCTTTGCACTGGATCTCTTGGAACAAAATAATAATAAGCGTTTGGGGGGACCTGGGATTCGAACCCAGGTCCCAGTGGACTTTGGCATAGTGCGCTTACCAACTCAACCATCATGCATATTTTTTAATGGAATAAACACTGATTATTATATGTGAAAATAAGTAATATGCTGGAAAAGTAAAAAAAATGGCGCGCTATTTAAATCAACCAATAGGGAGAAGACACCTAGTCGTCTTCTTCGTTGAAAAGCCTGGATATTTACCTGCGGATTTTATCTACAGCTAAATCCATGGCTCACTCCTAAAACAAATTCCAGGCCATATAAATGCAAACTAAAACCACCAACATGCTCGTCTCTCCTCCCTGAACATAACCATGGTCACCGTTTGTCTTGATTTTGCCTGTATCAAAAATGCCTAAAAACTAGAAACGAAAAACCTAGTTTCGGGCACAGGGTTACAGGCCATGAAAACAAAATTAAATAATGCAGAGAGACTGGAAATTGAACGTTAAGCATGATTGTACAAAAAAATTTGCAAAAAGATGCAAGAACATGGATTCACGATTTCATGTACAGTGCTATGTTCAGGACAACTTACAGGGCGTTTCAGGCGATGAGAGGGCTTGGTTCTGATTGCTATAGCTTCAGTGGACTCCTGGCAATTGAACCAAGTTGAGATTTTTGATTGAATTGGCCTCCAACCAAGATTTTGATCCCTCACTTTGTAAGCTTTTTCAAGTTTTGTATCCTGAGATTTGGCAGCCTCTTGGTCGTGTTCTTGTATGATTCATGTTATATGTGTATATTAGAATGAATTAGGTAAAAAAATTGGGCCTTGAATCCATGAGCATTGATGATTTGAAGATGTTATATGATCTTCCATTACCAAGTTTCCAAAAATATCAAAAACCAATATTTTGTTCATAAAATGGCATGATTCGGATTTGATTTGGTCCATGATGATAATTGAAACCTATATAAATCAAAAAGATCTTATTCCATCAATTTTTGGATTTTATTTGAATTAATATTGATTTAAAATGAATTAATTCAATAAAAATCAAATAAAATAGAAAAATTATTTAATGGACATGAAACTGAATATAGGACACGTGTGTGGTGTGACAAGATCAAATCAAGTGGAAAAAAGTTGGCCCTTTTGTCAAAAATTGGATTTTTGAGGATAGTTGACTTTTGGCAATTTTGGAAAAATGCCCAACTTCAAAAATGTATAACTTCTTCAATTTTGAACTTTTGGAGGTGTTCTTGGACTTTTTAGAAACCTTGATATGTACTCTAACCAACCCTTTTTGTCTAATCTCATTTTGATATTCCATGCTCAAGTTATAAGCTTTGGCAAAAAAAGTATTTTTGTTGACTTTCAAAAATGACCTATAATGTCCAAATTTGTAACTTTTTGTGAGTGCATTTCTTGATCTTTGGGTGTGAAGATGGATTGTAGGAAATTTAATCCTATTCAAAATGAGCTTTGGATGGGTCATTTCTCATAAAGTATGAGAAAGTTATGCTTGGTCAATGTTGAGTTGACTTTTCCTACAAAACCCTAATTTAGCAACTTTTGAATCTTGAGGAATCTTGAGCAATCCTTGATGAATCATGATAAAACCTTGATAAAATGATGAATTATCCTTCAAAATGAGAATATGGACAAAAAATCTTGAGGTTTAACTGTTTGTAGGTCACAGTTGACTTTTGCCCTAGCACAGTCGATTTTTTGGGCCTCTTAAGCAATTGACTGACCAAACTTCCTCTGCAAGGCTTGGAATTTTACATGGATGAACTTGAGATCATATTAGGACCTTGGGAAGAACTTGAGGTCATTTGGATGTAAGTACCTTGATGCAACACAAAACCCTATTTTTGAATTGACTGCCTTAGGAGATGATTTGATTGTCCAACTCTTGAGCAATTTGAGCCACTTGGAGATTATTCTTGACATGTCTTGAGAAATATGGGAGGGCAAATTTTGGAGTACAAAAGTTGCCCCTGTTCAATTTTCTTAAACCTGAGGATATAGATTGGCTTTCGATCCTTTCGTGATCCGAAGGTGGAAGATAATTGAACACTAGAGTGCCCAGAAATTTGCACTCGCATGGTGTAGTATCAGCATTGTGATGTCAGGAATGGGCTTACAGATGCCATTTTGAGAGTGTTGGTAGGAGGATGGGCTTACAGATGCCATCTGCAGGAGTGTCGATCGCATAAGAGATTCCTTAGCGAGAACTTGCATACCTGTTGTTGTAGAAGATTCCGCTGGGGAAGCCTAACTTTTGTTGAGATTTTGGAACTTGCCTGTACTTAAACTGAGAGAATGCCTCGACTGAGTCTTAAGAACCTGTCCATAATTCAATTGGGGGGAAACATCTTCATCAAGATCTAGGAATTATCTAGTCTTCAACGTAGTATACCGTTGAGATTGTAGCACTCGTCCACACTTTGATGGAGGAAAACATCAAGATCTAGGAACTGACTAGTATTCAACGTAGTATACCGTTGAGGTTATAACACTTGTCCACACTATGACATAGGGAAACATCTTAATCAAGATCTAGGAACTGTCTGGTCTTCAACGTAGTATACCGTTGAAATTACAGAACTCGTCCACACTATGACGGAGGAAAACATCAAGATCTAGGAACTGACTAGTGCTCAACATAGTATACCATTGAGGTTATAGCACTCGTCCATACTATGACATAGGGAAACATCTTCATCAAGATCTAGGGACTGTTTTGTCTTCAACATAGTATACCGTTGAAATTAGAGAACTCGTCCACACTATGACAGAGGAAAGCATCAAGATCTAGGAACTGACTAGTGCTCAACGTAGTATACCGTTGAGGTTATATCACTCGTCCCTACTATGACGGAGGAAAGCATCAAGATCTAGGAACTGACTAGTGCTCAACATAGTATACCGTTGAGGTTATAGTACTCGTCCACACTTTGACTTAGTGAAACATCTTCATCAAGATCTAGGAACTGACTAGTATTTAACGTAGTATACCGTTGAGGTTATAACACTCGTCCACACTATGACGGAGGAAAGCATCAAGATCTAGGAACTGACTAGTTATCAACATAGTATACCGTTGAGGTTATAGCACTCGTCCATACTATGACGTAGGGAAACTGTCGAGATTGAGAACCTTATCTGAAATTCAACCGAGGATAATTCAATTGAGATTTAAGAACCGGTCAGGTCTTCGACGTAACTGAGAACTTTAACTGTATCTTTCCTGAACGGTAAAGGTCAGTCATATGCGATGCATGATATGGATCAGGAAATGATGTTCTCAAAATAAATGAGATTGTATTCGTATGATACGTATATGCATGTATCATGATGTATGGGAATATAATGTTTTAGTCGGGGAAAATAAATCTCGGGGCTGCTGGAGAATAGAGTTGAGTACTTCGTTTCCGATGGGGATGATGGACGAAGATGATTTGTGAGAATAAACCTGCAGGAGAAAAGAACTCCGTTGGGGAATAAACTGATGAAGAGATTACTCCGAGGGGAATTACTCTGTGGGGGAGAGATGTTTTGCTGAGGATTTTAATGATAAACTCCGCTGGGGATTCCGCTGATAAACTCCGCTGGGGGTTTCAACGATAAACTCCACTGGGGATGGATTACCGTTGCTGGTGATACAGAATCTGTTGAGGATTGAATTCCCGTTTGTGAAAGGAAAGAACTCCGATGGGGATGATCTTTCAATTGCAACTTGCTGGGGATAACCCTGTTAGACTCTTGTGGGGATAACCCTTTTGAATTCTGCTGGGAATGATCCTTTGAACTCGGTTGGGGAGATTTATTTTTGTACTCCGCTAGGAGTAAGCTTCCAAAGTCTACTGGGGATGATGCCTCAACTTCGTTGGGGAAGCTTTTTTAGACTGCGCTGGGAAATATTGACTCCACTTGGGGGTATCCTGTATTCTGCCGGGGAGTGTTCTTATACTCTGTTGGGGAATATTAAGACTATCGGGGATACTCTTATACTTGCTGGGGAATATCCTTATACTCCACTGGGGGATATTAAGACCTTTCGGGGATACCAAGCCTTTTTAGTGCTGATGGTGGATGAACTCTGCTTGGGGAGAGTATTGCTGATTTGTTCATAGTTCCAAGTCCCAGCTGGGAGAGCTACTATTACTGTCTTATTCTGCGGGGAGTGAAGGTATCTTAGCCATATTCTTCGGCTGAATCTACCTTTATACCTGGTGGACAGAGCAACCAGACAGTTCAGACAATTCTTATTTCCCCTACTTCTGATATTACCCGTAATTTATCTTTTGTTTCACATGTAAATATTTATGAGTAGCAATTAATGTCAAATGCATATACCAAAAAATGAACATTGGACATTCTTTGCAAAACAAAACAGATAAAGGAAAAACAGTTTTTTTTTAAATTTCTTTAGAAATGAATTTGTATTGATTTGAAGTTTGGCCTGTAAATAGGCGTTTTTGTACAAGAGGCTGACGTCCTAGTAAGAGAACGTCGTCGAACAAATAGAAATTTACGCAATTTTTTAAAAGAAAACAAAACAGTTATGTGAATGATCCCACTAGGTTCCAACTCTACTATTGCTTTTATGTCCTCGGGCATCTCATCACTTTGCTACTAGTTGAAGATGAATCTGATTGATTGGTGTCGTCCAAACTTAATAGTCGATGCCGAAGTCTGGATGCAAGGTGATCCAATGAGACATAATGTTATGCTTTAATCCCTAATTTTTGCCTGGACCGCCCTTTCGGGTTTTCAGTCCATCGGGATACCCTTTTTTGCCTAACCCGCCTTTTCAGGTTTTCGACTTGCCGGGTGTACAGATTTTTTTCATTTTCATCCCTTATTTTTGCCCGAACCCTTTTGGTTCGCCGGGAAGCCCTTATTTTTTCCTAGGTCAGTCAACCTAGCGGGTCTTTGATTAGGTGTAGTATCTTTTTACTATGTCTGCATTGACGGGGTGAGGAAGGTCGTCACCATCCATGGTGGTTAGAATCATAGCTCCTCCTGAGAAAATGTTCTTAACCACAAATGGCCCTTCGTAAGTAGGGGTCCATTTTCCCCTGGGATCACCTTGAGGTAGAATAATGCGCTTGATTACCAGGTCCCCAACTTGATACTCTTGTCGTCTAACTTTCTTGTTAAATGCCTTGATCATCTGTTTTTGGTACGTCTGACCAATACAAATAGCAGTAAGTCTATTTTTGTCGATTAGGTTCAGTTGATCAAGTCGGGTCTGAATCCAGTCATCTTCACTCAAACCTGCATCCTTCATGATCCGAAGAGAGGGTATCTGAACTTCAATGGGCAAGATTGCCTCCATGCCATACACCAAGGAATAAGGTGTTGCCCCTGTTGACGTCCGTGCTGAGGTACGGTACCCATGAAGAGCAAATGGTAACATCTCGTGCCAGTCTTTGTATGCCACTGTCATCTTCTGCACAATCTTCTTAATGTTCTTATTTTCCGCTTCGACAGCCCCATTCATCTTCGGCCGGTAGGGAGAAGAGTTGTGATATTGTATCTTGAATTGCTCGCAGAGTTCAATGATCATCTTGTTGTTGAGATTGGTACCATTGTCTGTAATGATCCTCTCTGGTACACCGTATCGACATATCAGATTGTGCCGAATGAACCGTGCCACGACGTTCTTGGTTACTGTAGCAAAGAAAGCTGCTTCAACCCACTTGGTAAAGTAATCAATCGCTACCAGGATGAAACGATGTCCGTTGGATGCTATAGGTCTTATTTCACCGATCATATCAATGCCCCACATTGCAAAAGGCCAAGGTGTCGTCAAGACGTTCAGAGGAACTGGAGGTATATGCACCTTATCAGCATAGACCTGGCACTTGTGACATGTCCGAGAATGCTGATAGCAGTCGGCTTCCATTATGGACCAATAATATCCTGTCTGAAGAATTTTCTTTGCCATGGTATGTCCACTGGAATGAGTCCCGAAAGTACCTTCATGTAACTCTGCCATGATCCTTTCTGCTTCATTCTTATCCACAAAACGTAGTAGGGTTGAATCATGGTTACACTTGTAAAGGATGTCATTGCTGATGAAGAACGTTTCCGCGAACCTCCTCAGAAACTTCTTGTCATTAACAGATGCCCCATCGGGGTACTCCTGAGCTTCAAGATACCTCTTTACTTCATGAAACCAGGGTTTATCTGCTACCTCTTCAGTCTCAATATCGCATCAATGTTCCGGTTCGTGTAATCTTTCAATGATCATCCGGGGAGCTTCATTGTCCCAATTGACTTTGAACATAGAAGACATCGTAGCTAGCGCGTCCGCCAACTGATTCTCCTCTCTAGGGAAGTTTTCAAAGGTTATCTCCTCGAAATGGGGAAGCAATGTCAACACATACTCCTTGTAAGGGATAAGATTTGGGTTTTTCGTATCCCACTCGCCTTTGATCTGACTGATCACGAGAGCAGAATCTCTGAAGACACTCAGAAACTTAATCCTTAGGTCAATTGCTGCTCGAAGACCCATGATGCACGCTTCATACTCTGCCATATTGTTGGTGCGGTTGAAACATAGTCGGGCAGTGAACGGAGTATGAAAGCCTTTAGGAGATATGATCACGGCGCAAATGCCATTACCCAAAGCGTTCGAAGCTCCATAAAAGTACATGGACCATCGGGATCCTTCCTCAGGTCCTTCATCCAGTCCAGGTGTCTCACTATCAGTTATCAACATGATGTTCTCATCCGGGAATTCAAAGTACATAGACTGGTAATCATCCACTTCCTGATATGCCAAATGGTCTGCCAATACACTTCCCTTAATTTCCTTTTGAGTCGTATATTGGATGTCATACTCAGTCAAGATCATCTGCCATATTTCTATTCTTACGGACAAGGCAGGCTTTTCGAAGATATACTTGATTGGATCCATCTTCGATATCAATAGAGTAGTGTGAGTCAACATATACTGTCTCAACCGGCGAGCAGCCCATGCCAAAGCGCAACAAGCTTTCTCAAGCAGTGAGTATCGGGTCTCACAGCCGGTAAACTTATTGCTAAGGTAATAAATAGCATGCTCTTTTTGGCCAGACTCGTCATGCTTCCCCAGCACACACTCCATTGAGTTGTCGAGTATTGTCAAGTATAAGATAAGAGGTCTCCCTTCAACTGGTGGCATCAGAATAGGTGGCTCTTGGAGATACTCTTTAATCCTTTCGAAAGCGGCCTGACATTCATCGTTCCAACGTACCACTTGATCTTTCTTTAGCAGCTTGAAGATTGGCTCACAAGTAGCAGTCAGGTGTGAGATGAATTGGGCCATGTAGTTCAGACGTCCCAGAAAGCCTCTGACTTCTTTCTATGTTTCGAGAGCTGGAATCTCTTGTATGGCCTTCACTTTTGCAGGGTCCACTTGAATACCTTTATCGCTTACGACGAAACCTAGTAGTTTTCCAGATCTCACCTCGAAGGTGCACTTGTTCGGGTTCAACCTCAGCTTGTACAACTTCAGCCTGTCAAACAGCTTCTGCATATGGTCAAGATGTTCCTCTTCAGTTTTGGACCATGAAATCATATCATCAACGTATACTTCAATCTCATGATGGATCATGTCATGAAACAAAGCAACCATGGCACGCTGATACATTGCCCCAACATTCTTCAGTCCAAAAGGCATGACCTTGTAGCAAAAGGTACCCCACTGAGTAACAAAGGTCGTCTTCTCCATGTCTTCGGGAGCCATTTTAATCTGATTATAACCGGAGAAGCCGTCCATAAAGGAGAAGACCTTATGCTGAGCGGTGTTGTCAACCAGAACATCAATATGAGGTAGAGGGAAGTCATCCTCAGGGCTCGCCCTGTTCAAATCCCTGTAGTCAACACACATTCGGACCTTACCATCTTTCTTCGGCACTGGAACCATATTGGCCACCCACTGAGGGTAAGAAATAACTGCTAGAAAACCGACGTCAAACTGTTTCATAACTTCAGCATTGATTTTCTCAGACATCTTTGGGCACATTCGGCAGACCTTCTGTTTCATTGGAGGATAATCTTCCTTGGTAGGCAGGCGATGAACCACAATATCAGTATCCAACCCCGGCATATCTTCATAAGACTAGAAAAAGATCTCAACGTAGTCACGCAGCATCTGAATCAACCGTTTTTTCACACTAAGCTCCAGATTTGCACCGATCTTAACTTCCTTCTTGTCTGTCTCAGTACCCAGATTCACTGATTCCACCGGCTCTTCGTGCAGTTGAATAGCCCTCTCTTCCTGAAGTAACAGTCTTGCAAGTTCACCGGGAACTTCGCAATCATATTCACCTTCGTCTTCGGCTAAGTTGATCGGATTTTCGAAGTCATAACCGGAAGTAGCAAAGTCGTTACCAGTGAGATCCAGAGTGGGTGTGGACCTGTATATGTGAGTGTGTGTAAAATAGCTGTCTTGTAATATATAATAAAGAAAAACAAGGAGCGCAAAATTTGAAATGCAAGAAAATGTCCAATGCTTTTATTAATGATATATGAAGATGACACACATAAAGCCCTCACAAATGAAGCCACGACGCCCCGGGTAAGACACTGGGCCATAAAGTTTCAAACATTGTCTGTTACAAATTCAAAACAAAAAGTTTCATTACTGGGTATCAAAAGTAATAGGGATGAAGTCCTTTCCTATCCAGTTGCTTGGTCCACCGTCGGTCGTAGGATAGATCCAGCTGTCGAATTCAGACTCTTCCACATCATCTTCAATGGCATTCACTCCCGAGTTGCTGATGAACACGAGAGGTCTTCCGATTCGTGCATTCCGAACATCCCTTTGAGCTTCTACAATGAAACCCAAACCAAAATTGTTAGTCTTCTGTGTAAAATCAGGAAGTCGGCCCCAATTTGCACACCTACCTTTCTCAACAACAGCCCGGACATCCTTTAAGGAAGCCATTTTCATAGGAGAATCTTCAACCACAGTCTCAGCTGATGCCAGTGTCTGGGGAACCTCTTCAAAGTGCTGAAATGAGGTCTCAATGAACTCCCCATCCATCTCTACGTATCGGAAATAGTTGAGGTGGCTAACCATGTACTCCTCCTCTCTCTGTACTGTCACAATCTTCCCTTTGACCGGGTACTTCAGCTTCTGGTGGAGCTTTGAGGTTACGGCCTCGGCTTTGTGGATCCATGGACGACCCAGCAAACAAGAATAAGATGGCCGAATGACCATCACATAGAATGTAGAATTGAAGACCTGAGAACCAACCTTAATCGGAATATCAACTTCTCCGTGCACCATCCTCTTAGACCCATCAAAGGCCCTAACAACAATGTTGCTTGGTTTCAACTCTAACCCTTTGCAATCCAACCGGTCTAGAGCTTTCTAAGGCAACACGTTCAACAAAGAACCAGTATCCACCAATACATGAGTGAGAGAAGTGACCCTGCATTCAATGGAGACATGTAGGGCATCATTGTAATTCTTCCCTTTAGCAGTCAAGTCGGAGTCAGAGAAACCTAACCCATTATCAGCCGTCAAATTGGCCACACAATCTGTAAACTGATCAGCTGATGTCTCCTGCGGTACATGGGCAGTCTTCAAGAAGGTAACCAGGGCCTTGGCATGGGCCTCTGAGCATAACAACAGTGACAACATAGAAATCTTGGATGGGGTTCGCCCGAGCTGTTCGACTACATTATAATCACTCTTCTTAATAATCTTCAGAATCTCTTCCATCTCCTGTTTGGAAGCTTCAACAGTAATTGTCTTTGGTGCCTCCGTCTGGGCAGGCACATCAGTGGTGATTCCTTTGCCTCGAGCATCAGATGACTCGGCGACAGGGGTAAGAATAGGAACTTGATCATGAATAGTAGCAGGTACACTGGCAGGTGTAATAACAACAGGTCTTCTGGCAGTTGGTGGAGCAATATCAGGTGAGAAAAGTCTTCCGCTGCGGGTGACTTTAGCAGGTCCGGTAATGTTGCTGATGTCAGTATCAGCATCCAACTCTTGCTTAACTCCGTGAAAATAAACATCATCCCTATAGTGCCAAGGGACAACTTTATCAGAGGTGTAGGGGATGGGCCCCGGAACAGTGATGATCACAGGTGCGATTCTCAAAACATATGTAATTCTAACAGGCTTCCTCGAGGGAGCCTTGGAAGAATTGTCGAAAATGGTAATGATGGCAACTTTTTCAAAATGAACTACGGGAACAACAGTCTTCTCAAACAGAATTTCTCTACTATCCATCAGGCGTTGGACACCTTATTTCAAAAGAGGACAACCATTAGGTAGAGCAGAACACATACGGCAACCTTTGTCACAGCCCGGAAATAAACCGGCTAACAAAAGGTTCTTATTTACAGTCAATAGAGGGGTAACAATATCATCCACAGAAACCACGAACAAATCTTCTTCTATAGCATTTACTCCATGCTTGGGCATAGGAGCAGTCACAACATTAGGCCTCTCAGTCATCTCAAACTCAATCTCCTTCGCATCAATTAAGTCTTGTACCTTGTTCTTTAAAACCCAACAATCATTTGTATTATGCCCTAGGCTATCAGAGTGAAAAGCACAGCGGGCATTAGGGTTATACCTCGGTGATGTGGTATTTGGATTCTTCGGGGCTTCCTTTAGAACCACCAGATTAGTCTTCAACAACTGTGGCAGAATCTGAGATAAGGTCATGCTGAGACGGGTGAATTGCCTTCGAGGTCTCTCATCCTTTTGTTGATTGTTGTGCTGAGGATTACCAACAGGTTTTGAAATAATAACCGCATTCACAGCTTGACGGCGTTCAGGTCTATTCTGGTTTCTTGAACTGTAGACAGCACTGGATTCTTTCTTGAATGGTTTCTTCTCGGTGCTTGACGAGGCACCCTTCTGTATCTTACCAGCCTTAATACCAACTTCTATCCTTTCACCGGTCAAAATAAGCTCTATAAACCCAGACGAAGAGCTTCTAATTAGATGGTTGAAAAATGGACCAGACAGGGTCCCCAAAAACATGTCAACAAGTTCCCGATCAGCTAAGGGTGGTTGTACTCTTCCGGCGAGGTCTCTCCACTTTTGAGCATAATCTTTGAATCCTTCACCCGTTCCCATTGACATACCCTGGAGTTGGGTACGCGTAGGAGCGAGGTCGGAGTTGTACTGATACTGCCTGTAGAATGCAGTAGCCAAATCTTCCCAACTGCGGATATTGGCTCCGTCCAACTGATAGAACCACTCAAGCTGAGTCCCTGAGAGACTGTCTTGGAAGAAGTGGATCCATAGGTTCTTATCAGCGGTATACGACTGAATCTTCCTCACATATGACCGGAGGTGCAGCTTCGGACAAGAAACTTCGTTATACTTGGCAAAGGCTGGTGCCTTGAACTTGTTAGGAATCACCACCCCAGATGATAGACCTAGATCACTGAAGTCTAGACCAGGCACCTTTTGAACCTCCATAGCACTCAATCGGTCTTCCAGTTGCTTGTACCTATCCTCAGCAGGAGGGTACTGTTCTTCATCATAATCCGTCTCGTTGTCGGAGACCACAGATCTAGGAGCCCTCCTTTCTTGTGGACTATCTTTCCCTCCAGATGAGGTGGTCAGATCAACTTTATTATGTAGCCTATTTCCAAAAATGTGCCCTGTGTTGAACAGGATGGTCCTCTTCTTCTTCTTCTTCTTCTCTTTCAGAATCAGGGTCTTCAGGTCTTGCTGACCCTTAGCTAGACTCATGAACAGCTCTTGAAATTGGGCATTCTGGGCTTGGAGGGCCTTGATAGCTTGCTCAGTTGAATGTTCAGCAGACATGATGAGTGCTGAAATAAACAGCGAAGAAGATAAGAGACCTGTAAAGGGTACCTGTTTATGAAGTGCATGGGATGAAATGCGTATGATTTATGATTTCAAAGACAATTGAGAGATTCAAATTTGTAAACAAGAAAGGAAACACACTTTATTAGATAACTTTGTAATTCAAATTGTTCAACAAATTTCCCTTAAGGCGTTACAAGAATGGAAATACTGAAAAGTAAACAAAAATTGGAAAGGAAATCATCCAAGGTCAATCAATGCTCCCATGGTCTCTTCTTATCAGTGCGGACATAGTCGTTGAGAATCCGCTCATTCTCCAGTTGCCTAGTCAGCTTCTGGATCTTTTGCTCTTGCTCGTTGAACTTCTCTCAGTAAGAATCACATTCATCCCTCAGTTGCATCCAAGACCTTTTCAGTGCCCCAATGTCAGTGGGCATATAAGGATGGAGGATGGTTGGAATAACCCCTTCTTCATTAGCAACTTCAAGAGTGACAAGTCGGATGGCTTCATATGGCATACCCAGCTTTTGGGCACGGATACGGACCCATCTGAGATATGGCTCCATCGAGAGTGAAGTCTTTAGACCCAACTCATGTGGATCATATTGGTGAACTCTGTCCCAAGCCCTTATGAATCTACGACGTTGCTCGTCGCTATCCCCCTGAAAATCAAAGATGATATGAGGCATTAACAGCTCATGAGGTCCTTCTCTTCTGGCTCTTCCAAACTGACGGAGAGCTAAGCATGGGTTGTAAGAAATTCCTCCATGGGTTCCTATCAATGGAACATTAGGATATTCTCAACAGCGATCAATGATAGTCACCTCATCCATACCTTTGAGAGTCCAGATAATGTCATTGTGAGATAAAGACATAACTCTATAGGCCCAGCCCATGCCTTCTTTGTTCTTCAGCACTGACTTAGGGAGGTGCGAAATAAACCACCTCGATAATAATGGAGCACAGCACATCAGGGTTCCCCGCTTTCGGGAAGTACGAGCATAGAGCTGATGAAGAATGTCACCCAAGAGAGTGGGTACAGGATTCTGAGAGATGAAGATCTTTATCGCATTCACATCAACAAAAGTGTCAGGATTCGGAAATAGTACCAAGCCATAGATCATAAGAGCCAGAATATCCTCGAAGGCCTTAAAGTCTAGGATATCCTAGAAGTAATTAGCCTTGCCAACCAAGAACTTAATCAGAAAGCCTTTTGCTCCACTCCTAGTTTCCCAATTAGCCATTACCTCCTCTTTGGTCAAATGAAGGGTTGCAACAATCTCTTCGGGCCTAAGGGTTTTCTCCCAACCAGTAAACGGGGTCTGCTCCATAACAGAGATACCGAGAAGCTCATAGAACTCTTCTAGGGTGGGAACCAACTGATAGTCTTGAAAAGTAAAACAATGGTACAGCGGATCATAGAACTGGACTAGGACACTCATCATCTGCTCGTCCAATTTGGAGGTGACCAAACTGAGAAGAGAACCATGCCTCCTGATGAAGGAAGTAGTGTCCGGCATCTTGGCAACCAACTCTTTAAGCAAGGTAGGGACTTGGACTAAGTTGATCCGGATGGTATTCTTACGCATGGGCATCATGATGACCTACAAAACAGAGCAAAGATGAATCCCTCCTATCTTTGAAATAGGTTAGTCCTTATGCAAGATGTATGCAATGTTATGATGTCATGATGTCATGATAATAAGCACACCACAAGTATCCACAAATAGCAAACATGGTAAAGGCACACAAGTCACACAGAGAGCCCTTAGATTTCAGGTTGGCAAGGAGCTTAGGTACTACCCTTTTTCAGTTCAGTTGGTTTAAACTTGTCCTAAAAATAGTAACCGAGTTCTAGAGGATCTCAATATGACTGACTACCCTCGATCAGTCATAATTCCAGTTTAGCAACCTTTTATTGCGGTCGGAATCATCGCGAGAGTTTAGTCTTAATGAGTGTAGCATACTGCTACTGTTCTATGGCCAAGTTGGTCAATTTAAAGGTTCTAAGGTTAGTTGGTGCTTAATGACCCCTTAGAAGACCCATATTCTCCTCGTTCCAACACAAGGGATATTGGTACAAACTAAAGTGCCAGACCAACGTAGTTACTGCTTCAACCATGTCGGTCTACGCCGGACAGTTCCCTCACAGTTTATTGCTACTTACCTAAAGGGTGCCCCAGATCTGGGTTAGGATCTATAGAAACTCCGATACAAGCCCACAAAATTAAAGCATACAATTGAAAACATAATGATCTAATCCTAAGGTACACCTCACTTATTAATTCCCCAGCAGAGTCTCCAGTTCTGTGATACGGTGGGAAAGAACTGACTGTTTTGAAATGTTGGTTTGCATTTTGCGTTTGCTTTAACAAAATGTTGCGGTAAGCAAGAGTCGACACCGTCTTTTATTTTATCCAACAAGGAAAGGAAAAAAGCACAGAAAAATTCCTTTTTCGAGATGTTTCTCGGGTTCGGGAGGTATATTATAGAAAGGGAAGGTGTTAGAACCCTTTCTATCCGTGGTTATCCACAGGCTATTAGGTACTTGCTCATTGTGTTTTCAAAATTTGCTTTTTCTTTGTGTTCGTGGGGTTGAAAGAGTTTTTGTTTTGAAGAGAGTGTAAGTGCGAAAAGTTTTGTTTTGTTTTAAAAGGAGCAAGTACTTAAGAACCATCTACTTACTCGAAAAGGGAATTAAACTGTGCTAATGTCCTTTAGACAATGCTATCCCACTATTGAGGAGTAGGTAGCAACGTCGTTGGAGTTTTCGGGTCAATTCGATTAAGGGACGTGTGGTCACTAAAGCAATGTTAGGACTCCTTAGCGGTAACCCTAATATCTTAGATCATTTTATCCGAGGCAACCATTTCGAGGCAACTTATGATCTTTGGACAAGAGGGCGACCTCTAAAATTTCCTATACTCAATGACCACGTTCGAAGCAAACCAAGTGAGGTGTACCCTAAGAGTGCGCATGTGCGAGTGTGTTAGTTCGGTTATATTATCTTTGTACATGTTATGGGTGAGCTATGTTGATTTTAAGTTCATACATTGGATCTTGTCATGCATTCCCTATTATCAAACATCTAACAGTGTATAGTTACGGAAATTAAATTTGCGGAAATTAAATCTAAACTATTACAAGGCGTCGGGTATTTACATCGCCAAAAACAAACCCATTAACTTAAATTGCGGAAAGTAAAATAAAGCGATAAATAATTAAATTCCTAATTAAAAGCTATTACATACCGGAAGCAATTACAATAATAAGGCAAAATTGATCGCGTGCGAGAAAATTAAGTTGGCGTATTTTTTAGGGTTTTGACCCTTTTTTATGAAAGAAAGAGATTTTTTTGATTATTTTTTGAATTAAAAAGAATTAAACCTAAACTAATTATTAATTAATGAATTAATGAAAAATATTTTTTGATTTTTTTGAATATTTAAAGAAATAAAATAAATTCAGTTAAAAGTTAGTAAAACCTAATATTCTACATTGATTTTAATTTATTACAAAAATATTAAAATTATACCTAATTAAAAACTAAATTAATTGATTAATATTTATTTACAAAAATAAAGTCAAATTTAATTTTAATAAATAAAAATAATATTTTTTGGTATTTTATGATTTTATGAGGAAAATATTTAATTGGTTATTTTAAAATAATAATAATAATAATTAGCAAAATAAATAAATATAATGAAGAGAAAAAAAAGATAACCAAAAAAAAGGGTGTTGGGCCTGGATCAGGGTGTTTGAATAGCATTTTCAGAAGCCCATTTGTACAATCCTTGTTTGACCTTCTAGATCCCACGTGACACGTTGACTGGGGAGTATGGTGAGTCTTCAATCCTGGCCCTTGGATTTGGCCTGAAGGCCATCTGGCGCCTGGATCTTTGAGGAGCATGATAGTCCACGCCCTGAGCTTTGCACTGGATCTCCTGGAACAAAATAATAATAAGCGTTTGGGGGGACCTGGGATTCGAACCCAGGTCCCAGTGGACTTTGGCATAGTGCACTTACCAACTCAACCATCATGCATATTTGTTAATGGAATAAACACTGATTATTATATGTGAAAATAAGTAATATGCTGGAAAAGTAAAAAAAAATGGCGCGCTATTTAAATCAACCAATAGGGAGAAGACACCTAGTCATCTTCTTCGTTGAAAAGCCTGGATATTTACCTGCGAATTTTACCCGCAGCTAAATCCATGGCTCACTCCTAAAACAAATTCCAGGCCATATAAATGCAAACTAAAACCACCAACATGCTCGTCTCTCCTCCCTGAACACAACCATGGTCACCGTTTGTCTTGATTTTGCCTGTATCAAAAATTCCTAAAAATAAGAAACAAAAACCCTAGTTTCGGGTACAGGGTTACAGGCTATGAAACCAAAATTAAATAATGCAGAGAGACTGGAAATTGAACGTTAAGCATGATTGTACAAAAAAATTTGCAAAAAGATACAAGAACATGGATTCACAATTTCATGTACAGTGTTATGTTCAGGATGACTTACATGGCGTTTCAGGCGATGAGAGGGCTTGGTTTTGATTGCTATAGCTTCAGTGGACTCCTGGCAATTGAACCACGTTCAGATTTTTGATTGAATTGGCCTCCAACCAAGATTTTGATCCCACACTTTTAAAGCTTTTTTCAAGTTTTGTATCTTGAGATTTGGCAGCCTCCTGGTTGTGTTCTTGTATGCTTCATGTTGTATGTGTATATTAGAATGAATTAGGTCAAAATTTGGGCCTTGAAGCCATGAGCATTGATGATTTGAAGATGTGATATGATCTTCCATTACCAAGTTTCCAAAAATGTCAAAAACTAATATTTTGTTCATAACATGGCATGATTCGGATTTGATTTGGTCCATGATGATAATTGAAACCTATATCAATCAAAAAGATCTTATTCCATCAATTTTTGGATTTTATTTGAATTAATATTGATTTAAAATGAATTAATTCAATAAAAATCTAATAAAATAGAAAAATTAATGAATGGACATGAAACTGAAGATAGGACACGTGTGTGGTGTGACAAGATCAAATCAAGTGGAAAAAGTGGGCCTTTTTGTCAAAAATTGGAGTTTTGAGGATAGTTGACTTTTGGCAATTTTGGAAAAATGCCCAACTTCAACAATGCATAACTTCTTCAATTTTGACTTTTGGAGGTGTTCCTTGACTTTTTAGAAACCTTGATATGTCCTCTAACCAACCCTTTTGGTCTCATCTAATTTTGATATTCCATGCTCAAGTTATAAGCTTTGGAAAAAAAGGTGTTTTTGTTGACTTTCAAAAATGACCTATAATGTCCAAATTTGTAACTTTTTGTGAGTGCATTTAATTATCTTGTGGTGTGAAGATGGATTGTAGGAAATTGCATCCTCTTCAAAATGAGCTTTGGATGGGTCATTTCTCATAAAGTATGAGAAAGTTATGCTTGGTCAAAGTTGAGTTGACTTTTCCTACAAAACCCTAATTTAGCAACTTTTGAATCTTGAGGAATCTTGAGCAATCCTTGATGAATCATGATCAAACCTTGATCAAATGATGAATTATCCTTCAAAATGAGAATGTTTACAAAAAATCTTGAGGTTTGACTGTTTGTAGGTCACAGTTGACTTTTGCCCTAGCATAGTCGATTTTTGGGCCTCTTGAGCAATTGACTGACCAAACTTCCTCTGCAAGGCTTGAAATTTTACATGTATGAACTTGAGAGAATATTAGGACCTTTGGAATAACTTGATGTAATTTGGATGTAAGGACCTTGATGCAACACAAAACCCTAATTTTGAATTGACTGCCTTAGGAGATGATTTGACTGTCCAACTCTTGAGCAATTTGAGCCACTTGGAGATTATTCTTGACATGTCTTGAGAAATATGGGAGGGAAAATTTTGGGGTACAACAGGGCCGTTCTTTAATCACCTTATTGTAAGCTCCTCTGTGGGGTTCACTGAGTTGATTCCAACTGGTGAAAGAGTTGAAGCCGGAATCAAAAGCGGGAAAATTCAAAAAGATGCATCTGCTTCCGCTGCCACCAAAAAGCCTTTTCCAGCAAAGAAGGAAGTATCAGCTGTCTACTCCCAAAGAGGTCAAGGAAGAGTTTAGCACCAGCCAACGGTGGGGGCCGTAATGATTTAGAAGTCTGCAGCTGATCAGCCCAGAAACAATCAACCTAGAACCAACCAAACAAGGGTGCAAAGGCCTGTACGAAAATTCACCCGGATAAACATGACTCCTGCTCAAGTTCTACCCCATCTCTTGAAGTTAAAACTTGCAAGTTTGAAAGAGGCTCCGAAGAACCCAAATACTACTTCTCCTTACTATCATTCGAACGCCAAGTGTGCTTATCATTCAGATAGCCTAGGGCACGACACCAACAATTGTTGGGCCCTCAAGAATAAGATTCAGGATTTGATAGACACTAAAGAAGTGGAATTCGACGCCCCTGAAAAGCGGAATGTAATCTCTACTCCAATGCCAAAGCATGGCCATAATGCCCATTTTGTTGAAGAAGATCTTTTTGTTGCTATTATTGATGATTTGATAACTCCGCTACCGATAATCAAGTTGAATTTGCTGAAGGATGGGATTTTCCTAGGTTGTGAAGAAGATTATTGCCTTTGTTCATCCTTACCAACCGACTGTCCATTGTTGAAGTTAGGCATCCAACGCCTAATGGATAACCAAGAAATCCTTTTTGAAAAGACTCCTGTTACACCGACTCCTGTCAATGATGTTTCAATAATTACCATATCCGCCAATCTTTCCAAGGTCTCCAAAAGACCTATTAAGATTACATTTGATCTGAAGATTGTACCTTTGAAGATAACCATTCCTGGGCCCGTCCCGTACAAGTCCGACAAATCAATACCGTGGAACTATGGTGGAGAAATCTACTACCACGGTATTAAAAAAATTGAATCAATTGAAGATAGTTCTGATGAAAAGACTTCCGACATTGGAAACATTGCCGGAACGAGAAAAATCACCCGCAGTGGAAGAATTTTCTCTCCATAGATTGCCCCTCCAAAGGCAATCTTTGGACCCTCAACTGCTCCTAAGGTTACCCCTACACCGGTAAACATATCTGCGAGAACTCCAATTATTGAAGAAGTTGTAAGTCCTGTGGTTGTCCCCTCTGTTGCTGCTGATAATAGAGGGAAAGGGATCCAAGAAGAGCCCGTCAGGACGAGGGCTCAGCCATTGGTCATCCCTGAGACCTCTCAAAAGGAAATGGAAGATATTTTGAAAATAATCAAGAAAAGCGATTATAATGTTGTGGAACAACTGGGGCAAACCCCCTCAAAGATCTCTATGTTGGCCCTGCTGCTTTGTTCTGAAGCTCATGCTAAAGCTCTGATCAGATTCTTGAAGACGGCCCACGTGCCACAGGAAATCTCCGCGGATCAGTTCTAGGAATGTGTAGTTAGCTTAACAGCTGACAATGGTCTAGGATTCTGCAATGCCGATTTAACATCTAAAGGGAGAAAAGATAATGACGCTTGGCATGTCTCGGTGGAATACAGAGGGTCTACTCTAGCACACGTACTGGTAGACACAGGTTCATCACTGAATGTCTTGCCGAAGAAAGCCTTGGATAGACTGGATTGTGAAGGTTTAACCTTGAAGCCCAGCAATATAATTGTCAGAGCCTTTGATGGTTCTAAAAGGATGGTCCACTGGGAGGTGGACATCTCGATTAAGGTAGGAACTGAAACCTTCAACTCTATATTCTATGTGATGGACATCCATCCCTCCTATTCTTGCTTGTTGGGAAGACAATAGATTCACAATGCTGGAGCCGTCACTTCTACTCTGCATCAAATGCTCAAGTACCCTGTCCAGGGAAAAATCATAATTGTTCATGGCGAAGAGGAATACATGATAATCCATCTAAATTCTTTCCGCTATGTAGAATTGGATGAGGAATTCATTGAAACCCATTTTCAGCATTTTGAAGAGGTAGCTCAGAAGATTGCGGCAACCAAGACAGTGTCTTCTGTACCCTTGATTACCAGACCTCCACCTCGGATGTCGTCTCTCAAAAATGCAAAGTCTGTGATTGAAGAAGGAGGAAGCACAATTTGGGGGCAGCTCCCAGACTTTCCTTACAAGTCAGATAAATTTGGCTTGGGGTTCACTTCTTCTGCTCAAACGGTTGTACGCTGCGCTCGCTCCGGAAGGCCACCAGTGAAGATCACCCATCATGGAGTCAATGCTTTGGAGGATAGTGAAGAGGAGAGCAACTTGGAAGACTTGATTTTCCCTACTATTGGCGGAGGACTATGCAACTGGGAAGCAAAAGACTTTGTTCCAATTACTTTCATACCGCAGTAATTTATCTTTCAAACATTTATGTTGGTTTGTAATAATTCTCAAACAATTCGTACACTTTTAACCTTGTGCCTTGCCCGAGGCACATGGGTCCATTTGTAAGGGTTTGATTTTTCATCTTCATATGCCATTTTAATGAATCATGGATGTTTTCATATATAAACTTTTGTGTTCATTGTCTTTCTTTTTACATTTTATTTGTTTAAAGATGGCTATCCCTTACACACACCCACACTCACAAATGCAGGTACCCTTCCATTCCGGATTCCATGGGTAACAATTCTGCTATGGCCTTCAGTGAATCTGAAGCTCTGGTCTACCATGCCGAATACAAAGGTGAGGAAGATTGTGAGGTACCAGGAGAATTGGCTAGACTGCTGCAACAGGAAGAAAGGGTTATTCTACCTCATGAGGAGCTGTTAGAGACAATCAACTTGGGTACTGAGGAAGATAGAAAAGAAGTCAGAGTGGGTGCCAACCTAGAGCCAAGTGTCAAGGAGCGCTTAATTCAGTTGTTACATGAATATGTTGAGATCTTTGCCTGGTCATACGAAGACATGCCGAGACTCGATACAGATATTGTGGTTCACCTTCTGCCCACAAGAGAAGACTGTCCACCAGTCAAACAAAACGTCCGCCGCATGAGGCCCGACATGTCAAAAAAGATCAAAGCAGAAGTTATGAAGCAGTTCAATGCTGGATTTCTTGCTGTGACTTCCTATCCATAATGGGTTGCTAACATTGTGCCCGTGCCTAATAAGGACGGAAAAGTGAGAATGTGCATGGATTATAGAGACTTAAACAGGGCTAGCCCTAAAGATGATTTTCCACTACCGCACATTGACATCTTGGTTGACAACACAGCTCAACACAAGGTATTTTCTTTCATGGACGGATTTTCAGGATATAACCAGATCAAAATGGTGCCTGAAGACATGGAGAAAACTACTTTTGTTACACAGTGGGGTACGTTCTGCTATAAAGTGATGCCATTTGGACTGAAGAATGTCGGGGCAACCTATCAACGTGCCATGGTAGCTTTGTTTCATGATATGATACATCATGAGATAGAGGTCTACATAGATGACATGATAGCCCGATCACAAACGGAAGAAGAACACCTCGACCATTTGCAAAAGCTGTTTGTCAGGTTGAAAGAGTACAAGCTAAGACTGAACCCCTAACAAGTGCACTTTCGGAGTCCGATCCGGTAAACTCTTGGGTTTCATTGTCAGCAACAAAGGCATCGAGGTTGATCCTGCCAAAGTCAAAGCTATACAAGAAATGCCTGCTCCTCGCACTGAAAAGGAGGTCAGAGGTTTCTTGGGACGCCTAAACTACATTGATAGGTTCATTTCTCACCTAACATCTACCTGTGAACCAATCTTCAAGCTGTTGAAGAAAGATCAGGTGGTTAAATGGAATGATGACTGTCAAGTTGCTTTCGATAAAATCAAGGAGTATTTGCTAGAACCTCCTATCTTGATGCCACCCGTCGAAGGAAGACCGCTAATCATGTATCTAACCGTCCTAGAAAATTCAATGGGGTGCGTACTAGACCCAAAAAGCTCTGACCATCTGGCTCAGCAAGCTGTCGAAGATTACCAATCCATGAGGTTCGACTTCCCCGACGAAGACATTATGACATTGGACAACGTTGAAGATTTTAGACCATATGACGGACCTGAACAAGGATCCCGATGGACCCTGTACTTTGATGGTGCCTCTAATGCACTTGGCAACGGTATCGGCGCGGTACTCATCTCTCCAAAAGGTTGCCATACTTCTTTCACCGTCAGACTTTGCTTTAACTGCACCAACAACATGGCCGAGTATGAAGCTTGCATCTTTAGTCTCAAGGCTGCAATAGACCTGGGAATCAAATCTTTGGTTGTGTTTGGAGACTCAGCTTTGGTCATCAGTCAGATCAAAGGAGAGTGGGACACTAAACATCCAAATCTCATCCCTTACAAAGAACATGTCTTGACATTACTACCACATTTCGAGCAGATTACCTTCGAGCACCTCCCGCGAGAAGAAAATCAGCTAGCAGATGCTCTAGTTACAATGTCATCCATGTTTAAACTTAACTAGGATAATGAGGCTCCCCAGATCACCATCGAGCGGATGGATGAACTTGCACATTGTCACGAGATTAATACCGAAGAAGTAGTGAACCGACCTTGGTTTCACAAAGTCAAAAGCTATCTCGAGGCTCAAGAATATCCTGAAGGAGCTTCAGTCAACGACAAAAAGTTCTTAAGCAGATTCTCTGCCAAGTTCTTCTTGAGCAATGGTATCTTGTACAAGTGAAATCATGATTGCATTCTGCTCCGTTGTGTGGATAAGATTGAAGCTGAACAGATCATGGCTGAACTGCACAATGGTACCTTTGGCACTCACTCTAGCGGGCATACAATGGCTAAGAAGATCCTACGAGCAGGCTATTACCGGTCTACCATGGAAGCTGACTGCTATCAACATTCCAGGACTTGTCACAAATGTCAAATCTATGTGGACAAGGTACATATACCTCCAGTTCCTCTCAATGTCTTAACAGCTCCTTGGCCCTTCGCTATGTGGGGAATCGACATGATTGGAGAGATCAAGTCTACATCATCCAATGGACACCGCTTCATCCTGGTGGCCATTGACTACTTCACCAAATGGGTCGAAGCAACTTCCTTCGCATCCGTCAAAAGAATGTTGTTGCCCGCTTCATCAAGAAGAACCTTATTTGCTGGTACGGCATCCCCGAAAGGATCATCACTGACAATGGTACAAACCTTAATAACACTATGATCACCGCCTTATGCAAGCAGTTCCAGATTCAACATCACAATTCATCTCCCTATCGACCAAAGAGGAACGGTGCTGTCGAAGTTGTGAACAAAAATATCAAGAAGATCATACAAAAAATGATAGTCACCTACAAGGACTGGCATGAGATGTTACCATTTTCTCTTCACGGGTATCTTACCATGGCGCGCACATCAACTGGGGTAACACCCTATTCTTTGGTATACGCCATGGAAGCTATTTTGCCTATCGAGGTTCAGATTCCCTCCTTGAGAATCATGAAAGATGCTGGTTTGAGTGAAGACGATTGGATTCAGACCCGGATTGATCAACTTAACTTGATTGACAAAAAAAGACTTACTGTTGTTTGCCACGGTCAGACGTATCAAAAACGAATGATCAAGGCTTTCAACAAGAAAGTCAGGCGCCAGGTATATCAAGTCGGGGATCTTGTGATCAAGCGTATCATCTTGCCGCAAAGTGATCCCATGGGAAAATGGACTCCTACTTATGAAGGACCATTTGTGATCAAAAATATCTTTTCTGGTGGGGCAATGATCTTAACCACCATGGACGGTGACGAGGTGCCGCACCCTGCGAATGCAGACATAGTCAAAAGATACTACGCATAAATGACCCGCTAGGTTGACACACCTAAGCAAAAAAAATGGTTTCCCGGTGGATCGAAAACCCGAAAGGGCGGTTCAGGCAAAAGTTAGGGATAAAACCAAAAAATCTGTACACCCGGCAAGTTGAAAACCCAAAAGGGTGACTTGGACAAAAAAGGGTTTCCCGGTGGATCGAAAACCCGAAAAGGTGGTCCAGGCAAAAGTTAGGGAATTAAAGCGTATGACGATGTCTCGTCGGATCACTTTAAGGACGATATCTTCAAAGACAAGCTCCGGGCTTCTGATCAACTCAATCATCTTTGGACGAAGCAACGAATGGACAAGATATTCAGAATTACGAAGGCTATAGCAGAATGGGAACCCCATGGAACTTTTACACATAGCCATCTTTTTTTGTATAAATTTTTCTAATTTTTATGATAACGTTCTCTTACTAGGATGTTTGTCTCCTTTATACAAAATACTTACACAAAGTTAATACAAAGATACTTCAAAGTGCATAAAACTATTTGCCTTTTCTTCTTTTTTACACTTGTGTTTTTATTTGAAAACGTCCAATGATTTATTAATGAGAATATGCATTTGAATATAATCACTGTTTACAAATAAACAAAGTGGGAAAGGTTAATTACTGACAGGTTGAAAGTATAAGAAAATGTCTTTAGGCTATTCCAGGGGCAATCCCTACAGTACATCATCTAGACCCCCAGCGGAGCTAAAACCTTGAAATACATATTCCCAGCGGAGTTATAATTTCAAACCCTTAATTCCCATCAGAGTTAAGTTTTCAAACTCCCAATCCCTAGCGGAGCCAAAACTTTGAACTACAGATCCTCAGCGGAGATGAAACTTTCTTCCCCAGTGGAGCTAAAACTTCAACCTTTAAACCCCAGTGGAAATCCTCCAATTTCCTCAAAGTTCCCCTGCAAGTTATCTTAAAACCTGATAATTTCCCAACAAGTTGCTTTGAAGCCTGACAGTTAACCAAATGACGACTTCGAGAATTCCCCAGTAGATTGGCATACAACCCAAACTCCTGATCTCCCCAGCAGGATATTTATTCCCCAACAGGATAGCTATTCCCCACAGAGTCTTCATCATTCCCCAGTGAAGTCGCCAAAGTTTTCATTACTCCTCAACAGAATGAAGATTCTCATTCTTAATTCCCCACGAAAACTATCAGAGTTTTCCCTATTCCCCAGCCGAGTAAGGATTCCCATTGTGTAAATCCCCAGCCATAGTCATCAAAGTTCTCGAGATTCCTTAAGCAGGTTTCTCAAGCAACACTTGGAATTATTCTCACAACAGAATATTTATCATCCTCCAACTCCGAAGACTTGAAGGATCCCTATATCCCCAGGAAAGTCGTGAAAGATTCTCACATCCCCACAGAAGTTGTCATAGATTTTCCATCCCCAACAGTCACCAAGGATTTCTCATCCTCAGCAATCAAAGATTTTGAATCTCCAGCAGCGGTCAAGGATTTATTTTCCCCGGCAGTAGTCAAGGGTTTTATTATCTCCAGCTGTCAATGATTTATTTTCCTCAGCAATACAACAAATCAGCTTACATGCGCATACATTAAATTCATATATCATAAACATTGATAAAACACATTTATTGCATCATACATTTCATGCAACATAACTTTGTGTTTCAGCTAACATTTAACCCTTTTCAGGATAAGATTAACAACTATCTTTAACAAATATTCAAAGATTTCAGATACAGTATGGATACACTCCAGACACGGAAGTCATTTTGTTACTCATTCAGATCTCTTATTCATGATACAATAAAGATACACTCCAGACACGGAAGTCATTCTATTACTCATTCAGAATTTCAAGTCAAGATACAGTTCAGATACGCTCCAAACACGGATGCCATCCTGATACTCATTTAGACTCGACTTCAGATTTTCAAGTACATATATGCTCCAGACACGGTTGCCATTATGTCACTTATTCTGATGTTCCCTAGCTCAGATACACTCCAGACACGGTTGCCATTCTGTCACTTATTCTGACTTTTTTCCCAGCCCAGAGACGCTCCAAGACACGGATGCCATTCTGTCGCTTATTCAGATTTCAGATTCAGATATAATACAGATACACTCCAGACACGGAAGTCATTCTATTATTCATTCATATTCAAGTACAGTTACAGCTCGGATACGCTCCAAACGCAGACGCCATTCCATTGCTCATACAGACTCAGTCTCCAGATACAGTTCAGATACGTTCCAGACACGGATACCATTCTGATACTCATTATTTTGACTTACAACTTGCATTTCAACAAACATTCTTGGATGGAATCTACAAGCCCATCTCCGACAAGATTCTGTCACCTCTCCAAATGGAATCTTTAAGTCCATTCCCTCGACTATACTTTGACGAGTGCAAATTTATGGGCACTCTAGTGTCCAATCATCTTTTTCCTTCGAGTAAAGAACGGCAAAAATCGCCAATCTAACTCTTCAGGTTCAAGAAGATTGAGCAGGGGCAGCTGTTGTACCCCTAAATTTTCCCTCTCATTTTATCAAGATTCTCCTCACAAGACTTCTTGGACTCAAGACCAGGTTAGGGTTTGCTCAGCTCAAGACCTCTCCTTGCACTAATGACCTGAAATTAGGGTTTGAGTTTGCATAGGGATTTTTGGACTTCCAATGCCTCATGTGACTTTCATACTTCATGTTGGACCTCTAAGATTGCTCAAACCAAGTTTCAAGCCTTAAATCACTTTTTTGACTAGTCAATTGGACAGTTGTTGCCTAAAAATGGCCATGGTATGCATGCTAGGTATCTTGGCAAAACAAAACAAAACAAAAAGATCATAGTCCCTCGATGACGCTAGACAAGGTTGCCTAAAAACAAATGATCTTGGTCCCTAAAACTTGCTAAGATACTCGGCACCATTGCTATCATGGTCATACGATGACCCACGCCCGTCCCGTTTAACATCCAAAGATAGGGTTGTTTACCAATGCAATGGTAAAACAACAATATCAAAGGAATAAAAATGTGTAGGAAAGACTTTTGAGTAGGTAGATAAGCTTCTCGTTACTTGATCAATTTGCAAACCATCCTTTCTATTTTCAAAAACATACAACACATTTCAAAACATTTCCAAACAACTTTCAAAACATTGAAACATTTTTTAAAAGACAAACATCTTTGTATACATTCTTACGAACAAGAATCATTACAAAGATTTCCAAAACGATGGCCTCTTTTCAAAATACTTTCAAAACCATACAAAGCACCATTTCAAACAATTGGAAAAGCAAAGCAAGTGATCTAAACAAGTAACTAAGAGCCCATGGAAAACCATGGATGAAAAGGGTGCTAGAACCTTCCCTTTTCATAATCTACCCCCCGAACTCAAGAAAACATATCAAAGGTATTTCCTGTGCTTTTTGACCTTTCCTTTGGATAAAATAAAAAGTTGGCGGCGACTCTTGCTAAACCGAAACATTTGCGAACACTAACGCGAAACCTCAAGTCAGTTCTCCCACCGTATCACAGTCCCTATAGAGTACTATAGATACATTGGATGTTAATACCTTCCCTTTGTATAACCAATCCACGTACCTTGGATCACTTCCTAATACTTTTCTTTTATTCTTTACTTCTTGCATTTCATGTTAAACAATAGGGTTTCGATCTTTTTCCTTTTTCTTGGAAACAATAAAGTTCGATGGTTACTTCTTAAGTAATTGTGAGTAAAGTTCCTCAATAGCTTGGTCTCCTCAATTTTTCATCGTGACAGAAATGGCAACTTCACTGGGGAAAAGTATCCTCAAGAGGGTTAAACCTAGCTTATTTTATATGTTTGTCATTATTGTTTGTTTTTTATATGTAATGCTTTAGGGGTGTTTGGTGTTTTTGCAAAGGACAAATCCTACACCCGGATTAAAGTAATACATAAGAATTAGGATGGTGTTATAATTAAAATTTACATTATTGAAGTAATCCTGACATAAGTAGCATATGATAACTCCACTCAGTGGAGGCCTCCTTGGGGTGGTAATGCTAAAACAAGCTAGTTGTTAAAGCATTACTACTTTCAACCTGAGAGCCCGTGAAGCTGAGAAGCCGTAGAACCCTTTTACCCATCTTGGCCTTTAGGATGTAGTATGGTGATAATTCAAAAGTAGTCTTGAATTAGTTATTACACGATACTACACTTGGACGATTTTTTCTTTAGAATATTATTGGTACTCACAAGTAGTTGTGTAAACCAGTAATATCTGAAAGAAGAATCACGACTCCAAAAGTACTTTTAGAACCCTGTTCTACAGGTATAAATGAACCCTTAGTACATACCTTGTGGGTTGGTTCTTACCCTTGACTCCATGCTCATGACGTCAAACCTCTGAACCTTGTGTGTGACCTTTATGTGTTTCTTGCATAACCATACATTCGTGCATTCATAAACATCATGACATGCTTGTGACATGCATGGTCATTTCATTTCTAGTGAACCTTATCTTTGATTATTGTATCGAGATTATTCCTTAGAGATGGACACTAGAAAGAAGAATACCATCAGTTACAATGTTCAAATGTCAGTTCAAGTTGAGGTCACGAAGTCTGAAAAAGAAGATCAGGAAGAAGATTTTTACAACCTTCAGCTTTAAGAAGAGATTGATTATATGGAAAGCATTATAAACAGAAAGGATGTACTCATCAATGAGCTGATTAAGAGGCCAAAAAGAGAAGAAACAAAGGATATCTTCAAATAATCCTAAGAGTGGAGTAATGAGAATCTAGGTTGGGGTATCCTTGTTAATGTAGAGTTTGAAAAAACATCTTAGGATTTCTATTTTGTATTTTTTGATAATCACCATCAGGCCTGTTAATTGGGATCTCTTGGGTTTGTATTTTACAGCCTTTAGGCTCTTAACTTTGTACTAGACTCATTTTTCACCTTTTATTGTTAATTATCTCTCGCTTGAAACTAGAACCAAAATTCGGGGTCCTTAGAAATGAACTGAACATGCCATTTGCACCCATACTCATGCATCATTCTACATTTTTGTTTCGCTTTCGAAAGTCATTCTCGAGTGTTATTTTTCCTTTGGTCTCACCAGTACCACACCCGTGCTAAGAAAAGATGGAAAACATTAAGCAAGCGATTTTTGAACTCCATAAAGAGGTGATCACTTTGAAGGCTGGTATGGAGTATCTGACTATTCTGGTTGAAACTTTGGTTATCGCTCAAGTCAATCCTCATATGAAGGAAGAAAAATTGACAAAGGTAGCACTCACAGAAAGGGGTACTCGAGATGAACATTTACCTAAGGAGGGTGGTTCTGTCAGTGAAGTCAAGAATAATGATAATGATCTCCCAAAGAGAAAGATGCAGGTTTTTAATGATATTCTACCAGGGAGACAAAGGAAGACAACCAGAAAAAGATACAATCATCATCGATATCAACATGTGGCGCTAATGATCCTCATGGTTAATCCAGTTCTTGCAACTCCTACCGCTCCTGTTTATCATCCTCCTCAGAGGACTCATCGGAAATTATATCAATAGAATAATCAAGGACAATCTCCAAAGAATAGCACGTTTGATCCCATTGTGATGAGTTACACTGAGTTATTTCTAGCTTTGATGCAAAAGGGTTTGGTTTAGATTCGATATCCACTGGTTGTTCCTAGGAAGCTTCCGTGGTGGTATAAAGTTGATGCTCGTTATGCTTTTCATCAAGGAACACTTGGACATGATATCGAGCACTGTTACCCATTGATGATTGAAGTACAGAAGCCAACCAGGGGTGGAATTCTATCTTTTCAAGATGGAAACCCCATTTTTAAAGACAATCTTTTACCAAAGCGTAAACACGGTTGATAGAGGCCTTGAAGATTAAAGATAGTTCCTTCACCATAAGTTCTGATGGAGAGTCTTCTCAGTTTATTAGTCATTTGATCTTTATCATTCGTACTGTTGTACCCCAAAATTTGCCCTCGTATTTTTCCACAAGAAATCACAACTTCAGGCTTTTCCTGATTTTTCAGATTGGCTCAAGAATCGGTCAAATAGACTTTTCTCGTCAGTCAGACAAAATTAGGGTTTTCATTGGTTTTCATGGCTCTGGAACAATTCAAACAGTTTGTTTAGGGTTTGGTTGATTTTGGCTCAACTTTGATCAGGCGAACGCTTCTTTGGCATTTGATCAGGAATTAGGGTTTTTGTGCGCGCATTCTCAGAAAGATTTAAATTCTACAGTGCTTTTCAAGTTATGCTGGAATGTGGATTGAAACATTTGGATTGAGTTCGCATTGTGTAACTAAATCAATGAAAAGATGCATTTGGATTGGATTTGCAATGTTTGGGTTAAAATCAGTAAAAGGAAAATACGTCTGGACAGTTGCTGTGTTTGACTGTGCTTTGCTTTGGATTTGTGAAACGCCGGGTTTATTGGTTGATCAATGCTAAAATCACATTGTTTATTTAATTGTTTATTATTCTGAGTTCAAATGATTGGAATTTATTTTCAATTATTATAATTTAAAGAATTATAAATAATAAAATGAACAATTGAAAAGAGGAAAAGAATTAATTGGATAAAAAAGCTTTTCTTTATTTGTATAATTGTTTTTGTTTAAAAATTGTTTACAATACTGATTTTACAGTAATTAAAGACTATCCTAATTTTTTCTAAATCTTCAATTCTTCATCTTCCATCCCTTGCTCCCTCTGCCTCATTGGATTTTATCTGCAAAGAACAAGAAAGAAGAAAAGTCAGAAACAGTTAAATATTAAAGAGACGGACAGATAAAAAAGGGTCATCATTAAAAGCAAATGGTCGGGATCAGTTCGCCCTCTTTGCAAATCACGGGATTTCTCCCGGTTCACAAAGAGGGATGAAAATGTTTGCAAATTAAATATGAATGCACAAAGTATACAAATTCCACAGTTCAAATTGGCCAACCAACTGTATAGTTCAAAAGCAAACAGCATGTACAACTAAAAGTTTAAATTGCCAAACAAAGTCCAAATTCAAACTTTCTGCCAAAAAGTTGTCAAAAGGATGTCAAAGTACAAAAGGCCATCAAAATGCTGTCAATGTGCAGCAAAGCTGTCAAAAGAAGATGTGGAAAGATAACAAGAGGCATAAAATCTGGAAGAAGTACAAAGTATGCAGAGAAAGATTAGTGTGCAAGCAACTTTTCAATTCATCATTTCCTAGGCCATTGCTTTTTCAAAAAATAATATCTAAGCAATATTTAATATGCTTAAAATAAGGAGAGAGAGGAAAGAGGAAAAGAAAAAAAGGGCTTACAGGCTTTAGGCTGGAAGGAAGAGAAAAGATATAAAACAAAAACTGCTATAACCTAAAGGCCCCCAGCGTATAACAAGTTCAAAAAAATCCCAAACCAGCTTAAACTATCAAAAACCAAACAGAACTCAGAACATAAAAACCCCTTCAAGAACTGTCAAACTGCCTCAACAAGCCCAAGCTTGGAACCTGCCTGAAACCTAATACCAGTTAACAACACAAACTATTCAAGCCTAAACAATACCCTGTCAAGCCACAAAGCCTAAAGATTCAAAAACCATACAGCAGCATACTTGCCTAAGCATCCAAACACATAACCTGTGTCAAAACTGTAATACTTCCAAGCATCATCCTGCATAAAGCCTAACAGAAACATAAACCTCAAAGACTTTTTACAAACCTTAAACCACTGTCAATCCAACTAAAGCCATCAAGCCAAATGGCCTAAACTAGAGAAAAGCCTTACCATTCAAAGCATCAACCTGTCAAAAGCCCAACCAACCTCCAACATTTCAACACATGTTCAGATTCACAACTCAAAAGTCAGAATAATATCCAAATCAATCAAGCTCTCAGAACTAGGGAAGTTCATCATTGAGCGTCTAAAGCCACCACAAAGCCAAAAGAGGGAAATCTAGTCAAAACTAACGTTTCAACAATAGCATATCAGAGGCAAATACTCAAAATCATCATCAAATAATACCAACATCCTAAGCATCTCAGCAAGTTCATAGTGGAAGAAGGAAAAGAAGCATACGAATCAAGCACAAACAGGCAACTCAAGCATTCACAGATATACAGAAGAGGCAACATGAAGGGCCCTCAGAAAACTCCATCATAAGGCAACAACTCAGTAAAACAACATATCAGAAGCATACAAGGCAGGCAACAGGGCAAACAGAGAAGAAGGAGAAAAATATCATATAAGGGTTTTCAAAATCATCATCAAACCAAGAACCTAAAGACAAAGAGTACAGAGTACCAGATTCCAGCAAAACAAGCTAGCTCACACCGCGTCTCATTTCCCTCCGCCCTTGGCCGCCCTAGGTGCCTCCGGTCCTCCTCACCTCCCCTCCCAAAGGTATAACCCCTCATTTCTTTTCTTTTCCGCATCTCGTGCAAACATTGAGCAATATAAAAGAATCAGAAGTAAATAAAAACATGCTAAGGCGTAAAACATACAAAATGAAAATCAGTACCTTGTAGACCGTTGCCTACGTGACCTTGGAGAAGAAGGAGCTGACTGAAGCATCTGGCGGCCATTGGCGGAAGTACTATTCAGATAAGCTTGCTTGAGAAGACAAAGAGGACGGAAGTAGCGAACGGCGCTTCCGTATGTTACAAACCCTAAGCTAGCCTCAAATGAACATAAAAACAGACAACCCTAAGAAAATGTTGAGAGAATCCACTTGGGCCTTGCCCGTTTCAACCACACTGAAGCCCAAACGAATTTCCAATTCATACCCCCCCTGTTCTATTCATTTTCTCTATAAATTGCATTTGGGCCTCAAACCTTAAAGCCCATTTCTGATTGCTTTCAAACTATTTTTTAACTATCATATTCTTTTTCAATATACAAATTAACATGACTTTTTTAACATAATTCTAATTTTGAACACAATATATTTTCCTCAAACTTAAAACATATTCTTTCAATTAAAAAAAAACACTCTTGTGTAAAAATATATATTAATACTAATTACTAGTATATAAGAAATAATTCTTAAAATAATACTTTACATTAATACTAAAAAAAATACATAAGATTTAGAATTATTTAAAACATTTTTTTATTTTAACTTATTTTGATTTATACATAAATTATCTTTAAGTTAATACATTTTCTTTTCTTAGAAATAATTTGTACATAATCAATTAAAATACATTTGTTTTAATATACATAACATAATTAAAATTTAAAGCATTTTTCTTTCTTTTAATTAAAATACCTTTTTGTACATATTAAACAAAAAGATATAAAGATAAAAATTTAAATCAAATATGGATAATAACGCTTATTAAATCAAACATACTTAATTTATTAAATTCGCAACTTGTAAATAAAATACATGTACACTCGCACTTACACAATATACTTACATTTGATAAACATACAATTAATATTCTTATACTTTACATTACATTGATTACATTTGATCGCAAATTCAATTTGGTTGTAAATTATTGGACACTACACTCCTAAAATCTCACCTCCATTTGTGAATTTGTACCCCCACTCCCGGATACTATTTGTAATAGCGTAGACTTTAAATTCTTGCAATTTACCGCTTTCAAATTATACCATGGTTAGACCTAGGGTTTGTATGTACATAAAATCAAACGCTAGATAACCTAATACAAGACAAATGCATGAAAACAATACACAATCACACTTGCACCCCCTAGGGTAATCCCACATGTTGCCTTCCAAAATGGGCCGTGCTTGCACGTCGAGTTTCTTTGGCAAAACAAATTCAAATGATCATAAGTCCCTCGATGACGCTTTCGAGAGTTGCCTAAAACGGAATGATCATAGTCGCTTCAAGCAAATTGCCAAAGACACTTGGCACCATTGCGTTCATGGTCCATACGATGACCCGCGCCCGTCCCGTTAAACATCCTAAACGCAAGATTGCCCACTAAATTCAATGGTGGAACAAAATTGTTAAAAAGGGGTTGAAAACATAGAGAAAACCTTTGAGTACAATAGGGGTAGACAAAACTCTTAGTTACTTGAGATCAACTTGCAAAAACACTTGCCTTCTTTTCAAAAACCACACTTCACAAACACTTTCAAAACAAACTCTCAAAAACATTTGAAAACATCTTTTCGAAAAGATACACACTTTTGTAAAACACTCAAACACGAGTCAATTACATTGGTTTCCTAAGACAAGGCATCTCTTCAAAAACATTTTCAAAACACACACACACACCACAATTTTAAAGCAATCAAAAATCAAGGCAAGTGATCTAAAACCAAGTAACTAAGAGCCCATGGATAACCATGGATGAAAAGGGTGCTAATACCTTCCCTTTTCATAATCTACCCCCCAAACCCACGAAATATCTCAAAAGGTTTTTCTTGTGCTTTTTAACCTTTCCTTTAGGATAAAATAAAAAGTCGGTGGCGACTCTTGCTCAACCGAACAAGTGTGAATACAAAACGCAAAACTCAAGTCAGTTCTCCCACCGTATCACAGAACTGGCGACTCTGCTGGGGATATTACTTAAAAGTGGGGTTACCTTAGGGTTTAGATCACCTTTACATTCTTGCTTTGATTGCCTTGATTTATTTAACTTTTGGGTCCTTGTTTGGGTTTGTTGTGAATCCTACACCCGGATTTGGGGCACCTGTTTAGGTAAATAGCAAAAAAACTGTGAGGGAACTGTGTGGGGTATACCGACATGGTTGAAGTAGTAAGCTATGTTAGTGTGACATATTTGTGAGTACCGGTAACCCTTGAGTTCAATCAAGGAGAGTACGGGGCCGCTGAGTGATGTCGTGAAGCACTAACGAACTCTTAGAACCTTAATTGACCATCTTAGCCTTTTTAGGGGTAGTGAGATGACCGACTTTAGTGCAGTCCGAAGTTGGTAGATACTCGATACTACACTCATTTGAGGGTTGTTTTCTTGGAATATTTTGGTCGCCAGTTAAGTGGCTAAACCGAAACGATGAACACAGAAAACAATCCAATGATATTGAGCTCCTTAGAACCCGGTTTCTATTTTAGGACAGGATGAGCCAACTAACTTCAAGAGGGTACTTACCTACAACCCCATGCAAGCCTAAACCTAAGGACTTGTTTGCTTTGTGTGAATATGATTGCCTGTATATACACTCACTTGCTTTTTGCATACATGAACATAACATCATAACATCATACCATAGCATTTTCAATAACCATTTCAAGGATCTCGAGGGTTCTTTTGATGCAGGGTTACGTTGAACCAGACGTCTACCAAAGGGAGAGAGGTTTCTCCTCTAAACAAATGCCATCAAAGATCAAGTGCAACAACTTGAATCGGGGGCTATGACCCACTTGACATGGTGAGCTTGATTCTCGTGGAAAGACATCCACCGATGCAAAGTTCTCCAATCAAAGATCGAGTGCAACAACTTGAATCAGGGGCTATGACCCACTTGACATGGTGAGCTTGATTCTCGTGGAAAGACATCCACTGATGCAAATGTCTCCAATCCAAGAGCAAAGTTCAACCTCTAACATTATCTTGTGTTTACCCCAAGAGATCCTTGAAAGCATGCATCCAAACATCATGCATTGCATCATAACAGTTTTTCCTTTTTCAGGTTTCCTTACTCTCCTACTGTTTATTTCAGTAAGAGATGGCTCTAGAAAGGTCTGTCAAAGATATCCAAGACCAGACTGCTCAGCTGCAGGAGATGTTCTTGAACTTGTCTCTGGGGCAAGAAGAAATGAAAGCTCTCTTCACAAAGGGCTTGGAGAATTCAAACAATGCCAGGAGTGATCAGCTTGCGGAGCTGAAGTTTGATTTGACAACCTTGAGGATCCAAGTGATGGGACAGTTGATGGGCCAGATGGCTCTCATCCAAGACCTATCTCAAATACAAGAGGAACTCAGAGTTCTCGTCCGCCAACTGCTTCAAAACAACCAATTGGGGCAAACATCTGAGGTTGAAGAGCAAGTCACCGCTCAGCCTCCATCCACTCAAGAAGACAAGGGGAAGGCTCCTTCGCTTGCTTCAGGGTCACAAGCCCATCAACAACCTCGCCAGCATCAACGGGGTAATCGGCGTAAGCAAGAAACATCGGGAAGACAGTTCACGGAGACCGAGATACCATCATTCTTCATACTGAAGCGCCTGTTGGAGGTCAACCTGCTTACTTTAAGGGATCCTGCTCGGAAGCTCAATACCTCCGCTCCTAACTATCATCCCGACGCATTTTGTGTTTACCACTCCTACAGCCCGGGACACGACACCAACGACTGTTGGGCCTTGAAGAACAAGATTCAAGATCTGATCGACATTGGAGTGCTGGAATTCATGCCAGACGGCGAGATGAAAATCTTCCGTTAAGGGGGTTCTCCACCTGAAGTGACGAAGCTCAAACTGAGAGACTTTTGCTTCATTTGAATTTTCAAAGTTGTAATTTTCTTTTGTTATTCAAACAATTAACTGTTGATGTTAAACTCTATTTCATTAATGCATTGCATATGTTTGTCTTGAATTCATCCATTCGTTTTCACTACTCTTATGCTTTCTTTATGATATTTGACTCTTGATAAAAGGCTACAAGCCTTTAGAGGGAGGATGACGAAACAATACCATAATCTCATACAGTATGCTTTTGAACAGACCTTGCTGATGATGTACAGGCATTTCTTTCAATTCCCAAACACTGGAGTTATAAGGAAGTTAATCCCTAGTCAACCCCTTCGAGCCAAAGAAGTAGGAGTTTTCTGTTTCTAAACAATCAAAACCTTTGATATAAACCTGGGGCAGGGTAGTATCTCAGTTAATTCAAAAGAAAATGTGCATTGAGGTCGCAAACTTTCCGTTCGTAACACAACGAACGACGTCAAAAAAGAAAAAGCATTCCTTTGGAATAAAAAGACAAGGGTGGTTCCCTATCACATAGGCAGTCAATCTCTCAAAAGAGAAAAGCCCACCAAGCCAAAACCTGTAAAGGAGGCTTAAGAAAGCTAGGGCATCCCGCTGACTGTGATCTCGAAAACGGGAACAGTCAGGCAAAAGTTAGGGATAACAAATCAAAATCAAAATAGTGAGGTCATTACAAATCCTCAACAACATGAAGAATGTTGCAAAAGAAAAAAGCAGATGATGACTGTCTCCCAAATTCAATTGGTGAACCATCGCCCAAAAGTAGTTCCAAACTCAAAACAGAGTGCGACGCACAATTAACTGAGCGTAGGTATGAAGAATATCCCGAAGAGCGGGTGGGTACAAATATACTTTGAGCCTTTATCCTTTGTTTCTTAAACCGTGAACCAGGCCACGTTACAACCCTTTAAAAGTCCTAATTGAAGCATGGGTTAGTTCGAAAGCATACTGTTACAAAAGGTATCCTGACTCCTGTAAGGCTTTGCTCTAAATCATATGTTGATCTGTCTTATAAAAAGTTTTCTGCTAAAAAACGCATTTTTCAAAACTTCGAGACAAACATAAACTTTGCATTGCTTGAATATCACTGTCTGCATTTGGCTTTTTGTTTGACAGCGAAGAAATTCATACAACGAATGTTCGGAGGAACGAAAACTCTCTCAGTGAACATAATCACTTCAAAAGGACGACACTTCCATTACAAATCTCCTATCAACAAGGGGCATGACATGGCACTATCCAGTTAACCTGGGGCAGTCTAGTCAAGGTTCCAACAGATCTTTCAAAATTCAGTTAACCTGGGGCAGTCCAGTCAAGATTTCAAGAAATCTCTCAATTCGCAGAGTAATCTGATTCAAGACTCCTTCATCATCACTTGGGGCATTCGAATGTCAAAAGTGTTCAATCATTCTTTCGCCACCTGCTGGAAATTACAACCACCAACAGATCAACTATCACAATTCCAGATTCGATTCCTGTATCTAGCCAGGGCATATCTGTGAGTGATTGATTGTAGATTCGATACCTGTATCCAGCCAGGGCATGTCTGCATGAGGAGTTTAGAGATTCGATACCTGTATCCAGCCAGGGCACGTCTGTAAGCAACCTTTTGAAGTTCCAGATCAACACCTGTAACAAGTCAGGAAAGTATCTATGGACGATTGATTGTGGATTAACACCTGTAACAAGCCAGGAAATCATCTACATGAAGAGATTGAAGATCAACACCTGTAACAAGCCAGGGAACCATCTTTCTTTCTCAGGTCAGAGATTAACACCTGTAACAAGCCAGGACAATATCTCTTTGACCAACTTTTCTTAAGTTCCAGATCAACACCTGTAACAAGCCAGGAAAATATCTGTGAACGATCGATTATGGATTAACACCTGTAACAAGCCAGGAAATTATCTACATCACCACTTGGGGCATTCGAATCTCAAAAGTGTTCAACAATTCCTTCATCACCTGTTGGAAGATACGGTCCAGATGTGCTCCAGACACGGTTGCCATTCTGTTACCTTTCTTAAGTTCTAGATCAACACCTGTAACAAGCCAGGAAAATATCTGTGAACAACCGATTATGGATTAACACCTGTAACAAGCCAGGAAATTATCTACGTCACCACCTGGGGCATTCGAATGTCAAAAGTGTTCAACAATTCCCTCATCACCTCAAAAGATTGATATAGTTCAAGATGTGACCCAAGATTTGGCGACATTCTATAACTCATTCAGATTTCATTCCAGATATAGTTCAAGATGTGACCCAGATTTGGCGACATTCTTAACTTATTCCAAACTTCATTCTAAGAGATCGTTCCGGATGTGACCCAGAGATGGTGACATTCCACAACTTAATCAAGATCCAGATATAGTTCAAGATGTGACCCAGGAGATGGCAACATTCAGTAACGTATTCCAGATCGGCACCACTTGGGGCATTCGAATGTCAAAAGTGTTCAACAATTCCTTCATCACCTGTTGGAAGATGCAGTTTTACACTGACTCATCATGAAGCAACCCTACACCGGTTCCTTCTCAAAACCTCAGATGCAGTTTTACACGGACTCATCATCAGGAAACCATACGCCGGTTCCTTCTCACAATCAAAAGATTCTTGCCTTCCCCCAACAACAGCCAGGTTCCTCCTATCCCCAGCGGAGTTCATCAAATTCCCCAACATAACATATCAGTGGAATCCCCAGCGGAGTTCTCATCAAACCCCAATGGAGTCATCTTCTCCTACCGGTGTATTATTGCAACCATCATCCCTAGCGGAAACGAAGAACTCTACTCTTCAACATCAGCCCGGGATTTAATTCCCCGGCCAGTCGTCAAGGATTTATTTTCCTAGACGAAAATGCATTCATAAACATTTCACATTTCATACATCTTGCTTACATACATGATAAAGTGCATACAACACTATCTCATTTTGAACATCATGACATCATGTATTTCATACATCATGACATTGCATGCAACTGATGTTTTGCCTTTTCAAAGGAAAAGGTCAATTCCAAAGATGATTACTATCAACTATCGCAATTCCAGATTCGATTCCTGTATCTAGCCAGTGCACATCTGAAGAGTTTGAAGATTTGATTCCTGTATTCAGCCAGGGCATATTTGTTGACGACTATTTCCAGATTCGATTCCTGTATCTAGCCAGGGCACATCTGAAGAGTTTGACGATTCGATTCCTGTATCCAGCCAGGGCATATCTGTTGACGACTATTTCTAGATTCGATTCTTGTATCCAGCCAGGGCACATCTGAAGAGTTTGAAGATTCGATTCCTGTATCCAGCCAGGGCATATCTGTTGACGACTAATTCCATATTCGATTCCTGTATCCAACCAGGGCACATCTGAAGAGTTTGAAGATTCGATTCCTGTATCCAGCCAGGGCATATCTGTTGATGACTAATTCCAGATTCGATTCCTGTATCCAGCCAGGGCACATCTGAAGAGTTTGAAGATTCGATTCCTGTATCCAGCCAGGGCATATCTGTTGACGACTAATTCCAGATTCGATTCCTGTATCCATCCAGGGCATATCTGTTGACGACTAATTCCAGATTTGATTCCTGTATCCAGCCAGGGCACATCTGAAGAGTTTGAAGATTCGATTCCTGTATCCAGCCAGGGCATATCTGTTGACAAATAATTCCAGATTCGATTCCTGTATCTAGCCAGGGCATATCTGAAGAGTTTGAAGATTCGATTCCTGTATCCAGCCAGGGCATATCTGTTGACGACTAATTCCAGATTCGATTCCTGTATCTAGCCAGGGCACATCTGAAGAGTTTGAAGATTCGATTCCTGTATCCAGCCAGGGCATATCTGTTGACGACTATTTCCAGATTTGATTCCTGTATCCAGCCAGGGCATATCTGATAACGACAAATTCCAGATTCGATACCTGTATCCATCCAGGGCATGTCTGCATGAAGAGACTAAAGATCAACCCCTGTAACAGACCAGGAAATTATCTTTCTTTCTCAAGTACGCAAGTTCTCGCTAAAGAATCTCTTATGCGATCGACACATAAATCCAAATGGCATCTATAAGCCCATTCCTGACAAAGTTCCGTCATACCTCCTGATGGCATCTGTAAGCCCATCTCCACAACTCTCCATTACACTTCCAAATGGCATCTATAAGCCCATTTCCAGATGGCATCTATAAGCCCATCCTCCTACAAACATTTCTAAATGGCATCTATAAGCCCATTTCCAGATGGCATCTATAAGCCCATCCTCCTACAAACATTTCTAAATGGCATCTTTAAGCCCATTTCCAGATGGCATCTGTAAGCCCATTCCCTCTACCATCACATCACCGGTTGCAAATTTTAGGGCACTCTAGTGTCCAATCTTCTTTTACCTTCGAGTCGCGAAAGGCAAACTTGTCAATCTAACTCTTCAGGTTCAAGAATATTGAACAGGGGCAACTGTTGTACCCCAAAATTTGCCCTCGTATTTTTCCACAAGAAATCACAACTTCAGGCTTTTCCTGATTTTTCAGATTGGCTCAAGAATCGGTCAAACAGACTTTTCTCGTCAGTCAGACAAAATTAGGGTTTTCATTGGTTTTCATGGCTCTGGAACAATTCAAACAGTTTCTTTAGGGTTTGGTTGATTTTGGCTCAACTTTGATCAGGCGAACGCTTCTTTGGCATTTGATCAGGAATTAGGGTTTTTGTGCGTGCATTCTCAGAAAGATTTAAATTCTACAGTGCTTTTCAAGTTATGCTGGAATGTGGATTGAAACATTTGGATTGAGTTCGCATTGTGTAACTAAATCAGTGAAAAGATGCATTTGGATTAGATTTGCAATGTTTGGGTTAAAATCAGTAAAAGGAAAATACGTCTGGACAGTTGCTGTGTTTGACTGTGCTTTGCTTTGGATTTGTGAAACGCCGGGTTTATTGGTTGATCGATGCTAAAATCACATTGTTTATTTAATTGTTTATTATTCTGAGTTCAAATGATTGGAATTTATTTTCAATTATTATAATTTAAAGAATTATAAATAATAAAATGAACAATTGAAAAGAGGAAAAGAATTAATTGGATAAAAAAGCTTTTCTTTATTTGTATAATTGTTTTTGTTTACAAATTGTTTACAATAATGATTTTACAGTAATTAAAGACTATCCTAATTTTTTCTAAATCTTCAATTCTTCATCTTCCATCCCTTGCTCCCTTTGCCTCATTGGATTTTATCTGCAAAGAACAAGAAAGAAGAAAAGTCAGAAACAGTTAAATATTAAAGAGACAGACAGATAAAAAAGGGTCATCATTAAAAGCAAATGGCCGGGATCAGTTCGCCCTCTTTGCAAATCACGGGATTTCTCCCGGTTCACAAAGAGGGATGAAAATGTTTGCAAATTAACTATGAATGCACAAAGTATACAAATTCCACAGTTCAAATTGGCCAACCAACTGTATAGTTCAAAAGCAAACAGCATGTACAACTAAAAGTTCAAATTGCCAAACAAAGTCCAAATTCAAACTTTCTGCCAAAAAGTTGTCAAAAGGATGTCAAAGTACAAAAGGCCATCAAAATGCTGTCAATATGCAGCAAAGCTGTCAAAAGAAGATGTGGAAAGATAACAAGAGGCATAAAATCTGGAAGAAGTACAAAGTATGCAGAGAAAGATTAGTGTGCAAGCAACTTTTCAATTCATCATTTCCTAGGCCATTGCTTTTTCAAAAAATAATATCTAAGCAATATTTAATATGCTTAAAATAAGGAGAGAGAGGAAAGAGGAAAAGAAAAAAAAGGGCTTACAGGCTTTAGGATGGAAGGAAGAGAAAAGATATAAAATAAAAACTGCTATAACCTAAAGGCCACCAGCGTATAACAAGTTCAAAAAAATCCCAAACCAGCTTAAACTATCAAAAACCAAACAGAACTCAGAACATAAAAACCCCTTCAAGAACTGTCAAACTGCCTCAACAAGCCCAAGCTTGGAACCTGCCTGAAACCTAAAACCAGTTAACAACACAAACTTGTCAAGCTTAAACAATACCCTATCAAGCCACAAAGCCTAAAGATTCAAAAACCATACAGCAGCATACTTGCCTAAGCATCCAAACACATAACCTATGTCAAAACTGTAATACTTCCAAGCATCATCCTGCATAAAGCCTAACAGAAACATAAACCTCAAAGACTTTTTACAAACCTTAAACCACTGTCAATCCAACCAAAGCCATCAAGCCAAATGGCCTAAACTAGAGAAAAGCCTTACCATTCAAAGCATCAACCTGTCAAAAGCCTAACCAACCTCCAACATTTCAACACATGTTCAGATTCACAACTCAAAAGTCAGAATAATATCCAAATCAATCAAGCTCTCAGAACTAGGGAAGTTCATCATTGAGCGCCTAAAGCCAGCACAAAGCCAAAAGAGGGAAAGCTAGTCAAAACTAACGTTTCAACAATAGCATATCAGAGGCAAATACTCAAAATCATCATCAAATAATACCAACATCCTAAGCATCTCAGCAAGTTCATAGTGGAAGAAGGAAAAGAAGCATACGAATCAAGCACAAACAGGCAACTCAAGCATTCACAGATATACAGAAGAGGCAACATGAAGGGCCCTCAGAAAACTCCATCATAAGGCAACAACTCAGTAAAACAACATATCAGAAGCATACAAGGCAGGCAACAGGGCAAACAGAGAAGAAGGAGAAAAATATCATATAAGGGTTTTCAAAATCATCATCAAACCAAGAACCTAAAGACAAAGAGTACAGAGTACCAGATTCCAGCAAAACAAGCTAGCTCACACCGCGTCTCATTTCCCTCCGCCCTTGGCCGCCCTAGGTGCCTCCGGTCCTCCTCACCTCCCCTCCCAAAGGTATAACCCCTCATTTCTTTTCTTTTCCGCATCTCGTGCAAACATTGAGCAATATAAAAGAATCAGAAGTAAATAAAAACATGCTAAGGCGTAAAACATACAAAATGAAAATCAGTACCTTGTAGACCGTTGCCTACGTGACCTTGGAGAAGAAGGAGCTGACTGAAGCATCTGGCGGCCATTGGCGGAAGTACTATTCAGATAAGCTTGCTTGAGAAGAGGAAGAGGACGGAAGTAGCGAACGGCGCTTCTGTATGTTACAAACCCTAAGCTAGCCTCAAATGAACACAAAAACAGACAACCCTAAGAAAACGTTGAGAGAATCCACTTGGGCCTTGCCCGTTTCAACCACACTGAAGCCCAAACGAATTTCCAATTCATACCCCCCCCCTGTTCTATTCATTTTCTCTATAAATTGCATTTGGGCCTCAAACCTTAAAGCCCATTTCTGATTGCTTTCAAACTATTTTTAAACTATCATATTCTTTTTCTATATACAAATTAACATGACTTTTTTAACATAATTCTAATTTTGAACACAATATATTTTCCTCAAACTTAAAACGTATTCTTTCAATTAAAAAAAAACACTCTTGTATAAAAATATATATTAATACTAATTACTAGTATATAAGAAATAATTCTTAAAATAATACTTTACATTAATACTAAAAAAAATACATAAGATTTAGAATTATTTAAAACATTTTTTTATTTTAACTTATTTTGATTTATACATAAATTCTCTTTAAGTTAATACATTTTCTTTTCTTAGAAATAATTTGTACATAATCAATTAAAATACATTTGTTTTAATATACATAACATAATTAAAATTTAAAGCATTTTTCTTTCTTTTAATTAAAATACCTTTTTGTACATATTAAACAAAAAGATATAAAGATACAAATTTAAATCAAATGTGGATAATAACGCTTATTAAATCAAACATACTTAATTTATTAAATTCGCAACTTGTAAATAAAATACATGTACACTCGCACTTACACAATATACTTACATTTGATAAACATACAATTACTATTCTTATACTTTACATTACATTGATTACATTTGATCTCAAATTCAATTTGGTTGTAAATTATTGGACACTACACTCCTAAAGTCTCATCCCCATTTGTGAATTTGTACCCCCACTCCCGGATACTATTTGTAATAGCGTAGACTTTAAATTCTTGCAATTTACCGCTTTCAAATTATACCATGGTTAGACCTAGGGTTTATTTGTACATAAAGTCAAACACTAGATAACCTAATACAAGACAAATTCATGAAAACAATACACAATCACACTTGCACCCCCTAGGGTAATCCCACATGTTGCCTTCCAAAATGGGCCATGCTTGCACGTCGAGTTTCTTTGGCAAAACAAATTCAAATGATCATAAGTCCCTCGATGACGCTTTCGAGAGTTGCCTAAAACGGAATGATCATAGTCCCTTCAAGCAAATTTCCAAAGACACTTGGCACCATTGCGTTCATGGTCCATACGATGACCCGCGCCCGTCCCGTTAAACATCCTAAACGCAAGATTGCCCACCAAATTCAATGGTGGAACAAAATTGTTAAAAAGGGGTTGAAAACATAGAGAAAACCTTTGAGTACAATAGGGGTAGACAAAACTCTTAGTTACTTGAGATCAACTTGCAAAAACACTTGCCTTCTTTTCAAAAACCACACTTCACAAACACTTTCAAAACAAACTCTCAAAAACATTTGAAAACATCTTTTCGAAAAGATACACACTTTTGTAAAACACTCAAACACGAGTCAATTACATTGGTTGCCTAAGACAAGGCATCTCTTCAAAAACATTTTCAAAACACACACACACACACACCACAATTTCAAAGCAATCAAAAATCAAGGCAAGTGATCTAAAAACCAAGTAACTAAGAGCCCATGGATAACCATGGATGAAAAGGGTGCTAATACCTTCCCTTTTCATAATCTACCCCCCGAACCCACGAAATATCTCAAAAGGTTTTTCCTGTGCTTTTTAACCTTTCCTTTAGGATAAAATAAAAAGTCGGTGGCGACTCTTGCTCAATCGAACAAGTGCGAATACAAAATGCAAAACTCAAGTCAGTTCTCCCACTGTATCGCACGTACTCTTTCTTGATTGATAATACAATGTTTGCACGTAAGAACTTGTTTGCATGTATGAACTTGGTTGCATTTGAAAGATAATGATAATACAACTAATATGCTTGTCTTGAAGAAATCCATATGTTGACTCATATTCATTTTTAATTTGTTTTTCTTGCATTATGATACCAAATGCTACTAATCTTCTTGCCCGGGAAGAAGTTGGAGGGAGGATGATGATATGAAAATGCAAAATTTTTAGTCGTATGCTTTTGAATAAAACCCTGCTGATGATGTACAAGCATTGTTTCAAATCCCTAAACACTGGAGATATAAGGAAGATAATTCTTTGTTAACCCCTTTTGAGCCTTGAAGTATAATTTTCCTTTTATAAGAAAAAACCCTCATATTTAACCACGGACAGAGTTGTTTGCAATTAATTTAACTGATTGTTCAAATTTCAAAAGGAATGCACTTTTGAAGAGACCACAATGGTTATCTTTCATGCATCAAGAGGTCAAAGAGACGCACAACCACAATGGTTATACTTCATCAATCAAGGAACGGGGGAGTCATCGCTCTCTCAAAAGATCAAGATAAGTCAATGTCACACAATTTGTTCAAATCAAGAAACAGAACGCAAAAGAAAAATCCCGCTAAGTCAAAGCGACTTAGGCAAAAATTTGGGCATCTTGCTGGACTATCAATTCAAAATAATTCATCTAGGCAAAAGTTAGGGAAAATAAAAAAAAAGGAATTACAAAGAAAGGACTACAAATACAAAGTCCTCAGCAAAGAACAAATCTGTATGACTACAAACACGTAGACAAAAAGAGTGATTGCTACCTGAAAGCCTCATTAGTTCCTTAACCATCACAAAATATTTCTGAGCGATGAATACTCATGTTAAATTAAATAAACATAGGAGTGGAGAACATCACGAAGAGTGGTAGGGCTCCAATAAAATTTGAGCCTTAAAATCTTTTTTCTAAAAACCGTGAGTTAGGCCACGTTATAACCTTCAAAAGTCCTAATTGAAGTAGGGTATGTTTCGAAAGCATACTTTAACGAAATAGCGTTTCCTGACTCTCATGAGTTTTGCTAAATATTTGTGTTGGTATTATATTGATTTTTTTATCTTTTATTCAAAAAAAATGCAATCAATGTTATATCAAAACCAGTGATCTGTTCACAAGGTTTTGCGACATATTTTCAATAAAATATTCATAATTGTTGCATTAGTATTTTCATTCTTAAAATAAACTTCTTTTGTTTGCAAACATTTGCTTGACATCAAAGAAGCTTGCATATAAGCATCAATAATGAGCTTGATCATTTTGAGGCATGAAACTTTGTTGGGTAAATTAGCGAACCATTTCAAAGAATAATCATATCCAGTGGCGTGTTACCTGAAGACCTTAAGCATGGGCAGGTTGCTTTCCCAGTTGATTCTTTCACAATTTGTTTACCCTCATGGGTAAAGTTTTAAGACTCATTTATGCTAAATATAGTCAATCTGGGCAGTCACGTCGAGATTCAACAAATTTCTCCAAGAGTTTGAAAAAATTGGGACATTTTGGATGCCATGTTTCATGTAAAATCCTCTTTAGATGATTTCTTCTCATAAACCATGAAACTTGAGGCATTCAATAATTGAAGTTTATCCGTAAGAACTATGTCCATTTGTGATGTACGTCATGCAGTTTATCAACAGTAAACTTGGGGCACCCAAATTAGTTCCAAGGACAGTCCTATTTTGTCAAAATATGTGATCTGCTTTGCAAATGTTATCATATGGCGGTGTTTCCCCAATAATCCTATATAAGCCTTGATTTAGGTATCTCCAATTCAGTAAGATTTTTCCTCCCCGACTGAAGTGGATTTTATGTTGTCATCCCTTCAACGGATTATTGATGTTAGAAGATTTAATTTTGGGTTTCTTTATGAGAAGTATTTTCCTCTCCCCAAAAAGATTTAAGCCTTGTTGTAGGGATTTGCTCTGTCAAGTTGGCCTTTATTTCATCTCCAGTGATAATTCTATCTTTTTTATATTGGCCGAGTGTTTGGCTGTACCCTGGTGTTGTTCTCTTATCCCCAATGTTATTATATATTTAACTTTTTGGTCCTTTTTTGTCACCATATACATGACATTCATTCATAATTACATCATTCATGCACATTTGCACTTCTCGATGTACCTTTGATACTGACTTTTGTTGTGTTTATCCCCAAGTAGTGTATTTCCCATTATCAAAAGATGTTTTTAATCCATTCAATAGAGTGTCAACTATAAGCAGAAAGGTGTATATTGTAGCGGTAAAATCAATGAAGTCGCCACCGAGTATTTATTTATCCCATATAAAAGGGAAAGGAAAATCATCGACGAAAAACCTAAAGGGGATATCAAGGTCTTGCGACCGAGAGATTGGGTAAGGGAGTCGATTACGCAAGGGGAAGGTATTAGCACCCCACACGTCCATAGTTCTCTACGGGATCCACTCTCGTTATTCTAATCAAAGGGTGTGTTCAATCTAATGCTTAAACGTTATAAACTAAGAGGGAATGCATGAAAAGAAAATACGGGGAAAAGAAGGAAGTATTTACAATTTTCGCTCGGCTGAGCCCCGTGACCAGATGCCTACGTATCCCCTTTAAGGAATCAGAGCGTCGTAGTTCGGCTCATATATTTTGTTTGTTTGTATTTTTTAAATGACCAATGTTGCATTCGATCATTCCATCGCTGCTCGACCTTTGGAGACTTATGACTTGTAGTGGAAATGAGCTAACATGCTCTTAGAAGAGAAAAGCCGAATGGCGAAAAGAAATGGATTGGTTGGTATTTTTTACCATGAAAAGAATTTTTTGTATGTTTAGCATTTTTTATACATTTGCCAAGAAAAAGAAGTTTTAGTTTTAAATGCGATTATGCAAAAATGGAAAGAAAACATTTGAGGGAGACTAACCTATCTCTAATCTAATGTTATTATACAATGAGGGATCCTATCTAAGTTAGTATGCCAAAGAAAATCTAGCAAACTATCCTATAGGGAACATACAATGAGAGCGACGTTGTGATCTCAATGTCTAAATTGAGTGACTCATCGATCAACAAGAAATAAAGGAAAGCGATAAAGTCCTATAGGGATCATGCACTGAGAGCAAAGTCGTGATATCAATTTCTAAATTGAGTGACTCATCGATCAACAAGAAAGGAAACAAACACAATCATAACACATATAATAAATGAATTGTGGAATGCCTGCTACAGGTCTTTAAACAGCGACTTCGAGTGCACGCTTTTTATTTCCTACTTCTCATGATATCTAAACAGCAATAACGGAAATATAACTTGGAAGCAGAATAATACCAAACGAATAATGATGTCCGCAAAAAGTGCAACCAAATTAAAGAAACCCGAGATACTTCACGCGAGCTGGCATCAACAAACAAACAGTCAGAGATCGAATATTCGGCATAGATGTCGAAGCTTCATTGATATGAAAAATAAATCACAATCGGAATCCAAAACACATCCTCATATCAAATAATGAACCTGCATAAGACTCAACTCAACAAGCAAAGGTGATTCACAAGTTTCAAGTAATAAAAAATTAGGGATTAATTTCCAAAATCACATAAAAGTCTAACAAAATTTATTGATCTTGTAGTTTATTACCCTAAAAAAACATTCCTAAAATATATAATTTTTTATTGTTTTATTATATTTATTTTATTACTATTTTTATTATACAAAAACAAGAATCTAAACTAAAAAACAAAATCTACAAACACAAACGAAGTAGAAAGAGTCAGGGTGTATGGCTAGAAAATCCAGGCGCTGGAGCCCAAGTAAATTGAGCCCAGGAAGGGTTTTTGTTCAGATTTTGTTACAAGGCAATGTCTGTACCAGAAAAATGGTGTTGTAATAGGCTTTAAGGCAGTTGCACAGTAAACAGAATCCCAAATGATTGGTCTAAGGCAATTTTTGTTCACAAACCAGAAAATATACCAAAAAGGTGGTAATGGGTCTGAAGAGAGTGAGGAAGTAGCAAGGCCCAATGGATTGGAAATACGAATCAATAATCTAACAAACACTTTATTCATATTTTTTTATTATTCTCAAACTTTTTGTTCAACATTTTTTTAATTAATAATTTGAATTAAAAAAAAGAATTTGAAACTGAAAGAGGGATTAGGGTTTAGATGTTATGTTTCATCTTCATCATGAAAAACGAACGAGACTTTCTCTTCTACTTCATTGCAGCAACGCAACTTCTTTGTTCAGGGAGCGACTCTGCTCACGTGGCAGACACCTTCGACTCTGTTCAATAAAATGCAACATTGTCGTTCAATTCTTGTAGCGCTGCCGGGAAATAGATTTAACCTTTTTTATATGCAACGATTTCTCACAGTTCTTCGTGGTTCAATGCCTCTGATTCAAATCCAAATCTCTTTCTTTGATTCGTTCCAACAGAAAAGCAAAGCATATTATACCGATGAAAGGAATTGCGAGGTATTACCTACTGGAGATGAGTCTGGTGTTCCTGATTGATGATGAGCGTGACAAAACCAGAGACACTGATTCAAATTTCAGGTAATAATACTCAATCTCGTATGTTCTTGATTTAGTGATTTCTACTTCTCCATGAGTTTGTTGTTGTTGATGTTGATGCAGTGGAACTTACTGCGTGGAAGAGATTAGGAACTGGTGCGGATACACTATGATGAAGATGACAGAATCGCATTCATGTTGTTGATGAAGTTGCAGTAGTATGAAGCAAGATGATGATTGATGTTGTAATGAAGGTTGGATATGAAGTTGGCGTGATGTAGAGTGTCTTGAAGATGAAGTTTTTTATGGTTTTTCAGTGGATGAATATACAGAGTGAAGAATCTGTGATTCTTCTATGAAGATTGAAGGAATAAGATGAAGATGAAGGTGAGAGAAAATGGAGATTGAAGTGGGAGATAATTTTTTCGATATTCTTGTGGTGATTCTCCAGATAGTGAAGCATGAATAATGAAAGGGGTAAGTTCTGTTTTTATTTTATTATCAGTTCATTATCTGTAATTGATTCCAAAAAATCCCCTCTTTAATTTCTGTTACAGAGCTTGTTATGATTTTCTTAGGAAGTTGGGATTCTGTTGGAGTGATAGGTTATAGTGAGTTTTGATTTTCTGTTTTCTGTTGAGAAGTTTGTTGAAATCTATTTTGAGAGTGAGTTGGTTAGAGAAATCTATTATTATTGGTTTTTCTGTTAGGAGGTTAGTTGTTGAACTGGAATTTTTGTTTAACTGATTTTCTGATAAAACTCTCTTTTCTGATTTAGTGTTGAGCTAGTTTATTGATTTTCATGGTTTCAAAATTTATCTCCCAGATTTTCTTTCTTTTTGAATGGCAGCTAATGCAATTTTCCTTCTGCATTTTCTGAATTGGATAATGTATGCGCAGCGCCATTTATTTGGTTTCTGATTTTATATTTCCATGGTTTTGGACTAATAATCTCCTGATTTTTCCTCTTAATCTGTTGTAACCTCTCCTTTTCATACTTATTGGTGAAAAGATAAAGAAAAAGCACAACAAGAACTGGTTTTGGAAACATTTCCAAGATCTCTTCATCCAATTCATAAACATCATCATATTACAGTGCGAGACAAACACCAATTGTGGAAAATCAGCCAATATTTTTTTTTAAAACAGGTATGCAGAGCTGATTCTGTTTGGTATAACAGGGTGCAGATTTCGAACCGCACTCTGATGTCACGGTAGCGAATTTGGTGTCATTTGGCGATAAGATGATAGCCTCGAGAACTTTAGATAAAAATGCCTTGTATCTTTTCTTTGTGGATTTTTAACGTGTTGTGCTGTAAATTTGAAATTGAATGGTTTCGAATCTTAGCTTGAATTATACTTGCATAAAGCCTTAAATTGAATGAACTTATATTGAGATGAACCATAGATGAATTTTTGTTAAGATGTTCAATGAAACTTATTTGAACTTTGTATGAGTTACTATGCTCATAATCTAGAATGAAGTTTATCCTTTGTTTCCCATCCTCAAAAACTCCCTGAATAGTTCAATTAAAATTTGGAAATTTCCTTGGATCTCCTTTTTTGAAAACTTGAATGATGAATTCGAATAGCTTTGAAAATGGCATCTTGAACTATGATGAATGATGATGAACCATGTGAAATTCTGCGAGTTTTAAAACATGATGTTCTTATAACTTCTCTTGAATCTTGACGTAAACTCTAAATTCCAAGCAAACAAAATTCATAAGTTTTGTAACTTCACAACTTTGATCTTGAAATTATATTTACAGGAAATGATGAATGCTTTAAGTTCTCTTTTTGAACTTCAAATACTCCACTGGAATAAACTTGAACTCATATTACACCTTGAACTTATCACTTATAAATTGCATTTCAAGTAAGCCGTAAACATGAACTTTCCAAACTCAACTTTTAGTCTTCAATTCAAATCCATAACAATTTGTAAGCAGACAATTAATTGAATAGGAAACCAAACTTTGTTTACAAAGAATTCTTAATCACATTTTTCATGTTGTGCTTCATCAATGAACCTTAATCTCAACAAAATTATAAATCCCAGCCATCTTTCGTCTGAAGCGACCAAGTCCCCTTTGAAAATGAGAGATAAAGGAGCTTCCTAACCTATAGACTAACCAACAAGACATATCTTGAGTTGATGAAAGCTTAAAGCATTCTACAATCACTTGACAAATAATACCATAAGAAAGAAGTCCTTAATCAAATTCTCTAACTTCCTGAAATGAAAGTCTTGTGGAGAAACCTAGCAAGATGAACCTCTGTTGAAGATCTAATATCAAGCTTAATCATAACATAAGAGAAACCCTAACTCTTTATGTGAGTGAACATTAATGAAGAAGGTTTGAGATAGTGAGAGGAACAAAACCCTGACTTCAGAACATTCTCAATGAAGACATGATGAAGTCTTAAGCACACAGTAGGTCCTAAAGCACTCTTCCCGAAGAAATTCTGATGAAGACAACCTTATATCTCGAAGCACCCTGCCATTAAATACGTCTATGATGCTTGTGATCCAAAACCCTAGTCTCATACCAAGAGTTACGAGAGCGCCAGTTGAATCAACTTTGAGTAAGATAGTAACCTTAGTCCATAGAGAAAAACCCTAGTGTCAATAGCTCTTCGGCCCTGTAACCATGGGGCCAATGCTATGTATGAGATGTACAGAGTATGATGAGGGATCTTAGGGGGAAAATTAGGATATAACAGCTGCCCTTATTTAAGTGTCTTCTATCCGAAGATACGAAGATTAAAATCTTCGTTCCGACACGATTGAAGATACTTAATCACAAAACAAGCCCTATTTTTGGCCCTAAGATGCCATGCGGTGCTTATGATTATGGATGAAAGATATAAACTTCATGCAGATGGGCCAACACACACTAGAGAAATGAAAATAAAATCAACAAACTTTAAAAAGAAATCAACCAGGAAAATAAATCTCTGGGGAACAATACGACTCTAGGGATAGAATTTTGAATCCATTAGAGATTAATCGGCTCCGCTGGGGAGCAGAACACTCAACTTTACTAGGGTAAGATCCCGAGAGGAGAAAAAATAACATAAACTCAAAAACTGAGGGAAAAGTAATGGATGACAATAATAACCGATAATTGTGAACTATCCACTCATATAGGAGATAGCAAAAATAGAGTAACATCAACATGGGGGATCAGAAATCGCTAACCAGAAAAGCAAAAACAGGAACAATGAAAAGAATACCGGCTCAGAGACGACGATAACCATCAATACCTAGATTAGTAAGTGAATGCACGGTATCAGTGCTTACACCTGGTAATTCAAGATTTGGCATTAACACTTATGGCTGGAAACAACTCAACTCAATCAGAGTAAAGTCCAACGAGAAAGAAGGGATCAATCTTGCCTAAGAATGGTAATGAACTACCCACTCAAGAATGAAGGTAGAAAAAAACATAGGACAATACTGACTTTTATTGAAGGTAAAGAAATAGAATATACATCGACGTTTACTGAAGGTGAAATTTGTATTAACAATAATGAGTTTCCTAAAATTCTGGCGTTTTACCTAGAACGAGTAAAAATACAAGTTATCTCAAATAAAGAGACTACCACTTGTAAAGATTTCACAACAAACTTCTCTTGTGAAACTTCCTCGAAGAGATACCATTTGATGGAGAATCAGATAAACTTCCCCTCGATCTTGACTATAAGCCACAAACTGGTCTCAGTTTCTTCTTTAACCAAGATATTTCACCTGGAAACGGTAAAAAACACAAGCTATCTCAAATAAATAGACTACCACTTGTAAAGATTTCACAACAAACTTCTCTTGCAAAACTTCCTCGAAGAGATACCATTTGATAGAGAATCAGATAAACTTCCCCTCGATCCTGACTATACACCACGAACTGGTCTCAATTTCTTCTTTAACCAAGATATTTAACCTGGAAAGGGTGAAAATACAAGCTATCTTAAATAAAGAGACTACCACTTGTAAAGATTTCACAACAAACTTCTCTTGCGAAATTTCCTCGAAGAGATACCATTTGATGGAGAATTAGATAAACTTCCCCTCGATCCTGAATATACGCCACGAACTGGTCTCAGTTTCTTCTTTAACCAAGATATTTCACCTGGAAAGGGTAAAAATACAAGCTATCTCAAATAAAGAGACTACCACTTATAAGGATTTCACAATAGACTTCTCTTGTGAAATTTCCTCGAATAGATACCATTTAATGGAGAATCAGATAAACTTCCCCTCAATCCTGACTATACGCCACGAACTGGTCTTAGTTTCTTCTTTAACCAAGATATTTCACCTGGAAAGGGTAAAAATACAAGCTATCGCAAATAAAGAGACTACAACTTGTAAATATTTCACAACAAACTTCTCTTGTGAAACTTCCTCTAAGAGATACCATTTGATGGAGAATCAGATAAACTTCCCCTTGATCCTGACTATAAGCCACGAACTGGTCTCAGTTTCTTCTTTAACCAAGATATTTCACTTGGAAAGGGTAAAAAAATTGTTGTAAGAATCTTTCTACAAACTGTCTTTATCATTGAAGTACAGCCAAACTCAACAACGAACTATATCCCGTAATGACGAGACTACCATTCATTGGAGTAACAAATTTTCATCAACGAACAATCTCCCATAATGACGAGATTACCATCCATCGAAATATAAATCTCAATAACAAACTACCTCCCATAATGACGAGGCTACCATTCATTGGAGTAATAACATCTCAGCAATAAACTACCTTCCATAACGACAAGGCTACCATTCATTGGAAAAACAATCTTCATCAACGAACTATCTCCCATAGTGACGAGATTACCATTCATTGGAAGAAACATATTCTCTAGCATTAACAAACTTACTGGGAAAGAAAAGGTTTCTCAAATAAAGAGATCTGTCGCCCATTGTTTATGAAGGAATCATAACAAGACTGGCGGGAAATGAAGCTCGATTTCCTGGGGAAATACCAATACATTCATGTTGAGGAGAAAAAGTCTTTGCGCGTAAAATAAATGCACATTCTCAAATCAAGGCTCGAAGCTTGCAGAAATCAGAATAATAATGTTGTCGAGAACTACAGATTTAAACCAGAAATAAACTGGAATAAAATAATCAACCAAGTCAGCACCCGATGAGAAATAAACTCAAAAGGGGATCACACTCCATCCAGATAATGAACTGAATGGGAAGGATGAAGCAAAATTCTTCCACGAGAGATAACTCGGTGGGGAAATTTAAAGGATATACACTTTCTGTTTAACGTCGACAACTCTATTGGAGAGAGAGTAACATAACCTTGCAAAGTGGATAATTATGCTGACAAAAGATCAATAAATGAAAATGAGTGATGAATTTTAAATTCATCTATGCATAATGTGTATGAATGTATGGATGTTATCGTGTGCATGCTGACAAAACAACCATAATGCACTGGGGATAACCAGACAAATCTAACTTGGGTGAAGACAACACTCGGCCAAGTCACATGCAGGATGAAGATTAGATTCCACGAGAGGGTAAGCATCAACAGAGGAAACAAAGTACCATTTCACAGCTTAACTTCACTGGAAAAAACATGGCTTGAAAATTATCAAAGCACCACCTGACAAGCAATAAATGAAGTTACGGGAATACGATAAACTTTTCTATAGCTTTCCTATTGCATCTTTGGATAGGATAAATTCCCAGTTGAGTTTATTCCTCCTTGGGATGAGTTTTATTTGACTGTTTCTCTACAACTTGTTCCTGGATGAACCTTATTTATGACAAATATATTTGTATGGATCTCTCTAGGCAGTTACATCTTTGATTGAGAATGCATTTATCTTGCACAATTGAAGACTTCCTCTTTATTTGAAGAATTTTTTTCCACAAGAGTGATGTTTGGCACTTCTGTCAAACATCCCCATGTGAAGACTTTATCTCCTCAGCAGGAATCTATTTGCGGTTCCCCAAGAAGTTGAAATTATTTCCCAACAGAATTATTGAAATACTCTCATAATTATTACCTGACAATAAGTAATGTTATCTTTATTTGAGAAGCTTGTGTGTCCCAGATTTCTTTTTGGGCAGAAAATGATAGTCTATTTTTAGCAGTCCATTAATTACCAGAAAAGTTGTCCCCGGATATCAATATTATCTTCTCAAATGGATTGTTAATATCTTTGATATGATATAGATAGTTCATTGCGAAGATGTTGTTTATTCCAATGGATGGTTAATCTCTTCGATATGATAGAGATAGTTATTTGTGAAGATTATTGTTTACTCCAATAGATGGTTAATCTCTTCGATATGATATAGATAGTTCATTGTGAAGATTGTTATTTACTCCAATGGGTGGTTAATCTCTTTGATATGATAAAGATAGGTCGTTGTGAAGATTGTTGTTTACTCTAATGGATGGTTAATCTCTTTGATATGATAGAGATGACTTGTTGTGAAGATTGTTATTTACTCCAATGGATGGTTAATCTCTTCGATATGATAGAGATAGTTCATTGTGAAAACCTTATACAAGTGGTTAACTTTTAAGGAGCTTATTCGTTACCCTTTCAGGTGGAAGACTTGATTAAAGAAGAAATTGAGACCCGTTCATCGTGGGGAAGTTTATTGTTACCCTTTTCAAGTGAAAGACTTGATTAAAGAAGAAACCGAAACTCGTTCGTTATGGGGAAGTTTATTGTTACCCTTTTCAAGTATAAGACTTGATTAATGAAGAAACCGAGACTCGTTCATCGTATGGAAGTTTATTGTTACCCTTTTCAAGTGGAAGACTTGATTAAAGAAGAAACCGAGACTCGTTTGTCCCATGGAAGTTTATTGTTACCCTTTTATAGTGGAAGACTTGATTAAATAAGAAACTGATACCCGTTCATCATAGGGAAGTTTATTGTTATCCTTTTCAAGTAGAATACTTGATTAAACAAGAAACTGAGACCCGTTCTTCGCGGGGAAGTTTATTGTTAGCCTTTTCAAGTGGAAGACTTGATTAAAGAAAGAGATGATTCTACCTTCATCTGTTAAGTTGGTAGTCTATCATCATCCATGAACCAAGTGTTATCATTGAGATAATGTTATCCTGTTCTATTATCCTGTTCTTTGAGATTTTCCCCAATATAGTTGATTGCTCTTTTATCCCGCTGAGTTGAGTCAATCTTTTCCCAGATAGGCTTAGTTTCCCTGGGATTGTTTTTTCCTTCTCCCCAATGAGGTTTTTATTATGCCTTCGAGGATTCCTTGTTATTTCTTGTCAGAATTTAGGCATGTTTTCTATTATGGCATCTTAGGGCCAAAAATTATGCATTTTGTATTTAAGTACCTCCTATCGCGTCGAGACGAAGACTTCGATCTTCACATCTCCAAATAGAAGAAACTTAAATAGAGGAATTTGTTGTACCCTAATTTTTTACCTAAGATCCCACCTCATATGAATCATTGCATCTGTAACAAAATACAAAAAATAGCTTGTGTGTTTGCTTCTTTGGTCAAGCAGGGTTTGGAGTCAAAACATCTTCATCAATACATGTCTTGATCACTTAGTGTCTTAATTGAAGAAAGTGGATCATTGACTTTTGGCTTAGTACATGACCTAATTGCTTGAAGCATGATTCAAAGAAATCTAATGTGACATCTTGACCTAATTGTATAGCTCAAGACATTTCCCAAGATACAAGTGATTGTTAGCGTAAGAATTTGATCAACTGATGAAAAGTCAACTGCCACACAAAAGTCAAATTTTGACTTTTTGGTCAACATTGAACTTTAAAGATCAAGTTTCATCAAGATATTCTAAACTATCAAACTCAATCATAAATAATCAAGAGAATCAAGAAAGTCAACAAAAGTCAAAGTTGAAGATTTTAAACACTTAAAAAATTCAAGTGTTTTGTGCCTAAGAAAGCCCTAACTTCATAAAGCAAGTTTTACCAAGATATAATCTTATTCAAATAAAAATTTCAACATCACAGTTGTAGGGAATGAAAAGTTCTACGACATTGTCAGTGAGGGTTGATCTCCCAAAAGTGCTCATATCAAGAGATATAAGCATGTGAGATTCTGCCAACACTGAGAGAAATTTATCAAACAGTTTTAACCTCAAAAAGTGACCAACTTCATGGCCATTTTGCACCAAGATCCAAATTGATTCAACAAAATTGTTCAACATGAAAGTTGTAAATAATGTATCAAGCTTTCCAAAATGTCTAAGATCATGAATTTCTCATACTTGAGCCAGAAGTTTCGAAGAGATGAAGTTGGGCATCCATACTTGAATTATAGGTAATTTATTTTGAAAACCTTATGGCCAAATAACAAACCTAAGCTACATGATATCACTTTTCAGACCATTTAACTTATAAATCTCATGTTGATCAGAGATTTACATGAATTCAAAGTGTATAACACAAGGATTTGAAGCTTTGTCCAAGTCTTGATGCCATTTTTGGATGAAATTGCATAAAGTCACTTTGCCACTTTGATAAAGCAAGCTTTAAGTCAACAAATCCTAACTTAAGCTTGTTAGTTTCTCCTAATCAGATCACCCAAGATATCAATATCAGAAGCAACCTCTAGAGGTCAGCAAAAGCATGGAAAATCCCTTGAATCACTCCCTTTTTTCATCATGAAGCAACACGCTTTTTTTGTGAATTTTCAAACCAAATAACCAAACTAGATTTCCTTGTGAACTAAGAATGATTTCTGCAAGTTAGAGGGACCATTTTCAACCTCTATAAATAGAGAGGCAAGGCTCAGAACCAAAACACGCCAGAATTTGCACCAAAACACCATTGTAGCAAGTTCTTCAAACCTGGAACACCAATTTCTCATTCTACTCGTGCAATTTCCGTTGTTATCATTTATAAAGTTTCTAAACCTCATTTAGAAGCTATCTAAACCATAAAATCTAGATTTACATTCTGCCATTCTCACCCTCTCACTCAAAAATAATCAATTGCATATTGACTTGGTTGGTTCGTTTCAGCAAGTTTCAAAGCAAAGTAAGGATTAGAACAATTTCAGGAAGGTCCCAGTAATCTCATAGGATCATCACATTGCACCTGGAAGACATAGAAGAAGCTTTGGCCTTTCTCGAAAAGGGTAAATTTGGACCTCTTTCAAAAACCATCATGCATACACCATTTGTGTTTGGTTTCTGAATAAAAAATGTATATATCACTGTGTGGATGCTAAACCCTAAACTAATTGCCTTTAATCATGCTTTATATTGAGATTCGTGCTTCTGAACATTTTTTTAGGTTTATCTGGTTATTGATAAAATTCTTGTTAATTTATGAGTTTTAATTTAAACGTTTAATATGGTTGAATTCCTTATGAAATTTCAAGAAACTTTCATGTTTACATTTTTGTAAATGGTTGAGAAATGAGGGAATTCAAAAATCACAACTGGTGTTGTCTAGAGGTTAAAGACGAAGATGGTGATGACACCATAGTTTCGGTTTGAATAATGAGTATATTTTAAATTTAATGTAAGTTGTTTTATGAACGGATGAAACAACCACCCCAGCGGCAAGAGCACACGTACAAAGTCTTAGCAAGCATAAGGGCAAGGGTTCCAACCAGTGTGGACCCCTCTTTTGGCTTTTTTCCACTTATTTTGTTTTTGTGATTTTTTGGAATGTGCTTCATATATTTTTAACTTGATGCGCTCCTTATACAGGCCATAGCGCATGGCCTAATGATTGGTCTTTTAACCAATGGCCCTGAGGTCGCAGGTTTAAGACTTGGCATCCCCTTTCCTAATTTTAATCACTTGATTATTTTTTGTTTTATCAAACTTCACTAATTCTTTTCACCAACCAAAACAACTCCTTTGGAGCTGATTTTTTTCACAATCTTCACTTATATACCCTATTTTATGAATATAAGAAAAATCCCAAAAACAAATATTATTTATTTCACCTCTTTTATTTAATTTAAAGCAAATATTTTTGAGTTGTTTTAAAAACCTTTTCTTTGACTTTTTCTTGTTGATTTCTTGAATAAATCCATGTTAAATAACCATACCATGTCTCTAATAAATATTGTTTGATAACATAACCCTTGTGTATATTTGTACCTTGAAAACTTGATTTTAATTAGTTTTAGGACTTGACTTTTTATGTTTAAACCACAACTTGTTCAAAAACCCTAATTCATAACCCATGACTTAAAACTTCACATGCTCTAATCCCCTTGATTATTTATCCATGTGCCTTGAGTTTACTTTCTCTTTAAGAATGTATTTCCTTCATAAACTCATTTAAAACCAAAGTAATACCTTACTTGCTTGTTTACTTTAAAACTTGTTTGTTTATCTTTTGTCATAACTTTTGCTTTGGCAAGCATGTTAATCTTCCACTTTGTGTTTAAAAATTTGTGATATGTGTGTTTGCTATTATGTTAATAATCAAATACTTGTGCCCTAAATCTATGGAAAAGAATAATATTGTTGACTTTATAAGTCATATGCGTATGCATTCCCCTTTTAAAACCTCTTGTAATTATTAATGTTTGCCCCTTGTACAAAATCATTGAATGATTACCCTATGTATCCTTATGTACTCTGAAAACCCTCTGTATTTAAACCCTAAAAAACTCTTTTTCAAACTTTCACCACTTTTATATAAAAAACTTGACTCTGTGTCATTGAATTTTTAAACTTTATTTTTAATCAAATGCTTCAATATACTTAAGCATATCAAAACAATTTCAAAATACTAAAAGTGATTCAACCTCACTCAAATCTTTTTGCCACTTGGATTCTCAATTTAAAATATTTTCTCAAAGAGATTAGATATAAATCCTCTTTATAGTTGAGATATGATTCTCATATCTCCATATTAATTATTGAAGTAAACATGATTCTTTCCACATGAAAATGTTAATGGAAACTTGTTAATTTTTATATCCAAGTTATTAGCCCTTCCTTCATGATGATGCAAGATCCATCTTCTCATATTTACGGTGGTATTAGTTGAGCTCTCTCTCTAAAATATAATGAAATATCTCTTTTCCTAAAATCAACCACAGCAAACCCTTTTGTTATTTTTACCACGAACTACGAGGTTTTGATCCTTAATTGGTACATAGGTATAAGACTATGTCTTTCCAAACAAAAATATAATTAAAATATTCATTTTCCCTTCTCCACACTCATTTAGCAAACAAACAAATTTTAAACCAAAAACGGATTTTATAAGTGGTTCATATAGAGTACTATAGATAAATAGGGTGCTAATACATTCCCTTTGTATAACCAACCCCCGTACCTTGGATCTCTTCCTAATCCTTTGCTTTTAGTCTTTACTTCTTGCTTTGCATGTTAAACAATAGGGTTTCGATCTTTTCCCTTTTTCTTGGAAACAATAACGTTCAGTGGTGACTTTTAAGTCATTAGGGGTCAAGTTCCTTAATAGCTTGGTTTCCTCGATTTTTCACCGCGACAAACATCACTCTATTTATTCTCAAATTCCAGTATCCTAACCCCAAACTTAAATTGTTGCTCAATTTAAAAAGAAACTCCAAACTTTGTTTATTTTTCATGTATCATAACAAAACATAGAAAAATAACAATCTTCCTAACTCCAAGTAAAGGGTGGAAAGGTTTATCTTTCAATTCCATTAGGTAAATATGTAGCTAAGTCACTGAAATAATGGCTTTGGCTTAAGGGGTTTAGCAATTAATAAAACAAATTCTTTTCACATTCACCCAAGAAATAGTCTAAGTTAAAACAAATAATTTATCTCGGTGTGTAATCAAACAAACAAACAACAATTCAAAATTAAATTAAATCCTAGTAGACGAACAATCATACAAGAAAGAAGGTAAATAGTGGAATTATTCGGCTCAAACTTTAATTATTAAAGTATTTGGTGATGGAGTACAAGATCGTCGAATATTACTCCTTCTCATATTTTGTCAATCCGCATTTGAAACTTTTGTAACAAATCTGCTTTCTCTTTTCTTTTATTTTTCTTTACATGTGTCTTAATTTCTTCTTGTCATTGATAAAGCATCATACTCTAAAATGAAAAATACAACAAAAAAAAATCATTCTGTTGTACCCCAAAATTTACCCTCTCATGTTTCTCAAAACATTGCAAGAAAGATCTCCAAGTTGCTCAAGGTAGTCCAAGGGTTAACCAGACAAGCTCTCTCCTAAGGCAGTCTATCCCAAATTAGGGTTTCACATTGCATTAAGATCCTTGAGTCCAAGTTACCCCAAGTTCTCACCAATGTCCTAATATGTTCTCAAGATCATCCATGTCAAATTTCAAGCCTTGCAGAGGAAGTTTGCTCAGTCAATTGCTCAAAGGTCCAAAAATCGACTGTGTTAGGGCAAAAGTCAACTGTGACCTACATACAGTCAAACTTCAAGATTTTTTGTAAAAATTCTCATTTTGAAGTATATTTCATCATTTGATCAAGGGTTGATCATGATTCATCAAGGATTTCTCATAATTCATCAAGATTCAAAAGTTGCTAAATTAGGGTTTTGTAGGAAAAGTCAACTCAACTTTGACCAAGCATAACTTTCTCATACTTTATGAAAAATGACCCATCCAAAGCTCATTTTTAAGAGGATGAAATTTCCTACAATCCATCTTCATCTCCAAAGATCAAAATATGCACTCACAAGAAGTTATGAATTTGGATATTATAGGTCATTTTTGAAAGTCAACAAAAATACCTTTTTTGCCAAAGGTTCTAACTTGAGCATGGAATATCAAAATGAGATTCGACTAAAAGGGTTGGTTATAGGACATCTCAAGCTTTCTAAAAAGTCAAAGAACACCTCCAAAGATTCAAAATTGAGGAAGTTATGCATTGTTGAAGTTGGACTTTTTTGCAAAATTGCCAAAAGTCAACTATCCCCAAAACTTCAAATTTTGCCAAATTGGCCCATTCTTTTTCACTTGTTTTGGGTTGGAATTATTGCCAAGATGCTCTAGCCTTGCCCATGTGTCCATATCATACTTTTATTAATTATTTTGATTTTTATTTGAATTAGTTTGAATTAAATCAAATTAAATCAAAAATATTGAAAACCAAAGATCTTTTGATGATTTCAGGATTCATTGGACAGCTTACACCATATCAAACTCGTATCAAGGCATAAGGGTACAAAAAGATTCAAATCAAGCCAAAATTGGAAGGTTGTAAAAGAAGATCAAATCAAATATCCAAGCATTGATAGAAAGAGATTTGGACAGCAAAGACAACCCTAATACATTGTGCATTACATAAGGATCGTGTGCAGACAAGAATAAGGGTTGGAGATCAATTGGAGAGCAAGAACAAAGTTTGCAAAAACACCAAAAAAGTGTGAGATCCAAATCAAGTCTAGAGGCAGTTTCAAGGCTTGGTGTTGGTCTCAATCTCTTCCTGGCAATCTCCACAAGCGAAACCAATCAAGACCACGCGTTTTCAGACCCTCCAGAGCACTGTAAGTCACTCACGAACTCACCCTTTTCTTGATTTCATATTTTTAAATTTAGGCATAGTTAGCATGAATTGGTAGCATATTCTTGATCTACACATCATTTGCAAGCTTTTGGCATTACTTGATTTCATTTATCTGACCTATAACGAGATCCACCATTGTTAGGGTTTCGTTTCTGTTTTTGGGGTTTTTCGTTTCAGGTACAATTAGCCTTAATGATGGACATGGTTGTGATCAGAAGAAGATGACGAATCTAACCATGGTCCTAGAACTCATTTACATGGCCTGTAGCGGATTTTTGAATAAGCTTGGTTTGTAGTGACGAACATCTGTCCGTGGGTATAGCTCTTGGGACTTTTAGCAACGGATGGAGGATAGGGATGATGAGTTGTCGTCCATCCATAGGCCTGTTCAAACAACACGCGCGCTTTTCTATTTTTCTGGCCATTAATTTTGTTTTTATATATTATATTTTGTTTGTATTATTATAACAAATAAACATAAGCGCTCCAGTGGTAGCCACGTTGGCCTTAAGGCGTTCAAGGGCTGGAGGCCAGGGGTTCGATCACTGCCACCAGCATTTGTTATTTTTCCAATTTCTTTCAGGTGATCATGTGCACGCGTAAGTCAGATTTCCACCATGGACATTCACCATCAAAGCGCCAGATGACCAGATGGCCAGATCTGGTGGCCAAGCATTGAAGGAACACCATAAGCAGGTCAACGCATATGCATGGGATCACAAAAAGTCCAACAGATCTCCATAATTGGGCCAGGAAAATTGCTTTCTACACCTCTCCAAATCAGGCCCACTTTCTATACTTTTTTTTTTGTTTATTAGCTTAATTATTTTATTTATTCTGTTTATTTAATTACTAACCAATAACATAATTTCTTTTTTATCAAAAAAAATCACAAAAATATTTTTATCCAATTAAATGTCAGAAATTAATTTTTTTTTATTAATAAATACTAACTAACTAATTCGGTTTTTAATTCTAGAATAACTTTAATTTATTTTGTAAATATTTAAAACTAATTAGAATTAATAGGTTTTAATCATTAATTTAATTATTTTAATTTTTTTCCTAAATTAACAAAAACTCCAAAAATATGTCATTAATTATTTTCATTAATTAATTTATTTAATAATTAATTTAGCATTTAACTTTAGGATTAATTTCTTTTCTTAAAAAATAAAAACAACAAAAACATTTTCTTTTAAAAGGGTCAAAACCCTAATTCCGCATTCGATCCAATTCACTCGCGCGATTTATTTTTCCTTATTCAATTATTGATGTATCTGCTCCTGGCTTGTAATAATTAATTAGGACATTTATTTATTTTTCCGCTTTTAAATTTCAAAGGGTTGCTTTTGGCGATGTAAATACCCGACGCCTTGTAATAGTTTAGCTTAAAATTCCGCATTTTAATTCTGCAAACTATACAACAGTTAGATGTTTGATAATAGGGCTTGCATGACAAGAATGAATGCCTAATTTTAAAAAAAAACAGTTAGATCACCCTTAACATGTGCAAAGATAAAAATAACTGAAATCAACACACTCGCACATGCGCACTCCTAGGATACACCCCACTTGGTTGCCTTCGTACACGGTCATTGAGCATAGGTCATTTTAGAGGTCGTCCTCTTGTCTAAAAGATCATAGTCGCCTCGAAATGGTTGCCTCGGATATTGTTGCCTCAAACAAATGATCTAAGACATTAGGGTTATCGCTAAGGCATCATAACATTGCTTTGATGACCGTATGTCCCTCTTTCGAATTGACCCTTAAACTCCAATGACGGTGCTACCTACTCACTAATAGTGGGATAGCATTGTCTAAAGGAAATTAGCATAGAACGATTCCTTTTTCGAGTAGGTAGATTAGTTCTTAGATACTTGCTCTTTCAAAACAAAACTCCTCATACTTACACTTTTACGAACAAGTTTTCAAAAACACTTCATTACACTCTTGAGGACAGAAGCAAGAGTTAAATCGAAGTTAAAAACAAAAACTTTTTTCAAACCCACAAGCATAAAGAAAACAATTTTGAAAACAATGAGCAAGTACCTAAGAGCCCGTAGATAACTACGGATAGAAAGGGTGCTAATACCTTCCCTTTCTATAATCTACCCCCCGTACTCAGAAATATCTCAAAAAAGGAATTTTTCTGTGCTTTTTTCCTTTCCTTGTTGGATAAAATAAAAGTCGGTGGCGACTCTTACTTACCACGACATTTTGCAAAAACAAACGCAAAACGCAAACCAGCATTCCAAAAACAGTCAGTTCTTCCACCGTATCACACATTCGTTAAATAAAGAACATACAATTTACAAATAAGGAAAGCATACTTATTAAAAATGGAAATTAAAACTTCTAAGACAAAAATAAAAATAAATAAAACAAATGTATGGGTTTCCTCCTACGTAACGCTTATTTAAGGTCCTTCGCTTGATCGTTTGGTTATTTGTTAGGACGACATATATGAAACAAAAAAACACGTCATCTTTCTTCTTTATTTTGTTTGGTAGGAATAACATGAACTTGATGTACTGATAATGTTGCTTCCATATCTTCTTCAACTTTATACTATTGAACAAGGTGTAAATGGGATCCAATACTTTATCAATTTTTTCTATTCCATCTACCTTGTTGCTAAAATAACTTTCAAGGAGATGATTTTATTTAATATTTTCTTGTTGTATATTTATGTTTAAACAAATTATTGAATTTGGAACTTCATCAAAAATTAGATCATCCTAACTTTACATTCTTTCTCTTTTCCCATGTCTAGTTTTCACCTCAATTTCTTCTATTCTGGTTTTAGTTTTTTCACCTGATGGAATGAATTTTTCTTCTTGTTATTTTCCAACTCCTTCTTCAACAAATACTTCCCGTTCATCTTCGGCTTCTCTCTCAACTTCATCATTCCTAGGATTATCTAACGTATTTCCATTAAAACCTTTGTTTGATCAAGCATCCACTTGTTAAAATAACTACTCAGTTTGATTTTCAAGATTCTTCATTGCTTCCAAGTTTCTTTAAGTAAAATTCATAAATTCATTCAAAATCTCTTCTAGAAGGGATGAATTACTTGGCGGTGGATCTTGAAGAGCTTCTTGGTTACAATTTTGAAATTGATTGTTAATCTAGTTAAGACTTGAATGATCATCTCATTATGGATTATAGGTGTTGAAATAAGGATATATCTCTTGATAATTTCCCAAATAACACGCTTCTTCAACTTATGGTACATAATGACCATTGGCATGAGCTTCACCACATAAATCACACTATAATGCTCAGATTGAATTAACATTTGTTGGAACTAGAGTCGAGGCAACAATTTGATTTGATAAAGCTTGAAGTTATGCTAACATAACAAATTGAAAATCAACTCCATCATACATGTCTTCTTTTACCTAGCATGCACAATCAAAAGAAAATTACTTTAATAGCATTAGACTAGATAAAAACCGAAATAGAGAAAGTAGAATAAAATGAAGAAAAAAACAAGAATAAAAATAACTAAAATAAAAATAATTAACAATAACTAAATAAAAGTAAAATAGAAAACAAATAGTAACAACAAAATAGGAACAATAAACACAAAATACCAAATAATTATGAACAAAGAAAATTTAAAACTAAACCTAAAAAAATAACAAACAAAGCACAAAAATTGTTTTGTCGAAATAATCAACAATCTCAGACAATGGTGCCAAAAACTTGATGGAAATTTAGCAAGTGTACTAAGTGCATCAAAGTAATAAAATTTCTCGTCTCCACAAGGATTATTCTACTTTAACAAAGTGATTCACGTGCTATTGAAACTAAATTGAGGGTTTTCAAATTTTATTTTAGAAAATAAAAGCGTAAATAAAATTGGTGGAAAACTTGATCAGATTAACGACGATTAGACCTTGTTTTGAATCCCATATATGACAATGTTAATGTTAGCGTCTATTTTCACCCAAGATGATTTATCTCTAATTACGAAGGTTTAACTTAGCTGTTATATCTAACTTCTTGGTGTATAACTCACTATTCTAAACTACGCTCCTTAATTCCTTAAGTCAGGTGGCTAGTTAAAACAGACAATGTTTATGTGCGTTAAACCCTAAGTCACAACTTATAATTTCTTATCCCTAATCAATTACTAAGTTGAATAGATTAATTTAATTTTGATTCATACAGTTATGTCAATACTCACTACGAGTCTAGATTGATATACATATTCGTGAACATATATAAAAGCAATAAACATAAAATTAAACGGAATAACGATGCCGACTAAATCAAATATGCAAATAGTACAAAGACCCAAATATATGTCCCAACAAGTTCATACAGGTTCATCTAACAAACCCTAATCAATAAAAATTAGTTATTCATACTAATACCAATCATAATTGAAGTGATAAAAAAATAATACATGAATATCTGGTTAGAATTTGGCTTCCGGTGATGAAAACCTTCACTCTAGAGCTACCAAAAGTGTTCCACCGTCAAAATTAAGTCCCAAGAGTGTCCACACCTATTTCTATGCATTTTCCTTTTTTATAGAATCTAAAACGCGTCATAAAATCCTTCCACCATCCACGATTATGTCATTGCAACCATGATGATGTCATCACAACCACTATCATTTTGTCTCAACAACATCGCGATTGTGATGCTTATTGATGCGCTCACGATGGTTATATCATAATCACAATGATTCTAGTGGCTAGAGCTCCTTCTTAGCTTTCTTTTGCAAAAACAACTCGTCTCAATTCGAGTTACGAAACTCTAGATATGATTAAATTTTTGGACAAACGTCATGCTGTAAATTTTGTTTTAAAAAATGCTCTTTTCTTCGTAATTTGTCCATTTTTTTCATATTTCTGCTTTGTTTCTTCACTTCTTCATTTTATTCCTATTTCTTCATAAAACTCAAACATAATTAACTGAAAACTAATAAAAACAAATGCAAATGCTTGTAAAATTGACATTATGATAGACAATCATTAAATGTCAAAGGCTACCCTCATAGACTTTGTCGGACTAGCCTCAATTTGGCTTACTCTGAAATCACCGTAAGATAAGGGATTAGATTTCTTGAAAGCTTCTCCCATACGTCCCTTTATGATCAGTTTGGTTAGAGTTTGGTTTTTTGTTTTTTATATAATATCTCCAAGAAAATTGGCAAAGTCGAGGTGCTTAGCTTGCTAAGACGGACCTAATGAAGACTTCTTGGATGGTGTTCTCATCCGCAATTACTAGTAACCCGGGGAACTTTCCTCCTGGTTGCTTTTTCTTATTGAGGGTTGGAGATCAGTATTCCGCAAGGGCAAGCTAAGGAATTATCAAAGGTCAATGGATCGGCACCATTGTAGGTAGTCAGATCTAATTGATAGAGGTTTAATTTTCCGACTACACTGCCTATGAGGTATCACATAGGTGTTTTTTAGCAATGGAGACTACAAAAACTACTAAAAACTCTGCAATTGAGGCTCTACTTGACTTCTCACTTTTAGAACATCCTAGTGTGACTTGTTCCTTGTTTTGTGGCTTATTACCACTTGATATTTGGAAGAGGTGCCAAATTTCGTGGACCACTATCAGATTTCAGGATGTTGTGGATCTGAACGGTGATAATCATATACGAAATAATGAATTTAGAATGTCTGATAGATCTCTTCATCTTAATGTGTTAGTTGATTACCTCATTCTCTCAGTTCTGATAGAGATTTGACTTTGAATCGAGGATGATCCACTTGTGGAATTTCTCAAGAATTAGGAGTAGATTTCCACAGATGACGCTAGTTCTCCATTTGGGAACAAGAATTGATGTATTTTTATGGTGAAAAATCTTGAATCGATGGTGTTGATATTCGATACGACATCACAGGCTATACCTACAAAGGTGAGCAAACAAACTCCCAAGTCAATGTAGAATTCAAGATGAGTATACTAAAAAAAGAAGATAAAAAAGTGTACCTTGATTATCATGTGTGATGTTTTTTATATGTTAGATCACTTTGAGTGGATTGATATTGGATTAGGCCTTGTATTTTTGGGTCTTTGGTCGGTCAGGAACAATTAGGATTCCACATTTTTAAACAAAAGCCCTCTTTCTGGAGTGACTTTGTGATATTATAGAACATAGTTTACAACTTAAAAGTTTCCCATTGTCAGATCATGCATGAATTGACTCATTTGAGTGTCTGATTGTCTAATATTCAACCTAGTGTGTACCAATTTAATCAACTTTCTCACTAATCTTTAATATTCAAACTTGTCAACTTTAACACTTTCTCCCTCAAAACTCATATTGTGATTTTGCTCGATCAGAACACTTGTAGGTTTGTAATTAGTTCACATGTTTCATGCAAAAGTTAAGCACATTTTTCTTATGAGAAATAAATATTCTTAGTTAGGTCACCTCAATTCCAAATAAATACCTGAATTATATAAGGTCTTTTATCTTAAACTTTATTGATAATTTATCCTTTAGTAGTTATATCGCAATCAAATAATCTCTTGTAACAATAATATAATCAATAAAAACAATTATTATAATAAGTTGTCATTCTTCTAAATATTTAGAGAAAAAATGTGATCTCCTTGACAATGACTATAACTTAATCACATTATTGTCTTTGTTATCTTCTAAACCCCGTTCTAAGAGGTGTTCTTTAGTCAATATAAGGTCTTTTGCAATTGAAATGCCTTATTTTCTCTACATGTGAGACCAAACTATAGTGAAATATTCATATACACTTCTTCCTCTAGGTCTCCATGATTAGATCGAGTTGGTGCAGTTCTCATCCATAATGGACAAGAAGAGATAATAATATAAAATATAGTTTAACCTCAATATTTCTATAGCAAATAAAATGAGTACCTGAACCATCAATAACAATGATCTAATGAATATTGGAAGGAGAGATATACGACGAAATCACTTATGAATGAAACATCATGTGATTGGTGGCTCCATAGCCCATAATCCAGACATATTAGACACAAAACCAAAGACAATAAATGACAAAAAAAAAACACTCTTATCATTCCAGAAGAAGAGCGCAACAAAATTAAAGTGTGGATAGTCTATCAAAAACACAAGAAACAACTATAAAAGGAGGGTTATGGTTTGAAAATTAATATTCTTACGTTAAAGTGTACACCTACATCATATTTTACGGTTCATCAATACGAGTAACAGTAAAATATTAAAATAATAATTTTTTTAAATAAAAAATAATTTTATATTTTTTTTAGATTAAGCGAGTACGAAAATAAAATTATATGATTAATCAATTTTATAATTTCTTTAACTAATATTTTAAATTTTATTAATCAATTTATTAACCAACTTCATAATTTTATTAACCAACTTTTAACATTTTATTAATCAATTTTATTTTACTACTAAAAGTTATTTAATATTTAAATGTTTATTAACCAACTTCATTATTTCATTAACCAATTTTTTACATTTTATTAATCAACTTTATTTTATCATTAAAAATTATTGTTCATATTCTATTCACGAACGCGGCTGACATACGGTTCACAAACACTATTCAAAATTTAATATTATTTTATTAAAAAATATTATTCACTGTATCAATACGGTAAATAATATATACGGTGTAAGTATCGATGTAAAAAAGGTATAGGAATAGCAAAATTGTGATGCCTTACGTGCCGTTTCAAGGTTACTAATATTGGGAGCTTATGATATCATGTAGAATGAGGAAATAGTTTTCAAAATATTAATTCAAAAATAAATGGAAAACCTCTAGGTATGGTCGTTGATGCAAACAATCTATGCAAATAGTAGTGACGAGAACAGTTATGAATGGGAAGGGGTGATTCTGTTAGTTGTAATTCAAATTCATCATTGTAATTAGTTTGCATTTCATTTAGTTTTGCAATTAGTTTTAATTTTAGATGCATTTGAATTTGAGTTGTAGTATATAAATTGAATTACATTTAGTTTAGTGTAACAATGTAACATTTTTTAATTTTGAGAAAGTTTGTTAGAAAGTTTGTTACACTCTCTCTTCTCTCTCTCTCTTCTTTCATCTTCATCTTTATCAAAGCTTCTTGTGCATCATTAGAGGTGTGAATTTCAACAAATTGTTATCTAGAGTTTCGGTTCTGGTTTAAGGAAATACGAGTGTACTTGAGGTGTGTGATCGATTTTGTTCCTCAAATTCAAACTAAATTGAGATCGAAATAGGAGAAGAGTCACATTTCTTGATTCTGAGAGATTGGGAAACACGGGTATTTTGTGAGATTTGAGTGATTTGCACAAGATCGAAGATGAACGAAGGAAATAATAGCTTAAACATAAAGCTTCCAGTATTCAACAGAAAGAATTGGAATAGATGGTCGATTAAGATTGGTGTGTTGTTTGACGCCTAAGATGTTCTTGATCTCATCAATAAAGCTTACATGACAGTTACAGCAGATACAACGGAAGCGCAAAGAAATGCGCAACATGAAACGAAGAAGAAGGATCAGAAGGCATTGTTTTATATCCATTAGTGTGTGAATACGAGTGTGTTTGAGAAGATTATTTACACTACAATGGCGAAGGCGACATGGGATACATTGTTGCAGTATTAGGGCAACGACAACTTAGTGAAGAAGGTGAAGTTGCAGTCCCTACACAAGCAATACAAGAATCTCAACATGAAGAACAATGAGAAGATACCATATTACATCTCCAGAGAGACTCTGATCACGAATGAGATGAAGGCTTGTGGAGAAACGCTCTTTGAACAAGCTATCATTGAGAATGTACTCAGATTCTTTACTTCTCAGTTTGATTACATAGTTGCAGTAATAGAACATTCTAAAGACACTAGCGCCAAGAAAATTGAAGAACTTTAGACTAGCTTAGAGGCACAAGAGTTGCGTATGATTGGATTTTTTTTTGAAAGGGAGTCTAAACAGGCTCTGAAGGCTTCTTTTGTTAAGAAAAATAAGAAGCAAGCATGGCTAGAGAACAAGAAAAAGAATGTTCAGAAGACAAAACCTTTTTCTTCTGAAGTGAATAAATAGAAGAACTTTCAGAAGGGAAATGAGAAGTTTGATAAGAGAAAGGTTCAGTGTTACAACTGTAACAAATTTGACCATTATGCCTCTGACTGATGGTCAAATAAACAAGTGTGAAGAAGCCAATATAGCTATAGAAGATTTAGAGGATGAAATTGTGCTATTGATGGAATCTAAGACTGAAGTTGAAAACATGGTAGACTTGAGGTATATGGACATTGGCTGCTTAAATTACCTAACTGGAAACAAGCAATGGCTTATTGATTTTAACTATGGTAAAAAGACCAAGATCAGATGTGTTGGTGATAAGTATCTAAATTCTGAAGGAACGGAAAATGTTAGAGTGAAGTTGTAGAATGGCAAAGCTGCTCTGATAAAAGATGTATGGTATATTCCGGTATGAAGAGCAATTTGATGAGTGTTGGTCAATTGATTGAAAAAGTTTTTCAGTAACCATGAAAGATAATATCTTGAAGTTGTATGACTGTAATCAGAAGATGATTATGAAGTAAACTAGGAAGAAATAAGACATTCAAGGTGAATGGTGAAACATTGGACATTGAATGACTTAGTGCAACAAGTACTACAAAGGAGAGTGTGATGTGGCATAAGATATTGGGGCGCCTAAACTTCAAAAGCTTAGGGCATCTGAATTCAAATAATCTGATACTTGGAATTTCTAAGATTATGGCACCAGAGAAACCATGTGATATATGCATTAAAGGAAAGCAACCAAGATTGTATTTCTCATCAAATTGCCTCCAATAGCAACCCATACTTTAGGTGTGGTGCATTCTAATGTATGTGGTCCATTTGAAGTACCTTCACTTGGAGGAAAAAATTAATGTGTCATTTGTGGACAAGTTCAAAAGAATGACATGGGTAGCACTCATAAAGTTTAATCATGAGGTGTTTGTTTAGTTTAAGAAGTTTAAGGTGAAGGTTGAAAATTAAAGTGGACAAAGGTTGAAGATTATCATAACTGATGGTGGAGGTGAGTTCAACTCTAGAGAGTTCAAGAAGTTCTTTGAGGAGAATGGTATTGAGTATGAGGTGACTGCTCCATACACTCCATAACATAATGTCTTGATGAGAGAAGAAACAAAACTTTGCTTGACATGACCAGAAGCATGTTGAAAGAAAATAAATCGCCTCACACATTATGGGGAAAATCTCTTGCTACTACAACTTATGTGCTCAACAGATGTCCAAATAAGAAGTTAAAGGAAATAGTTCCTCTGGAGAAGTGTATTGGAAGAAAGCAAAGTGTAAGTCATCTGAAGGTGTTTGATTTTGTTTGTTACAAACATGTACCACATGTTACTAGAAGGAAATTGGATGATGGAAGCAATGTCATGTTGCTTATATGTTACCACTCTACAGGTGCCTATAAATTATATTGGCCATTCACAAGTAAAGTTGTTGTCAACTGATATGTCATAGTAAAAGAATCAGAAACATGGGATTGGAACCAAGTCTGATCCAGCCTCCTAAATTTGAAGGTGTTTCTGAAGATGTCTCCGTAGTTGACTCTGAAGGAGATTCAGAGTCTGAAGATGACTATAAATTTAAAGATAAGTATGACTCTAAAGATGATTCAAAGTCTGGAGGAGACTATAACTTTGACCTAAACTTTGATGGTGCTCTAGAATCTACAGGTGGAGCCTCTGATGATGATCCAGAATATGGTGGTAATTCTGACTCTGGAGGTGGAGCCTCTAAAGTTGGTCCAGAATTTGAAGGTGGTCCTGCCTCTGAATCTAGACCACAGAGAATTCGTCAGATTCCAAGGAGACTTGCATTCTTTGAGTTGTTGCAAGATACTGGAATTAACTCTGAAGGGGAAGTTATTCAGTGTGCCATGATGGTGGACTTTAAACCTATTAGTCTCAATGAAGCTTTCAAGAAGAAGGTGTGGATAAACATCATAAAGAAATAACTTGAGGAAATTAAAAGAAAAAAGACATGTGAACTGACTGTTCTACCAAAGAACAAGAAAGCCATCAATGTGAGATGGGTTTTCAAGATAAATCTGAAGTCATATGGGTCAATTGAAAAGAACAAAGCGAGGTTAATTGCTAGAGGATTTCCATATAAATATGATTTATACTACTTTTAAGTGTTTTCTCATGTATCTAGACATGAAACAATCAGACTGGTGATTGTTATAGCTGAAAATAGGAATTTCCCTCTGATGCATTTAGATGTGAAATCAACTTTTTTGAGTGGTTCTTTGCAAGATGAAGTCTATGTGTCACAACCTCTTGGATTTATGAAAAAGAATCAGAAAGTGATGGTGTATAGGCTACATAAAGCCTTGTAGGGCTTAAACAAGATCCAAGAGTTTGAAATCTGAAAATTAATTCATTTTTCAAGCTTCAAGATTTTAAAAAATGTGATAAGGAGTATGGTGTGTATGTTCAATATAGCTCTTATGGCAATGTGATTCTGGTGTGTCTTTATATTGATGACATATTGCTAACAGAAATTTTTAATGCTTAGATAAACAAGTTCAAGAAGGTGCTGATGAATGCTTTGATATGAATGACCTTGGAAATATGGTATATTTTCTAGTGATGGAGATTATACACTCTGGAAAGGGGATCATTATGCATCATCTAAAATATGAACTTGAGTTGCTGAAGAGGTTTGGTCAGATGAACAGTAAATCTGCAGTCACATATCCAGAAACAAACCAGAAATTGGACTATGATCCAGATGGTGAGGAAGTAGTGAAGGTAGAGAAAACACAAGAAAGGGGGGGGGGGTTGAATTGAGTTTATAGAAAATATTCTCCTTTAGAAATTCTGAGCATTCAAATGATAACAACAATAAAGATAATAAAGAGTAAAGAACACAAGTGATTTATCCAGGTTCACCTTAACAAGGTTAATCATGTCCATCCCCTCAAGGATGATTTCTACTTCAACAAGGACTTAATCCACTACAACCAAACTGATTACAATAGCAAGGGCAACAGTCAGTGACTAACAACCAATGACATATTCAGTGATCCAACTGGATATAATGTTCATTGACCCAATAAGATCAGATCACTTAAGATCTCTTATCCGGATTTCACAATGGCTAGTAGCCATTGTCTTCTTGAGATCAGACCTTCACTCAGTCACTCAAGAAACCTTTCAATGATATGTTTAGTAATCCGATTTAACGAATATAACAATCATTGACCCAATAGAATCATATCACTTAAGATCTCCTATCAAGATTTCCCATAATGACCAGCAGCCATTGTCTTCTTGAGATCAAACCTTCACTCGATCACTCAAGGAATAAATAAATAATGATTGATAAGGTTTTTGTGTTTACATGTTTGCTTCTTATAAGAAGATTACACAAATGATTTAAGCACATATTGTTTAACACATTTTTGAGCAACAAATCTAGTTTTAAAACAATTTACATGAAGATATTCAAACTGTAACACAATACGAGCAACAACTCTTGTGTTCATTACAATGATATATCAAGATGTATTTGATCAGAAGTTTGTTATAATCTTGTAGTGTTCTTCATCTTCATCTTCTGGTTAAGCAAGTTACGAGCAACAACTCCTTTCTTCTCCTGAGATCTACCAAGATGTATATGATGATAGTTGGAGTAGCATCTTGTAGTCTTCTTCTTTATCTTTCTTTCTTTTCTCTCATTTTTGTATAGTGGTCTTCAATATGTTTAGCATTGCATCTTTGACAGCTTCAGCATCCACATCATTTCAGCTTTGTGGCCAAGGGAACATTTCTCCGAACCTCTGATCTTCTTTTATAGCCTTGAAAGAGAGAGATGTTTTGAGGATAGAAAGGTCTTTTCCTACACCAATGGTTAGTTCTTCAATAGATAGAATAAGTTGTAAGAGTTTAGACAGTATAAAATAATATTTTCAGTATCCTGTCACTTATCAATGATAGCTTTCCACCTTTTCTTTGAATAATATTTTTCTAATAAGTTTGTAAAGACAGATCCGTTAAGTAAAGAAATATAGCTGGAAATCTAGCCGTTTGTTCCGAACGGTCACAATGAGAGTGGTTGACAATACAGTGCAAAAGGAATATCCTTACACCATCCTAAAGGGTAGAGGCCATAGACACTTTATATACCCATTGTACACCATCACACGTTAATTATTTGAACTTCTTCTTATCTTCAAAGGATTTAGATGATTTGAATGTTTGAAGCTTGTTGTAGAAGAATCGCTCATAAGTCTTAGACCCTAAGTCTTGGAGTCTTCTGAACTTGTTCTATCAGAACCTTATCTTCAGAGTCTTCAGGACTTTTTCATAAGAACTTGCTTTTCCTCAGATCATCAGAACTTGTTCCATAGAACCTCGTCTTCATAATCTTCAGAACTTGTAACACATGGAAGAAAAGTTTTAGAAGGCCTCCAAAGCTTAACCACCAAGTCACAATCAGAACCTCTTGTACTAACGTTCCTAGGAACCGTTGCATAAGATGAATTCCAGAATCTTAGATTCACTATAACACGTAACCACATGTTTTCTTCCATTAGTGTATGTTCAAAACTTGATGATGTCACACACCTTAGTACCAGAGTTAGGACATTAGAGCAGCAACTACACACTAGAACGAAACTATTACAGTATACAATTGTTCTCCATGATATCATGTAAAGTTATGATCAAAATCTTAAGGTCAGATGTAGAAACACTTCTTGTTCTTACAATCTTCCCATTTTTGATGATGACAAAACCATGTATTTTGATAAAATAATTTATACATGGTAATCACCGTAACCGACAAATTTAGAGATAAGCTCACAACTCCACCTGAATCCGTTAATCCAAAAATTTCATTTATGCTTGTTCGGAGTCTCCCCCCTGAGCCCAAGACTCACAATAAATTTTGAGTTTTTAGAATATAGATATAGAGAAGTAACACTTCACTACAATAACTCATCAGAGCCTGACTAGAGCACCTTGTCTTCATCTCAGAACCTGGTTACTATCAGCACTTGATGAAGAATCAAAACTTGATTTTGAGCCTGATTGACTAATGTCACACATCATGTGTTATCAATTTTATTTCTTGATTTTGATATCACCACCAAAACATTATACTTCTGAGAAGTTCACTACTTCTTAAGTATCAGCGTTTGATGTGATATTTTCCAATATATCAATCATTCAGACAGTTCACAACTTCTGAATAGAACATATGTTGCAGAAGCACACGTATCAGAGCACAACTTCTGAGTGTTGACTTGTCTTCCTTTCATGAGAGCACAACTTCTGAAGCTTTAAGTATGAATTTCATTATCTTTAACCTGTCTTCAGAATACTCAGCGAACATATTCAAAGTTCCTGGATTGAAACATCAAATACACAGTTAGTAGCAACAACATTTTATATGTTTGAGTTGAAGATTCTGAGAATAAATATTATCAAAATCATTTTACTTTCTCCCCCTTTGTCAGAAATCAAAAATGTAATTAAGAGATAGAAAAGTATCAATAAAAAAAGCAAAGTAGAAATGTTAAATAGAATCATAAAAATACATTTCTGTTGATAATAGATAGAGGAGTACACAATAAGTAAGACTACACGTGGACATAATCTAACCAACATAATAAGCAAATAACATTAATTTTAAACCTAGACATGGAGAGAAACCTAGACACTAAACAAACATCATTTAAACATTAAAGACTTCACACTTTTTCTTCACTAGAACATTCGAAGGACCATTTTTCCGGATGCTTTCAACAATTCCTTCTCTAAAGAAGATCTCAGAGAGAATTTTTCCAGAAGGTATGAAGGACTTAAATTCATTTTTGGAGAGTGTGATGGACTTTTGTAGAAAATTGAAGATAGTCTGTGGAAAATTTATCTGAAAATAATTTACCAACAAAAAATAGAAGAAGCCGATCGTCACGAGTCATGATGTTTTGGTGAGCTTTTCTAGGATGAAATTTGGTTAATAGAAATTTGAACCACCTTTTTAGAATGGGAAGAAGAGTTTCGTGATTGTTTGGCTCGTAACTGGATGTTGAGTCATGAAGGATAGTGAGCTCTTAATTAAGAAGATATCGACTCTTAACATGCTAAACAGTAAATCAAATTTTATCACAACCAGTAGCAATGACGAGTGAAAAAGGGGTGATGGTTATGGGAACACCGAAGAAACGGGAAGCAATGGAACGTCCTTCACTTACAATGTAAGAATGTTTCCATAAGTTTTTGATAAAGTTTGTGTAGACAGGTTTATCCAACATGGTGAATTAGTTTTTCCATTCTTGAAAGTAAATGATTAAGGTGATATTGCAAGCAATTTGTCTATTACCAAGGGGACGAAGCTTGACTTTTTATTCAGTTATAACTTAAGAAGACTCTCATCTCCATGGAAGGTAATTAGAGACATGATGAGAGAAGTAGGAGGGAATTTGAGAAACGGATGAGATGAATATATTCAAGGAGGGAGAAAGGAGATGAATATATAAATAGAAGACATGACTGACTGGGCAGATGACAGAGGTAGAGAGGCGTATCACGCTTAAGATATGAAGTGATATATTAGGACATAACAATTAATGTTAATGCCAGGAGAGAGTGCAGTGGGTTTAGAGAATTATTCTAACATTGAGTGAAGCATAAGGATTTCTACCTATTCCCTAGAAATTTTATATTACTCAAGGTGTCATATCTTACTATAAGATAAATTGGAAATGACAACAGTCTCCATCTAGATTTAGAGGTTTTCTACTTACATAGTAACTTAGTTTGTTAAAGTGAATTCTTTTTATTAGCCGTGAGAGGAGAAACATAAAAATTTTATTCCTGACTGGGAGGATTAGAAGATTAAATATTTTGATAAAAGCATATATTAGACTAAACACTCATTACTTGAAGAGTTTCATTTTAAAGAGAAAACAAGACTAAATGAAAATGTCCTAATACAACATGTTCTTAAATGAAAAAGCAGAAATTTCATAAGAACTAAACTTCAAGTACTTCACATCTTTCTTCCTCAAGGACATCGTCAGATCCATTAAGACTAATTGCTTCAATAATCTTGGCTTGAGAGAAGAGAGTAGAAAGAATTCTTTCAAATGGGATAAAAGACTAGTGATAATTTTTGGAAACAACAACTGACCCCCTTAGATAGTTAAAAATGGTTTGAGGTAGGTTGATTCTAACATGATGCACAAGAAAGTAGATTAAAACTCTCTGAAAAAACCAGATAGTTTAGATTAACTCCTCTATGTTGAAAGTTGGTTAACAGAAGCTAAAACCAAACATTGGCTATTGGAAGAAGATTCCTAGGGTTATTTGGCTCATATCCTTCAGAAGTGTCATGAATGGTGCTGAGTCTTTCGGAAAAAGAGAGAGGATATTGACAATATTCAACTGTGATTCCATATTGAGGGCACCTAATTGCATTAGCAATTGATGTTGGAGTAAAGGTAATACAGTTACCAAAGGAGGTTGAGTGGATACATTCACCGTCAACAGAGACGTATAACCAAAATTCTTTGATAAGATAAGGGTAGATGGGTCCATCAAGCATGGAAAAGTAGTTATACCAATCATGCCAGATGGTGCTTTGGTTAAGGCCATGTTCTCCAGATCTTACCCTGGGAACATTGGGACAAAGTTTGCAAACTACCTCAAGGAGTTCCTCAAAACCACGAAAGGTTTTTGAAGCCATTAGTAAAGGATATGAGATTTAGTGAGATGAGAAATGAATGATCAAGAGACTTTGTGAAGAGGCTTTAAATAGATGGAAGAGAACAAAACAGACAGATTCAAAATTATGAACATGCAGATGGAGATATGGAAACTGATAACACAATGAATGAATACTTGTCTGGAAGGATGTGTCTACAAGTTCCAAGAAAAGTGATAGAAGATTTTAAGGATACCTAGAAAGACAATAGATATAGATGCTAGAACTTGAGGAGGAAGGTTACTACAAGTGTTAGATTATTTAACTGGTTATTTAATATTTGACAATGACTTTTAAAGAGAATGAGAGAAACTGAACGATTATTAAAGCTAGGGATGGGCTAAGGAAAGAGAATTTTAATTATCCTAAGAGAACCTATTGTTGGATAGTTTAAATTTATTATTTTGAATTATGATTGATTCAGGTCGAAGGTAAGATTATGCTAACCAAGAAAGATTGATAATGGAAAAATAATATTACTAGTTGAAACAAAATTAAAGATATTGTAGAAAAAATTCTTGTTATATGATAACTGAGACAAATGACTTTTCCTGAACAGGAAAGCTTCTAACTGGTAGAAGTATCTAGCAGTACTTTGTTAGAAAGCGTGTAGATACTAACTTGGGTTGTTGAATATGAAGAGTTTTAGGTTTATCAACGAGCTTGTTTATACATATCTTTGGCATGAGTACCTTCTTATCTTCTCAGACTCCATTTAGTATCAGGAGGAGCCTAATCAACCGATGTAGATTCTAAGCACTCCTTTAGAGAAGTTTGAGCAATCAGTAGTTATGATATGTTCTGCTACCTGGTGGATGACATTTTCTCCTCTTGACTCCTAATCCTTCTGGTGATCCTGAACGTCCTACTGAACTGAAGATTCTTCTACACAATATGAACATGTTAAACTACCAAGAGTCCCCTCCTTATGACTTTTGAAGTGCATTTATTGAGAAGCTTTGGTCTTCTTAGAGCTCTTGACAAATCTTCTTGAGACGATGTTGATTTGTTCCATAGCAGCTAGCAGCGGTTGTCATTGGGATGACATTATTTAGTTGATGATCTGTAGTATTGATTATTGACCTTTGTTTCTGATGGAGAACTTCTGTCGTTGAGAAGGTGAGTTTCTTTTCCACTAGGTACTTGAGCCTTCAGAATCGTGAGAACTTGATTCCAGAGATTTTGTCTTCATGTTTCTGATTTTTACCCAGTTTTGATTTCTCTACATATCGGGCTTTGAACCAGAAAAGCTTTCTATCATTTGAGTAGCAGGAAGCCATATAATTTTCTCTTGCTGGATATCTCTACATGGTTAAGTGTTTGATTCTTGAATCAATAACAGAGTCGGGCTCTGATACCAATTGAAGGTAGAGAAAACACAAGAAAAGAGGGGTTTGAATTGAGTTTATAGAAAACATTCCCCTTTAGAAATTCTGAGCATTCAAATGATAACAACAATAAAGACAATGAAGAGTAAAGAACACAAGTGATTTATCCAAGTTCACCTTAAAAAGGTTAATCCTGTCCACCCCCTCAAGGATGATTTTGTTAGAACAAAGTTTGGTTCTAATCATATCTTAGAGTTTTGATGATAACAATGAAATAAATTTTGTATAATATATTTTATACTCTGATGTGCATGTTTTCTAATTCAGACGATGTTCTGACTCAAGCATTCTCAAAAGTGAAACATCATTCTACGCTGAGCAGAAAAAGGATAAATAATTTCCTAAGAAATTTTATGTAAATGCAAGTCTGAAGCAAACTCTGAAGGAAGCACTCCAAGGAAAACTCTGATAAAAAGTAATCTTAAGCAACCTCTGATAAAGCTAGCTGAAGCAAATATTTGAAAGAAGCACGCTGAAAGCAATATCTGATCATGCAAGCTGAAGCAAACTCTGATGAACATAAAATGAAGAAAACTCTTACAAAAGGAGTGATATAGCAAACTCTGATAGAAGAAAAGTTAAAGAAAACTCTGATGTTGCAACGCTGCAAGCAAACTCTTAAACTTCCAGAGACAAGATCTGACAGTACCGTTGATCATTTAGTGCTAAGACGACTAACGCACTCAAGTGGTACTACGCACGAGAGCATTGAAAACATAAAGGTCAAGCTAACATGCATCATTAATGCATACTCTCTCTTCAAGGCAGTAACGGTCAAAATTTGAAGCTATATATAGAAGACCATTTGTTTCAAAGCAAGGTTACTGATCCACGCAAAATATACTGAAGCTCACTATTTTTATTCTTGTAAACTCTTTGTATGTAGTGGGTAATTTTTAAGTGTTGGGCTAAAATCTTAGTGATAAATTACAGTTTGTGATATAGCTTATTAGAAGCATTCTGATTCACTACTGTTAAGAGATAATCTTTGTAATTGTTCCTTGAGAGACCATTTGGGTCAGATTTCCCAAGAGGGCTAGGACTAGTTAAGTCTTAGAGGTGTTAGTCACTTGCAATTGGCTTGTGAATTGTATTGTTAGTCACAACCGTTTGGTTGTGCATTTGTAATCAGTTTTTATTATAGTGGATTAAGTCCTCGTTGAGAGAGGTGACATCACCTTGGCAGGTGGACTGGAGTAGTTTGAGTTTCAAACAAACCAGGATAAAATTACCTGTGTTCTTCCATTATTATTGCGCGAGAAAAAGGAAAAACTTGTTCAACCCCCCCCCCCCCCCTTCTATGTGTTTTCTCACCCTTCAATTGGCATCAGAGCTCAAGTTCTGGGTGCAAACACCTAACAGTGTCAGAAAAAGATCCAGAAGGAAAACACTATGGCAACTGAACAAAACAACAACAACTGCACAAAACCTCCTGTGTTTGATCGAGAAGACTTTGAATATTGGAAGGATAGACTAGAAAGTTTCTTTTTAGGTCATGATGCTGATTTATAGGATATGGTCCTAGATGGTTACACACATCCAGAAGACAAAGAAGGAAACAATATTGACAGAAAGAACATGGATAAACAACAGAAATTAGATTTCAAAAATCACCACAGAGCCAGAAATATCTTTCTGAACGGTATCTCTAAAACGGAATATGATAAAATCACCAACAGAGGTACAACACATGACATGTTTGAGTCTCTCAAAATGACTCATGAAGGAAATGCTCAAGTAAAAGATACAAAAGCTCTAGCTCTCATCCAGAAGTATGAAGCCTTCAAAATGGAAGAAAATGAGTCCATTGAAGCTATGTTCTAAAGATTCCAAATTTTGACCGCTGGCCTGAGAGTTCTGAACAAAGGATATGTAACGCCCCAATATGTAATTATTCATTTAATTGAATTTTATCGTCAAGTCGGAATTATTTTATTAAGTTGGAATATTAAATAATCAGATTTAATTTGGTGGAATTAATTTGAGAATTATCAGTATTATTCTAAGAAGCATAATTGGATAAATATATTGAGTTGAGAGGTAAGTTGATAGTCGGATAAATTAGACGGTTTAGTCGGAGAACTATTATTAGAATATTATTTGCGAGTTAGTTTTATTTAAAGTGTGGATTGATCATAGTTGAGAACAAATTAAACTATTCTTATCCGTAGCATGTTATAGCAGAAGGAACATTAATAGTAGTAGCATATTCTTTGTAGAGTTGTTTTATGTGATTGAGGATAATAATAGAAATAATAATAAGTGGTAAATTTAGAGGAACAGTAGAATAAAGTAGCAGAGTTAATAATTAGTAGAATTATGTTAGTAGTAGATGTAGAAATTAAAATATCAGTGATGGTTTTAGTTGCGGAGTTGGTAATAAATAATTTAACAGAGTAGTATATTAGTGGAAGATGTAATAATTTAGCAGAGAGTTATCGGTAGAAGTTGTAGATTTGAGTGGTAAAAGTAGTTAACCGAAATTAGTTGAAGTTGTCGGAATAAGTCGTATATAAATATAGGTATTTTTAGTTGGTTTGTTTTGGTTAGAATTATGTAGAATAAAGTTGATTTGCAGGTGAAGTCGAAATAAGTTGAATGGTTCCGGTTTATGGAATTGTGTTGTTGGTTATTGATGTGAATAAGTCGTTGTTGGATACATTGTTGTTGTTGAATATGTTGTTGTTTATATGTTGTGATAGATAAGTTAATTAAGTTGTAGGCTTATGCTAATGTTGTCGAATACATTGTTGTTGTTGAATATGTTGTCGTGTATATGTTGTGATTGTTAAGTTGATTAAGTTGTAGGCCTATGGCCAGTGTTGAAGCGACGATGAGTATCTCTAATTATTGGTAAAGTGACGATATAGGATTATGCCTTTGTGACGGTGATTGTTGTTGTTGTATGTGATTGTTGCATTCATTGAGTCACATACATTTGCATTATTAAGTTGGCCTAGATTGGCACCACGTTGGCCTGGATTGGAAAAATATTAAGTTGAAGGCTTATGCCTTATGCCTCGAGATTACTGGCAAATGTTTTTAAGTTAGGAGTTCTGCTCCAATGGTACCACATGCATGTGCATTATATTTAAGTTGCATTCGATATTGCATCTTGAGTTGTGGTGAAGATAGATTTGTTGTTGCTTTATGTTGTTGACTTATTGTAACAGGTATCATTTAAAGGTTGTGAATTAGTCGTTCTGTCATGTTGATGATTTGTTGAAATTAAGGATGTTTGAAAGTTGTGAAGTGGTTATTTTATATTCCTGAATTCTAATATATGATTTATCATGCACTCACTTATATGATTTAAGAATCTCACCCCCTTACTGTTTGAATGTTTCCCTCTGTTGGTAACGTACAGGTATTAAAGAATGAAGATTTTCTTAGCCTTATTAATTCAAAGTCGGTTGGTCGCTTTGATACGTAGCACTCGGGGGGAAATGTACAAATAGTCGTTTACTTGTTGAAATTGTTTTAGTTGAATGAAACACATGATGCTACTTGAAGTTGTAATTATGATTATGTTGCGTTATTAATAAAAGAAGTGGTTTTGTTTTAAAAGCTGATGCAAGTTGTTATATGATCCTCCGAAAACTAAAGTGTTATGTATCTGTTTATATGTTGCAACATGTTGAATTGTGATATCCCAAATGTGTTGGAAATTTTTAATTACTCTAATTTTTTGTTATAACTACCGGGTAAAATTATGGGTGTTACAGTAGTGGTATTAAAGCAGGTCGGTCCGTCCAACCAAGTTGTCTAATGTCGTTTATTCCTTAGTGCATGTCAAGTGTGTGAAACACTGTTGGTGCTTGTTGTTTTTCTAATCGAGTTGTATGCAGGAAGTTGGTTGAAGATAAGTGGGGGAGAAACTTTTCTTCTCGGATATGTTCAATTGAAAGGTGTTGGTTTGGTATGCTGCCGACGACGATAATGCAAGAATTGTTGAAGTCTTGTTGTTCCCGAATTTGAAGGTGAATTGGATTCAAGGTGTTGTTGTTAGTAAAGTTAGAGCGCCTTGAGATAAATTGATCATACATTGTTGGTGCTTACTTCTCGAAGAATAAAGAGCGATATAATATTTGTTGATTTACGAAGCAAGTGTAAGATGTCGATGTTTGAACAATGATGGAGTAATAAAGTTGCGGTAAATTTTACGTTGGTATCACATAAGTGGTTGTCAGAAGTAGTTGACGTTGATAAGTAGTTTTGGATCGCGAGTCTGAGTCGAAACTTGAAGAAGTGAGTAGCGTTGCGAAAGGAATTGTTGCCCTGGTGTTTTGGAACCTGAACTTTGACGAAGGACTGCATCTCTCGAGTTATAAGAAGTTTGAGAGCACAGGATATGTTAAAATTTGTTTGGAATATGTCTAGGTTGAAGACAAATGAGTTTCAAAGTGGAATTTCTGTAAGCGAATCGCAGGGAATTGCAGAATTATTGTGGGACTTCGAAAATTTATAACTAGAGTTCCGGGCATCCGATTTGAGTTATATTTGAAGCGTTGGAAAGCTAAAGAAATGAGCTTCATTTTAAACATGGTTCAAGTAGCTGTAATAGATTCATTTATCACGTGATGATATTGGGAGTAATTGCATTTTGTTATTAAGCTTGTCTTTGGGACTAGACTTGTTCTTCAGTGTTGTACGGGATGTCAGCGTCCGAGTTGGGTGAATTAAAGGAGAAATTGGAAGATTTATTTAAATTAATTTGTGAAATCAAAGGTATCATTTGGAAAGCTTTGGTGTTATTAATTATAATGAAAGACGATTGTGTGAAGTTGTGTGGAATTTACGGTGTCGAAAAGGAGGAAGATTTATGCTTAGTTGTCAGGATGTATCTTATAGTTTTGGAAGAAGAGTTCTCTTGAGTAATTTTATTTCCAAGTGAAAGTGTACGTAGATCCATTCAAGGTGGATGCAGTTCTAAGTTGGAGAACAACGAAGTCTGTTATAGAGATTAGTAGCTTGTTGAGCTTGGATGATTACTATCTTAGTTGTTTGAGGTGTAGATATATATGAAATGTTGTTAGATGAGATGATATTGTTGAGAGTATGATTGGAACAAAAGGGAAATTGTGGGAGTACTTGCAAACCTCATTGGAAATTATTGGATTATGCTGCTTTAGGTGACTTGAGTACAAGTTCTAAAGGAACACTATTATAGTAGCAACAATAGTTTATACTCCATTATGATTTTCGTCTATCTATTGACATATTGAGGAACTGATCACCCTTAATCTATTGTTGATAGTAGACGAGACCATATTGGATGATATAGATTTGTTGTGCTATCTTAATGGTGTGTAAAGTGGTGGATGATATATCGTGGAACAAGTCAGAGTAACGAGTTATATGCGAGCTAACGTTGCAAATGTGAAAGATTGAGAATACCAAGTGAATAATGGTTTTATGGTGGATGTTGAGGAAAGTCCGAAACTAGATTGAAACTTGCAAATCATATGTTTGATGGAAATTATTGTGGTTGTTAGTTGATGATGAGTTGTGTGTATGATTATTGAGTTATACAGTTAAGTTGATGTTGTGATGATCTGGTTCCTGTTGCCGTGATGTTGTGTTGGTTACCGTAAGTAAGGGATAATATTTCATAATGTGATGGAGTTGATTATGTTGGTTGTGTTGCTGTCACTATAAGAGTGATATGACGATGTGAACAAATTTGTTGATATTTTGTTGATAATTGACATACGAGAATGAAATTGTGTATGTGTTTAGAGGATTGAAAAAGGTGTTAAGATGATATTGAGATGATGTATATTCAAGTATAAGTGTGTTATAGTTGTTGCTACTTAAAATGTTGGTATATCAGATTATGATGGAGTAGTTGAGATGCTAGGAACGATTATGTCGCGAAGTGTTGAATGATTGGCATGTGTATAATTGATTTGAATCGTGTTGAGTTATTGTTATGTTGGTCAAGTAGTGGTTGAAGTGTTGTCAAACGCGACTTAGAGATCAAAAAGTTGGATGTGAACTTCGCGTTAAGGGTGGTAGTATCGAATAGATTTTCGAGGTCGAAAATATTCTAAGTGGGGGAGAGTTGTAATGCCCCAATATTTAATTATTCATTTCATTGAATTTTATCGTCAAGTCGGAATTATTTTATTAAGTTGGAATATTAAATAATCGGATTTAATTTGGTGGAATTAATTTGAGAATTATCAGTATTATTCTAAGAAGCATAATTGGATAAATATGTTGAGTTGAGCGGTAAGTTGATAGTCGGATAAATTAGACGGTTTAGTCGGAGAACTATTATTAGAATATTATTTACGAGTTAGTTTTATTTAAAGTGTGGATCGATCTTAGTTGAAGAATATTATTGGAAATAATATTAGATTATATTATGTGACTATTTATTTAATTGGGCTTATGTTGTGATAGTGGTAAAAGTGGGGGTGCTAAGATTAGGCCCAATAGAATTATTAAGAATAATAGAAATTATATATTATTATTAGAAAATAAGAAAAAGGAAGAGAGTTAGTGTTATCAGGAAAGAGAAGAGAAAGAGGAAAAATAGGGTTTTTGGAGAAGAAGAGAGCTACGTGAAGTTGAACCAAGAGGCAAGAGGAAATTCAAATCGGAGACACATAGAGTTGTCATCAAACCAAACCAGGTAAGGGTGGGGTTTCTTATCCTATAATGGGGTATATGATATTTTGTATGTGGGAATTAATATGTGGTATTATACTGTTTTGTTGATTTGTGTTGGCTTGAGTTGTTGTGGTAATAATTAATTTGATTATGGAATTGTCTAAGAATAAGAGGGTTGTTGTGTTATAACTTGTCTCTGGAATGGATTTGGTATCGAGACAGTATAGTAGGATATTAAATGAAACAATATCTAAGATAATAAGAAGAAGAAAAACTGGCCTGGGTGGAAGTGTCGCTCGACACTTGTTGTATATGGGAGGTTGTCGTTCGGCAACCTTGAGAAGAAAGAGGATGTGCCGTTCGGCACTAGGGTGATGGTGGAAGGAAAATGTCGTAGGCACTGAGTGTTAGGCAGGGGCACTTGCTTCAGTTTTCCGTTTCTGTGGCACTATGCTATATAACTGTTAATATGGTATCAATCTGGAGTTTATTAAACACAAAAGCAGCTTGAGAACAAATTAAACTATTCTTATCAGTAGCATGTTATAGCAGAAGGAACATTAGTAGTAGTAGCATATTCTTTGTAGAGTTGTTTTATGTGATTGAGGATAATAACAGAAATAATAATAAGTGATAAATTTAGAGGAACAGTAGAATAAAGTAGCAGAGTTAATAATTAGTAGAATTATGTTAGTAGTATATGTAGAAATTAAAATAGCAGTGATGGTTTTAGTTGCGGAGTTGGTAATAAATAATTTAACAGAGTAGTATATTAGTGGCAGATGTAATAATTTAGCAGAGAGTTATCGGTAGAAGTTGTAGATTTGAGCGGTAAAAGTAGTTAACCGGAATTAGTTGAAATTATCGGAATAAGTCGTATATACATATAGGTATTTTTAGTTGATTTGTTTTGGTTAGAATTCTGTATAATAAACTTGATTTGCAGGTGAATTCGAAATAAGTTGAATGGTTCCGGTTTATGGAATTGTGTTGTTGGTTATTGTTGTGAATAAGTCGTTGTCGAATATATTGTTGTTGTTGAATATGTTGTTGTTTATATGTTGTGATTGATAAGTTGATTAAGTTGTAGGCTTATGCCAACATTGTCGAATACATTGTTTTTGTTGAATATGTTGTCGTTTATATGTTGATTAAGTTGTAGGCCTATGGCCAGTGTTGAAGCAACGATGAGTACCTCTAATTATTGGTAAAGTGATGATATAGGATTATGCCTTTGTGATGGTGATTGTTGTTGTTGTATGTGATTTTTGCATTCATTGAGTCACATACATTTGCGTTACTAAGTTGGCCTGGATTGGCACCACGTTGGCCTGGATTGGCAAAATATTAAGTTGAAGGCTTATGCCTTATGCCTCGAGATTATTGGCAAATGTTTTTAAGTTGGAAGTTATGCTCCAATGGTACCACATGCATGTGCATTGTATTTAAGTTGCATTCGATGTTGCATCTTGAGTTGTGGTGAAGATGGATTTGTTATTGCTTTATGTTGTTGACTTATTGTAACATGTATCATTTAAAGGTTGCGAATTAGTCGTTATGTCGTGTTGATGTTTTGTTGAAATTAAGGATGTTTGAAAGTTGTGAAGTGGTTATTTTGTATTCCTGAATTCTAATATATGATTTATCATGCGCTCACTTATATGATTTAAGAATCTCACCCCTTACTGTTTGAATGTTTCCCTCTGTTGGTAACGTGCATGTATTAAAGAATGAATATTTTCTTAGCCTTATTAGTTCAAAGCCGGTTGGTCGCTCTGATACGTAGCACTCAGAGGGAAATGAACAAATAGTCGTTTACTTGTTGAAATTGTTTTAGTTGAATGAAACACATGATGCTACTTGAAGTTGTAATTGTGATTCTGCTTCGTTATTAATAAAAGAAGTGGTTTTGTTTTAAAAGCTGATGCAAGTTGTTATATGATCCTCCGAAAACTAAAGTGTTATGTATTTGTTTATGTGTTGCAACATGTTGAATTGTGATATCCCAAATGTGTTGGAAATTTTTAATTACTCTGATTTTTTGTTATAACTATCGGGTAGAATTTGGGGTGTTACAGGATACACCAAGGCAGACCATGTTAAGAAAATTATCAGAAGTTTACCCACAATATGGGCACCTATGGTTACTGCATTCAAAGTGTCAAAAGATTTGAATGATGTATCTCTTGAAGAACTTATCAGTGCATTAAGAAAATATGAGATAGAACTTGATGAACATGAGCCTCAGAAGAAAGGTAAGTCTGTCGCCCTTAAATATATTAAAAAATGTGAAACTAATGCTTTTCAGGAAGAAGAAGGAAAATCTGAAGACTCTGCATCAGAAGAAGATGAGTTATCTCTGCTCTATAGAAGGATCAACCAGATGCGGAAGCACAGACAAAAGAAGTTCAGAAACTACAAGAGGTCAGAAGATAAACCAGAATCTTCTAAAGCTAAATCTGACTCAGAAGATGAGACGCTAACCTAGCGTTTATGGCTACCACAACAGATGATGATGACTCAGACTCTGATTTAGAACCGAAAGAGGTATTCTCTGAATTCTCTAGAGCCGAACTTGTAGAAAGCTTATCAGAACTTCTTGAAAACTACAGTCAACTTAAAATCAAATATAAGAAACTCAAAAAGAATCTTGCATCTGATTTTGAGAAACTTGAAACAGAAAACTCTGAACTTAAAGAAAACAATTTTAAACTTAAAGAGGAAGTTCAAAAAGTTCAAAAGATTTCTGTTTCAGATTCTGCTTCAAGTTCAAGAGATATTCTTAAAGAATATGACTCTAGTTTTCAAACATTTCTTGCTAAAAGCATAGATAGAAACAAAATGGCTTCAATGATCTATGGTGTTAGTGGAAATAACAGAAGAGGAATTGGATATGAAACTCCCAAAGGGAAAGAAACATATAAACCTAAACATGTTGAGGAAATGGTTATCACATATAAACCACCGCACAAAAAAATTATTTTTGGGCACACACATAATATCAAATACACATCTCACTCTCAAATTTTTTATGCTAAATCAAAGTTCAAACAGAACTTTAGAGACTCTAACCAAAAAGGACCCAAGAGGATATGGGTACCTAAGGATAAAATAATATATGTTGCAGATGTCCTTAATAACACAGTTGAAACACCAGTCATGGTACCTGGACTCTGGATGCTCACGACATATGACGGGAAGAAAGTCTATGTTCCAAAGTCTGGAACTTAAATCTGGAGGAGATGTCAAATTTGGAGGAAATCAGAATGGAAAGATTATTGGTTCTGGAACCATTGGAAACGGTAACCTTCCTTCTATAACTAATTTTCTGTTGGTAGAAGGATTAGCGCATAACTTGCTGTTCATAAGTCAAGTAAGTGACAACGGTTATGATATAATCTTTAATCAAAAATCCTGTAGGACTGTTAGTCAAAAAGATGGAACAATCCTTTTTACTGGCAAGAGAAAGAACAACATCTATAAAATTGATCTTTTTGACCTTATAACTCAGAATGTAAAATGCCATATGTCTGTTAGCGATGAGCAATGGGTCTGGCACAGAAGATTGGGACATGTTAGCATGAGAAGAATATCTCAAATTAACAAACTCAATCTGGTCAGGGGACTTCCCAATCTGAAGTTCAACTTAGAAGCTCTGTGTGAAGCATGTCAGAAAGGAAAATTTTCAAAACCTTCTTTTAAGTTAAAAAATGTTGTTTTTTCCTCTAGGTTGTTGGAACTTCTTCACATTGATCTGTTTAGACCAATTAAAACTGCATTCATCAGAGGCAAGAAGTATGGATTTGTCATTGTTGATGACTACAGCAGATGGACATGGGTTAAGTTTTTAAAACACAAGGATGAGTCACATTCTGTGTTCTTCGACTTCTGCAACCAAGTGCAAAATGAAAAAGAGTTTAGAATCATAAAAGTTAGAAGTGATCATGGAGGAAAATTTGAAAACCATTATTTTGAAAAGTTTTTTAAAGAAAGTGGAACTTCTCATGATTTCTCTTGTCCTAGAACTCCCTAACAAAATGGAGTTGTAGAACGAAAGAATAGAACTTTACAAGAAATGGCCAGAACCATGATTAATGAAACCAATGTGGCTAAACACTTATGGGCAGAAGCAGTGAACACAACATGTTATATTCAAAATAGAGTCTCTATAAGACCTTATCTTGAAAAGACTCCTTATGAATTGTGGAAAAACAGAAAATCCAACATTTCATATTTTCATCCTTTTGGATGTACTTACTATATTCTGAATACTAAAGATAATCTGAACAAGTTTGATTCTAAGGCATAAAAGTGTTTTCTGCTTGGATATTCTGAACGCTCAAAAAGCTATAGGGTATACAACACAGAAACTCTAATTGTTGAAGAATCAATCAAAGTCAGATTTGATGATAAGCTTGGCCAGTAAAAGCCAAAGAAGAATGAAAATCCTGCATGTACAGGAGATCATCTTACAAAATCTGAAGAGTCAGAAGAAAACGATAACTCAGAAGATCCTTCTATTGCAAATGCTTTGGACAATCTAAGAATTTCTGAACAAACCTCACATAAAAGATTCCCCAGAATCACATCAGCATATCCAGAAAATATGATTATTGGAATGAAAGAAGATCCCATCAGAATAAGATCCTTCCTAAAAAACAATGAAGAATCACTGTTTGGATTAGTCTCTCTGATTGAGCCAACCTCAATAGAGGAAGCTCTGCAAGACAGTGATTGGATCCTAGCTATGCAAGAATAACTAAATCAATTTTCCACAAATGATATGGGGGATCTAGTTCCAAAACCTAAAGGATTCAATATCATAGGAAAAAATGGGTATTCAAAAACAAGTTAAATGAGCAAGGAGAGGTTGTCAGAAACAAGGCACGAATGGTTGCACAAGGTTATAGTCAATAAGAAGGAATTAATTATAACAAAACTTTTGCCCCAGTCGCCAGGTGAGAATCAATTAGATTATTAATTTCTTTTGTTGTTCAACATAACATCTCATTATATCAAATGAACATTAAAAGTGCATTTTTAAATGGTTACTGTTGTACCCCAAAATTTTCCCTCCCATATTTCTCAAGACATGTCAAGAAGAAACTCCAAATGGCTCAAGATTGCTCAAGAGTTGGACAGTCAAATCACCTCTTAAGGCAGTCAATCTCAAATTAGGGTTTTGTTTGCATCAAGGTCCTTACATCCAAATGACCTCAAATGCTCCCCAATGTCCTAATATGTTCTCAAGGTCATCCATGACAAATTTCAAGCCTTGCAGAGAAAGTTTGGTCAGTCAATTGCTCAAGAGGTCCAAAGATCGACTATGCTAGGGCAAAATTCAACTGTGACCTACAAATAGTCAAACCTTAAGATTTTTTGTCAACATTATCATTTTGAAGGATAATTCATCATTTGATCAAGGGTTGATCATGATTCATCAAGGATTGCTCAAAATTCATCAAGATTCAAAAGTTGTTAAATTAGGGTTTTGTAGGAAAAGTCAACTCAACTTTGACCAAGCATAACTTTCTCATACTTTATGAGAAATGACCCATCCAAAGCTCATTTTGAATAGGATGCAATTTCCTACAATACATATTCACACCCCAAGATCAATAAATGCACTCACAAGAAGTTACAAATTTGGACATTATATGTCATTTTTGAAAGTCAACAAAAACACCTTTTTTCCCAAAGATTATAACTTGAGAATGGAATATCAAAATGATATGATACAAAAAGGGTTGGTTAGAGGACATCGCAAGGTTTCTAAAAAGTCAGATAACACTTTCAAAAGTTCAAAATTGAAGAAGTTATGCATTGTTGAAGTTGGGCATTTTTCCAAAATTGCCAAAAGTCAACTATCCCCAAAACTTCAAATTTTGTCAAAAGGGCCCACTTTTTTCCACTTGATTTGATCTTGTCACACTACACACATGTCATATCTTCAGTCTTGTGTCCATTCATTAATTTTTCTATGTTATTTTGATTTTTATTGAATTAATTCATTTTAAATCAATTTAAATCCAAATAAAATCTAAATATTGATAACGTGGTATCTTTTTGATTGATACAGGTTTTTATTATCATCATGGACAAGATCAAACTCGAATCAATCCATATCATGCACAAAATATTGGATTTGGAATTAAATTAGAAGGTTTAATAATGGAGAATCATCAAATATGGCGTTTTTTTCAAATCTTGATCATGGTCTTAAAACACAACATTATGAGGGAGATTCTTTCCATGCTTTCTTGTCTCCTCATTCTCCTATATAAATAGAGAGCCAAACAAGCTTGAAAGACACGAAAATCCTCTCTAAAAAACTCTCAAAAAGCTCTTCAAAAAGTTCTCTAAAAGCTCTTCAAAAAGCTCTCCAGAAATCAAAGAATTGGTGCAAGTCATATCTCGAGGTTCCGGCCTCTCGCAATTGACATCAAGCCTCAAACCATCCTCTTGAAGTCCTCATGAGTCTTACAAGTCCCAAGAGCAATCCATCACATGCCTAGCACGCTCACCGGTTTGGTAAAATTTTAAATTTCGAATCTCTAATTTTAATCACATTTTATGGTATGTTAACGTTTGTTTGAGCTTATATAGAACAGTTACGGATGGTTGAATCATAGGTTCCATGCAAGAATCAAAAAACACCATATTTAGAGCATGAAGCTTTCGAAGATCCGAGCTCAGGAATGCTTTCTGCACCCTCCAAAAAAAAGGCTCAATTTCTCTACTTTCTCATATTTTATTTATTTGGTTTAATTATTTTATTTTTACTTAATTAATTTACTAACCAATAACAAATTTTATTTTTATCAAAAAATCACCAAAATATCATTTTTTTCAATTAAAATTAAGAACTTTATTTTTCTTTAATAAATTTCGATTAATTAATTAGGTTTTTAATTCTAGGAAACTTTAATTTCTTTTTGTAAATAAATAAAACTAATTAGAATTTAATAGGTTTAATCATTAATTTAACCATTCCATTTTCTTTTTTTAAATAACCAAAAATCCAAAAATAACCTTTTTTTCATTTAATTAATTAATTTAATTTAATGTAGTGATTAATTTAGATTTATTTCTTTCTTAAAATATTTAAAAAAACCACAAAACATTTTCTTTATCAAATTAAATTCTAACTTTTATTTTTGTTAATAAACATTAATTAATCGATTTAGAATTTTAATTAGAATAACTTTCACATTTTTGTAAATAATTAAAATTCAATTAGAATTAATCTAGGTTTTAATTACTAACATTAATTTTGATTTCTTTCTTAAAATACCAAAAGACCAAAAATAATTTATTTTTATTCATCAATTTAATTAATTTAATTTAGTAATTAATTTAGGCTTTAATTAGACAATAACTTTAATATATTTTTGTAAATAATAAAATTAATTTAGACATAATTAAGATTTATTAACATTGATCAATTTTATTTTCTTTCTTTAAATATCAAAAAACCCAAAAATATTTATTTTCATTAATTAATTAATTTAATGTAGTTTAATAATTAACTTAGATAATTTATTTCTTAAAATTTAAAAACAAACAAAAAATATCTTTTCTTTAACAAAAAGGGTCAAAACCCTAGAACTTTGCGCTCGATTTAATTTCCCGCACGCGTTTGTTTATTTTTATCATATTAATGTACTTGCCTCCGGTTTGTAATAGATAATTAGGACTTTAAATATTTTAACTGCTTTATTTATTTTCTGCATTTTAATTTCAAGGGCTGCTTTTGGCGATGTAAATACCCGACGCCTTGTAATAGTTTAGATTTAATTTCCACAATTTAAATTCCGCAACTATACACTGTTAGATGTTTGATAATAGGGAATGCATGACAAGATCAAATGTATGAACTTAAAATCAACATAGCTCACCCATGACATGTACAAAGATAAAATTAACCAAAACAACACATTCACACATGCGCACTCTTAGGGTACACCTCACTTGGTTGCCTTCGAACGTGGTCATTGAGTATAGGAAATTTTAGAGGTCGTCCTCTTGTCTAAAGATCATAAGTTGCCTCGAAACGGTTGCCTCAGATGAAATGATCTAAGACATTAGGGTTACCGCTAAGGCGTCCTAACATTGCTTTAGTGACCACACGTTCCTTAATCGAATTGACCCGAAAACTCCAACAATGATGCTACCTACTCATTAATAGTGGGCTAGCATTGTCTATAGGATATTTGCACAGTTTAATTCCCTTTTCGAGTAGGTAGATGATTCTTAAGTACTTGCTCCTTTTAAAACAAAACAAAGCTTTTCGCGCTTACACTCCTTTCAAACAAAAACTCTTTTCAAATCCACAAACACAAAGAAAAGCAAATTTTTTGAAAACACAATGAGCAAGTACCTAAGAGCCCGTGGATAACCACGGATAGAAAGAGTGCTAACACCTTCCCTTTCTATAATCTACCTCCTGAACCCGAGAAACATCTCGAAAAAGGAATTTTTCTGTGCTTTTTTCCTTTCTTTGTTGGATAAAATAAAAGACGGTGGCGACTCTTATTTACCGCGATATTTTGCGAAAACAAACGCAAAACGCGAACCAGCATTCAAAAACAGTCAGTTCTATTCCCACCGATCACAGTTACATAGAAGAAGAAGTTTATGTCCATCAACCTCTGGGTTTTGATGACTTAAAATATCCATAATATGTTTTTAAACTGAAAAAAGTCTCTGTATGGTCTGAAATAAGCTCCCAGAGCTTGGTATGAACGTCTATGTAACTTTCTTTTAGAAAAGAATTTTACCAGAGGGAAAGTGGACACTACCTTATTCAGAAAAACACTTAAAAATGACATTTTAATTTGTCAAATATATGTAGATGATATTATTTTTGGAACTTCTAATGTCTCTCTTAGAAGAGAATTTGCTGAGTCTATGCAGGCTGAATTTGAGATGAGCATGATGGGAGAACTAAAATTATTTCGGGAAATTCAAATAAATCAGACTCCAGAAGATACTTACATACATCAAACAAAGTATGTTAAAGAACTCCTGAAGAAATTCCAGCTATCAGAAAGTAAACAAGCAAAGACGCAAATGCATCCTACGTGCATTTTGGGAAAAGATGAGGTAAGTAAGAAAGTATATTAGAAACTCTATAGAGGTATGATTGGATCTCTTCTCTATCTGACTGCATCTAGATCAAATATATTATTCAGTGTATGTTTATGTGCAAGATTCCAATCAGATCCTAGAGAATCTCACTTAACTGTTGTTAAGTGAATTCTAAGGTATCTGAAAGGTACTACTAACTTTGGACTGTGTTACAGAAGATCCAAAGAGTTTAAACTAGTAGGTTATTATGATGCTGACTTTCCTGGAGATAGAATAGAACGAAAAAGCACCTCTGGAAGCTGTCAGTTTCTGGGCGATAACCTTATCTCATGGTACAGCAAGAAGCAAGCTACTATTTCACTATCAACAACTGAAGCAGAATATATATTTGTTGTTGGATGTAACACTCAGATGATCTGGATGAAGAGCCAGCTGGAAGATTATCATCTCTATGAAAGTAAGATTCCTATCTTCTGTGATAATACCTATGCTATTTCTCTTTCAAAAGATCCTATCTTACATTCTAAGGCAAAACATATAGAAATTAAACATCATTTCATAAGGGACTAGATTTAGAAAGGAATTTTAAGTTTAAACTTCGTAGGCACAGACCATCAATGGGATGATATTTTTACTAAACCTCTTTCTGAAGATAAATTTAAATTAATTCTGAAAAACATCAGTATGGAACTTTTTCCTGAATGAAATTTTTTTCTATATATGTTTTCAGAATGTTCTGATTAACAACTCTTCAGAAGATAGAAGAGGAGTTACTTCAGAAACAATCTATAATGTTCTGAAATGTGTCCAATGTTTCATTACAAAAATTGTTCAGAAGTTCATCACATTAAAACAACTGTCACACGCTATCCTTAGAAGTTGAACGCGTGTTTCAACTATGGAAGGTCACGCATGCGTGCACTGCTATTGAGACGTCGTTCCTAGGTAACTGTTCAGATTTGATCAAATCTCACGCATCCCCTCAATGTCAAATCTCATTAATTGCTTGTAATGATTATTTTTTTTTAATTCAATTGTTCTAAATTCTTTAACTGTTTTATTACTTTAAAATTCTTTTTCATAAGCTATAAAATACTTTGCAAAATTCCTTTTTTACTTTTTACCCTCTCTCTCAAGAGGAATCTAAACAGGATAAAACCAACAAAGAAATCAGAACTTGGATGATGAAACAAGAGGAATCCTCAATAGGAATCAAGAATCTTCTTTTTTCTCTTGTCTCTCGTGAATCTTAGTTTTATTTTTCCCATTTTTTATACTTCTGTCCTTTGACATCTTCTATATAAAAATATTTTGAATCTCTTTAATTTTTTTTCTTTTTGATTATGACAAAAAGGGGGATAAAATGTGATTTTAATCTGATCCATGATAGCAGTTATGGGACTAAAACTCAAACATTCCTAACAAAATACAAAGTTTATTCATGTTTAAGAGATATGCATGTACCTCAAGATTCTGAAAGACTAAGCTCTAAACATCATCTGGTAAAGATCTGCTAAAGAAACTCTGAAGAAAAGATCAGGAGCTCTTAAAGAAACTCTGAAAGAAAAATGTCCCAAAACTCTGAAGAACAATCTCAGGAAGTTTCTCTTATGCATTTAAGTTCTTTTATTATTTATTTCAGAATAAGAAATATTTATCTCAGGGGGGGATTATCAATCTCAGGGGGAGATTATCAATCTCAGGGGGAGATTCTCACTATTGTACAAAAAAATTTAAAAATCTAAATCTAAATTATTTTGTCATCATAAAAAATGGGGAGATTGTTAGAACAAAGTTTGGTTCTAATCATATCTTAGAGTTTTGATGATAACAATGAAATAAGTTTTGTATAATATATTTTATACTCTGATGTACATGTTTTCTAATTCAGATGATATTTCGACGTAAGCATTCTCAAAAGTGAAACATCATTCTATGCTGAGCAGAAAAAGGATAAAGAAGTTCCTAAGAAATTTTATGTAAATGCAAGTCTGAAGCAAACTTTGAAGGAAGCACTCCAAGACAAACTCTGATAAAAAGTAATCTTAAGCAACCTCTGATAAAGCTAGTTGAAGAAAAGATTTGAAAGAAGCACGCTGAAAGCAATATCTGATAATGCAAGTTGAAGCAAACTCTAATGAACATAAAATGAAGAAAACTCTGACAGAAGGAGTGATATAGCAAACTCTGATAGAAGAAAAGTTAAAGTAAACTCTGATGTTGCAACGCTGCAAGCAATCTCTTAAACTTCTAGAGACAAGCTCTAACAGTACCGTTGATCATTTAATGCTAAGACGGCTAACACACTCAAGTGGTACTACACACGACAGCATTGGAAACATCAAGGTTAAGCTAACACGCATCATTAATGCATACTCTCTCTTCAAGGAAGTAACGGTCAAAATTTGAAGTTATATCTAGAAGACCGTTTGTTTCAAAGCAAGGTTATTGATCCACGCAAAATATACTGAAGCTCACTATTTTCATTCTTGTAAACTCTTTGTATATAGTGGGTAATTCTTAAGTGCTGGGATAAAATCTTAGTGATAAATCACAGTTTGTGATATAGCTTATTAGAAGCATTTTGATTCACTACTGTTAAGAGATAATCTTTATAATTGTTCCTTGAGAGACTAGTTGGGTCAGATTTCTCAAGAGGGTTAGGACTAGTTGAGTCTTAGAGGTGTTAGTAACTTGTAGTTGGCTTGTGCATTGTATTGTTAGTCATAAAAGTTTGGTTGTGCATTTGTAATCAGTTTTTATTATTGTGGATTAAGTCCTCGTTGAGAGAGGCGAAATCACCTTGGCGGGTGGACTGGAGTAGTTTGAGTTTCAAACGAACCAGGATAAAATTACCCATGTCCTTCTGTGACCGATGGGAACGAGAACTGACTGTTTCTTAATGCTGGTTCGCGTTTGCGTTTGTTTTCGCAAATTGTCGCGGTAAGCAAGAGTCGCCACCGTCTTTTATTTTATCCAGCAAGGAAAGGACAAAAGCACATAAAAATTCCTTTTCGAGATTGTTTCTCGGGTTCGGGAGGTAGATTATAGAAAGGGAAGGTGTTAGCACCTTTTCTATCAGTGGTTATCCACGGGCTCTTAGGTACTTGCTCACTATGTTTTCAAAAGTTTTCTTTTCTTTGTGATTGTGGGTTTTGAAAACAGTTTGTTGTTTTGAAGAAAGTGTAAGTGCGAAAAGTTTGTTTTGTTTTTTAAAAGGAGCAAGTACTTAAGAACCTCTACCTACTCAAAAAAGGAATTTTAATTGTGCAACTGTCCTTTAGACAATTCTATCCCACTATTGAGGAGTAGGTAGCACCGTCGTTGGAGTTTTTCGGGTCAATTCGATTTTAGGGACGTGTGGTCACTAAAGCAACGTTAGGACGCTTTAGTGGTAATCCTAATGTCTTAGATCATTTTTTATCGAGGCAACCATTTCGAGGCAACTTATGATCTTGGGACGAAGGGACGACCTCTAAAACATCCTATACTTAATGACCACGCTCGAGGCAACCAAGTGAGGTGTACCCTAGGAGTGGCATGTGCAAGTGTGTCAATTTTCAGTTGTATTATCTTTACATGTTATGGTGAGCTACTGTTGATTTTAAGTTAAGAGTTAATCTTGTCATGCAATCCTAGTTAGCATACATCTAAACAGTTAATATATGTACAGGAATTTAAAGTGCAGGAATTGTAAATCCTACGCTATTACAAGGCTTCGGGGAGGGGGATTATTTACATGTCCAAAATTGGGGGAATAAAGCAGTAAAGTGTAAAAGGCCTTAGTTAAGCTATTACAAACCAATAAGCAGTTACAATAAAATAAACGCGCGTGAATCTAAAAAAAATCCTAAGAATAAGAACTCTTTTTTGTTGTTTTATTTTATTTTTGGGGAAATGCTAAATGTTCAATTAAGTCAAATTTAATTAATAAAAAAACTGATTAAAATTAATTCTAAAACATACCTAATATTTTTTGCATTTTTTTGTTTATGAAAAGGATTGAATTCAAATAAATCCTAAGTCTACTGATTTTAAAAATTGAAGAAAATAAGTTAAAATAATTAACTAAATTAAATCCTAATTCTAAGTTATTTATTTTTTTATGATTTTTTATGTTGATTAGAAAAACAAACTAAAAGAAATAAACAAAAACAAAGTAAATAAAGTACAAATGGGCCATGCAGCAAATCAAGAAAAAAATAGAATTCTGGAGGCCTGGGTCGAAAGAGGTGCATGTTGTCTTTCGACCCAGTGAAGAAGTTGGATCAAAGGTGCATGAGGGGCTGCACTCTGAGGGTGTTCGATCTGGACATGTCATCCTTCGATCTAGAAGTCATGGGTCCAGTTTGAAGCTAAACTGCTGAGCTTCGAAACTCTAAACAGGAATCTGATGATGTAGTTCCTGCAAAACGAAACACATGTTAAAGGTCCAGGGGGAATTTTACCCCCTGGTTCGAATCTCCTCCCTATTCGCACCTGCTGAATCTGGGTCTGGGTTTATTTTATCCTGGGATTCGAAGGAGAGGCTCAGATTGTGCCCAAGCAATGGCACAATCTCATCTCTGCGCTGTAGCTTATATGTAGCACATTAAATAATTCACAAACAGCAGTAATAATATGAATATGCAATCAAAATGAATTTAAAAATGAGTTTGATATTAGATCCTTTTTTACCAAACAGAGGTGCTTCGATCTGTAGTTCTGAGGGTGGAGGTGTTCGCTGGGTAGCAGCTTTGGCTTGTGCAAGGATTGGGTATGGCTTCCTGGAAGTGCTGGCAGCGTATCTCCAAGTTCTCTATTTTTCTGTATCTTTTTCCGTCTCCCTTTGCAACATTTGTGATTTCTTTATATAGAGGGGGTGGAGGGGACAGGAAGACAAAGGTTTAAATGACCTTGATTATGTGTTTAACAGCCATGAATGAGAATTTGTAACGTTAATTATGTGTTTGAAAGCCATGAATGAGAGTTTGTAACGTTGGCTAAACACATGGGATCCTGTCCCTTTTTGAATTTTGAATGACATGTAACTGGCCTTCGAATGCTCCATTTCGAACGGGCTGATGGCCTCCTTCAAATGCTCTTTCGAAAGCTTCTTCGAATGGACCCCTTGAGCGCTTCTTCGAATAGGCCTTTTTGAAATTCCAATCGAAGGACACTATTGTAATACTAATCGAAGTACCTGTCCATAATGCCAATCGAAGTACCTGTCCATAATGCCAATCAAAGTGTCCCTTCAAAGTACCAATCGAAGGGCCTTTCAGAATGCCAATCGAAGACCTTGACATAATGCCAATCGAAGTGCTTGTCCATGTCAATCGAAATGCTCCTTCAGAATGCCAATCGAAGGGCCTTTCAGAATGTCGATCGAAAGGTACTTAAAGCACCACTCAAAAATTTTCTTTTTCCTTAGGCAAGGGTTTGTGATCAGCCATGCAGGGGGAAGACTTTGGAAAACATGAGAGGGAAAATTTTGGGGTATAACAGTTGCCCCTGTTCAATTTTCTTAAACCTGAGGATATAGATTGGCTTTCGAGCCTTTCGTGATCCAAAGGTGGAAGATAATTGAACACTAGAGTGCCCAGAAATTTGCACTCACATGGTGTAGTATCAGCTTTGTGATGTCGGGAATGGGCTTACAGATGCCATTTGGAGATTATTGGTAGGAGGATGGGCTTATAGATTCCATCTGCAGGAGTGTCGATCGCATAAGAGATTCCTTAGCGAGAACTTGCATACCTGTTGTTGTAGAAGATTCCACTGGGGAAGTCTAACTTTGTTGAGATTTAGGAACCTGCCTGTACTTCAACTGAGAGAATGCTTCAGCTGAGTTTTAAGAACCTGTTCATAATTCAATTGGGGGGGAAGCATCTTCATCAAGATCTAGGAACTGTCTCGTGCTCAACGTAGTATACCGCTGAGGTTATAGAACTTGTCCATACTATGACGGAGGAGAACATCAAGATCTAGGAACTGACTTGTGCTCAATGGAGTATACCATTGAGGTTATAGTACTCATCCACACTATGACGTAGGGAAGTGATGTTTTAGCTGGGAAAATAAATCCCGGAGCTGCTGGAGAATAGAGTTGAGTCTGGATGATTGTCAGAATTGCGTCTACATCTGAAGCGTATCTGAAATGTATTTGAATGAGTGATAGAATGACATCTGAATCTAGATCGTATCTGGACTGTAATTTGAATGAGTGACAGAATGACATCCGAATCTGGATCGTATCTGGACTGTAATTTGAAATGAGTGACAGAATGACATCCGAATCTGGATCGTATCTGGACTGTAATTTGAATGAGTGACAGAATGACATCCGAATCTGGATCGTATCTGGACTGTAATTTGAAATGAATCTGGAATAAGTATCAGAATGTCAGCCATATCTGGGTCGCATCTGAACTGTCTCTAGAAGGAATCTGGAATAAGTATCAGAATGTCAGTCATATCTGGGTCGCATCTGAATTATCTCTAGAAGGAGTCTGGAATAAGTATCAGAATGTCAGCCATATCTGGGTCATATCTGAACTATCTCTAGAAGGAGTCTGGAATAAGTATCAGAATGCCAGCCATATCTGGGTCGCATCTGAACTATCTCTAGAAGGAATCTGGAATAAGTATCAAAATGTCAGCCATCTCTGGATCGCATCTAAACTATCTCTAGAAGGAATCTGGAATAAGTATCAGAATGTCAGCCATATCTGGGTCGCATCTGAACTATCTCTAGAAGGAGTCTGGAATAAGTATCAGAATGTCAGCCATATCTGGGTCGCATCTGAACTATCTCTAGAAGGAATCTGGAATAAGTATCAGAATGTCAGCCATCTCTGGATCGCATCTGAACTGTCTCTAGAAGGAGTCTGGAATAAGTATCAGAATGTCATCCATATCTGGGTCGCATCTGAACTATCTCTAGAAGGAATCTGAAATAAGTATCAGAATGTCAGCCATTTCTGGGTTGCATCTGAACTATCTCTAGAAGGAATCTGGAATAAGTATCAGAATGTCAGCCATCTCTGGATCGCATCTGAACTGTCTCTAGAAGGGATCTCAGAAGATGATGATCTTTGCCTGTTGATTGATCTTTCCTGAAAAGGTAAAGAGTCAGTTGTATTCAATGTCATGATGTATGCATTGTCATGATGTATGCATTGTGTAATGATGTTCTTAAAATAAAATGAGATTTGTGTCATGTGTATTTTGTATGCATATGTTATGAATGTTGTTGAAGTGTAATCTTGTCTTGGACTTTGCTTGAAATGCTTCCACCGGGGATCCCTACTTTTTTGTTTGAGGATAACTCCGCTGGGGATATTGAAAACTCTGTGGGGAGTATGCTTGGGAAAAGAGTTTAGGAGTCTTAGTTGTCCGTTGCTCTACCGGGGAGTCGAAGTTGAACTGATATCTGGTCGTGTCCAAGTTTCACAGTAACTTGCTGGGGATTTTGATGATGAACTCCGCTGGGGATAGAAAGAACTTTGCTGGGGATGATCTTTCAGTTGCAATTTGCTGAGGATAACCCAGCTAGACTCTTGTGAGGATAATCTCTGAATTTGACTGGGGAGACTTATTTGAGCTTCATAGGGGACAAGCTTCCAGAGTCTACTGGGGAAGAGGAGTTGTGGTCCTTTGATTCGTAGTAGTCGGAGAAGCAAACTCAAGCTGGGGAGTCTTGGTGTTGTTGGGGAAATAAACCCTGTCGTCAGCCTGCTAGAGAGGTGACATCTTCGTTGGGGGAAATCCTCGAGGATTCTTGAGGTTGATTCAGCTGGGGAAAGGTTTTCAGAGATTAAACTCTTGCTGGGAGTCATCCTATGAGAAGGATTTTGGGGAGATTTGTCATTGCCCCTAGTAGCAAGTGTTTGTGGCACTGCTTGGAAATGTTTGACTGCATGTAACCCTTCACTGAGAGTGATATTCAATGCCCCAAGCGACGGAGATGGAGACTTGCCCCTGGTTACTCTGCACTTCTTCAGAGATTTCTTGAAATCTTGACTGGACTGCCCCAGGTGTGCTGGATAGTGACATGTCAAGTCCCTTTGTTGATAGGAGATTTGTCAATGGAAGTGTCATCCTTTTTGAAGTGATTTTGTTCACTGAGAGGGCTTTCGTTCATCGGATATTTGTTGTGTGAATTTCTCCGCTGTCAAACAAATAGCCAAATGCAAACAGTGATATTCAAATAATGCAAAGTTTATGCTTGTCTCGAAGTTTTGAAAAATGCATTTTTTAGCAGAAAAACTTTTTATAATTCAACACAAAATTTAGGGCAAAGCCTTACAGGAGTCAGGATACCTTTTGTAACAGTATGCTTTTGAACTAACCCATGCTTCAGTTAGGACTTTTGAAGGGTTGTAACGTGGCTTGGTTCACGGTTTAAGAAACAAAGGATAAAGGCTCAAAGTATATCTTTACCCACCCGCTCTTCGTGATGTTCTTCAATCCTAAACTCAGTTAATTGTGCATTTGAACTCCAGATGAGTCTGGAACGATGTTTTGGTGATGGTTCACACAAGTTGAATTTTTGAAGGCATTCATCATTTTTTGCAACATTTTTCATGTTGTCGAGGATTTGTAATGACCTCGTTCTTTTGATTTGTTATCCCTAACTTTTTCCTGACTGTTTCTGTTTTCGAGATTACAGTCAGCGGGATGCCCCACCTTTCTTAAGCCTCCTTTATAGGTTTTGGCTCAGTGGGCTTTTTTTCTTTTGAGAGATTGACTGCCTATGAGATAAGGAACCACCACTGTCTTTTGATTCTAGAGGAATGCTTTTGATGTCGTTCGTTGTATTATGAACTGAGAGTTTTGCGACTTCAGTGCGCATCTTTTGAATTAACTGAGAGACTACCTTACCCCAGGTTATAATTAAGGGTTTTAACTCATGAAAAAAAAAACTCCGACTTCTTTGGCTCAAAAGGGGTTGACTAGGGATTATCTTCCTTATAACTCCAGTGTTTAGGATTTGAAAGAAATGCCTGTACATCGTCAGCAAGGTCTGTCCAAAAGAATACTGTATGAGATTATGGCATTGTTTCGTCATCCTCCCTCTAAAGGCTTGTAACTTTTAGAAAGAGTTGAATGAGTAAAAATCATAGTTAAAATGTAATTAAAATGATTGGATCAAATCAAGACAAACATATGCAATGCATTAATGAAACAAAGTTTGGCATTAATAGATAATTGTTTGAATAACAAAGAGATTACAACTTGAAAATTCAAATGAACAAAAGCTTTCAATGATTCGTCATAGGAGCAGTGATTATGTTTGGAGTCTCCGGAGGGTCAAACTTGATCTCCTTGGCATCAATCATGTCTTGGATCTTGTTCTTCAGAGTCCAACAGTTGTTTGTGTCATGTCCCAGACTGTCAGAGTGGTATTCACACCTTTCATTGGGATGATAGGTAGGAGCGGAAGTATTTGGGTTCCGGAGAGGAGCCTTTAATGTAATCAGCTCTGCCTCCAACATGCGTTATAGCTCTTGACCCAGTGACATGTTGATCCTAGTGAATTATCTTTTAGGCGCGACCTCCTTACGCTGATGCCCCTGTCTTTGTTGAGCAGGTGTAGGATTAGAGATCAAGATTTCTCCTACGTGTTGGTCATGACGACTCTTTTGACCATACACAACATTGGACTCTTTCTTCCCATTGTAGGACTTTTTCTGAGCATCAGAAGGTGTAGCTTCTTGAATCTTCCCATTTTTGATGCCAGCTTCGACCCTTTCGCCGGTCAGTATTAGCTCGGTGAACCTAACTGAGGAGCTTCCGATCAAGTGTTTGAAATAGGGACCAGACAAAGTCCCAAGAAACATATCCACCAACTCCCTATCAGACAGAGGGGGTTGGACTCTTCCAGCAAGATCTCTCCACTTCTAAGCGTAGTCCTTAAAGCCTTCGCCTGTACCCATAGACATACCCTGAAGATGAGTACGTGTGGGAGCAAGGTCGGCATTATACTGGTATTGCTTGTAAAAGGCAGCAGCAAGGTCCTCCCAGTTGCGGATGTTAGCTCCTTCCAGTTGACAGAACCATTCAAGTTGAGTCCCTGAGAGACTGTCTTGAAAGAAATGGATCCACAAGCTCTTATCAGCGGTGTAAGGTTGGATCTTCCTCACATATGACCAGAGGTGCAACTTGGGACAGGAAGCTCCGTCATACTTGGCAAAGGCAGGTGCTTTGAACTTATGGGGAATCACCACCCCAGAGGATAGACCTAGATCTCGAAATCCAGACCAAGCACCTTCTGTATCTCCATAGCGTTCAAACGGTCTTCCAGCTGTTTGTACTTATCCTCAGCGGGAGGATACTGTTCTTCATCATAATCCGTCTCGTTGTCGGAGACTATAGGGCTAGGAGCCCTCCTGTCTTGTGGACTATCTTTCCCTTCAGATGGGGTGGTCAGATCAACTTCTTCCTGCAGCCCGTTTCCAAACCTGCGTCCAATATTGAACAGGATGGTCCTCTTTTTCTTCTTCTTCCTCTCTTTCAGAATCAGGGTCTTCAGGTCCTGCTGACCCTTAGCTAGGCTCATGACCAACTCTTGAAATTGGGCATTCTGGGCCTGGAGGGCCTTGATAGCTTGCTCGGTTAAAGATTCAGTAGACATGATGATTGCTGAAATAAACAGTGAAGAAGATAAGAGACCTGTACTGGGAGACCTGTTATGCAATGCAATGTTTTCAAGGATCTCGCGGGGTAAACAAGAAACTGTTAGAATCTGAATCTGGTAGCTTGATTAAAGGAACTTCATGTTGCTGAGAGTCCTTCTTCAAGAGTCAATCTCACCATATCGAGTGGGTCATAGCCCCTGACTCAAGTTATCATGCTTGGATTTCTAGACAACCTTGGCTAGAGGAAAATAAATCCCCTTTGCCCCTTGCTAGCCATTTGATTTACCATAACCTGCATCACAGACCCTTGAGATCCTTGAAATGGTTAAGGAAAATGCCATGGTATGATGTTATGATGTTATGTACAAGTATGCAAAAGTGTGAGGTGTAAGTAAGCCCTGTAATAAATCCAATTTATTGGATAAGGACCGTAAACAAAACCTGCAGGGAACTCATGTTGTCAGATAACAAGTATGTGCAAGTAGTTCAAGTTTGAAGGCACACAAGTCACACAAAAAGAGCCCTTAGATTTCAGGCTTGCATGAGGTTTCATAGGTAAGTACCCTCTTGAGTTTAGTTGGCTCAAAACTTGTCCTATAAATAGTAACCGGGTTCTAAGGAGCTCAATATCATTGGATTATTTTCTATGTTCATCGTTTTGGTTTAGCCACTGAACTAGCGACCAAAATATTCCAAGAAAACAATCCTCAATGAGTGTAGTATCGAGTATCTACCAACTTCGGACTGCACCAAAGTCGGTCATCTCACTACCCCTAAAAAAAGGCCAAGATGGTCAAGTAAGGTTCTAGGTCATTAGTGCTTAGTGACATCACTCAGCGGCCCCGTATTCTCTTTGATTGACTCAAAGGCTACTGGTACTCACAAATATGTCGCACTAATATAGCTATTGCTTCAACCGTGTCGGTATACCCCGCATAGTTTCCACAACGTATTGCTATCTATGAATGTTTCCCAAATCCGGGTGAAGGATTTATAGAACTCTGATACAAGCCCACAAAATTAAAAGCATACAAAGCAATACAAATGAAAACACAAGTGATCTAGTCCTAAGGTACACCTCACTTATTATTCCCCAACAGAGTCGCCAGTTCTATGATCGGTGGGAACGAGAACTGACTGTTTCTTAATGCTGGTTCACATTTGCGTTTGTTTTTGCAAAGTGTCGCGGTAAGCAAGAGTCGCCATCGTCTTTTATTTTATCCATCAAGGAAAGGACAAAAGCACAGAAAAATTCCTTTTCGAGATTGTTTCTCGGGTTCGGGAGGTAGATTATAGAAAGGGAAGGTGTTAGCATCCTTTCTATCCGTGGTTATCCACGGGCTCTTAGGTACTTGCTCACTATATTTTCAAAAGTTTGCTTTTCTTTGTGATTGTGGGTTTTGAAAATAGTTTGTTGTTTTGAAAAAAGTGTAAGTGCGAAAAGTTTGTTTTGTTTTTTAAAAGGAGCAAGTACTTAAGAACCTCTACCTACTCAAAAAAGGAATTTTAATTGTGCAACTGTCCTTTAGACAGTGTTATCCCACTATTGATGAGTAGGTAGCACCGTCGTTGGAGTTTTTCGGGTCAATTCGATTTTAGGGACGTGTGGTCACTAAAGAAACGTTAGGATGCTTTAGTGGTAATCCTAATGTCTTAGATCATTTTTTATCGAGGAAACCATTTCGAGGAAACTTATGATCTTGGGACGAAAGGAAGACCTCTAAAACATCCTATACTTAATGACCACGCTCGAGGCAACCAAGTGAGGTGTACCCTAGGAGTGGCATGTGCAAGTGTGTCAATTTTCAGTTGTATTATCTTTACATGTTATGGTGAGCTACTGTTGATTTTAAGTTAAGAGTTAATCTTGTCATGCAATCCTAGTTAGCATACATCTAAACAGTTAATATATGTACAGGAATTTAAAGTGCAGGAATTGTAAATCCTACGCTATTACAAGGCTTCGGGGAGGGGGATTATTTACATGTCCAAAATTGGGGGAATAAAGCAGTAAAGTGTAAAAGACCTTAGTTAAGCTATTACAAACCAATAAGCAGTAAAATGTAAAATGACTTTAAGTGAAAAAAAGTGTTCGAATGATAAAAGCTGGAAGATAAAGGCATGAAATGTACAACAGTTTCTGAAATGTAAAGTATTTGAAATGGAAAGAAAATATTTAAATGTAAGGCATCAGTAAAAAGACTTCGAATGAAAACATTTTAGTGCAAAAGCTTTTGAATGGTATTTACATAAAGATAAAGGAAAATACTGGAAATGATAAAGAGTTTTTATTAAATCATAAACACTTGGTGTTATCATACGTACATTGCTCGTGCATTCGTTTCCCTAGCCATGTGGTATTTTGAATGTTTACTGAGTTTTTTGTACAATAGATATGACACACGAAATCCTAATGCTAAGACTTCTATTTATACTACTTCGACCATAACGGTCTTGCTATAAGATTCTGCCACGTTCAGAACATGCATAGCAATGCCTCTCCCTAGCTTCCACGCGTCTTCGAATGCTCCAGCGCATATATTTCAAATTTCGAACACCCCGCTTGCATTTGAATTTCAAATGTTTTGGAACTTCTTCGCTTCGAACGCATTTCTTGGACACAACCTTGTTAACATTTCGAGACTTCTTTGAATATATCCTCATAACTGTCACTCGAAGCTCCAAGCTTTGATATGCCCATTCGAAGCACTGCTTCTACCATTTCGAAACATGACATCTTGCTTTATTCCAATCGAAACGTCCAATTTGCTTCGCTTATAATAATAACATCAAAATCTTCAGCCAACAACTGGTGAAGGGCGTCTGATCAAGAATAGATACTCCAAGTATATAAGAGATCTCTTCCATTGTAGGTACCAATTGGTAATATGGGAAAGTAAAACATTAATGCTTAGGATCGAAGAACTAGAACAAAACACTCATCACGTCTTCTTCAAAACCTGAGGTAACCAAACTGAGTAGATAACCATGCCTCTTGGTCAATTAAGAGTTTTTGGGAACCTTTAAGACTAACTCCTTAAGCGTAGAAGGTATGCTCACAAATTTGATTCGGATAATATTTCTGCGAGCGGAAGCCATAACCTGCAACAAGGAACAAAGATAAATCCCTAGGTCCTTGAAATGGTTAGTGAAAATGTTATTTTACGATGATATGATATTATGATGTTATGTTCATGTTAAATAAGTAGCAAGCACAAACAAATCACACAAGAGTCTTAGGTTTAAAGGCTTGCATGGAGTCCATAGGTGAATATCCTTCCCCATTGAAGTTAAGTTGGCTCAACCTGTCCTAAAATAATAATCGAGTTCTAAGAATCTCATATCATAGATCTTTCTCGTAGGATTTTAATTTAGCACGGCAACTGGCTTGTCACCAAAACATCCCGAAAGTCAAATCTCAATGAGCGTAGCCTCAAGTATCAATCAAATTTGGACTGCACCAAAGCCGACTATCTCACTACTTTCTAATTGCCAAGATGGGTCAATTAAGGTTCTAAAAGTATGTTAGTGTTAATGACACCACACAAAAGCCTAATGTTATTCTCGACTGACTCAAGGAACATCAGTACAAACCAAAGTGTCACACTAACTGTAGCCATCATGTTAATAATATCGGTCTATGTCGTACATTCTTGATGATCTATTGCTACTTACCTAAGGAATTCTTAGATCCGGGTGTAGGATCTTACAAACAATAATACCCAAACAAGCCCTTAAAAATTAAAGCAAACAAAGCATACAATTAAAGCAAGTAAAAATGATCTAAACTTTAAGGTAAACCCTCTTTTTTAAGTAAGTCCACAGCAGAGTCGCCAGTTCTGTAATACGGTGGGAGAACTGACTTTTTTGTTTTATCACAAATATTGCGGTTAGCAAGAGCCGCCACCGACTTTTCTTTTATCAAATATTTAGGAAAAGTAAAAAGAACAGGAAAGACCTTTGATATATTTTGAGTTCGGGGGGTAAGTTATGAAAAGGGAAGGTGTTAGCACCCTTTTCATCCGTAGTTATTTATGAGCTCTTAATTTCTTAGCTCACTTTTGAAAACCTTGTTTTATGTGTGTGTGATTTGAAAATATTTTGAAATGCCAATGTAAGGATAACTTTGTAATAATTCTTGCATCATTCCTTAAGAATGTATACAAAGTGTTTTTGAAAATATCTGTTTTTTGAGAATGTAGTGCGAAAATGTTTTGTTTGTGAAAAAGTTGTGAGTGAGCAACTAGGAGTCTTACCCACTAAATATGGTCTTTCTTATTCTTTTCCTTCTTCTTTAGGGATAGTACTATCCATACCATTAGTTGGTAGGTAGCCCCATCTATTAGATGTGAAGGGACATACATAGGGTCATCGTATGGTCATCGAAGGAAACATGTAAGGATACTTTATAAATTGTACCGAAGGGACTATCATCATTTGTTCGTAGGAAACTCGAAGGTACTATATCATTTTGTAGGCAACTCGAAGGGTCATCGAGGGATTATGATCTTTATTCGAAGGGACTATGATGATTTGATTGAGGGTCTTTTTCTAAAATATCCCCACTTTCGAGGGACGTGACCAAGTATCGTAAGGCAACAAGAGAGGTTACCCTAGAGGTGCAAGTGTTCGAGGTGTTTATTTTCAGTTATATTATCTTGAGAATTAGGGCTTTCTATATCGTTTTTAGTCTTTTCGTGCAAACCCTAGTTACTAGCAATTAAATATGTGCAGAAAAAATAAAGTGTGGAATATAAATACCTAAGCTATTACATGACTTTGGGAGAGATACATAAATATAAAAATTTGTGAAAAAGTAAACCTACGCTATTACATCCTGTGAGCAGTTACATAATTGAGAAAAAAATGCGAGAAAAGAAATCTACGCTATTACAATTAAAGAATGCAACCTATATAATTTTCTATGAAAATTAAATAGCAAGAAGAAAGAAAATAGAAAAGGAATGTTAAAATATTTTATGATTTTTTTGTAGAAAATAATTTTAATGATAATAGTAATTAAAAACTAAATTCTAATTAATTTTAATATTAAGAAGAAAAGTTAATTAATTAATTAATTAATAGATTAGTAAATAAAAAAATATAAGAAAAATTTAATTACTAACTAGAATCCTAATTCTAATTTGTTAGTATTAAAAAAGATTAGATTAGTTAATTATAATTTAAAATTAATTAGTAAAGTATGATGAAAAATAGGATTAGTAAAATAAGGAAAAAAGAATTGCATGGGGTGAGTGTTGAACCCACACCTCTAGCTTCACAAATTGTCTTTCAACCACTGTGCTAGTGCTACTTTTGTGTTTAGGAATATGAACTAATCAATATAATATTAACGTGCGTGTTAGTTTGGAAAAACAACAAAAAATTTGCAAGACGTAGGGATCGAACCCATTCCCCTCATGTTACATGCCTTCGTCTCCAACCAACTGCGCTACGCTGCATTTTTGTTATATAATAGAAACAGATAAATATATAATAAAATCAAGTGAATCAGGGAAGTGCCGGAGCGCTAGCTCCGATCATCTTCTTCGGTGAGAAGGTTTTCCAACCTGCAAAAATAGAAAGATTTAGATCATAAAAGGGACAATATCCCCCTAATTTGACCCTTGCGAATCCAATAGAGGTGTTAGTTTGGTCTGAAAACAATTGTAATATGAGATATGAAGAAAAAGTTTCAAGCTGCCCTAACAATGGCATCTCACGATCTCTGCGTCAAAGCTTGCAAATAATAGATCAAAATAGTTCTAAACATGATCATGAACATGTATACATGCATCAAATTAATTAAATATGCTTAGATTAAAAGTTTGAGATTCACGAAAACTACCAAAATGGTGATTTTGAGATGTGATGATCTAGAGCGCTCCAGGCTTCAAGGATGGAAGTGATGAACTCTTGAGAACTTCAAGAACACGATGGAATGCTTGGAATGGATTAAAAGTGGTTGCACACAAGGTTTTTAGTTTTCCCTAGTTTTGACAATTTTGAGATTTTTTAGGACTTGTTCTTAAGGTCAATTTGTGTGTCCCCCTTCGTATGAAGATGTCATGTATTTATAATGGAAGATTTAGATCAACAAAAGTGAATAAAATCTTTTGAATTTTATGATCAAATATTTTATGATCAAATATTGATGAAATTATAAAAAGATTTGAATTTCATGTCAAATATTCGATTGAAGTTTTGCATGAAATCTTTCTCTTTTAGGCCAATCTCATACCAATCACGTTTTTGCTAGCTGGTCATGAGCTTTTTAGGCTTATGATTTGATTCAAAAATAGATTCACATGCCTATATCATTTATTTGGTATTTTATTTGATTTATTTTGCTTTTAATTGAATAAAATCAAAATAAAAAGAAATAAAAACCACAAAAATAAATGAATGGACTTAGGAGTCTATTATGAGGTCAGGAACATGTTTGGACCTTAAAAGATAGGCCAATTAGCCCAACAATTCAAATTTTCTCAATTTGGATTTCATGCATTTTCTCAAAATTGCCCAACTTGCACAAATCATATCTCACTCAATATTCATCATATGAGGGTGATCTTGAACTTTTTGGAAATCTTAAGATATACCCTACAACTTTCATTTTTGTCATTTTTTCATTTGAAGTTTTTAACCTGATGTAAATTGCTTTGACAAAAAGTGTCTTTTTGTTGACTTTTAAAATGACCTGTAATATTTTGGCCCATATCTCTCAAATGAAGCATTTTTTGACCTTGATCTTAGAGGTACAAAGTTGTAGATAATTGAATTTCCTTCAAGATAGACTTTAGTTGAAAATTTTCTGATGAAGTATGTGAAAGTTATGCTTGGTAAAAGTTCAGTTGACTTCTCCTAAAGAAAACCCTAATTTAGTAACTTTTGACTTTTGATGAATCTTGAGTTTTCTTGATGAATCATGATCAACCCTTGATCAAATGATGAATATGAGTTTAAAATATTTATGTTGACCTAAAATCTTGAAGTTTGATTGTAGATTGGTCAAAGTTGACTTTTTGTCCAAATAGCTGATTTTCAATCATCTGACTAATTGACTGAGCAAATCTGTATTGCAAGGCTTGAAATTTGGCATGAGGATACTTTGAGACATATGAGATACCATAAAGTCCACTTGAGGCATTAGAAGTCCAATTTCCTTTGAAAAAAGTGAAACCCTGGTTGTAGGTCAACTGCTTAGGAGAAGAGTATGTCTGATCAATCTTTGAGTAGTCTTGAGTGGATGTGCCTTGAATTAATTTGTCTTGAAAATGGGAGGACACATTTTGGAGTACAACAGATAATTGTTAGGGTATGAGTTAAAGTTTTCCATAATATATAAGTTAATTTTGATTCAATATGAGTTAACTAAGTCCAAAATATATATGAAATATGAACATCCAACTAAAATACCCAAAATCTGTATGACATTTCTTTCGTTTCATAATAATTGTCGTTTTAGAAAAAATATTTGTTTCAAAATGAATGTCATTCTCACCTTTCAATGTAGAGATAATTGTTATTTTTTCAATTGTATTCTTTAATTATTACTCTATACACTACTTCCAACATATTAATAAGCTTAACCGACAATATAAAAAAGTAATATACTCTGGAAAAGACAATTAAATCTTTTTTTTTATTTGTATATACCGGTAATAAAATTTTTAACCCTAGCTAATAATTATTATTTTGTACAGTTATTAATTGTTTCATTTATTTCTAAGGTAAACCATTTGATTTCTCAACTCAAATGCAATGTATCACATTATTTTTCAAATATCATACTATATCTCTCTTTCATGCTTTCTCTCTTTCTATCTCTCTCTTCTTCCTTCCTTCCTCTTCCTTCTTCTTCCTCTTCTTATACAAACAATTAATGTTGTTTCTATTTTTTTCAAATTTTTAGGGTTTTTACTTCAAGATGGAAGACTCTAACTTAATATATGTTTCTGATTTTTTATGCTCTCTCTTTCTTATATTCAACTCTTTTTTTTCTTCCGATTAAGAACACGAGTAGTTAAAAATATAGAATTCCAAATAGTTATTCTTATTTGTATAGATTTGTCTGCAATTTAGAGTGTTCCATTTTACTGTTCTACTTTCTCATTAAATTTATCGTTGATATTCGATTTTTTTTTTTAGTGTTTACCGTTGTTTATGATTTTTTGGTGTATTGTTGATGGTGTGTTGTTGTGTGTTTTATGTTCTTCATAATATTTATCATTGGTGGTGTTTTATTTTGTAATTTAGATCTGATATAATACTTTGTTGTGTGTTTTATGTTTCTGTAGATTTGGAGAAAAGAAATCTAGAAAAAAGAAATATTTTTTTTCCTTTTTAACTTTATTTTTACTCATATATCTTTTTCAATTTATTTCATTTTTATATTGTTTATCTTTTTAAGTTTTTTATATTTTGTTTTTATATTGTTTATTGTTATTTACATATTGTTAAAAATTATTAACACCGAAGATGATGTATAAATGAGTGACCTTGACGATAATGTGTTACTGATTTTAGGAGTTTTGGATTTTCTTGGTCTTAGTTTTGGGACATACTTACATGACCGATCTGTTTTCACGTATACATGGCCAATCTATTTTCTTTATAATAGTAAATAGTAATATTATGTTACAAGCCTTTCAAAGTCTTGTATTATTTCAGTACTGGTGAATAGGAATCTTTATTCGGGAGTCTATATTTCGAATGCTTCCTATTGTACTTGGAATAGGGAAAGATGTGGCCCGTGAAATCAATGAGTTGGAAATTATAGGTGAAAAAATTGATTACATTAATGCTATAGGTTCTTGCTAATGACTCATAATTAAATTGAAAATTTTCAATTACTCTTCACGATTAAATATTTTTATTTTTATGGCTAATAATTTTTAATATACAGTTTAGTTTTAAAAATGAATTAATATATAAGAAAGTTTTGTCTTACAACACAATACAAGTTATTTATTTTGTTGGTATTAAGGAGGGCCTAAGCCCAAACAATACAAGTTATGAAAACATTTAAATCCACAATACATGTTTAATTTTCACAATAAATTTATATGGTAAGAAAGTATTATCTTTTTAAAAAGACTATAGTTTTGTATCTATTATTATTATTATTATTATTATTATTATTATTATTATTATTATTATTATTATTTATACAATTAAAGCAATATTTATAAATACTAAGTTATATATATATATATATATATATATATATATATATATATATATATTGAGAATGAAAAGACACCTCAAAATAATATTACTTCAATGTAATAGTTGATGCACTAGAGATTGATCGGATAAACAGTATAAATAATATCTCAAAAAATGTTATTTAAATAGTTATCACTAAAAAAAGTATAAATAACATCTCAAAAAATTTATTTAAATATTATCACTAATAAATATAATAAATAAATAAATTTACTATTTCATACTACTTACAAAAATCATAAGATTTTAAAATTAAAAACTCAGATTTGATCTTATCAATGTCATACTAATTAAAAAAAAGAAAGTGTATTAGTTTTGCAATTTAATTTGTCATTATATATATATATATATATATATATATATATATATATATATATATATATATATATATATATATATATATATATATATATATATATATATATATATATATATATATATATATATATATATATATATATATATATATATATATATATATATATATATATATATATATATATATATATATATATATATATATATATATATATATATATATATATATATATATATATATATATATATATATATATATATATATATATATATATATATATATATATATATATATATATATATATATATATATATATATATATATATATATATATATATATAAGATTTTTTTTACTGATCATGTAAATTTTATAATAACAAATTCTTTATAAATTAAATAAATTACATAAACTTCAATAAAAATGTTAATAGAATGAAAAATAGAATAAGAAGTGAGAAAGTAATCGATAAAAAATTGGATTAAAAAGTAGAATCAATAAAACAATAAATATTATAACATAACTAATGATATTAAACTTTAAATTTATGATAAATTAAAGAAATTATTATATACTATTTTTATTTGTGATAAATTAAAGAAATTTATTTATACTGATTATTTATGTTATTAATATTTATTTATAATTAAAATAATTATTTTATATAATATATTATTAGTTGATATTTATAAAACTAAATGACAATATAAATATTTTTATAAATTAACACAAATTTAATATTTACATACGAAAAAATATACGGTGATTAAACATATTTGTATATATAAAAAATTTATATTTATGATTCAAATATAAATAAAAATATATTTTTCATTTAAATATATTCGGCTAATTAAACATATTTGTATATATAAAAAAATAATAATTTTGTCTTTCTGTTTTTTTTTTAATTTTTTATTATACTTTAAAAACAAATGCGCGTAATGTATCAATACTCATACAAACACACATGCACCTCTAACATAATTTGTGTGATCTCACGTGTTATTATATTTTTTGTATAATTAAAAAAAAATTAAGTAAATATATTTTAAATAATATATGATGAATTCAAACATGAAAAACCATATTTATTTATGTTACTAATATTTATTTATACATTTAAAATAATATATTTAAATACAATATTATTAGGTGATATTTATAAAACTAAATCAATTTTTAAATATTTTTATAAATAATATCAAAACAAATTTAATATTTACAAATTGAGAAAATATATGGTTGTTCCAATATATATATATATATATATATACACTCTAAATAAAAATAAAAATATGTTTTTTTTAAAATAATTAAGTTTCTTGGTTATGTAATTTGTCTTTATGGTTTTTCATTCTTATTACATTTTAGAAGTAAATGCGCATAACATACCAATAGTCATACGAACATACGAGTATCATACTTGAATATGTGTGAAACTACTGATTATTACATTTTTTATATAATTAAAGAGAAAAAAATAAATCATTTTTAAATAATGTATGAATCCAAACACGAGTCAAACATATTTATTTAGGTTACTAATATTTATTTATACAATTAAAATAATATTTTCAAATATTATATTATTACTTGACATTTATAAAACTAAATGATTACATGAATATTTTTATAAATAATATCCAAACAAATTTAATACTTACAAACTAGAAAATATATGGTTGATCATGTTTTAAAAACTGGATTGAACCTGCCTATTGACTCGGTTCAACCTTTAATTGTTGTCTAATCGGATTCGATTTATACCAATAAACTGGTAGGTCTATAAAATTGGAATAAAATCGCTTTTGTCGTGAAAAAAACAAAATAGTCTTAAAATCGGGACCGGTTTTGATGAATGAGACAATTCAAAAAATCAAATATAATTTTTGTATGTTTTACTTCATTTTATTTCTTTGTTTAAATTTAAAAAAATTAAATATAGCAAACATTTAAAATTATATAGATGAAAAATAAAAAATAAAATCGGAAGACATGAGACAATATAAATACAAATAGAAAGAGAAGAAATAATGTAATATTTGTGGATATGGGATAACTGATGTTGGTCTCGGAAGAGATGTGAAAAATTATCCTAATGAAGAACTTGTAGCTTTGAGTTAAGCAATTAGGACAAATATATAAATATTGGTCTTTAACTAACTTTCCGATTTATTTTAAGGTCTTACATTGCATTTTTCTTCTTTTGTAACATTGTTTATTAGTATTGTATTTATTTGAGAATTTTATATTACAAATTATGATATAAATTAATTGTATTAGGATGTTTAATAATATATTTATTTATTTTTTTAATTTAAATTTAATATACGATTCAACCACAGTTTAACTGGTTGAACCAATTGAACATTGACCCACATGTTTTAACCGTTCTTTCTCCGATTCGGTTTTTAAAATATTGGATTGATCCAAATATTTGTATATATGAAAAAATTATATTTATACTCCAAATAAAAATAAAAATATTTTTCTTTAATCATAATAAAAATTTTTGGTGAAATCATTTTGTCTTTCTGTTTTTTCATTCTTATAATATTTTAGAAACATATGCGCGTAACACGCTATTACCCATATTTTTTTTATATAATTAACAAAAATAAAAATAATTTAAATAATATATAAATCAGAACACGGGTAAAACATATTTATTTTTGTTACTGATATTTATTTATACAATTAAATTAATATTTTCAAATACTATGTTATTAACTAATAGTTGACATGTGCGTCCGCACGGATAAATTCATTTGTATCTAACATCATTCTATAAGATTTGGTTCTTTCTCATATTTAATTGTTATTATAAAATCACAATAATTGAAAATATTTTAAAATAAATATGTAGTAAATTATCAACATGATAAATTCAAAATGTCTAATAAGTATAAATATTTACAAACATCATTAATAACTATTAATATTTACAAATATTTTATTGATTAAAATAAAAAAAAATATAATATGATGATAGCGACCCGTGAAAATAGTGAATTTCAATTATAAAATTTACAAAAATTAATAAAAAAAGACAAAATCATCGTATTACAATCTACTCATAACATAGACAACAAATTAAAATTAATATAGACCATTATAATTAAATATATATAACTAACTTAATGAATAACATTAAAATTCTAGTCATAACATTACAATCTAATCATCAATTAACTAACTTAATATATAATAAAAATATAATTAATAATCATAATTACTCATAAATACATTTATTTAGTAAAAGACAATTTTCTTTAATAGTCATTTAGTGTTAGTGTAATTAACAAATTAATACTATTATATAAAAGGAAACTTTAATTGGATTGTAAATTTGTCTTTAACATAGTCATTTAGTGTTATTGTAACAAACGATTCCATCAGCTTGCACTAAACCATTCAACTCATCAGCTTGCCATATAGTATAGTGCAGACTCTATGGTATCCTCCTTTCAACTCATCAAACTACGACGTCTTTGTAGATCAAGGCATAGTCAACTAAATGATGGTAAAATTTATAACCATAGAGCAAAAGTTTCTTACAGTTGGTGCTATATTTGCTTTAGGCAGAGAAAATTCGCAATTGTATAAGATGCTGATGACCTATCACATTAAATTATTACAAATAAAGTAAAAAAAGAGATTAAGAGTAAATTTATCATAATTTAAAATTATAATGAAATATAATTACTCTCTCATTTATATAATGAGTGATTCAGTCTACCATTTCACACGTATTAAAAAAAGTAAAAAAATAAAAAAGAGAATAATATTTTTATTATAATATTTTTAATTATATATTGAAAATAATGAAAATTTAATTAATTAAAATATAAAATTAAAAAAATATATTAAAAATTAAAATGAATTATTCATTTTGAAACACTCTTATTTTAAATGAAACATTTATTATAGAACTGAGGGAGTATATACATAGTAGATATAAAGTGAGACTAATGTAAAAATAGAACAAATATGTTCTGAGAACTATATAATTCAACAATTCGGTCAGTTTAATTTTTTGTCCTGTTTCCATCATTATTTTAATTATATATTTGAAAGAAAAAAATCAGCAACATGATATATATATAATAGAGTTTTATAACATTTTTAAAATATTATAAACGAAATAAATATATATAATAAATTATAAAATAATATTCAACATCTTATATTTTCTTTTAATAGATGATTACAATTCATTAGCAGTTATATTTTTTTTGGGAGATATAATTTCAGATATTTTCTTTTAGAGCTGTGTTAAATTAAGTCGGTGAAATAATAGTAAGACAAATAATTTATCTTACATGGATTTCTTCACAAATTCATAAATATAAATCAATAAACACGACCTTACATGAAAACATGCTACATTAATAATATTGAGACGAATGACAGCAAAGAGAACTGTGTCATTTCAACAAACAAAATCAAATAACCTATATAAACCAAAAAATTCTAGTAGACTAAGATGGAGCACATGAGCACTATGTGCTCGAAGCAGACAGAGAAACCATCAAGAAAAAGCTTCTTACTGGGCTCAGATATATATAAAATATTTCTAGTAAGAAATAATAATCTTAAATGATACTAAGAGGAAGAAATAATAATCGTTTAATTTAGATTAAAGAGTTGAAATGTAATATCTCGACATGTAGTAACTGTGTGAACTTACAGATTATTACATTTTTTTTATATAATTAAAAGAAATAAATATTTTAAATAATATATGAATTTAAATACGGGCAAAACATATTTATTTATGATACTAATATTTATTTATATAATTAAAATAGTATTTTCAAATAATATGTTATTAGTTGATATTTATAAAACTAAATGAATGCATGAATATTTTTATAAATAATGTTAAAACAAATTTAATATTTACAAATAGAAAAATATATTGTTGATCCAAATATTTGAATATATGAAAAACTATATTTAGGCTCAAAATAAAAATAAAAATATAATTATCTTTTAAAAAAAATTTATTAATTTTTTTTTGTTTTTTCATTTTTATTACATTTTAGAAAAAAAGTGTGTAACACACCAGTACCCATATTTTTTATATAATTAAAAAAAATTAAAAGTAAATATATTTTAAATAATGTATGAATCGAACACGGGCAAAATATATTTATTTATGTTGCTGAAATATATTCTGCTTCAGCAGTTGATAGTGCAATAGTTGACTGTCTTTTATTAAACCAAGAAATGAGATTGTCACCCAGAAACTGACAGTTTTCAGAAGTGTTTTTTCGTTCTATTCTATCTCCAACATAGTCTACATCACAGAACCTTAATAGCTTGTATTCTGATATTTTCTTGTACATCAAACCAAGGTTAGATGTTCCATTCAGATACCTTAAGATTCTCTTAACAACTATTAAGTGAGTTTCCCTTGGGTCTGACTGAAAAAAAGCACATAAACACACATTGAATAGAATATCTGGACGAGAAGCAGTCAGATAGAGAAGAGAGCTTATCATAACCCGATAGAACTTCTGACAAACCTTTGTGCTTACATCATCTTTCTTAAGAATGCATGTAGGATGCGTAGGTGTCTTAGATAGTTTACTATCTGACATATCAAATTTCTTCAGAAGTTCTTTTATATATTTACTTTGATGAATAAATGTAGCTTATGGAGTTTGATTTATTTGAATCCCTAAGAAATATCTTAGTTCTTGCATCAAACTCATTTCAGAACCAAAAATTATGTCATCCACATATATCTGAAAAATCAAAAGATTCTTTCCAATGTTTTTACAGAAAAGAGTAGTGTCCACCTTGCCTCTTGAAAAACCATTTTCTAAGAGAAAAGCACTTAGTTTATCGTATCAAGCCCTTGGGGTTTGTTTCGGATCATATAGTGATTTCTTAAGTTTGAAAACATGTTGTGGAAACTCAGTACATTAAAAACCTGGAGGTTGGTGAACATATACTTCTTCAGAAACATAACCTTTTAGAAATGCACTTTTAACATCCATTTGATATAAAGTTATATGATTATTAACAACAAAAGAGATTATAAGGCGAATAGATTCTAACCCGACAACTGGGGAAAAAGTCTTATTGTAGTCAATACCTTCTTGTTAACTATAACCTTGTACAACCAATCGTACCTTGTTTCTGACGACTTCTCCTTTCCCATTTAACTTGTTTCTGAATACCCACTTGGTTCCAATCACATAAGTTCCTTTAGGCTTAGGTACCAAATCTTACACATCATTTCTGGAAAACTGATTTAGCTCTTCTTGCATTGCCATAATCCATTCATTATCTTTAAGAGCCTCTTGACAAGATATTGGTTCTATCAAAGACACCAATCTCAGAAGAGTTTCCTCAGATTGCTTGAATGTGGATCTTGTTCTTACAAGTTCAGTTTTATCTCCTAGAATTACATCTTCATATAAGACTTGCCTTTGCCTTTGTCTTTTCTAGATAGATGGACCTTTTGGTACTTCTCATATGTCATCCTTTCTATTGGAATTTCTCTCTTCATAACTTTTGTCCTTATCTCCAAATCCAATTGCTCCGGATCCTTTTATTCTTCCTTTCTGATCTCTGCCAAAACAAACGAATCCAACATCTTTAAATTATAGGTTTTGGAGCATATACTTTCTTTCTGTCATGTGTCGTGAGCATCCAAAGTCTAGGTACCAAGACTGGTGTTTTAACTCTGCTACATAGAATATCTACAATATCTACTATTTTATCTTTTGGTACCCATAATCTTTTGGATCCTTTAGAATTAGTTATCTCAGAGTTTCTAATAAACTTGGGTTTCTGTGCAACATTAACTATTTTGTGTTTGTGCAGAAGGGTAAAGATAAGAAAATGGAGAAAATGGTTTATTTTCTTGAATGTCTTCATCATAATAATAACCAATTCTTCTTTTCCCATAATGACTAACACAATAAATCATGGAAGCCATTTTTATTCTATCTACGCTATTGTTCAAGAATTTCTGAAATGCCTTATCATATTTGTATAAGACGGTTTTAGAAGATGGAGGTGCTTTAGAAAGAGTTTCTTCAAGTTTTAAGCATTTCTTGTTCAGAAAGACATTTTCTTTTTCTAAAATATAATTCTCTCCTTTTAAATCAGAAACTTCTTTCTCTAGCTTATCATATTCTTCAGTTTCATATTCATGAACTTTTTGAAGGGTCTTGAATTACTATTGAAGCTTCTGATACCTACTCATAGACTCAAACAAACATAATTCTAGTTCAAAATGAGAGTTCCGAAAATTTCTCTTATGAGTCAGACTCAGTTTCTAATGTGTTTCCATCTGAGGTAGTGGCCATGAATTCTACATTAGCACGCTCCTCTTCAAATTCTGATTCTTCAGAGTCTGATTCATCCCATGTTTCCATGAGACCTTTCTTCTTGACGTTGAAAGCATTCTTCTTAATACGTTCTTTTCTATTGTTTTCTTTTTGTAGCTTTGGACATTCATTTCTGTAGTACCCGGGTTCTTTGCAGTCGTAGAAAGTTACTTCTTTTCTTTCTCTTCCACTTGCAGATGATTCTGAATGATCTTCTCTGCTTCTGGGTCTTCGGAATTTGTTTTTTCTTTTCTTCCAAAGTTTTTTGACTCTTCTGGAAAGAAGGGACAATTCATCTTCGTCATCAGAAGATTCATCATCGGAATCTTCTATTTCTTCATTTTTGGGCTCATCTTCCTCTAGTTCAATTTCATGACTTCTAAGGGAGATAATCAACTCTTCAAGAGTTAAGTTATTTAGATCCTTAGATAGCTTTAATGTAGTGACCATTGGTCCCCATTTCTTCGGAAGTCTTCTGATGATCTTTTTAACATGAGCAGTTGTAGAATAGCCTTTGTCCAAAACTTTAAGTCCCGTGACTAAAGTCTCGAACCTTGAAAACATTGTTTAAAGGGTTTCATCTTCTTCCATATTGAAAACTTTATATTTTTGGATTAAGGTCAGAGCCTTAGTCTCTTTAACTTGAGTGTTACCTTCATGTGTCATTCTCAACGAATCAAAAAATATCTTTTGATGTTTCTCTATTAGTGATCTTCTAATATTCATTGTAAGATATAAAGTTGAGAATAATAGTTATAGCTTTATGATGATTCTTGAGCACACGATTTTGATCATCATCCATTTTGTTTTTAGGAATAGGAACACCAATCGCAGATACAGGTTCTTCATAACCAAATATAACAAGATCCCAAAGATCTGCATCATAGCCTAGAAAAAACTTTCTAGTCTATCTTTCCAATAGTCAAATTTCGCTCCATAAAAAATAGGAGGCTTAGTACTGTAACCATCTCTTTCGTTTGCATGAGCATCCGTCATAGAAGTATTTCTCACGCTAGACCTCTCTACACGGTTAAGTATTTAATTTTAAAATCAATAACAGAACCAGGCTTTGGTACCAATTGAAGGTTGAGAAAAACACAAGAAAAGGGGGTTTGGATTGGGTTTTCAAAAACTATTTCTTTTTAGAAATGCTTCTCATAAACAAACATTGATAGATAAGCTAGAAGGAAAAATGACACAATTAGTTTATACAAGTTCATCATAGAAAAGGCTACTCTTGTCTATATGCCAAGGTGATTTTACCTTAGAAAAGGACTTAATCCAATAATCTAGAAATATTATAACAACGTCTAAGAATTTAGAAAAACACCTTAGTCCTCTCAAGTAATTCTAACTACAACTTAGTCACTTGAGGAAACAAATCTAGAAAGATTTACAATTAAATAGTATTTACAAGAGTGTTTCTAAAAAACACATTTAACACCACAATAAAGAACAAATGTTTAAACATAAATATAAGAAACAACTCTTGTGTATACAACAATGATAAAATAACACAATAATGAGCAACAACTCTTGTGTTATAGATAATGAATAGTTAACATAAAACTGAGCAACAACTCTTCGTGTTTTCGAATAACACTTAAATATTTTCTCTCTTTTGTTTTTCCTTTCACAATAAATTCACTTTTGATGCTTCAATTTATTTTCCATGAATCGTTAGTTTCAAATGAAGTAGTTTTCCCTTTATATAGGTTGAAAAAAGAAGACCGTTGAAAAATGTCACTTTCACTAAGCCGCCTACTATAACAATAACATATGATCGTGGGAGACAAAGAGTACACCTAAACTTTAATCGTACAATGTGTCCTTCACAAATAGCGGAAAAGGCATTTGTACTGTTGTACTGTATTCTTCTTGTGTAAGTTTCTTATCTTTTCTTCTGATGAGACACTTCTGATCTGAAGTAGTAAGAAAGCCCAAAAGAGATCATGACTTTGTTCTTTATTCTTCTGATGAAATGTTTATGATAAGAAGTGATGAACATTCCAGAAGATGATTCATTGTAATGTTCTCAAAAGTATCAAAGTCTTTCAGAATCATAACCTTGTCTTCAGACATGTAGCAACAACTTATGTGACAAATATTTTCTTGATATCTGAGCCGGAAGCAAAAGCTTATATCCGAGAAGCACTTTATCTTGATATTTCATCTTTGAAGTAAAAGCTTGATATCTGATTTACGCATGGATATTTCTTTTCTGGATACACTTATGACTTCTGAAGCAACAACTTATCTGAGAAGTACGCATGGATCTATTTCTGGCGAATATACAACATTCCTTAGAACTACTTATGTTTCTTCAGAAATTGATGAAATTATCTTTCTAATGCGTGCTAATAATAATTCTGGTGATTCTTTAGACAACAATCATGAATCAATTAGAATATTTTATCTGCACACTTAACAAACTATTAGAACACAAAATTGTTACATATAAAATATATGCATGTTATCATCAAAACTCAGAGATCATCTGTAGAACCAAATCTTGTTCTAACAAAAGTAATTTTAATGGATTATTAATACGTAGAAAAATGAAAAAGAGAATAAATTTAATGTAGTTTGCAAATAATTTCACATTTAAAAAATAATAGTTGATTTTTTAATAATTTAAAGTTAAAAAAAATTGTTTTTCTCTTATATTTATTTATTTTCTATTCAATCTATTATTTATTTATATATTATCTTCCTACATATTTAACTATTTAGTTTTAGAAATCAAATATTTAGGGCATGTTTGATTTACTTTTGTAAAAATATGTTTTAGTTTTTAAATTTTAAAATAATAAAACTTGTTTAGTTTTCTATCTTTATAAAATTATTCTCTATATGTTTTAAAAACCAAAAAACTAAAATAAATTTTAGAAAATTTAGTTTTTGGTTTTTAGTTTTGGAAATTAAGAAGAGGAAAAAAATAAGGAAAATTGATACACTTTTTATTAAAGAAAATTTTATAATATTATATAACTTTAAAATAGCTTTTAAAAGTAGGATTACCAAACATGTGTCTTTATTTAATCAATTCGCATATATATTTACTAAATCTCTTTCTAAAAAAAGTTTTTTTCATAAGAATTAAATTAGGAATCGTAAATCAATCATGCATGGATTAATATGCTTTGTGTTTCTTCTCCTTCTTCTTCTTGCCATTCTCAATGTGGTTATATGTGATCTATGTGTTATATTATTTCTCACCTTTTTTATTATATCAAAGGAGAAAAAGTATACTCTTAAGAGAAATAGACACTACTATAAAAAAATACATAAGACAACGATTGTGAAACACATATAATAACGGTTGTACGACTGTTGTTAGATTGTATGTGATTTTATGTATGATTTTATGTATGATTTTATGTTCTGGACTGGGCCCGGCTGGCCCAATAGCATTGATAAGGCCCAATCCAAACGGACTTGCTGGGGGTCACGCCGACCAAAGGATCACAGTCGTGCCCGACGTACTCCCTGGGGCTACTTGCTCGACCTCTTACTGACCAGCTCGACTCCACCTCGAGCACCCCTCCTAGGGCAGACTCAGTCCACTGCACTCCCAACGGGACTCCGAAAAGACCGCGTCTCTGTCCGCCCGCACTTCACGCAGAACATCCAGGGAGGGGACCACGTGCAGGTCCCCACTACGCACGTAGAACCTGGAAGTTCCTCCATTGGGCCAAACCTGCCCGGCCCAATGAAGGAACCTTGGCCCAACGCTGGGGGCTATAAATACCCTCTGTTTCCAGAGGGTCAGGTATTCATCATTCTACCCATACTCTTGCTATTGCCTGCTCATGCTCTTACTAACTTCAGCATCGGAGTGTCTTGCAGGTACCCCCCCACCTCGTTCAAAACTTCAGCTCGGAGCCAGCCGTGACGGTCCAAGTCTGATCAGGTTAGATCAGTGGCGCCGTCTGTGGGAAATCTAGCTCCCCCGTCTTGCAAACTCAAAGACCAAAGCTCAAATTCAACTACCTGTCATGGCTGATCAAGCTCGCGATGAGCAGAACGTCCGTGTCGCCGACACTAATAACGGCACCGTGGACAAAAACGGACATCTAGACAACGCCGGTAATCCCGGCCACAACACCATTCCTGCAACAACCGCCCCCGGAACTTCCTCCTACAGGGACAGAGCTACTGCATCATCCTCCTCGCTCCCACCACCACTCGAGGACGACCCAGCGGACCTCGCCCACTACAGAGCCGCCCGGTTCCAAGAAGTCCCCGTCCCCTCCGGGGCGGATGCCACAACACAAGCGCTGTTCGCAGCAATTAATCAAATGAACTATCTCATCTTCGCCCAAGGAGAGAGACTAAAGGCGCTTGAAGACGAGCGAAGAACCCCGAGGAGGCATCGGAGACCACATACTCCCTCTCCTCGAGTGACTGAAGCTCGTCACCCTTCTCCCCCGCGGAGACATTACAGGGAGACCTCTCGAAGCCCATCTCCCCGGCCAAAACAAAAACGGCCTTATCTGGAGAGGCAGCCCATCATTCAGGCCGGAGAGCCCAGTCACGACCCGACGGTACTAGAAAGAAGGCACTCTGGAGATGGGCGCGTGAAATTCAACAGCCGAGCATCCTGCTCGAGAGAAACTCAGCACGATCTGGACCATCGTGCCAGACAATATTACAGGTCCCCATCTCTGTCTCTGGAGAGAAGCGACGAGGACGACCCCCGCGGTCCCCTGTCACAGGCTATTATGGAGGCACCCATTGATGGGGATCTGTAACGTATAGCCTAAATATAGTACTGCAAGTGCACAGCCTATCGAAGTAATATATAAGATTATCGAACCACAGACCAATTGTCAATCTATCAACTCTATTGCTAAGGTGCTTATCTAAGGTGAACAAGAATATTGATGTGAGTGCAGTGCAACAAAGTAAATGAGTGAGGTAAAAAACAGTTTAAAAGACAGGTTGGAATGTAAATCATGTAATCAGATATTGGTCCGGTCATGCGTAGATGAAACTACTTATGGGGCAGTATTTTCTATTGATAGCAAAGAATCAATTTAACGGGAACTTGTAGCTTTTGACTACTAAGAACCGAATTTACTCTTTAAATTAAATTCCTTTATTGTCACATATAAAGGGTGCCTTCTGCGTTAAAGAGGTAAACCTATTTTTAAGAAATTGATAGTTTTGACTTAATAGAAAAGTAATTTTACTTGGAAAGATTAACTTAAAGAGACTTTTGGCTTTTGACCAAGAGTCAGATTTCAAACCTACAAACGCGTCCGAAAATAGTTTCAAAATCGTTTTCTAAAAAGGTCAATGATTCCTATTTAACCAATCAACGGCTTTCGCTCTTTTTGTTTGGTTAAATAATAATCAAGTCGTATCATTAGTTTGGACGGCTTTCGATCTTACCCAATAAACATTTAAACATAATTGACTTAAGTTAAAAGCAAAACATCCCCAGAGTATTTTCACTAGCATGATAATTGGAACACGACCATGATGACAATCATTACATCCAAACCTTTATAGTTTAGCCAGACATAATAAGTGCGAGTCTATAAAACGTGTAGACTATGATAAGAGCGAGTAAGTAAAAGAGTGCGAGTCTATAAAACGTGTAGACTATGGTAAGAGCATTTAGAGTCTATAAAACGTGTAGACTATGGTAAGAGCATTTAGAGTCTATAAAACGTGTAGACTATGGTAAGAACAATTATAAGTAAAGAAATGCAATAAAATAGAACCTTGCTCCAGTCGGAGACTTGAATCTGATACAAATCTGCGGAATGGTAAGGCTGGTATGATGAACTTCAACCAAAGTGCTCCAAGACTCGATTACAACTCAATCTACACCGCAATAACTCCCTGATGTGAAGAGATTATTACTTTACAGAAACTGATAGTATATGGCTTAAGATTGTACTAAGCTTGGATGAAACTAAAAAATGAAAATCGAAAACTATTTATAGAGGATCCTTGAGATGCGTAAATACCAGCATGCCCCTCAAATTCTTCTGAGCGGGAAACTTTTGTGAAGGCCGCGGGCGCGGTGGCATTGGCCGCGGGCGCGGTGGCTGGAACTGCCAGATCGTGGGAACGTGGCAGTTGGTCTCTGGGTGAAAGTGGGCCACGTCATCGCGTTCCCTGTAGCCGGCGCGGCGCTGAACGCCATAAGTGCAGAATATCTTGAAAAACCCTAATTTCTTGGCGTTTTGGCTCGTTTCTTCACAGAAGGCTCTGAAATGACAAGAATCCTGAAAACAAAGGAAAAAGGAACATAATACGAGAAAATGATAATAAAAACTAAGGAAAACATGTGATATTTGAGTCAGAAACATAGTGCGATTTAGTGCGATCAAATCCTCCCACGCTTAGACCTTTGCTTGTCCTCAAGCAACAACTCTTAGAAGTAGATGAAAGAAAATTATGGTGTATACAGGTTTTGGGCAAAGAGGGCTTCTAAGTTCGAGTAAGGGTGTGTTGTCAGGCACTAACTATCTGAACCAAGGGTATCGTAATTACACGACTCGCAGAAATGCGGACATAAACCTCATAAGTATACAGATCGATCCTAACATCCTTACTATGCTAAGACTTCTTTTTGTACGAGGTCCTTTTTCATTCAGGCGCAATCACATTAAGCCCGTTATCCGTACATACTCATGGTGTAGTGACCGGTTAGTGACTCTGATCTCAAGTGATGGGATTCTGGTACAAGAGTTGGTTTAGCCCCTTTTTATTTTACCCATTTGCAGTTGCGGGGGATCGGACCGTAGTCCGCCCTACCAAGTCCAGCACCAGATACCTCTGGACCAACTACAACGGATGTGCATTATATATATATATTTTTTCTTTGTTTTTATTAGTGCTTACAACTTTCTTGAGTTGAGTAATCTTTGTGAGGATCACCCAACTCGTAGTCGTATTCATACTTTATTTTATAAACTTTTAAGGCAAAATAGAGATCATCCACTTATATTCATCGATCCTACACTTAGAGCATGCTTAGGCCGGAGCTGACTGCTAAGATAAACTACTTGAAGACCTATTTGTACAGTTTTATTCAAAATCATAGCATATTGGGAAGAAAGGATCTAATCTAAATGTTCAAAAAGGCTTACGGTGTTAAAACGATAACGAATTTTTCAAAAAGTGAGTGCCCAAGAAATAGACCCTATCTAGGACCTGTCTCATAGCCCAAATCCTTAAAAACAACCACAATTCTTTGAAAAAGATTTTGTAAAAATTTTGTAAGGCTAAAAAGTGGGGGAAATGAAAGGGTACACTACGCAGAAAGACTCGCCTATCACATGCATTTTATTAACTACGAATATAACATACCTAAAAGGAAAAATGCGGAAGGGAAATAAAAGCAGGAAAAACGGGAAATAAAAGCGATAAATGCTCCTCCCACACTTAAATCGGACATTGTCCTCAATGTTCCAAAATAAGGTAGGAGGAGGTACCTGAAAACGCTAGTGGGGGCCACTAGGACCTTCACCATCCTGGTTGGTACGACCGGAACGGTGGCTCTCTCGGTCCAAAACTAGCTGCTCCATTCTCTCTGTCAAGGCGGCATTTGCCGCTTGTAGCTCTTGGGTCCTACCAATGAGGGTGCCTTGGGTTGCCTCCATCAATTGGAAGTGACGAGCGTATGTGGTCTGGTTAAGGTGCTGTTCTCTCTGGAAAGCCAACTGACTTTCCATAATAGTGCGCAGAGAGCTAGCATTTTGCTGTTGGGATGCTTGCATGAAGGCCATGTTATCGGTCGCCTGTTGCTGCAAAGTAGCAAGGAGGGTGTCCCTCTGGGCCTCTCGGGCCATATGCTCACGCCACATGTCCTCAGTGACATGGAAACTAGGAGTTGTACCTGCATGTGGGTTAGAAGTAGATGGTGTCGTGTGTGGTGGTGAAAAGTGGGGTGGTTCTTCCGTACGGAAATCGTACTCATCATCAGTGTTGTTACCCTCATTTAAAGGTAGATTTGGGGGCAACGGACCAATAAAAGCAGGAGCGTTGAGATCGTAGGTCCATTTACGCTCAAATCTGATATCAGTACGACGGGTGCAAGGAATAACAACACTGGGTACAGCGGCACCTCCAACCATGAGGAAGTAACCACCTTCCCTCCTCGTCTTGCATAAACGCATATCCTTTAAAAATTTAAGATTTGCAATACGAGGAGGAAGTGGCTCAAGGGTGGCAAGTTCTGTATCCAATCCTATGGCACGGGCAATAGTAGTAATCAGTCCACCAAAGGAAATCGGCCCACCTTTTCTTAAAACATGGTGCATGTGGGCAATCATAAATGGGACTGGATTAACTTTGGTGTCTGTGAGGCAGCTCTGCATGATAATTAATTCTTTAGAATTCACCTTGTTTGGGTTTTCCCGAGCAAAGATGGTGGATGCTAAAAGAAATCTAAAAACACGAAGGGCATGATTGTGGATATGAGAAGCAAGTAGGCCATCAAAAGATGTTGCATTTTGTTTAGTAATCCTGGCCCAAAATGCTTCAAATGCCCAATCCGTACCTAAAGGTGCTTCACAAACGGCACCATCCCCATAAGGCCATCCTAACATGGCAGCTAGACCGTCAGTGGAGTAGTCATATTCAACATTAAACATTCTAAATTTTACTCCACCTACGGCGCTAGCAGTGTCAGGAGAGACGTTATAAATTAAAGAACTCAAAAATTCGAACGTCAGCCTAGGGTAGGTTGGTGCTTGAGTAGCAAAAATATCATGCATGCCTAGTTTGTCGAGAAGGAAAGATACACTATGGTATATACCTAATGAATATAGACAGTTTTCATCGATATACCTGGTAGAGTGTATTGGTGTTGTCAGCAATTTCTCAAGCCGCTTTTGTTGTCTTTCTCCGGGTTGGCCATCTCGCAAAATGTAGCCGTGATACTCCATAGGATTTTCTTGTGGATGAATATAAAGAGAAAGAATGGGATGTAGATATGGATAATAAAGGAAGTTATGGGGGGGTTAAGAATGGAAGAAAATGGGATTTGGAAGTGGAAAAAGAGGCAAAATGGGGGGAAAACCGAGCCACTAGCCGTTAGGTGACCGTTACGTCACCGCGGGCGCGGCAGGGATCACCGCGGGCGCGGTCAGGGCGAGCCAAGTTGGGCCGGTCTTGCTTCCTTTCCATTGGGCTTTTCCTTCCTTGCCATTAGCTTCAATTTTTGGAGGTGTACCTAGTTTTCTTACGAACGTGCATATATGTATGTGAATACATATATACATGTATATTTATTTATTTTTATATCAAAATTTTCATTATGGTGACCAGAAAAACAAAAACATTAGTAAATGAAAGATATATATAGAGAAAAAAACACATATGCATATATATATATATAGGTACGGACATCGGGTCACCAAAATAGTTATTAATAATGCAGGAAACAGATAATGCAAATAAAAATGAGTCTGAAAAGGAAATCAACATAATACTAATAATACTAGAACCAGAGATCTTGTGAATAACACAGATCTATCGCCAACCGGGAGGATGTTCTACAGGAGTGTCTGGGCCACGCAGCTCAGTCAGCTGGCGTCGAATCTCTGCCACCTCGTGAGCTAATTCATCTAACTCACCAGCAAAGGTAACATCATTCAGTTCCAACTGTAAATGAAGGTCAGACACCTCATTGCGGAGAGTGGCTATCTCAGTGCGCATAGCAGTCAACAAAGTGCGAATATCAGGTTCCTGCAAGCTGAGGTTATTAGTAAGAACAGTAGTGCGTGTAACCTCGGGTCGGGATGTGTGATCTGGAGTAGAGTCCTCGGGAGCAGGAGTGTATTCAGGAGTAGGATCTTCAGAAGCAGGAGTATATTCTGGGGCATACTCTGATATCTCACCCCAACCTTGTACAGAATAGTTCCAATTAGCAGGGTTGGAAACACAAGTCATCTGAGGGTCTGGCAGTGTGAAGGTGTAAACTGTCTGGTCATCGATGAGCAATCTGTACTGATATGGGTGGAAAGAGGCCCTCCTCATGAGCCCACGATCCATGCAAAAGTCTAAATCCAGGAAAGTATATCCACAGTATGGGGTCAGCTGTGCTATCATACTGTCCAAACCCAAAGTAGAAGCTATCTGTGTCACATTCCCTCCGGAATGAATGAGTCCTACAGCGGATCGAGCAGTCTGCTCGAGGCTCTCTATCAGAAAACCTCCACTAGCTATAGGTCTGGACTGACTGGCACAGTATAGGAAAAGGATCTCCTCAGCGGTGACTAAGTGGTCACAGTAACTCCTCCCAAAGAAAGTGTGGCACAGAATCATCTCGAAGTATCGGAAAGCCGGGTTATGGATCTTCCTGGACAGCTGGTTAGAGGGGTCAAGGCTGGCTCCATCAGTAATGTCCTGCCAAAATTTATCAATATCTCTGTCCATATAGTAACTCAATGGTAACTCAGTGATAGCGGTCGGTCCAGTTTGGAAACCAAGCAAATCCCCAAATTCTTTGATGGTCAGGGTATACTCGGTACCAAACAATCTGAAACTTAGGCATCCTTGCTCATCTCCTTCACCCACCCATGGGTTATAATCCACAGAGCTAAGAAACTCCAGAGTAAGGTTCCTGTAGGTTTTGTGGACATCATCAGCATAATAATCCCAGCCAAGTTGGTTGCACAGATACCTAATACTTGGCTCAATCCCGAGTGCCTCCATGCAGCTCTGATCGGGGTACCTAGTGGGTACCATAGGTCTAGCAGATAAGGTAGCAAATCGGGCTTTTTGTGCTTCATCCCTGAAAATCACAACCATACCATCTGGGTAATGCATCCTGAAAATATAAACACAAGAAATTAGTCCAGATAAAACATATATAAATTAATAAAATAAAATAAAATTAAGAATAAACCATGGGTTGCCTCCCATGCAGCGCTTGTTTAACGTCTTTAGCTTGACGATTAGATCTTACTTTATGTGGGTATTGGTGGGTCTATAAGAATATGACTAGAGTAGTCAACAGGCAAATCGCCTCCTTTGTATAGCTTCAGTCTTTGTCCATTTACCACAAATGGAGCGCATGAATTGTTTTTGATTTCTACTGCTCCAGACTTTAGAACTTTTGACACTTCAAATGGACCTGTCCATCTTGAACGAAGCTTACCAGGAAAAAGTCGTAACCTTGAGTTAAATAGGAGAACAGGGTCACCAATGTTGAAATCTTTCTTGATGATTTTTTTATCATGCCACATCTTGGTTCTTTCCTTATATATGATGGCATTCTCATAAGCATTCAAGCGAAGCTCTTCCAGCTTGTGAATGTCCAGGATACGTTTTTCTCCGGCTTTTAGGTAATCTAGATTCAAGGATTTAATGGCCCAATAGGCTTTATGTTCTAGTTCGAAGGGTAAATGACAGGACTTTCCATAAACCAATTGATAAGGAGTTGTTCCAATAGGGGTTTTATAAGCCGTTCTATAAGCCCATAAGGCGTCTTTAAGTTTTCCAGACCAGTCTTTTCTGGATAATGATACGGTTTTCTCTAGGATCTGCTTAATCTCCCTATTCGATACTTCTACTTGGCCACTGGTTTGCGGGTGATATGGTGTTGCTACTCTATGTTTTACTCCGTATTTGCTTAGAAGCTTGTCAAATATCTTAGATATAAAATGCGATCCTCCATCACTTATGACTAACCTCGGGGTTCCAAACCTAGGAAAAATAATATTCTTAAACAGTTTGATAACTACCTTGGTATCGTTTGTGGGTGATGCAACAGCTTCTATCCACTTTGAGACATAATCGACAGCTACTAGGATATACTTGTTACCCATTGAGGAAGGAAAAGGTCCCATGAAATCTATACCCCAGACATCAAATATTTCCACTTCTTGGATGTTACTTAAAGGCATTTCATCACGTCTTGAGATGTTCCCAGTGCGTTGGCATCGGTCACATTTTGTAATGTAAGTGTGGACATCGCGCCATACAGTAGGCCAATAAAAACCTGCTTGAAATATTTTGGCGCATGTTTTAGATGTGCTTGCATGTCCACCATAAGGTGCAGCATGACAATGTTTAATAACGTTGCCTACTTCTTCTTCCGGCACACATCGTCTGAATATATTATCTATTCCTCTTTTGAATAGGAGGGGTTCATCCCAAAAGAAGTGTTTAACATCACTAAAAAACTTCTTCTTCTGTTGGTAGCTTAAGTCAGGGGGTATGATATCAGCGTCCAGATAATTCACAATATCTGCGTACCATGGTATGTTGTTCAAGGTTGAGATTTCCTCATAGGTCTCTTCTTCAGTTGAGTTTATCCCAGCTATTAATCTTTCATAAGTAGAGTGATCGTCTATAGGTATAAGTTCAGGTTTAAGGTGTTCTAACCTAGAGAGATGATCAGCTACTAAGTTTTCAGCTCCTTTTTTATCCTTAATATCCAAGTCAAATTCTTGGAGTAAAAGAACCCATCTGAGCAATCTAGGCTTAACATCTTTCTTATTTAACAAGTACCAGATTGCTGCATGATCTGTGTATACTATTATTTTTGCTCCCACCAAATAAGATCGAAATTTATCAATAGCAAAAACTACGGCTAGCAATTCCTTTTCTGTGGTTGTATAATTTAGCTGGGCAGCGTCTAGTGTTCTACTAGCGTAGTAAATAGCATGCAGTTTCTTGTCTTTTCTTTGCCCTGGTACAACTCCTACAGCGAAATCACTAGCATCGCACATGATTTCAAAGGGTTGTGTCCAATCAGGTGGTCTTATGATAGGTGCTGAAATAAGAGCTTGCTTTAAAACTTCAAAGGCCTCAAGACATTTTTGGTCGAATTCAAACTCGACATCCTTCATCAATAAGTTAGTTAAAGGTTTTGTTATTCCGGAAAAATTCTTGATGAAACGTCGGTAGAACCCGGCATGTCCTAGAAAACTTCTTACTTCCCTAACGGTCTTAGGTGGGTTTAGGTTTTCTATAACTTCTATCTTGGCCTTATCAACTTCTATACCTCTTTCAGAAATAATGTGTCCCAAGACTATCCCTTCATTTACCATAAAGTGGCACTTTTCCCAATTCAACACAAGGTTTACTTCCACACATCTTTTTAAGATTTTCTCTAAGTTTGAGAGGCAGTTTTTGAAATCAAACCCACACACTGAAAAATCGTCCATAAATACTTCCATAATTCCATCTAGGTAGTCTGCGAAAATTGACATCATACAACGTTGGAAAGTGGCAGGTGCATTACAGAGTCCAAAGGGCATTCGTCTATAAGCGAATGTTCCATAAGGGCAAGTAAATGTGGTTTTTTCTTGGTCCTCTGGGTGAATAGGGATTTGGAAAAACCCCGAATACCCATCAAGATAGCAGAAATATGAGTGTCTTGCTAGACGTTCAAGCATCTGATCTATAAATGGGAGAGGGAAATGGTCTTTTCTCGTTGCCTTATTCAACTTTCTGTAATCTATACACATACGCCATCCTCCTTCTGTTCGTTTTGCCACATGCTCACCTTTCTCATTTTCCATAACAGTGATACCTCCTTTCTTGGGTACCACATGGACTGGGCTTACCCATTCACTATCCGAAATTTGGTATATGATACCAGCTTCTAATAACTTAAGAACTTCTTTCTTGACTACATCACTCATGATAGGGTTTATTCTTCTTTGATGTTCTCTTGAGGGTTTTGAATCTTCTTCTAGCATAATCCGATGCATGCATACGGATGGGCTTATACCTTTTAAATCTGAAACTTTATACCCTAAAGCTGAGGGATATTTTCGCAAGGTATCTAAGAGTTGATTTGTTTCTATTTGGTTTAGAGCGGCGCTAATTATAACAGGTCTATTCATCTCCTCATCCAAAAACTCATATCTTAGATTCTTGGGTAGTTCCTTAAGTTCTATAGTGGGTTTCTCAGTACGCGGCATAAGGTCAGGGGTAAGAGCTAAGCATTCGAAAAGGTTGTCGTCAATGTACGGTTCGATACTCTTAAATCCGTCATCCTCTAAAATAGGGGTTGATGGTAATTTGATTAAAGATTCGTTTTGTTCGAGCTCATTTACACATTCGTCAATGACGTCGATGGCATAACACGCATCTCCTATCACTGGTGCCATTAGAAACTTTGATAAAATGAACTCAATCTTTTCATCTCCTACCTCGAAAGTCAGTTTCCCTTTCTTAACATCTATTATAGCTCCGGCGGTCGATAGGAATGGTCTTCCTAAGAGGATTGGGATGTCTTCATCTTCTTTAATATCCATTACAACGAAGTCGGTCGGAATGTACAACTGACCAATCTTGACAGGTATGTCTTCTAAAATACCCATGGGATATTTGACAGATCTATCAGCTAGTTGTAAGGACATCTTAGTAGGTTGAAGTTCTCCTAATTTTAACCTCTTACAGACGGCCAGAGGCATCAGACTTACGCTTGCTCCTAAGTCTAAAAATGCTTTGTCTATCATATGGTTACCTAGGATGCAAGGGATAGAAAACTTCCAGGGTCTTTATCTTTCTTGGCGAGTTTATTTTCGGATATAGAATGATATTCTAAAGGCTTGGGATCATCGAGTCGCGGTTTATTGGTCAAAATATCTTTCAAGAACTTAGCATATGATGGTATCTGGGTTATAGCTTCAGTAAAAGGAATCTCTACATGGAGTTTCTCTATTACCTTAATAAACTTTTGGTAATGGTTTCCTACTTTGGTGTTTTTCAGCCTCTGTGGGAACGGAATAGGTGGTTTATAAGGTTGTTGAGTGTTATTCCCTACTTCTGGTTTTGATTGCTTTTCTGGTTTCTCTGGTTCCTCTACCTGGTCTTTAGGTGTAGCATCTTCCATAGGTTTTTCTGATGTGCTTAAGTTAGGATTTCTAGGCCCTTCATAAGCAGTTCCACTTCTTAAGGTGATAGAATTTGCTTGGCCTTTTGGATTTGGTTGAGTTTGTCCAGGAAATTGTCCTCCAGGTGCAACTTGTACAGAGGTGTTTTGTGCTACTTGGGAAATCTGAGTCTCAAGCATTTTGGTGTGGGTTATCATCTGGTCAAACTTGGTTGCCAGTTGAGTAACTAGTTCGTTCGTGTGAATGTGTTGGTTCATAAACTCCTTATTTTGCTGAGTTTGAGTCTAAATAAAGGTGTCTATGGTTTCTTTAAGGTTTGGTCTTGGGGGCACTATTTGCATAGGTTGGTTTTGTTTTTGCGTTTGGAATCCTTGAGGTCTCGAAGGTCCGAGATTTTGGATAGGGTTATTGTTTTTGTAAGAGAAATTCGGGTGGTTCCTCCATCCAGGATTGTAGGTATTCGAGAAAGGGTTCCCTTGGGTATAGTTAACTTGGTCTGAGCTAGATTCATTCAAAAGGTTACAGTCAACGGTTTGATGTCCTTGAGTTCCACAGAGTTCGCATTCCGATTGGATTGCTGCTACTGTGGTTGGGTTTTGAGACATGTTCTCGACTCTCAAAGCTAGGGCGTCCATCTTGGCATTAATCATGTCCATGCAACTTACCTCATGCTTTCCTCCATGGCTCTCCTTTTTCTCTACTGTCGCTCGTTCTAATCCCCACTGGGCGTGGTTTTGGGCCATGTCCTATATTAGGGCACAAGCGTCAGGGTAAGGTTTGTTCATCAACGCTCCGCCAGCGGCAGCGTCTATGGACATCTTTGTGTTGTAATGGAGTCCATTATAGAAGGTATGTATGATTAACCATTGCTCCAGGCCATGGTGCGGACAAGCTCTTAAAAGTTCTTTATATCTCTCCCAGGCATCAAAAAGTGATTCGCCTTGGTTTTGGGTGAAACAAGTGATCAGGTTCCTAAGAACAGCGGTCTTGCTTGGTGGAAAATATCTCGCAAGAAAAGATCTCCTAAGGTCTTCCCAAGTTGTTATTGAGTTAGCTGGAAGGGCGTCTAACCAGTCGTGAGCTTTACCTCTAAGGGAAAAAGGAAACAGTCTTAAACGGATGGCTTCGGGTGTGGCTCCATTTGCCTTAAGGGTGTCAGCTAACTGGATAAATACCTTTAAATGTTAATTCGGGTTCTCGGTAGCGAGACCAGCGAATTGGTTTTGTTGTACTAATTGTAATAATGAGGGCTTTAGTTCAAAGTTGTTGGTAGTTATAGTAGGGTTTACTATACTAGAACTAGGTTCCTCGTTAGATGGTTGGGCGAATTCCTTGAGTGGTCTTTGGTTACGATCTTCTGCCATAGCTCTTCTTATCTTGCGTATAAAAAGACAGGCATGAGCGTAACGTTCAGGTTCTACTAAAGGATCTATTAGGTTACCGGTGCTACGATTTCTACGCATCTACCGGCTAGAATAGCCTTAGTCTAAACGGGATAACAATAGGGTACGAAATTTGACGAAGTTGGTCCCCGGCAACGGCGCCAAAAACTTGATGGGGATCTGTAACGTATAGCCTAAATATAGTACTGCAAGTGCACAGCCTATCGAAGTAATATATAAGATTATCGAACCACAGAGACCAATTGTCAATCTATCAACTCTATTGCTAAGGTGCTTATCTAAGGTGAACAAGAATATTGATGTGAGTGCAGTGCAACAAAGTAAATGAGCGAGGTAAAAAACAGTTTAAAAGACAGGTTGGAATGTAAATCATGTAATCAGATATTGGTCCGGTCATGCGTAGATGAAACTACTTATGGGGCAGTATTTTCTATTGATAGCAAAGAATCAATTTAACGGGAACTTGTAGCTTTTGACTACTAAGAACCGAATTTACTCTTTAAATTAAATTCCTTTATTGTCACATATAAAGGGTGCCTTCCGCGTTAAAGAGGTAAACCTATTTTTAAGAAATTGATAGTTTTGACTTAACAGAAAAGTAATTTTACTTGGAAAGATTAACTTAAAGAGACTTTTGGCTTTTGACCAAGAGTCAGATTTCAAACCTACAAACGCGTCCGAAAATAGTTTCAAAATCGTTTTCTAAAAAGGTCAATGATTCCTATTTAACCAATCAACGGCTTTCGCTCTTTTTGTTTGGTTAAATAATAATCAAGTCGTATCATTAGTTTGGACGGCTTTCGATCTTACCCAATAAACATTTAAACATAATTGACTTAAGTTAAAAGCAAAACATCCCCAGAGTATTTTCACTAGCATGATAATTGGAACACGACCATGATGACAATCATTACATCCAAACCTTTATAGTTTAGCCATACATAATAAGTGCGAGTCTATAAAACGTGTAGACTATGATAAGAGCGAGTAAGTAAAAGAGTGTGAGTCTATAAAACGTGTAGACTATGGTAAGAGCATTTAGAGTCTATAAAACGTGTAGACTATGGTAAGAGCATTTAGAGTCTATAAAACGTGTAGACTATGGTAAGAGCAATTATAAGTAAAGAAATGCAATAAAATAGAACCTTGCTCCAGTCGGAGACTTGAATCTGATACAAATCTGCGGAATGGTAAGGCTGGTATGATGAACTTCAACCAAAGTGCTCCAAGACTCGATTACAACTCAATCTACACCGCAATAACTCCCCGATGTGAAGAGATTATTACTTTACAGAAACTGATAGTATATGGCTTAAGATTGTACTAAGCTTGGATGAAACTAAAAAATGAAAATCGAAAACTATTTATAGAGGATCCTTGAGATGCGTAAAGACCAGCATGCCCCTCAACTTCTTCTGAGCGGGAAACTTTTGTGAAGGCCGCGGGCACGGTGGCAGTGGCCGCGGGCGCGGTGGCTGGAACTGCCAGATCGTGGGAACGTGGCAGTTGGTCTCTGGGTGAAAGTGGGCCACGTCATCGCGTTCCCTGTAGCCGGCGCGGCGCTGAACGCCATAAGTGCAGAATATCTTGAAAAACCCTAATTTCTTGGCGTTTTGGCTCGTTTCTTCACAGAAGGCTCTGAAATGACAAGAATCCTGAAAACAAAGGAAAAAGGAACATAATACGAGAAAATGATAATAAAAACTAAGGAAAACATGTGATATTTGAGTCAGAAACATAGTGCGATTTAGTGCGATCACCCATCCCCCAGGGCATGGAGAAGCCCCCTCACTTGAAGGAGTACGATGGAGTCGCGGACCCGGTCGACCACATAGACAGGTTCGAGGCTATGCTTCATTATCACAATGTCGGGGGCCCCATCAAGTGCCGTCTATTCCCCACGACTCTCAGGAAGGCGGCAATGGACTGGTACAAAGGACTCGCCCCGGGCTCAACCACGTCGTGGCGGAACCTGAAGAACCAGTTCATCAGTTCCTTCACAGCTTCTCGGCGCCATCTGAAGACCGAGGTGGCCCTCGAGGCCATCATCCAAAGACAGGATGAAACCTTGAGGGAATTCATCAACCGCTTCAACCGGGAAGCAATACAGGTCCCCTGCGTGGACCATATGAAAAGATACTTGCTGGAGAGAGGGCTCCTCCCCGACACGGAATTCAGAAAGGCCATGGGTATCGAGCCACCTCGGACATTTGATGCCCTCCTCGAAAAGGCCCGAGCATACATGGACTACGAGGAGAGGGATGCGGCCAACAGAGCCCGAGATTCCAGGACTCGTGGCCCCCAACAGCAGCTCGCGCCAAGAGGCTCCTCCTCGACGAACCGGGGAGAAAAGGAAGGAAGACAGACCCCGGGAAGTCTGGGAACAAAGAGGACCTTCGGGGCGTTTCACCGAGTACACTCCACTCACGGCTTCCCGCGAGCGCATTCTGGTGGAGTGTGCCAGCACTGATTTCAAGGACGGCGGTGTCAAACGTCCCCGACCTGCTCCCGCTAAGCCCGGAGCAGACAAAAATAAATATTGTCAGCACCATAGGAGCCATGGTCACCTGACTGAGGATTGCGTCCACCTCAAGGACGCCATTGAAACCCTCATCAAGGGAGGGAGGCTCGCGCAGTACCGGCGAAGCGACGCTCCCCGTCGTGACGCCCAAGAAGCCAGGGAGCCAGAAGAAGACGCCCGACCATCTGACGAGTCGGTGCCCATCCAAACTGCCTTCTCCGTGACCAGGCCCGAGGATTTCGACTTCCCTGAGCACCTGCAAGAGCCACTTACAACGCACAGCAGGTGGGAATACTTCCCCTCCGCCCTGGTCATCAACAGTGGCGGGTTCAACGACTTGACCATCAATTCAGCCAAAAGGAAGCTGGACGAACTGGTCGACGCGGCTCCCCCGCAAACAGTGACGTTCGAAAGGGTGAAGGGCAGGTCAGAGCCCATCACCTTCTACCTGGAAGAACTCCCCGACGGAGCCCCGAACGCGGTCATCCCCTTACTGATAAGGGCAAGAATGGCCAATTTTGATGTACATCGCATCCTGGTCGAGGAAGGGAGTTCCGTCGACGTCATGTACAACCAACTGTTCCGGACCCTTCAACTGGACGACTCACATCTTTCGCCATATGTGGGTTCGGACTTACAAGGTTTCAACGACTCGACCTCCAAACCCTGGGGATATGTCGAGCTTCTGGTTACGTTCGGGGAAGGGACGACCACAAGACAAGTCAAAGTACGCTTCCTTGTCATCGACTGCCCGTCTCTATACAACTGCATCTTGGGGAGACCGACACTGGCAGAGCTGACGGCGGTACCCTCAACCGTCCACCTGAAGATGAAGTTCTACACCAAGAGGGCACGAGTAGCTACTATCCAAGGAGACCTAGCCGCTGCCCGCAGGTGCTTCAACGCCGCTTCTAAGGGTCGTGATACTGTTGACATAGGGACCAGACCCGCCAAAAGGACAAGACAGGAGCCCGACAGGAAAGCATCCCCCGAGGAAGAAGTCCAGAAAGCTCCACCAAAAGTCGATTCCATAGCTCTGGACACCCGTTTCGACCAGGACGAGCCATCCAGCGGTGAGAAAATCCCACTCCGACCAATACCAGATGGGGATTTTGAACTCGTCCCCCTCGGCACAGATCCGACCAAGGGAGTGAAGATAGGCAAAGACCTCCCCGACTTGGCCAGGAAGAAAATTAAGGCCTGTTTGCGCGAGAATGCTGATCTGTTCGCCTGGAGCGCCGCGGAGATGCCCAGACTCGACCCTGAGGTCGCCTGTCACCACCTCGCCATTGATCCAGCCGCTAGGGCCGTAGTACAACGTAGGTGTAGGCAGTCTCCAGAAAAAACGGAGGCTGCCGAAAAAGCTGTAAAAGACCTCCTAGAGGCAAATTTTATTTTTGAAGCCCGGTATTCCACCTGGCTGTCAAATGTTGTACTCGTGAAAAAGAATAATGGAAAATGGAGGATGTGCGTTGATTATACCGATCTCAACCGGGCTTGCCCGAAAGATGCTTTTCCTTTGCCTAACATAGACATGCTGGTCGACAACTCGGCCGGCTACAGAACGTTGTCGTTCATGGACGCCTACTCGGGCTATAACCAAATACCGATGGCCCTGGGCGACAAACACTACACAACATTTATGACCAGCTCGGGCAACTATTACTACAACGTAATGCCCTTCAGACTGAAAAATGCCGGGGCAACTTACCAGCGCATGATGAACAGAGTTTTCAACAAACAGATTGGCGACATGCTCGAGGTATATATGGACGACATGATCGTCAAGTCCCGAGCAGACACCGACCATGCAGCACACCTCAAGACAGTCTTTGCCCAAGCAAGACAATGTAAAATGAGGTTCAACCCCGAGAAATGTACGTTCGGGGTTAAGGCAGGAAAATTCCTTGGATTCTATCTAACAAAATGGGGAATCGAAGCCAACCCCGACAAATGCCGCGCGTTCTCCGACCTCCCAACACCAACGTCGAAGAAGTCGATACAAATCATGAATGGCATGCTCACGTCGCTATCCCGCTTCGTCGCGAGATCCGCTCAGCACACCCTCCCCTTCTTCAAACTCCTTCGAAAGGAAGCGGCCTTCGAATGGAATGAGGAGTGCGAGCAGGCACTACGCCACCTAAAGCAAAGCCTATCTCAACCGCCCGTGCTATCCCGACCTGCTGACGAAGAACCACTGTACTTGTACTTGGCCGTTTCGAACGAAGCCATCAGCGCGGCTCTCGTCCGCGAGACTTCCGACGGACAGAAACCCGTTTACTTCACGAGCAAAGCCTTGCAAGGACCCGGAAGCAGATACCAACAGATAGAGAAGGTGGCCCTGGCCCTCGTCAACGCGGCGAGGAGGCTCAGACACTATTTTCTGGCTCACACAATCGTCGTGCGAACCGACCAACCGGTGAGGCAACTCCTGGGACGACCTGATATGGCGGGCAGGATGTTGAAATGGTCCCTGGAACTCTCTGAATTCGACATTCAGTACGAGAGTAGGAAAGCCTTGAAAGCGCAGGCCCTGGCCGACTTCGTCGCGGAAATGACCACTTATGACCCACCCCCAGGGATGGAACACAAGTGGACCATCTTCGTCGATGGAGCATCCAGCTCGTCCAGAAGTGGCGCAGGAATCCTTTTGGAAAATGAAGAGGGCATAGTGATCGAGCACTCCCTAACTCTTTCCTTCCCGACATCAAACAACCAAGCAGAGTATGAGGCCCTACTCGCAGGATTGAGGCTAGCCGAGGACCTGGGAGCCCGCGAGGTACAGATCTACACCGACTCCTAACTCGTCGCCTCCCAAGTCCAGGGGAATTACCAAGCCAAAAACGACAACCTCATCGAGTACTTGAACTTGGTCAAAAAACACATGACAAAGTTCGTACGGGCGGAAATCTCACATGTTCCCCACGAGCAAAACACGAGGGCAGACATATTGTCCAAACTCGCGAGCACTAGAAAGAAAGGCAGAAACAAATCCGTCATCCAAGAATCTCTGGCACGCCCGAGTATCGAAAGATCCTCGACGCCGGTCGAGGTCCACGCCATTGGAGACGCCTCGTCTTGGATGACCCCGGTTTACAATTTCTTGACAAAGGGCGAACTTCCATCAAACCAATCCGAGGCGACCGTCACAAAACAGAGAGCATGCTCCTACATAGTGCTCAAGCATAAACTGTACCGCAGGGGATTCTCCACCCCCCTCCTAAAATGCATAGACGAAACCACAGTCCCCGAGGTACTGCGGGAGATACACGAAGGGATCAATGCCCAGCACATGGGCGGTAAGTCCTTGGCGAGGAAAGCCCTTCGAGCAGGATATTACTGGCCGACAATGCAGCAGGACACCAAGGAGCACGTCAAGAAATGAGACAAGTGCCAGAAACACGGCGACATGCACCTCGCCACGCCTCACGAGCTGAGCATACTATCGTCCCCATGGCCGTTCGCGTGGTGGGGTATGGACATCCTCGGACCCTTCGTGCAAGGGACTTATCAAAATAAGTTCCTAATCGTGGTGGTCGATTACTTCACAAAGTGGATCGAGGCCGAGGACCTCGCGAAGATCACCTCGCACAATATCCTCCGCTTCTACAAAAGAAACATCCTCGCCAGATTTGGGATTCCGACTGCACTGGTGACCGAAAACGGAACCCAATTTACAGACCACGGGTTCCAAGACTTCGTCACCAAACTAGGGACAAAACAACACTTCACTTCGGTCGAGCACCCTCAAACCAACGGGCAGGCCGAGGCCGCGAACAGGGTCATCCTCCGGGGACTCAAACGCCGACTCGGTGAAGCGAAGAGGGGGTGGGTCGAGGAGCTCCACAGCGTCTTGTGGGCTTACCGCACCACGCCCCACTCAACAACGGGCGAGACCCCATTCCGACTAACATACGGGACTAAGGCCTTCATCCCGGTCGAAATCATGGAACCATCCAGACGGACAGAGAGCCCCCTCGACGAAGAAATGAACGACGAGGCGCTAAGGGACGAACTCGACTTAGTCGAGGAAATCCGATCTGGTGCAGCCCTGCGCGAAGCCACCCTAAAAAACGAGTGGCTCTACGCCACAACGACAAGGTCATCAAGCGCGAGTTCGAAATCGGCAGCCTGGTATTACGAAGGAACCAGAAGGATTCCCACGAAGGGAAGCTGGCCGTGAACTGGGAAGGACCTTATCGCGTCCACGGCACCACCGGTACCGGGGCATACTACCTCGAGCAATTAGACGGAGAGCCATTACCACGACCCTGGAACACTGCTAAACTAAAGCAGTACTATAGTTAAAAACTACCAAGGACACCTAGGACCCTCGACCGTCGGCACCCGCGCTCGGTCAACGAGGAAAAAACGTCCGACTCCGTAGAGAGGCTGAGGTACAGTCCCGACCTACGTCTAAACCGCACAACATCGTTCAACAAACGATACCAATCGATAGTGCCCGACGTGGACACCAACACCGAGCTCCACCGTCGTAGTACCTGTAAGGCAGAACACCCAGCTCGCGATGGGCAATTCACGCCAAGGGCAAATAGTCCCTACCGGGCCGTGCGCCCGACTGAGCGACTCTGCTCCATCTGCCCGACAAATCGTCAAGAATGATGGGCCATCTAAAAGGGTCAAAAAGGAGTCTCTCCCCTCGAGTGCACCACTTAGGTGACTCTGTCCATCGAAGGTGAGGCCGGGCACATACACAAACAAAAGACGGGCAAATTTTCCAGCTAAGTCACAACCACTTACGGGCACTCCTCGGGCCCATGACTTAGGCCAATTGTTGTGTGCAAAAATTGAAAAGGCAAGAATGGTCAAACAATCAAAATTGAAATAAAGCATTCATCCAAAAAACGCCCGAAGGCAACAAAGCAAATAAATATAAACCGACCAAGAAGGCCGGCGATGTTCATGAAGTACAACCAATGGGCACGCAGGCCCAAAAAATACGAACAGGCACGCAGGCCCAAAACAAATATCAGCAAGGCACGCAGGCCCATCATCATCTTACAATTCAGTTTCCCCGGAGCCATCATCACCGACAACGGGAGAGTCGGGCGGGGGCACGATCGTGCCATCCACGATCTGAGACATGTAGCCCGTCCCTTCAGTGATCAAACCAGGATTCAGCAAGGAAAGCTGGCTGACCGCAGAGTCGAACCCCTCCTCCATAGCACCGACACAATCCGCTTCGAGGAGCCGGATGCGGGCGACCAGCTCCGATCGACTCCTCAAAGCGACTATATCCTCCGGCTCATCATCGGTAGGAAGCATGGCGACTTTCAGGTCCTCGATCTCTTGGTTTAGGCGCCCGATGTCGGTTTCCAGACGCTCCCGGTCCGCACGGAGAAGCTCTCTCTCCTTGGTTAGCTTCCCCGAGTTCTCCTTCTCCAGAGTCAGCATCTCTCTCTCGGCAGCCAGCAGCGATGCTTGCTCGCGGAACATCTCCTCGGAGCGCTCCAGGGCAGTCCTTAACTTTCGCGAACTCGAGGTGAGGGCCGCTTTCTCCTGTTCCAATTCTTCAATGCGGACAGGATCCTCCCCTTCCTCGGACAGCACAACGGCCATTTCAGCCATCTTCACCAGCCCGACCATATTGGCGGCCAGGTGCCTCCTCCAGTCCTCCTTGCTCATCCTCCTGATAGCCTCAGCCTCATCGGCAGTCACGGACAAAGGGAACCCCTCGAAGAAACCCTCCTCTTTGAAGCAAGGGGGCAACCCGAAGGACCTTACGGCACTGGAATCCTCGCCGACCGCAGGCCCACTTTCCACCCGGTTCCTTTTTCTTGGTATCAGGTCGGCATGTGGCTCGACCTCCTAGACCTCGGGGGTCTCTTCCGAAGTAGCCCCAGAGCTAGGCGACGAATCCACCCTCACCACATGAGGAGCGCTCAGACTATGCGACGGGCCCATCCTCGTTGCTTGAGGAGCCTTCACCACCCTCTTGCTCGGCCTCCGGTCACAAGACAGCTTCAAGAGTCTCTCCCGTCGCCCGGCCATCGAACCTGCACAAAATAAAAAACCGGGTTAGGGTCGAGCAAATACGCAAACAAATGACAAGCAAAGAAATTCAAACAATAAACGACCTAGCAGACGCGCAGCCTGCCCGAACGACTGGCACTCCATGAGTGCCTTCGTGTCAATCGGTCGGGCCTCAAAGGTCGGATAACCCTCCTCGTCCAGGACATCTTCCCCCTCCCTCGTAGCCCATCTGGAGGGGTGGAAGCTATCAACATACCGACAAAGAGTGTCGTAAGCTTTCTCATCCTCGGAACCCATGTCGCCCGCAGAAGTATGATAATACCCAGTACCGTGCTCATAATGCCTAGAAATCCAATGCACGGGGAACTTGGTCATGCGTCCCAACACCGGATACCCGTCGTTGTCTAAAAGTGCCTCCCCGTCATCGTCGCTTATCGCCGCTTCCTCCTCGTACAGGGACTCTAAAGCGGCTGTGGTAACCGGCCTCACGACATACCACTTGTCTTTAAAACCCCGCACGGAGTCCATGTACATCCTGAAAAGTCTCTTCGACTGTTTCAGGGAGACCCAGCTGTGCTTTCCTCCCCGGGACTGGCACTGCAGATGAAAGATTCTGAAGAAGAGAGGTATAGTCGCCCTAATCCTCAGAAAACGACAGGTCAACTTAAACGCCCGGATAAAGGCGAGCGAATTCGGGTGTAGCTGCGACGGGGCCAGCCCCAAATGGGCGAAGACCCCCGCCTGAAAGTCGCTGAAGGGCAGCTGCAACCCAAGGTCTTTGAATGCAATTTCGTACATGGGGAAACTGTACTCGGGGAACACCGAGCAAATCCGAGCAGTGAAGGTCGGTCTAGTAACGACGAAATTCTTTTGAAAATCAGGCTGGCCGTGGCCCACCTCAAGGACAGCGTATGGCCTTCGGCTGCGCCGACTATAGACCGAGGCGATTCCTCTAGGCTCGGCGCCCACCCAGTCCAACAGAGGGTCTTCTACAGTGTCGATCAAACTCACAGTCTCATCGACACTTTGTTCCTCCCTTTCGGGGCGTCCTGAAGAGCACGGCTCATCCGCCATGGTTACCTACAGAGCACGGGAAACCAGTCAATTGGGAACGAAACCATACGCTCGTCGTAACAGACAAGATGGAGTGCGCGACAAACCACGTCGCTCCACGCACGACCATAATTGGTTTGAAACAAAAATAGCAGTCACCTCCCCGACTTCCAGATACCTCGACGGGCCCTTCTGCAAGCCGCCTAAATAGACCGACAACGCAGTTACTCATGAATACGTCGACCCGGGGTATGAACATGGCGAGCAACATCATAAAGCCTAAAGCCAGAGCCATGAGTCTACCGGGCACGATCATGAATTGGGCGCCCTGGATCATGAAGACCCCGGGCAGCGCTGCATATTATAACCTAAACTATGTATCTACCGGCCACAAGCATGTGCTTGCCGACCTCAAGCATGAATTTGTCGAGCTAAACATGAATTTACCGGGCTAGTCCCACGCGCACAGCCTCTAAAAACGTCTAAAATGATGAAAATCATGCATCACAACAGAAAAACAGAGAAGACAAGTCACTTACTTGGAATCAAGGAGTAGATTTGGCAACGGAGGAAAGGAATCGGTGACGGAGACCGCGACGATGCTATGAGAATTTGGGAAGAACAACAGCAGCAAAAACAGAGCGAAGAGGAGAAGCGCGAAGAGTAGGAACACATTCTGGGGCCCAAGGATCCTATTTATAGTGATGACGTGGAATACCAAACGTCACCTCGGGCAGCAACGAATTCCCCTCCTCGACGCGCAGCTCCCCTAGGCAATGATGACCCTATCCTCATAGGGTGGCGGCACAGTTCCCAAAAGATACCTCGCGTGCTCGGCGGGCGCATGCTGTTGAGGAATCCCCGAGCATTCCTCATGGGGACTGTCCCCGAGCACGATACGGGGAAACCCTCGAGTACCCCCACGAGGAGCTGCGTCTCTAGCCCGAGCACGGGACCTCAAAACGGAAGCAACCTAAGATCAAGCCATGGCTCCTAACCTAAGGAACCACGACTTGGGGGGCTCCTGTTCTGGACTGGGCTCGGCTGGCCCAATAGCATTGATAAGGCCCAATCCAAACGGACTTGCTAGGGGTCACGCCGACCAAAGGATCACAGTCGTGCTCGACGTACTCCCTGGGGCTACTTGCTCGACCTCCTACTGACCAGCTCGACTCCACCTCGAGCACCCCTCCTAGGGCAGACTCAATCCACTGCACTCCCAACGGGACTCCGAAAAGACCGCGTCTCTGTCCGCCCGCACTTCACGCAGAACATCCAGGGAGGGGACCACGTGCAGGTCCCCACTACGCACGTAGAACCTGGCAGTTCCTCCATTGGGCCAAACCTGCCCGGCCCAATGAAGGAACCTTGGCCCAGCGCTGGGGGCTATAAATACCCTCTGTTTCCAGAGGGTCAGGTATTCATCATTCTACCCATACTCTTGCTATTTCCTGCTCGTGCTCTTACTCACTTCAGCATCGGAGTGTCTTGCAGGTACCCCCCCACCTCGTTCAAAACTTCAGCTCGGAACCAGCCGTGACGGTCCAAGTCTGATCAGGTTAGATCAGTTTTCATAACGGGCATGTGACTGTGGTGATAAGCTAGCAAGCGCGCTACATATAACAACAGTTGAAGAAAATAACCGTTGTGAAATAATTTATAGCGCCATTCTTGGATTTTATTATTCTGGATAATGCTCTACTTATAACATCGGTTGAATTAAACAACTGTTGTGATATTATTTTTTTACTATATATTTTTCATTTTTATAGAATTCCCAAATTTTTAACCTGAATATTTCTGAATCGTATCAGACTAGAAGCAACAATACACTCATTTGTGAATTGAATTAGACCAAAACTTATATTACATCAATGATACAATTTCGTTAAGAACAAAAAAAATAGTATATTACATCAAAATCAAAATGACATAAAATAACCTACAATGTACACATCATTAAATCAAATAATACTATATTGATATCTTGGTGTCTTGTCTCTTGATGTCTTGACTTTAAACACCTATAATTTTAAACAATAATAGTTGTCAGTAAATAACCTTAAAAATTATAACTTACAATAAATTATAGAGGAAGAACATAAAATACTTACTTGTTAATTTTTCTATATTCCTTCTTGATGATTGTTACGAATAGCATGCACATCATCTCTATCAACTTCCTCATATGAAGTAGGCACTTGTGTTGCGTAAGAAGAAGTGGATGGAATTTCAAAACTTTCATCACTATGAGGAATGTGTTTTGTAACACCTCAAAAACCTAGATTAATTATCTAATTAGTTATTTAATTGATTTAGTGCGAAAATTAGTGATTATTGAATAATATATGATGCATTGAGGTGTGTCGATGTTACGGTGTTGTGAAGTAGTGTTGAAATAAGGAATATATGAGGATTATTTGATTATTTAATAATTATTTAGAATTTAAATAATTATTTGAAATTTATTAGATTTAATGATAATATTTAGAATTATTATTAATAATAAAATAGAGGAATAATTAGTGTAGAGGAGATAAGGGCAAGGTGGTAATTGATGGGAGGCTAAGTGAGGGTAAGTTGGGTAAAACATATTAGGGGTCCAAAGGTTAAACAAGGAATAAGAGAAAATCATTTCATTCTGTACGATCGTGACTTTTGGAGAAATGTGAGAAGTAGCTAGGACACATAGAGAAGAGAAGAGGGACTCATCTGCAGAGCTTGAAAGAGATCAAAGAAATGAATCTAAGGTAAGTGGTTTAATCGTGTTTATTATAATTGATATTGGATTAAGATGTTGGTAGGTGTGTGTTCTGTGTGTTGATTTTGATGAGGATTAATGAAATTAGGGATAAATAATGTGTTGAATGAATGAATGAATCCTTGATGAATGTATGATATTACGACCTTTAAATAAGTGTTATAGACTGTTATGAATGTTATATAATCATAGAATTTAGAATTTTGAAACCGGGACTTTTTACGGAATCAAATTCGGGGGTCTGGAAGGCCTCAAATGATAGAAAATTGCAGGAGGAGAAGTTTTGTCTAGTGTGGGGCGCCGGATGATGCAAAGTTGGCATAGAGGCGACGCAGCGACGCAACAGCGCCAGGCGACGCAGAAGCGACGAACACTAGAGGCAATACAACATCAACATTCAAAACATCGTAACTTAAGTTTTAAGAGTCTGTTTGACGCGTCGTTCGAAGCGTTGGGAAGCTGACGTGATGAACTATATTATGATTGAATTATATTAGTGATTTGATGCATGATTCCAGTATCTATGTGTTATTTGATGGTAAACATGATATTGGTTATGACGTTTTATTGTAGTGATTTTTTGATGATGTTGTTGTGACGTAAGTGATATGATTCATGATGAAGATTTGGTGTGTGTAATGAGTGTTAGAATAGGTTGTTATTGTATGAAGATTCTATGTTGAAGACTATGAAAATCTAGATTGTTTTGGTATAAAATCGCAAGAGAATTTGTGGTTGAACCAGTGTAAAATTGCAATAAGAAGTTGTAGATTGGTGAGCATCACTAAGCGAGAGGAAGTGTCATCGGGCGAAGGAGGCGTCGTTAGTTCGCTGTCGGGCAAGCCAGGGAGCAAAGGAAGGGTGGAAAAAGGGTTGGTTACTGGAGTGTATCGCTCGCAACATTGCTAGGCGATACAAGGGGTTAAGGTGTGTCTCCAGGCGAGCCAAAAGCTTTGCTGGGAGATGAAGGTTAGAATGGGATATTATGATGTTGCTCCCATGTCGTCGGGCGAGCATCATTCGATGGACAATAATAGGATTTTTAAAAGTTCCATAACTTGAGTTTTAGAACTTTATTTGATGCACCGTTGGAAGTGTTGGATAGCTAACGCGATGAAATACATGTGGGTGGAATAAAATGAGTAAAAAGATGTATATTTCTAGTACTTATACGAAAATAGGATTAGAACCTTAAGAGATAGTTTTAATGATGTATGTTTCTATGATGAATTGTCGGTATTTTAATGATGTAAGTTGCTATGATGAATTGTTGGTATTTTAATGATGTATGTTGCTATGATGAATTGTTGGTATTTTAATAATGTATGTGTTATAATGATGAGTTGTTGATACTATGATGTATGTTGTATGATGATAATAATGTTGGTGGCTGTATTGGCAAACATAGTGGGTTTATGCCTTGTGGTTGCATAGTTGTGATGTTGCATGATGATGGTGCAGAAATTAGTGAGGGCTTAGGCCCTATTGTTGGCCTATAATGGTGTTGTGTTGAGGGCTTATTCCCTGTTGTTGTCCTATTTGGCACATTGGAGAGGGCTTATACCCTGTTGGTATCACATGCATTTAGTTGTTATCGGTTGCATTGCATTGCACTGTCTTGATTTGATCTTGTGCTATATGAATGAAGAATATGTTTTTGATGATTTATGATGAAGATGTGTATATGTTATTATGATATAAAGGTGTGGGTATAATACTTGGTAAATGATGATGTACGAAATTCATGATTGATGTTGTTTATAACTACTATATCTTTTCCTTATATCTTTTGTATTGAATTGTGATTAGTCACCCTTTCTATTTGAAGGTTGCCTTCACACGGATAATATGTAGGTGATTGAGAATAATTTGCAGGAGTGTGAGGATAGCTTAGAGTGTTTAGTGTGTTTCATTTGAATAAAGAGGGTCTTGCTCTAATACGTAACACGAGATTTGGGAACTTGTTATATTTTTGCATTATTTTATTGTTACGTATCTTAATTCATGATTATGTTGAACCACATATTTTGTGTAGTTTTTATTACTGTTGAGGCCTTAGCTCCATGGAAGAGAATTAAATTGAATTATTATACTGCTTAGTTGATGGTCATGAATAAATAAAGTAATAAAGTGACTTGAGAGTTTATGAATTTTGAATTATGTGACATCCCATGCGTAAACTCTGATATATTTCGTATATGTTGTTACAATTATTCTTATGGGAAAATGGGGTGTTACAATTTGTATCAGAACAGGTCGGTCTGTCCGACCAGGTTATCTAATATTGTTTATTCCTTAGTGCGCGACATGTCTGTGAAACATTGTCGGTACTTATTGGTTTTCTAACTGTTTGTTTGCAGAGGTTGGTTTGAAACAAGTGGTCTAAGATGTTATTGTTATGGGAGTTAGTTCAGTATACCGCTAAATTGCATGAGTGCAAGTGTTGTTGGAGCTATGTTGTTTCTCCAAACTAAAAAGAGTACAAATTCATGATTTTTGTCTGCCAGTCAAGTTGGGATGTCTTTGAGGGAGAAGGATCCGATATTATTGATGTTTTCTTCACGAAGAATAGAGGGCAATGTGACGGCTAGTGATATGCTAGTGTTATGTGATTCTTGATATTTTTCCTAAAGATGTTTGCGACTTGCCTCCAGAGTGTGGATATGAGGCTCAGATGTTTGCATGTTTATGACAACAGTTGAATGAGGTCGTGCATAGATTACCGATAATTTAGTAAGGTAATGATTAAGATTAAATATCCACTTCAAGGGATTGACGGTTTGATGGACCAACTATTAGGCAAGTATGTCTACAGTATGATCAAATTGAGGTAGGGTTACCTTCTGATTCAGATGAAGGGTGATAATAGTTAGAGGATACATTTTAGAACTTGCGTAGGCTTTATAAATATTTGGGTTAGTTTGTTGTGGTGTTTATTGAGGACATTACGGGTTAATCTAAGTCAGAATAAGGGAATGTTGAACATTGCAATTTGAATTATAATGTTGAAATGGAAGAAACTTTATGCTAAGTTGTCAAGGTGTAGATAATGGTTTTAGGAGGTGAGTTTTCTTGAGCATGCTATTTCGGGTGATGATATTTGTGGATCCATCCCAAGTAGATGCAGTTCTACATTGAGAGACTCCCAAGTCGGTCATGGAGACTAGAAGCTTCTTGGGCTTAACTAGTTATTGTTGCAGTTTGTTTGAGACGAGGTCAAGTACGATATATTATAAATGAAATAATTGAGGGAATGTGATGTTTGGTATTAGGAAGAATATGGAGATATTAGAGGAGCGCATAAAGATGCAACTTATGCGAGTAAGAATGATTAGAGTGACAAAGATTAATTGGGCCATGGTGCTTTAGGTAACTTTAAGCATAAGTTCAAAAGAAACACTATTATAGTTTAGTAATGATGGTTTATGCGCCATCATGGTTGTCGTCTACCTATTGACAAATTGAGGAACTGGTCACCCCTAATATCTTGTTGATAGTAGACGTGATCGTGTTGGATATGATAGACTTGTCTTTCCAGCTTGATGGTGTGTAGCGTGTTTGACGTTCTATCAAAAGGATAGTCGTCCATAATTTCAGGTGAACCTAATGGGAAAGTAACTGTGAAAGAGTTGGGACTTATTGAGCAGTTCAGAGACTTGAGATTGTATGCAAGCGAACGCTGAGGAGTGGAAGGTTGAAGTTATCAAAAGTGAACAATGATTTTCTAGTGGATAGTAAAGAAATTCAGGAGTTGCATGTGAAACTTGTGGATCTGATAGTTGATGGAAATTAAAGTGAGAATAGTAACTTTAAAGTAGATAATCAGAGTAGCGCAACTGAAGCGTGGTGTGGTGAAGATTGCTATGCGTTTGAGACTTGTTAGGAGTCAAGAGTTAAACTTCATAAGCCTACAGGAATGATGCAAACCTTTAGGCAATCTAGAATGGGAGCAATAAGTGAAAGGTTTATATATTATTTGAAACACCGCCATGTCAATAGATGTATCGAGTTACATGTTCAATTGATAAATTGTAGCATTGTTGTGTTAATGTTATGTGTCAATGTTGTTGGTATTGTGGTTATGTTGATGTTCTTATGACGATGTTGACATGTGATGAAATGATAGAGAAGATATTTATGTCATAGAACTCTACATTCTTAAACTATGTCGTTGCCTCATTGCAAGGATTCAAGTTTGAATAGCTCATGTTCACGAGTGAACAAGATCCTAGGATGATGGGACAAGGATTGAAATGGACATATGCATTCATAACTCAGTGGCATTGCATCTTGTTGGATTATTGTGGTTAACAATGTGGAATGTTGATTAGTGGCATCAAGTAAATTTTTTAGGACGGAAATTATTTAAGTGGGGGAGAGTTATAACACCCCAAAAACCTAGATTAATTCTTTAATTAGTTATTTAATTAATTTAGTGTGAAAATTGGTGATTAATGAATAATATATGATGCATTGAGGTGTGACGGTGTTACAGTGTTATAGAGTAGTGTTGAAATAAGGAATATATGAGGAGTATTTGATTGATTAATAATTATTTAGAATTTAATTAATTATTTGAGATTTATTAGATTTAATAATAATATTTAGAATTATTATTAATAATAAAATAGAGGAATAATTAGTGTAGACGAAATAAGGGCAATGTGGTAATTGATGAAAGGATAAGTGAGGGTAAGTTGGGAAAAACATATTGGGGGTACAAAGGTTAAACAAGGAATAAGGGAAAATTATTTCATTCTGTACGATCGTGACTTTTGGGGAGAGGTGAGAAGCATCTAGGGCACAAAGATAAGAGAAGAGGGATTCATCTGTATAGATTAAAAGAGATCAAAGCTAGGAATCTAAGGTAAGTGGTTTAATCACGTTTATTATAATTGATATCGGGTTAAGGTGTTGGTAGGTTTGTGTTTTGTGTGCTGATTTTGATGAGGATTGATGAAATTATGGAAAAATCATGTATTGAATGGATGAATGAATCCTTGATGAATGTATGATGTTAGGACCTTTAAATAAGTGTTATAGACTATTATGAATATTATATAATCATAGGATTCCAAATTCTGAAATGGGACTTTTTACTGAATCGAGTTCGGAGGTCTGAAAAGCCTCAAACCATGGAAAATCGCAGGAGAAGAAGTGTTGTCTAGTGCGCGGTGCCGGGCGATGCAGCGCCCCAGCAGCATCGAGCGACGCATAAGCAACGAACACCAGAGGCGATGCAACAACAACTTTTAAAACATTGTAACTTGAGTTTTAGGAGTCCGTTTAACGCGCCGTTTGAAGTGTTGGGAAGCTGACGTGCTGAACTATATTATGATTGAATTATATGAGTGATTTAATGCATGATTACAATATCTATGTGTTTATGAGATTGATTTATTATATGTTTCTATATTATGATGTAATATTTGATTGTAAACATGGTGTTGATTATGATGTTCTTTTGTGGTGATTTTTTGATGATTTTGTTGTGATGTAAGTGATGTGATTCATGATGAAGATTTGGTGTATTTAATGAGTGTTAGAATAAGTTGTTTTTGTATGAAGATTATATGTTGAAGACTATGGAAATCTAGACTGTTTTGGTATGGAATCACAAGAGAATTTGTGGTTGAACCAATGTAGAATCGTAATAAGAAGTTGAAGATTGGTGTGCATCATCGGGGGAGGGTAAGTTTCGTCAGGCGAAGCAGGTGTCATTTTTTCACCTCCAGGAGAGCTAAGGAGCAAAGGAAGGGTGGAAAAAGGGTTGGTTACTAGAGTATATCTCTCGCAGCACCGCCAGGCGATGCAAGGGTGAAAGTGTGTCACCATGCGAGCCAGGATCTTTGTTAGACGATGGAGGTTAGTAAGTTGTCTCTCCCACATTGTCGAGCGAGCATCAGACGATGGACAGTAATAGGATTTTTAAAAGGGCCATGACTGGAGTTTTAGAACTCTGTTTGATGCATCATTCGAAGCGTTGGATAGATAACATGATGGACTACATGTTGGTGGAATAAAATGAGTAAGAAGATGTATATTTTGAGTACTTAGGAAAAAAAAAGACTTATATCCTTAAGAGGTAGTTTTAATGATGTGTGTTGTTATCATGAATTGTTGGTATTTTAATGATGTATGTTGCTATGATGAATTGTTGGTATTTTAATGATGCATGTTGTTGTGATTAATTATTGGTATTTTAGTGATGTATGCACTATGATGAATTGTTGGTATTTTAATGATGTATGTTGCTATGATGAATTGTTGGTATTTTAATGATGTATGTGTTGCTATGATGAGTTGTTGATACTATGATATATGTTGCATGATAATAATGATGTTAGTGGCCTTATTTCCAAATGTAGTGGGCTTATGCCTTGTAGCTACATAGTTGTGATGTTGCATGATGATGATGCATGCATTGGTGAGGGCTTATGCCTTGTTATTAGCCTGTAATGGTGTTGTGTTGAGGGCTTATGCCCCACTGTTGCCCTATTTGGCACATTGGAGAGAGCTTATGCCCTGTTGGTACCACATGCATTTAGTAATTGTCGGTTGTATTACATTGCACTGTCTTGATTTGATGTCGTACTATACGAATGAAGATTTTGTTTTCGATGATTTATGATGAAGATGTGTATATGTTATTATGATATAAAGGTGTGGGTATAATACTTGGTAAATCATGATGTACGGAATTCATGATTGATGTTGTTTATAACTACTATATATTTTCCTTATATCTTTTGTAATGAATTGTGATTACTCACCCTTTCTGTTTAAATTTTGCCTCCACGTGGGAAATATTGTACCCCGATTTTCCCCCCTAAGAGTTCCCTATCATATCATAACCTCACAATGCAACAAGATCATATTAGGGTTGGTTATTCCTCTTTTTCTATCTCATATCTTTAAGTTTGCTTTTGAGGAATCCCCAAGCACCTTAGTTGTGTATTTTGTATATGTGTTGTTGATTAAGTTCTAACCAAATACAAAAAATATTTATCTTTATCTTTGTGTTTTGTAGGTACCAAGTCAAAGCATCTGACAAATAAAGATTGCTGGTATTATTTTCCTAAAATCTCTATTTGCAAAGAAAAAATAATTAATAAAAATTCATTTTTTCACTGATGCAATCGATTTCTCTTAGAGTAGAATCGATTGCATATAATGCATTTGCGCCATTTTTAAAAAAATACACTGATGCAATCGATTGAGCCTAGAGTGCAATCGATTGCACAATGTGAAAATTTGAAAAATCAGCAATTTCAAGCTTGATAATTTTGGCTCCAATTTTTCTTCAATTTTGAAATATATATCATTAATTCAAATTTTGGTGCCAATTTTTCATTATTTGAATAATATGTCATTAATTCAAATTTTGATGCTAATTTTTCATTTTTTTGAAATATATGTCATTAATTCAAATTTTGGCTCTAGTTTTTTTAAAGTTATTCATTAATTCAAATTTTGGCTCCGAAAATCAATTACAAAATTACCACTAATCCCAAACTTAAACTCTATAAATAGAGCCCTCATTTCATTCAAATCACAAGATTTTGATAGCCAAAATCACTTTGCTTAAAAATCTCTCAATTCTCTCCATCTACCAAATTCACTCAAAGCTCCATTTTCAAAAAAAATAATTAGTAAGCTTTGCATTGAAGCTTATTAATCTTTGAGATAAACCTTCACCCAAACACTTTTTCTTCATCAATTATCTACATCCAAGCTTGGGAAATTGATTCTTGTGGTTGAATTGAAGCAAATTCTTGAAGTTATTTTGATAATTCTCTAGATCTACCTTTGGTAAGTTGGATAATTCATCTTTCACAATGTGATCTCTTGTTGATCTTTGGGTTTGATTCATTGAGCATTATTTTGTGATTTTAATGGCGCTATTTTCTCATAATTTGATGGAATTTTCGTGCTCAATTGGATCCATGATCATAAGGTATTTAATGGAAAGTTTGAACAAGAATTCTGCCTTTTGAAATGCTGTTTTTCCTACTGTAACAATGTGCAATCGATTGCTGTCCTAGTGCAATTGATTGCACAAAAGCATTTCACGTAAAATTTTGAAAAACTGTACTCTGCAAATCGATTTGCACTAGTGCAATCGATTTGCACAGAAACATAATGCATTTTTTGCCTTGTTTTGGGGTTGTTTTAATCCAAAATACTTTTTCTACTCACTCCTTTTGATTGTTGGTTTGGATTGCAATTTTAAATATCCAATTTCTCTTTAAATTCAATGGACTTTGTGGTGTAGATGAAGTTGGATAAATGTTCATCAATTCAAATCTATAAAAGAGTGAATTATTTAATTTATTTTTGGTGCTTTGGATTAATGATATGTTTAGTGCTTTAATCCATCTAGTTGAGTGATTGAATTTAAAGATGAAATAAATTTTAGGTAGTGATCCAAATTAGCTCATCATACCCCTCCCTCTTCATCTTATCCCTTTCTTTTTTAATTATGCTACATGTTAAGGGATGATGATCTATATATCATTTATCCAAACATGAAGTACATAGATTGCTATTGACCAGCCTCAAAATAGGTGAGACTTCTACATAAGTCCACTTACGATTGTTTAACTTAGCGCTAAATTTTGTCCCGATTCAAATAAATGATCATTCGTGGCCCAAACCTATGTTTGCAAGCACAAGTATGTTAATTTGATCTCTTTGATCCAATAACCTTTAGATTCATTGTGTGGAGGCTTTGGTTCTACCAATCCTCTAATGGATCTACATCACTTTTGGTCAACACGAATCACTTAAACATTGTTGATCATAAAATTTTACTTTTGAGGATTCCAGAATGGATGATATACTTGATAAAAAGCAAATACAACTTGTTGTGTGGAAGCTTTGGTTCTACCAATACTCTAATGAGTTCCAAATGCAAGTTTCAAGATGGTCATCCAACTAACCACTAATTTCTAGCAATTGACTTTATTTTATGCTTTTATTTTTATGTTTTTACTTTATGTACCATTTACTTTAGCATTTACATTTTATGCTATTTTCTTCTTTGCTCACTTGAGCATTTACTTTTATGTCATTTAATTTTGCTCACTTGAGATTCTCTTTTCTTTTTGAAGATACTTAATAATCAACATGAACCATAAAAAACTTTAATGATACTTGGACTCTTTGGTTACTATCCTTGGCATTATGGAGTATTGGACTTCTTGGAGTTAGGATTAGAAACCTTGGGCTATGTTGGAGACCTTGTGACCTTAATTGATATTTTGTCTGGAGTTCTTGGGGTTTACCTCAAGACATTGGGTTGTTTGTTTATTTTATGTGCAGGTTATTGTGATTACATACTTTGTTTGTAATATGGAATTCACCCGTATACAGTCGTTACTCTGCCCAATTTTTGTGAAGACTTAATACACTTGAAGTTTGGTCTTCTCAAGAGGTCTAGTATCTTTGCTTGCTTGGTTTCAATCCAAAGAATGGTAATTCTATCTTGACTCATAACGTCAAGTATTGGCTTCTTGTTGGTTAGATGGTTCCTCTCCTATCTTTTACCTTATGCTTTAGGATAGTCTCTTCTTCTCCTCCCATCTTCTTTAATTTCAAAAATCTCCTCCCTCCTTTTGAAAACTCTTCTTGTTTTTTAAACTTGAACCATTTTCATAATAAACTTGGACTTAGGTCCATGCATTTTCAAAACATTTTCATAAATAAACTTCAATCAACTTAATAATACCTTGACATTTTTTTTGAGAAGACTAAAAGTCAATCAATCTCATTTCAAACCATTTTTCCATTTTGGCTCTTATCTTTAAAAAATTTCTCAAAAGATTAGACTCTTGTCAATCCTTGTAGTGATGCAAACAACTATACTTCTATAATATATGGTGAAGAGAGATATTTTCCACTTGGGTGTTGAATGAGATTTTGTTGATTTTTAAAATCCAAGCCATATCCTTCACTTTGAGATGATGCAAATTCTCCTTTCTCATGATTGTGGGTAGTAAGTATGTTTTCCACACGGATAATGACAATAATGTCTTATCTCATAAAATTAACCAACACACTTATGTTTTAAATTTTTTAAAAGGTGAACTACGTGTACCCTGATCCTCTATTGCACAAAAGTGGTACGTAGGCACTAAAGGTTCGCAACCGCGGCGGGTGCAAAAAATCATAAAAAATATTTCTTTTCTCACCTCCACCATCTATTTTTTTCATACAACATTTTATAGCCAAAATATACAGATTTTTCAAAGAGGTTCCTGCGGAGTACCGTAGATCTTTAGGGTGCTAATACCTTCCCTTTGCATAACCAACCCCCTTACCTTGAATATTTCCCCCTCTTTTTGGGATACTCGCTCTTTTCCCATTCCTTTGGAACCAATAAAGTGCGGTGGCGATTTTTATTTTGATCTGTGTAAGTCTAGTCAATCCAATGGCTTAGTCTTAAATATATCTACCACTACAGGTAACACGCAAGTGATTGAGAACAGTTCATAGGAGCGTGAGGATAGCTTGGAGTCTTTAGTGTGTTTCATTTGAATAAAGAAGGTCTTTCTCTGATACGTAACACGAGATTTGGGAACTTGCTATATTTTTGCATTTTTCTATTGTTATATATCTTAATTCATGATTATGTTGAACCATACATTTTATGGATATTTTTTATTATTGTTGAGGCCGTAGTGCCATGGAAGAGAATTAAATTGAATTATTCCGCTGCTTAGTTGACTACCATGAATAAATGAAGTAATAAAGTGACTTGAGAGTTTATGAATTTTGAATTATGTGACATGCCATGCATAGATTCTAATATATTTCGTATATGTTGTTATAATTATTCTTATGGAAAAATGGGGTGTTACATGTTTTCCTTTGAGAACAATTAACCATCTCCTTGATAAGTCCGAAGGGTTTGTCACATAAAAAAACTTATTTTGCTTTAGTAGCCATTATGAATGGTTCAGTCATATAAGTTGTCTTGCCAAGTCAACCCGTGTGAATCCTAACTCATCAATTTGTACACCATTGATATTGGAAACTCACTTGTATTTAAATAAAGACACTTTGAAAATAACATAATCAATCTCAAAAATCTCCTCAATGACACCGTAGATTGCTGTAGTTGCCAAAATAGGAATCTTATCTTTTGAACTAGAGAAAAACATGGATTTTGCCTCAACCATAACCCCTATATTTTTCAATGTACTACGAACATCTTTTGCTTTTGTATAAAAGGAATAATTAGAAATGGCATTTACCTTCCAAGTTATCACAGTAAATTTTGGCATGTGAGACAACCATTTAATTTTCTTGGATGCACTATCATCAAGAGAAATCCTCTTATTAAACCAACTTATGAATTTATTATTATGTTGTATCGACAACCACTTGTCATTCATTCGAGGATATTTTTTCCTTATAATTGTTTTGTAAGTAGCTATGTAAGGTTCGACTACACTAAGATTATTTAATATATAGAAATGTTCTTCAAATAATACATCTTGATCCATTAACTTAACATTTAAACCTTGGGTACCTCTACCTTTAAATCTGTCAGCATGACGAGACTTTGGAATTCCAATAGACTCTGTTTCTGATAAATAGTTTGAACAAAACTAACAACTTCTTCTATGATGTACCTTTCAACGGTCGAAGATTCTGGTCGGTGATTATTCTTCGTATATCCTTTAAAGATATTTATGTATCGCTCTATTAGATACATCCATCTTAAATAAACTGGACCACAAAATCTGATTTCTCTGACTAGATGAACAAGTAAGTGAGCCATAATGTCAAAAAAAGATAGATAAAATACATCTCCAATTGACACAATATTATTGCAGCCTCATCTTCTAATTCATCTAATTTTTTTAAATCAAGAACTTTATTAAATATAACATTGAAGAATAAGCATAATCTAGATATAATTACTCTTACATTTTTTAGAAGGATGCCATGGATAGTCACTATTAAAAGTTGTTGCATCAAGACATGACAATCTTGAGATTTTAAGCCAGCTAACTTGGGATCTTTCATTGATACATGTTTCTTGATGTTTAATGAGTAACCTTGGGGAACTTTGATACTATGCAAACACCATACCCCAAATTTGTCCTACCTTTTACTTTTGTATGGCTTAGACTTCACATTTCATCTACATCATCTCCACTAGTTCATTTGCATATCACGCATTTCATTGAATAAAGCACTTTGGTTCAAGATGTAGTATTTGTGCAAGACTAGGGTTTCATGCTGGTTTTGAGGTTCCTTCATTAGTTAAAGGCAGTTTCATATGGTTCTTGAGCAGTGGACTATGGCGAATTAGGTTTTTAAAGTTTGGCAATCATGGACTTCTTTCTCATCAAGTTACGGGGAAATTTCTCATTCAAATTATCCAGATCTTGGATTAGGGTTTACTTCCCTATTGTTTTTTAAGAGACTAGGATTTTGGATCTATGGTTATTATGAAATACTTCTTTCATGTGCTTCAAAGACAACTCAAGATCAAGTGTATGCCTTCCTCCACGCTCAGGCTTTCTACGTTTGCTTCGTTAGAGATCATGTTGAATTAGGGTTTTGATGACAATATGCTTCTTCATATAATACTAATCTAAGGCAAGAGGAACAAGGTCTTAGCCATGGTGTTTGAAGTTGTTAATTCATCAACTAATGTTCATAAGAGATATTCTTTTATCTTCAAATCGAATCTTCGTCTTGAATATGCATTCAAAGTGTTTATCATTTTGTTGCTCGTCCAGTCAAGACATCATTGCTCTCTCAAGTCTTCATTGCTTGTAGTACGAGTTGTTGTTAAGATGGAAACGCCAGTTATGGTCAAGTTTCTAAGACGTTATTCAACTTGAATCAAGACAAAGATACAAAAATCAATTCAAGCATGTAAGATTAGAAAGTTCATGTGGATTTAAATTTCAAAAGTCATCCGTATTCTATTCAAGATTTGCAAGACAATTCAAATTATATTTTTCATTGAGTTTTCAACAAATTCAATTTAAAGTTTAATATGGTGCGAATTATTCAAGAGTTTCCATATTCACAAGCTTGAATTTCCAAAGTTTCTCACTAAGTTTCATTCATCTTCAAAACATAAGTTAGAAGTTCGGATCAAGTATATTTCCCAAATGCCTAAGCTACATCAAATATTAGAAACACGTTCATGGCACAATTCAAGAACAAAAAATTCAAATTGCAAGTTACATATTATAGTTCTCTTGTTAAAATATCAAGATACATCCAAGGAAAAATAACATATTACATTCCAATTCCTAAGCCTATTCTATAGGATCTTCATCTTCTTCAAAATCCCTTCCAAGCTTAACACTAGCCACCGTCCCTTCTTCAACCCTGTCTTGCCTTCTTCACCTTCAAATCAACAATCATCACATGAAAACAAAAGAAAATAATTGGTCAGCAACCAACATGAAACATTGAGCATAAAACCAAGCTTTTCAAAGATTTTCTCTTAGACTCATCATGAGGGTTTATGTTTGGAATCAGAAATTTAGAGGGTGTTTTCAATCATGCAATAAATCCAATCCAAAGCCTCATATTGAATATATTTCACAACAAAATTTAGACATGTTTTTCAAGTCATAGGCCTTATCTCCTATTGCAAATCACAAAAGGGTATTTTGATTCACAATAAAAGAAAAGAAAAAAGAAACTCCCCGCAGTAAAACAGAATGCAAACAAAGTTGCATTTCCAGCCCCAACACAATAACTGATGCAAATTTCGAATAAAACAAATTAGAAAAGAGATTCAAAAACCACTTACTGCAGCAACAAAGTCAACCAAAAGGCATTGCTAAAAACTCAGCCTTGCTGCCAACAATTTATTTACGGTAACACCAAATGCAACAAGCCCAAATAGCCCTAAAACTCTAAGTTTTGTTCATCATTTTCCTAAACGCATAAACCCTTCAGAAATTATATGAGAAAAGAAGAATGGAAGTTCTGAATCACAGACAAATAAAGGGAAAAGGACTAATATCAGAAAGGCATCACCAAACAAAACAGTCTAAAAAATCTGCAAAGCTGCCATACAAGATTTGCACAAAAGCCTGCATAAAACCAGTCCAAAGTCTGCTGCAACTTTGTATATAAATGGTAAGGAAAACTTCACCAAAGAAAGCATAAATTAGCATGTCAAAAATGTTCAAATTGCTCAAATTCTTGGTTTATTTCATCCCAAAACTCCCTCAAAGCCACCTATAAATACAACAAGGAATTAGAAAGCAGGGACAAGAAAAACATCCTCCAACTTTTGCTCTTACACAAAAATCACAAAGCTTCAATCTATTGACACCCTGTTAAAATTCCTGCATAAACCAAACTCATAGCTCCATTCAACCTCCCTCAAAATCCCAACGCAACCTTGCACACTCATACTCATACTCTCTATTCATATTCACAACAGAAACAACATTTCAGCATTTCAAGCACACTCATCAAACACCAACAATTAGCAGAAAATTACAGCAAAAGAAAATCCAGAAAGAACCAAGAAAACTCTTCTAAAAGAAAAACCTCTGCTCAACCCCTATATTTACCACCCAAACTAGTCACCTTCATCCTCACCCCTAATCCGAAAATCACCTTTATAACCCTCACATGAACCTTACTCCAAATCTGCAGAAACCAACAGACAAAATTCATTCACCCTTATCCTCTCTTAATCAACCTCATACTCCCTACTTCGCAAACCAGATTCACATGCAAAGAACGTATCACCTTTAAAAGCTCTCAACGTCTGCAGCGAACTCTCCTTAACACCACATAACAACAACGCTCTTTATCTCCAAAATAATTAGAGGATGACACACATTGAATAAAGTCGCAAAGAAGAAGAATATGGAACTTATTAAAGAAAAAGGCAAGAAGACACCATTACCTGAGTTTCACGGTGGTCGGGAATCTCCACCATTGCATTAGAATTCAGGTCCCCGGAACAGGTTTCTTTATGCACTTTTTAGATGCTTATTCATGCATTTTTACTTTAATTGGAACTTTGTTAGCTTCATTTTTTCTGCCAAGCTATCCTTGATTTCTTGGATCCTAACATTTAGGGCTTCCAATTAGAACCATCAAGGCTGCTATGTAGCGTTTTTTATTGCAAATTGAGATGAAGGATTCGTCGATAGAAGGGAGTTTCATGTAGGTTTGGTGTAGAAGCAGATAATGGTGTTGTCATGGGTTTTACGGTAGAAGCTGTGAGAGAGTGAAGAGAAAATGAAGGGTTGAAGTTTTGTTTTGTTCGATCAGTTAAGAGGAAGTGAAAACCAATGTTACAATTGATTGAATGAAAAGGCATAATAAGTTGAGCGGTGGATTACTATAATTTAGGGTTTACCCCTTTGTTAGCTCAATTTCGTTGGGTCTTGGATCACCCATCAAGCCCAACTCATTATACTCTTTGCACCGTCCCATATTGTGTCTATTCTTATTTATTGATGAATAAATAATGGTATGTCAACATATCTTAAGCCCAACGAATTTCTAGCTTCTCACCCCATTGTTTTTTGCTTTACACATATGTTCTAATTAGGTTTAGTGTTATTTCTTTTACAAATTTTCTTTATTGTTTATTAATTTAGTTTAGTTTGTAAAATTAATTAAATAATCGTGCTTTCTGTTAATTAGATAATTTTATTAATTAGTTTAGCTTTAAAGTTAATTTAGTAACTTTGTTTAGTTAATCGTTTTTATTTAGTTCGTTTACTCGCATTCCTTTACTTGATAAAAAACAAAAAAAAACATTTGCTTGGTATTTTCTGTTATTTTTATTTTTGATTGATTGCTTGGTTAAATTTTTGATGACACATTCCCTTTAGAAATCCCGTGAAGCGATTAAATTCATTGTTGATCATTTTATGTTGAAAATAACTTTATAATCAATCATTTGCATGATAAACAATAGTAGGGTACAATTTCCCCTTAGAATTTTCTTTTGCATCGCATATTTCCTAATTAAAACTAAAACTCCTTTTCTTAATCAAAAAATCCAAAAACATTTAATCGTTATTCAAACTCATTCCGCACTTAACAAAACACTCAACAAATCAAAGATTTCTTCAAAAGGGCATTTTATCTTCGTTCTACTGCGATACCGGCGTGCCTATTGCTAGAATACGTGCGTTAACGTTTCCCACAAAAAAAACCAACAAACCAACATTTTCTAGAGGAGCTACAGTGTTCTGATTCCTTCACTAGATACGTAGGAAAAAGGATGCGAGGCCCTCATGAACGCACTAATAAAAAACCATTTCTTTCCCCTTAGCTAGTATAGTTATAGATAAACATACCCTTAGAAGCAAACAAACAAAATGGATCCCATTGATTACAACTGATATGAGGGGTGCTAATACCTTCCCCTTGCATAATCGACTTCCTTACCCCCTCTCTTGGTCGCAAGACCATCTTATCCATCATCTTGTGGTTTTCTCGATATTTCCCATTCCTTCGGGATAAATAAAGTTCGGTGGCGGCTCTGTGTTTTTTGGCAGTAGCTTCAGCTGGAGACTCTGCTGGGGATTACTTTTGCGAGTCTACCCTAGTTTTGTTTGTTTGTTTGTCTCTTTGGGTGTTTATTTATTTACTTTATTTTCTTTAACGCTTTATTTATTTCTTTACTTTCCTTTGTATATATTGCATTATACTGTTGCTACTCACATATTCTAGATATGCTATATCTTTTGGATGTTGGTTTGAGTGATTACATTAGATAAGTCCTATACTCGGACTTGGGATTACACTTAAGATTAGGACGGGCGATATAGTCATGCTAACTTTGTAGGAGTAATCCCGAAGAAGGAGGCATGAGATCCCCCACTCAGCGGAGGTCCCCTTGAATGTAGCATTGTTTACCGAGTTATCGAGAAGACATTATTGCTTTTGACCTGGGAGCCAGAGAAGCTCAGAGTTGTAGAACCATTAACTCATCTTGGCCTTTTTAGGTGTAGTGCGGAAACTATAACTGAGTAATTTGAAAGTAGTTTTCACGCGACTCAGACGATTTTTTCCTGTGAATATTACTAATTACCGAGTAATTGGTACGTTGGTAATATCCAAAGGAAGGGCGTAGGCTATGAGGTTTCCCTAGAGCCTTGTTCGGCAGGTGATAAACCCCTAGTACATACCTTATGGGTGGTTACCATGACTCCATGTCTGTGATGTCGGACCTCCAATCCTGTTACTTTTAGCTTATGCAAAGGACTACACAGTGGTTATCCAGAATATGTGGAGCTAAAATATCATGCCATAGCATACCATGATATCATACCATCATGTATATACACCTCATATATAAGGAATTCCAAAGACAAGTCTCGTTGGTCGAGCTCTTCAAAAATGAAAACAAAATTTTTAAAAGATAGACGAGTCTTTGGATTTCCTCACAAATGAAGATAAAACATTCATTCATACTATCATGCAACAAAAACTTATTGGGGTCCCTTTTCCATCAGATTTTAGTGAACAACAAATATGACTTTTCTACATCCCTACCATACAAGAAGCAACCAGCGAAGACTTGTAGATCTTTTCTAAGAAAATCAGAATGCTCTCCGCCGAGATATGGACACCATGGGCACTCACATGGATCAGCTTATGGAAACCCTTCATGCTGTTATCAAGGGTCAAGAAGAGTTACATCAAAGTGTTGCCAAGCTTTCCACTGCTGCCCCCTTCACTTCTGAAAATGGGGGGAATAATAATGCAAATGTTGAGACCCCTACTGGAGTTTCTCAGAATGATGTTGATGATCATCATGATGTCATTGATCTTGATGAGCCCCACGTGAATCTCGCTGCTGGAGTTTTAGAAACTGCAAAGATGTACCATGCTCTTGAAGAGCGTCTCAAAGCCATGAAGGGTATCAAGATTTTGGGATGCAATACTGCTGCAATGTGTCTCGTGCCTGGGGTAGTTATCCCTCACAAGTTCAAGGTTCCTGATTTTGACAAATACAAAGGCACCTCCTGCCCAGAGACTCATCTTCGTTCCTAATGTCATAAGATGGCAGCCTATGCTGAAAATAAACTATTACTCATGCACTTCTTCCAAGATAGATTGACCGGAGCACCATTGGACTGGTATATGCAACTAAATAGAACTCATATCGGTACTTGGGGAGAGCTTGCTGAACTTTTTGAAACACTATCATTATAATACTGCCATGGCTCCTAGCCGCACTCAGCTTCAAGGGATGATACAGAAATCTGAAGAGTCGTCTAAAGAGTACGCCTAAAGGTGGCGTGAACTGGATGCAAGGGTCCAACCTCCTCTCTTGGATCGTGAACTGATTGATTTGCTCATGGGTACTTTACGAGGTCCTTATCTCCAACACATACTCAATCGTACCTCTACTTCTTTCTCTGATATGGTCATTATTGGAGAACATGTTGAAACTTGTATTAAGGCTAGAATGATCCAAGGTATCCCTAACAATACCAACAACAATACTGGCATTGGTAGGAAGCCATTTTCTGGTTTCGTCAAGAAGAAAGAGGATGAGACTAGTGCTATCATAATTAACAAAGGAAAAGCTCTTGCAATCCTCAAGTTTAATTTTCGTATTTCCTAACACATGCTGTTGTTCCTAATAAATATGTTCCTCAAGTGTATGCTAGTACAACTCTAGCACCCTGGATGGCCCAACAACAACCTTTTGCTCCTCAACCACAGTATCTTCCACAACAACAATTTGCACCACCTATGAATTATCAGTAACAAAATCAGCAACCTCAAGGTCCAAGAGCTCAACAGAGACAAAGAGCGCCCGAAAGAAGATTTGATACAATTCCTATGTATTATGCTCAGCTTCTCTCTCAACTACTTTCCAATCAGTTGGTTCAACTGCGTGAACTTGGTCCACCACAAAATCCTTTCCATAGGGGGTATGATATTAATGCTTATTGTGAATTTCATTCTGGAGCCCCAGGCCACACGATTGAGAATTGTAGAGCATTTAAATGTAAAGTTCAAGACCTCTTCGTTGTAAATGCCATAAACTTCAACCATGTTGGTCCCAATACTCAGAACAATCCCATGCCTCCTCACCTAGGGGCAGCGGTCAATGCTATTGAAGAAAGTAGTGAGAAGACTCTAGTAACCAAGGCTGAAGAGATTAAGATGTCATTAGGGACTATTAGAGAACATTTGTTGGAGCACGAGGTGCTACAAGAACTCCATGATTTTTTCTTAACATATTCCTCTAAACCTGAAGAGTGTACTATTTTGAAGATGACTACCCAATAGCTAATGAATGAAGGTGTCCTACAGTTAGAGAAGATATTTCAAAAGGAAGAGATTGATGTCTTGGAAATTCCTTATTATCCGAGAAGCGTAAGTAACACTAGGCACCCCGTTAACAATTCAGGCTCCTGCTACCCCATTAATGATTCAAGATCCAGTTACCCCCGCGACAACTCAAACTCATATTCCTCCTCTAAGTAACAACTCAAAAGCATTTCCGTGAGAGTATAATGTGGTCTATATTCTTGGGAAGAAATATGAGTGTCCCCTGGTAGCTGACAAGAGTATTACCAACATTGCAGGAACCAGTAACATGACTCGTAGTGGCATGATCTTTTCTCCCCCACCACCGCCTCCTAAAGAAACCAAGGCTAGGGGAAATCAAGTGATTGATAACCATGCTGAACCTTCTGTAGGACAAGAAGAAGAGCAGCTTTTGAGGATTCTTAAACAAAGTGATTACAAAGTGGTGGATCAACTCAACCAAACGCCATCCAAGATCTCTATCTTTTCTCTCCTCTTATGTTCAGAGACACACCGTAATGCCTTACTAAAGATTTTGTGTTCTTCCCATGTTACACAAGACATCTTTGTGGCCCAGTTTGAAGGGATCGTAACCAATATCCCTGTAGGAAATTGTTTGGGTTTCTATGATGATGAGCTCCCAATTGAAGGCAGAGCCCACAACAAAGCACTGCACGTTTCCATGAAGTGTTTGGATGCAGTTTTATCTCAAGTTTTGGTAGATATAGGTTCTTCACTCAATGTGATGCCCAAGGCTACTCTATTTAAGCTGAATATGGACGGGGTAATGATGAGGGCTTCCACCCTAAGTGTTCGATCATTTGACGGTTCAAGGAGATATGTGGAGGGAGAAGTGGACTTTCCTGTCAAAATTGGTCCCCATAATTTCTATCTTTCGTTCTATGTTATGGACATTCGTCCCTCCTATACTTGCCTTTTGGGTCGCCTATGGATCCATGTAGCAGGAGTTGTGACATCTACTCTTCACCAACGCTTGAATTTCATTGTATACGCCAAAGTTGTTGTCGTTTATGGAGAAGAAGATGTGGTGATTAACAATCTGACAACCTACCGATATATGGAAGTGGAAGGTGAGGTACATGAGTTGCCCTTTCAAGCTCTGGAGATTGTTTTTGTTGACAGGTTCCCCATCATGAAAGGTAGGAAGTCTGAAGCACCCATGGCCTCTTTGAATGATGAAAAAGACCTCATGGAAGCTAGATCTCCCCATGACAGTTGGGGAAAATTGATTGAAGTACTTGAGAAGAAAGATCGTTATGGCCTTGGGTATCAGCCACCGTCCTCCGTGCAAGCTAGTTTGGTTTCTCTCAAAAGAAAGCAGGTTCTCCCAATTTCTGAAGTGTTCATCAGCGCTTGTGCAAGCAAAATAGGACAAGTGCTCACAGCATATGATGAAAGTGACAATGAAGATGTTTCCAGATTTATATATAAGGTTGCGCTGGACCAAGATCTCAACAATTGGACTGTCGTGTACATCCCTGAAGTTTTTTTCCTTGATGTGTAATTTTTTGTTTCCATTAAGTGATCTGCCCAGACCAAGGCATAGAGACAACTTGTAGAAGGGACCCTTTATGTTTCAATCTCCATTTAAAATTGAATGAAAATCGCACTTTCGCATACAATTTTGTTCCCTGTCTTTTCTTTTACTTTTACTTTTCAAAATAAATTGGAAATGGTTTTCTTTTCATATTCTAAATATTTTCTTGCACCTTCTAAAATAAAACATAAAATCATCAATCATGCAGATCTGTCTCGAATTCCATCAAAAATGATAGTACTATGGTTTCTAAAATCCTCGAGAATTTAGTTGACCATGCTAACAAGGATAATGGGGAAGATTGTGAATTCCCTAAAGAACTAACAAGACTCTTGAGACAGGAAGAGAAGGTCATCCATCCATATCAGGAAGAAACATACATTATCAATCTCGGTACTGAAGAGGCAAAAAGAGAAGTCAAGATAGGTTCTCCCTTGCAAAGTGAAGAAAAGAAGGGGTTCATTGAGTTTCTCCGAGAGTATGCTGACATCTTCGCCTAGCTGTATGAAGAGATGCCCAGTTTATATACTGATATAGTGATGCACTGACTACCGCTCAAGCAAGAATTCCCTCCTGTAAAGCAGAATCCGCGAAGGACCAGACCCGACATCTCTTTGAAGATCAAAGAAGAAGTTCAGAAACAACTTGATGTGGGTTTCTTATCTATGATAAATTATCCACCTTGGATTGCTAACATTGTGCCTATACCTAAGAAAGATGGTAAGGTACGTATGTGTGTTGACTACCGAGACTTGAATAGAGCAAGCCCAAAGGATGATTTCCTGTTGCCTCATATTGATGTATTGGTTGATAATACTGCCCAGTCTTCAGTGTTCTCCTTCATGGATGGATTCTCGGGTTACAATCAGATAAAGATGGCTCCTGAAGACATGGATAAAACAACTTTCACCACTCCTTGGGGTACCTTTTGCTATAAGGTCATGCCTTTTGGTCTCAAAAGCGCTGGTGTAACATATCACCGAGCTATGGTGACTCTCTTTCACGACATGATTCATAAAGAGACCGAGGTGTATATGGATGATATGAATGCAAAATCGTAAACTGAGGAATAACATCTGGTCCATTTACAGAAGTTGTGTGATCATCTACAAAAGTTTAGGTTAAGGCTTAATCCCAACAAGTTCACCTTTGGGGTTCGATCGGACAAGTTACTTGGTTTTATCATAAGTCAACGAGGGATTGAAGTAGATCCTGACAAAGTAAGAGCAATATAGGATATGCTGGCACCGAAAAATGAAAAGGAAGTACGTGGGCTCCTTGGAAGGTTGAATTACATAGCCAAGTTCATTTATCATCTTACGGCTACCTGTGAACCCATCTTTAAATTGTTGCGCAAGAATGAAGATGTCCATTGCGATGATAGTTGTCAAGAGGCTTTCGAAAAGATTAAGCAATACCTTCAGGAACCACCAATACTCATACCTCCAGTTCCAGGGAGACCTCTCATTATGTACTTGACTATGCTTGAAGGATCTATGGGTTGTGTGCTTGGACAATGATACTGGACGAAAAGAACACGCCATTTATTACCTAAGCAAAAAGTTTACTGATTGTGAATCAAGGTATTCATTACTTGAGAAAACTTTTTGTGCTCTTATGTGGGAAGCTCGACGCTTTAGGAAGTACATGTTGACGCATTCTACACTTATGATATCTAAGATGGATCCGATAAAATACATCTTCGAGAAAACAACACTTACAGGAAGATTGGCTTGGTGGCAAATACTTTTGTCTGAGCATGACATCCAATACCCCACACAAAAGGCTATCAAAGGTAGAATTCTTGCTAATCAGCTCGCCCACCAGCCATTAGAAGGGTATCAGTTGATGAAGTTCGATTTTTCAGACGAGGATGTTATGAAACTTGATGATAAGGAAGGACCCAAACCAGGAGAGTGATGGACTCTCACGTTCGATGGTGCATCAAATGCCATGGGCCATGGTATTGGGGCAGTTCTGACTTCTCCATGCAATACCCACATACCTTTCACGACCAGAATATTTTTTGATTGTACAACTAATGTCGCAGAATACGAAGCTTGTGTAATGGGCCTTGAAGCAACCATAGATTTGAAGATCAAGGTTCTTGAAGTTTATGGGGATTCTGCCTTAATAATATATCAAGTACGAGGTGATTGGGATACACGACACCCTAACTTAGTTCCATACTGGGATTACATATTAGAGTTGTTGCCCGCTTTTGATGAGATCACCTTTGAGCATATTCCTAGAGAAGTAAATCAACTAGAAGATGCTCTAGCTACTTTAGCAAAAATGTTCAAAGTTAGTCATCTGAATCATGCACTCAATATAAGAATCCTTCGTTACAAGGAGCCAACACACATTTTCCCTGTTCATTGTCTCACAAATGAAGACGTGTCGGATGAAAAGCCATGGTATTTCGACATCAAAAGATATCTTGAGAAGCAAGAGTACCCCGAGGGTGCTACAATTTGTGATAAGCAGACTCTTAGAAGATTAGCGTCCAAGTTTTTACTATCAGGAGACGTTCTGTACAAAAAAAACTATGATTCGGGTCTACTCAGATGCGTGGATAGACACGAAGCAGAATCCATCAGACGAGAAATTCACGAGGGTTCTTTTGGGACTCATGCCAGTGGACACACCATGGCCAAGAAAATCCTACGAGCAGGTTATTTCTTGATGACGATGGAAAGTGATTGTTGTGTGTATGCGAAGATGTGCCACAAATGTCAAGTTTATGCAGACAAGATACATATTCCTCCCAATCCTTTGAAATTGATGACTTCACCATGGCCCTTTGCAATGTGGGGCATTAATATGATTGGACGAATTGAGTCAAGCGCTTTAAATGGACAAAGGTTCATTCTCGTTGCTATTTACTACTTCACCAAATGGGTGGAAGCGACTTAGTACAAGAATGTGACCAAGCAAGTCATTACCCGCTTCATCAAGAAAGAAATCATATGCCGTTATGGAACTCCTAACAAGATCATCACTGATAACGACTCAAATATCAACAAAAAAATGATGAAGGAAATGTGTGAAGAATTCAAGATTGAGAACCATAATTCATTACCTTATCAGCCAAAGATGAACAGTGCAGTCGAAGCAACTAACAAGAATATAAAGAAGATTGTCCAGAAAATGGTGAGAACATACAAAGATTGGCATGAGATGTTGTCCTTTGATCTACATGACTATCTAACTTCGGTGCATACTTCCATTGGGGAAACTCCTTTTTCGCTAGTCTATGGTTTGGATGCGGTGCTCCCAGTCGAAGTGGAGATTCCTTCATTAAGGGTTCTGATGGATACTAAGCTTGATGAAGCTGAATGGATTCAAACAAGGCTCGACCAAATCAATCTCATCGAAGAGAAACGCCTAGTATCCATTTTTCATAGTTAGTTATATCAACAGCGTCTCAAGAGAGCATTTGACAGGAAGATTCGACCTCGAGAGTTCCACACAGGTGACCTGGTCTTAAGAAAGATTCTCCCAATTCACTTTGATCTAATAGGCAAGTGGACTCTCAACTATGAGGGGTCGTACATCGTGAAGAAAGCTTTCTCAAGAGGTGCTCTAATCCTGACAGACATGGATGGAGAAGACATTCCACTTCCAATGAATTCAGACTCAGTCAAAAAATACTACGCATAAAAAGACCCGCTAAGTCGAAAACCCGAAAGGGTGGATTAGGCAAAAGTTAGGGATAAAAAAGGAAAAAAGGAAAAGAGAATAACCCGCTAAGTCAAAAACCCAAAAGGGAGACTATTTTACCCTAAAATTTGCCTTCTCATTTATCAAGAATTTGCTCACAAGATCTCCTTAAACTCAAGACTGCACTAGGGTTTGATTAGCTCAAGACACCTCCTTAAACACTGATGACCAAAATTAGGGTTTGAGTTTGCACAAGGATTTTTGAACTTCCAATGCCCCATATGACTTTCATGGATCATTATGGACCCCTAAGATTACTCATGTCAAGCTTCAAGCTTTGGATCACACTTTTGCTCAGTCAATTGAGCAGTTGACCTAAAAATCAATTGTATTGGGGAAAAAGTCAACTATGGCCAATTTACAGTCAAACTTCATAATTTTTTATCCACATCAATATTTTAGACTCATATGTATCATTTGATCAAGTTTGTACCACAATTTCTCAAGAAATTTAATCAAATCTCCAAAAGGGAAAAATGGTCAAAATTAGGGTTTTGATTGGGAGAGGGCAATCTTTGACTTTTGACCTAGAAAATGGTCAATTGGTTTAAGTAATGATCCCAAGAGTCCAATTTAATAATTTTTACCTAATGACATGGTTCAAAACATTTCAAGTCCATTGGATTGATAGATGAATTTTCCAGTCAACTGATCAAAAATCAAATATATACTGAAAAGTCAACTTTGACTTTTTGGTCAAGTTCAAGTGCCAAAGATCATATTTCATCAAAACATGTAAAAATATGAAACTTATTCATCAAGAAATCAAAAAGTCAAGATTTCATTTTGAAAAGTCAAAATTTCTAAACTTAGAAATTTTTCAAAGTGTTGGAAATTTCATATTTTTTCACAACTTTGAACAAATTTTTCACCATGATGCAAGATGATTCAAGAGAAACTTCCAACATGAAAGTTGTAGATATCCATGAAATCTACAACTTTTCTTTACACAACTCCTTCCAAAATTTCTTGGATCTCAATTTATAATTTTATGAACATAGGGTCATGAAACAAAACACTTAATGAAATTTTGCCCTAATTTGGTCAGGATTTTGACCCAACTTCATGGAACTTTTTCATATAGTTCCAAGGGGAATATTCAAAATCAATTCAAATATGGGTTGTAGAGAACATTGCAAGCTTTCCAAAATTTCCAAGAACTCCTTGAGATCATTCTTGAGTAGGGAGAATCGAAGAGATGAAGTTAGGGTTTTATCACTTTAATTACAAGTCATTTTAGTGATGAACAAAATTCAAATTCAAACTATGTTGCATAAACACTACTTTGAAGGCCTCAAACTTGTTAGGCACTCCATAATTAATGGTTTACACAAATGTTAGAGGCCTCACTTCAAGCATTCAATGCATGGACATGCTTTTTATCCATTTTTGGAAGAAAGGTTACATTGCCATTTTGATAAAGTGACTTTTTGTACAAAACTTGTTCTTGAGCCTTGCACTTGTTCTCTTCTGATCAAACAGGTCCTATAACTCATAAGAAATGTTTCAAACACTTACAATCACCCATCCCATGCTTGTACCTCTCCTTGAAACTTGTTTCCCTCTTTTCTTCAAAATCAAGTAACCTAGCCAAAAGCTAGAAACTTGTACTTCTGACTTGCCAATGCACTCAAACACTTTTGTTTATACATACACAAACCATTTGACACAAGAACACGAATGCTCAAGCCTTGAAAGAACCTAAAACTCAGAATCACACTTCACACTTCCATTTTCATACAAACTGACCAAAACTTGAAACTCATAATCTACTCGTGCGTTTCTTAGCCTTTTGGTTTCTAAAGTTTCTAAAACTCACATAGAATCAATCTCATACCCTGTTTAGAACTGTAACACCATTAAAACCATCCTCCATTTTCAAAAACTCAGCTCTGCACATTGACTTCTCCAGACCATTTCAGCCATCCATTATTCAAGCTAATCATGGCATTAGCTTCCTAGGACCTCAAGGAAGCTAACCTGATCATCACCATCACTTGAAACAAGCTCAAACTCAAAACATGATTTCTAGTTTTGAGTTTTCATTTTTTATGAGAAATGAGCAAGTTACCGTTGGTCTGACTGGAGATTGAAGATGAAGTCATCAGGGCGTATTTTGTCTTGTATATTTATTGTTTTGCTTATGTTAACAGATGTATAGCCACCCGAGTGGTAGAAGCGCGCGCCTGTAACCTTTGGGACCTGGGTTCGAGCCCCAGTGGTACCCTTTTTCATTTTTTTACATGTTTTCCATTCTGACTTATTTTAGGCGCTTGAGCCTTATTGGGCTTGTGTTGTTTTTTTTTATTTTCTGCTTGCTAACCCCTCAGTAGACTACTGGCACCCCTGGCCCAAGTTTACTTATTTGTTCTTTTATTTCATTTTTATTTTCTTAATACATTTTCTAAATATTAAAAATCATAAAAAATATAAAAAAATTAGATTTTCATTTTAACTTAGTTTATTTTATTTTTCCTCACAAAAAAATATTTTTATTAACTATACTTTATTTATTTTTACTAATTTATCTTGTAAATTTAATTAATACTATTTGTTTTTATTTCACACCATTTGAAATATATTATTTTAATATTAAAGGCTAAAAATATTTTATAATATTATAAATATTTTCAAGACAAAAATACCAAAAATACTTTTCTTATAAAACTCAATTTCTTTTATTTTAATTAATAGAACTAAAGTTTTATTTAAAATCTTTTCTTAAACAAATTCTTTTTATTGATTTTTTTCTTTAAGTTAATTATATTAAGACAAAATTCCTTTTTCCTAAAAAATCAAACATATATCCATTTACTTCATATTTTGCATTTTTGTACATTTATTCACTTTTGTACATTGTATCCATTTAATCTCTTGTACATTGATACCCATTCAATATGGTTGTAATAGACTAATTAGGTTTTATATTCTTGTAATTCCCATTCAATTTGTACACCCGCTCTCACAAATGTTGTAATAGCGTAGTAACTTTAAATCCCGCAATTTATCGCTTTTATATATAACATGCTAGTAATTAGGGTTTGTATGAAAAGACTAAAACTAATACTTAGAAAACCATAATTCAAGACAAAAGCAAGCATGAAAATAATACATTTACACACAAGCACCCCTAGGGATATTCCACTTGGTTGCCTTATACAAAATGGCCATATTACGCATGTGAGGTATCTTAGCAAAAACAAAGCAAATACAAGATCATAGTCCCTCGATGATGCTATCTAAGCTGCCTTTCAAATGATCTTAGTCCCTAAAAAGAATTCTAAGATACCTTGCAACATTTCTAATCATGGTTATACAATGACCCACACTGTCCCGTTAACATCCAAAGATAGGGTTACTTACCAAATCAATGGTAAGATAACAATGTCAAAGGAAAAGAAAATGAACAAGATAGACTTTTGAGTAGGTAGAATGCTCCTAATTACTTGCTCAATTTCAAACAAACATCCTTGATATTTTCAAAACAATCACCTACACTTTCAAACATCTTACAAAATTGAAAACATTTTCAAAAGATAAAACATCTTTGTATACATTCTTACAAACAAGAATCATTACAAAGATTGCCTAAACAATGGCCTCTTTACAAAATACTTTCAAAAAACACACCAAGCACAATTTTCAAACAAAAAGCAAGTGATCTAGCAAGTAACTAAGAGCCCATGGAAAACCATGGATGAAAAGGGTGATAATACCTTCCCTTTTCATAATCTACCCCCCAAACTCAAGAAATAATCTCAAAGGTCTTTCCTGTGCTTTTTCACCTTTCCTTTGGATAAAAGAAAAGTAGGTGGCGACTCTTACTAAACCGCAACATTTGCGATCAAACGGAAAACCTTCAATTCAGTTCTCCCACCGTATCACAGAACTGGAGACTCTGCTTGGAATTTTTTAAAAGTGGGGTTACCTTAGGGTTAAATCACATTTACTTGCTTTCATTGTTTGACTTGTATGCTTTACATTATGGTTCTTTGCTTGGGTTTGAATCCTCTACCCGAATTTGGGATTCCTTATAGGTAAGTAGCAATACTTTGTGGAAACTGTGTGGGGTATACCGACATGGTCTAAGCAATAACTACGTTAGTGCGACATGTTTGTGGGTACTGGTAGCCTTTGAGTTAATCAAGGAGAATACGGGGCTGCTGAGTGATGTCATGAAGCACTAATGAACTCTTAGAACCTTTACTTGACCAACTTAACCTTTAGGATGTAGTTGGATGACCGCTTTGGTGCAGTCCGAAGTTACTAGATACTCGATACTACACTCATTGAGGTTTGGTTTCTTGGGATATTTCAGTCTCCATTAAAGAGGCTTGTGCTGAAACAATGACTAAGGAAACAAACCAATGATATTGAGCTTCTTAGAACCCGGTTACTATTACTAGGACAAGTTTGAGCCAACTAAACTTCAAGAGGGTACTTACCTATGATACCCCATGCAAGCCTAAACCTAAGGACTTGTTTGTATTGTTTGTATATACATACTTGTACATAACATCATAACATCATAACATCATACACATTCACTAACCATTTCAAGGATTTTAGGATTCATCTTTGTTCTTGTTTTGTAGGATATGGATTCTCTTCGCAGGAAAACTATTCAAGTCAACCTTGTAAGGATCCCTCCACAACTTAAGGAGCTAGCTTCAAGGATTCCTGAAAACTCTCCCTTCACCGAGAGACATGGTCACCTACTCAACTTGGTTACCTCCAACATAGATGAGGATATGATGAAGGTGCTCTTTCAGTTTTTTGATTCTTTACACCATTACTTCACATTTCCCGACTATCAACTTGTGCCTACTTTAGAAGAATTCTCCCGACTCTTGAGGATTACCATTCTCAACCAACTACCTTTCAATGGTATGGAAAGAGACCCAAATCCAGAAGATATTGCTCAAGCTCTATACTTGCACTCATCTGATGTCACAACTCTGGGAAACAAGGAGTGGTGTCAAAGGTTTCCTAGAAAAGTTCTTATTTGAGAAAGCCCAAAACTGTTGGAATTATTTGGACCTGCAAGCTTTTGAGGAAATAGTGGATCTCCTCATCTATGGGATGGTTTTGTTTCCAAATCCTGACCAACTCATTGATGTGAACACCGTCAAAATCTTCATATCCCGTAATTCGGTGCCTACATTGCAAGGGGATATCCTACATTCTTTTCACACTCACACTATGAGGAAAAGAGGTGTCCTTATGTGTTGCACTCCTCTCTTGGCAAGATGGTTTATTTCGCATCTTCCCCAATTTGTATTGAAGAATGAACAAGGTTCAAGGTGGTCACAAAGGTTGATGACCCTCAAACATTCAGACATTCATTGGTGCTTCCGATCCATAGATAATGTTACTATTATCGACCGTTGTGGAGAATTTCCTAATGTCCCTTTACTTGGAATTAGGGGAGGCATCACCTACAACCTCTACTTAGCCTTAAGGCAGTTTGGTTACGCCCGAAGGGATGGCCTGCACGAGATGCTGATTCAAGGTTTGGTGTTTGACTACGAGAACGACGATCAAGGTCTTTGCCAGAGATTTATCTGAGCTTGGAGGATGTTGAACAAGGTAGATAGCAAGACTTTGGGGCACAAGAATTCCATCCCTCTTGAACCTTACCTCAAATGGGTATGAGCTCGTGCTCAGAGTCTTATGATGCCTTATCCCTCCATTCTCCCGGTAATCATTGAGTCTGCCATGGAAAGAGATGTTCCATACACTATCCTACATCCTAACATGCCCACCTCTCTTGAAGACTTACAAAGAGATTGGATAAAACTAAAGGGGGAGCGAGATACTTTTGAAGCCCAATTCTACGCAAGCTAGAAGAAGGTTTTAGAACTCACTAGGATACTTCATGAGGAGCATACTCTAAATGCCTACATCGCACCATAGAGGATGCGTACTACCTTTTTATCTTAGAGTTTTTGTATTTGTTTTGCCCAAGAAGGCATTGATGTACTCAAAGCTTTAATTTATTAATATAACGTGTGTTTCCTTTTTGTCTAAAACAAATTTGAATCTTAAGATACTTGAAATCATTGCATATGCATTTATAATTCATCATAACACAAGTAGGTTTCTTGAAACAAGTCTCCTCATCTCTCTACTGTTTATTTCAATAAGATGGATCTCTAGCAAACGGTGAAGGACCTCCAAGCTTAGAATGCACAGTTTCAACAATTGTTCTTAACTCTAGCCAAAGGACAAGAAGAGTTGAAGACCTTACTGGCCGAGGAGTAGAAAAAGAAGACAAAGAAGATAATCGGAGTTCTAAACATGGGAAGAAGATTCCAAGGGCAAACAAGAAGGGCCTTAGACTTTGCAACGACATCCGGTGAGAAAGACAATCAAGATGAAAAAGGAAAAGAAATAATTGTTCAGTCTGATTCAGAAGAGGAAGAGGAAGAAGAAGACTATTATGAAGAACAATACCCTCCAACAGACGACAAGTATAAGCATCTAAAAGAACGGTTGAGTGCAATGGAAATCCAAAAATTGCCTGGACTGGACATTGAGGAGTTGGGACTGGTATCGGGAATTGTCATTCCTCCAAAATTCAAAGCACCTGTGTTCGCCAAATATGACGGAGTCTCATGCCCCAAAATGAATATCCGGTCCTATGTGAGGAAAATCCAGCCCCATACCGCTGACAAAGATTTATGGGTACACTTATTCCAAGACAGTCTGTCTGGAACTCACCTTGATTGGTTTTATCAGTTAGAAAGAGCCAATGTTCATAACTGGGAAGATCTTGCTGCATCCTTTTACAAACAATACCAATACAACGATGATCTTGCGCCCACCTGTACTCAAGTCTAGAGTATGGCCATGGTTTCAAGTGAAGGATTCAAGGACTATGCGCAAAAATGGAGGGACTTGGCCGGAAGAGTTTAACCTCCCCTATCTGAAAGGGAGTTGGTAGACATGTTTTTAGGCACCTTGTCTGGTCCCTTCTTCAATCACTTAATCGGGAGTTCATCGGCAGGTTTTACTAAATTGATATTGACCAGAGAAAGGGTAGAAATTGGGATAAAGAATGGAAAGATTCAAAAAGATGCATCCTCTGCTACTGTAAGGAAGCCATTCATCGGAAAGAAAGAAGTGGTTGCTGTATATCCTCAGAGAAATCAAGATAAGGCCGAACGCCGTCCAATGGTGGGAGCTGTTATGATTCCTAAACCTGCACCTGATCAACAAAGAAACAACCAACCAAGAATGGAAAGAACAGTCAGACAATTCACCAGAATTAACATGACCCTATCTCAAGTATTAACACATTTGTTAAGATCCAACCTAGTGACTTTGAAAGAAGCTCCAAAGAACCCTAACACAACCTCTCCTCACTATCATCCTAATGCCCGCTGTGCATACCATTCTGAAAGTCCCGGCCATGACACTAAAAATTGTTGGGCTCTAAAGAACAAAGTACAAGACCTCCTTGAAGCCAAATAGATTGAATTCGACGCGCCCGAAAAGCCCAATGTCATTTCTTCCCCTATGCCCAAGCACAGCCATAATGCAAACACCGTTGAAGAGGATATGTTTGTTACTTCAGTTGATGAACTTATGACCCCACTCCTAACTATCAAAAAGAACTTATTAAATGCTAGTGTTTTCCCGGGCTATGATGAAAGCTGTCATTTCTGTTTGTCCTCACCAACCAACTGTCCTTTGTTGAAAGCAGACGTTCAGTGCCTAATAGACAACAAGGAAATTTTGTTCAAAAAGACTTCTGTTCCACTTGTTTCTTATAATGATGTTTCCATCGTGACCATTTCCGACAATTCTTCCAGGGTCTCCACCAAAAGACCCGTTAGAATTACATCAGTTCCAAAAGTAGATCCTTTGATAATTACAATGCCTAGACCAGTCCCGTATTCGTCAGATAAAACCGTACCATGGAATTATGGAGGGGATGTCTACTACCACGGTATCAAGCAATAATGGCCAGTTGCTGAAGATTCAAATTTTGAGAAATTTGACTCTGATGTCAGTAATATTGCAGGGACTAACAAGATTACCCGAAGCGGAAGGATATTATCTCCAGAAATTGCTCCCCCAAAAGTAGTTTATGGACCCATAATCATTCCTGTTGTTGTTGTTCCTCCAAAGGCTGTTCCCAGTCTTATAATAATCTCTACTAATACTCCTGCTGGAAAAGCTGTTACAATCTCTGTTATCACCCCTACTGATATTCCTGTTGCCGAGTCAGCTGATACTCGAGGTAAAAGTATTCTGATTGAACCTGTCCGGACGAAGGCACAATCATTGGCTATCCTTGAGACCTCCCGAAAAGAGATGGAGGAAACTCTAAAGATCATAAAAGAAGCGACTACAATGTAGTTGAGAACCTGGGGCAAACTCCATCCAAAATTTCCATGTTGGATTTACTACTATGTTCTGCGGCGCATGCAAAGGCCTTGGTAAAATTCCTAAAAACTGCCCATGTACCCCAAGAAACATCTATCGACCAGTTCCAAGACTGCGTAGCCAGCTTGACTACAGATAATGGTTTAGGTTTTTCGGATGCTGATTTAACACCAAGAGGGAGGAAGCATAATGAGGCATTGCGTGTCTCAGTAGAATGCAGGGGAACAACCTTGGCTCATGTCTTGGTGGACACTGGCTCGTCTCTAAATGTGTTGCCTAAAAAGGCTCTTGATAGGCTTGACAGTGAAGGATTGACCTTGAAGCCTAGCAACATAGTAGTGAGGGCCTTCGACGGCTCAAAAAGGATGGTTCATGGGGACATCCCCATAAAAGTTGGAACCCAAACATTTGATTCAACTTTTTATATAATGGATATTCGCCCTTCACATTCCTTCTTATTAGGCCGACCGTGGATTCACAATGCTGGCGCTGTCACTTCTACGTTGCACCAAATGCTGAAATATCCAATTCAAGGAAAAATCATCATCGTTCATGGAGAAGAAAAGTATATGATCAGCCATCTTAATTCCTTCAGATATGAGGAATTAGATGGTGAATTTATTGAAACTCCATTCTATCACATTGAAGAAGTCCCGCAAGATGTGGCGGTAACCAAGGCTGTGTCTCAAGTTCTTGAGATCACAAGGCCTCCGCTCAGGATGTCGTCTTTGAAAGATGCCAAGGCAGTGATAGAAGAAGGTGGGTGCACTATTTGGGGACAACTCCCAGATATTCCATACAAATCTGACAAGTTTGGCCTGGGTTTCACTTCAGGTTCCCAGAAGGTTGTACGCCGCGCTCGTGCTGGTGGACAACCCTTGAAGATCAGCAACCACCAAGTCAACACCGTGGAGGATGATGAAGACAGCTACAACCAGGAGGATTGGATCTTCCCAACTGTCAGTGGAGGGCTTAGCAACTGGGAGGCCAGAGATTTTATCCCGATCACTTTTATCCCACAGTAATTCGTCTTTAAATTTTGTTGGATTTGTAATATTAAAACAATTCAGACTCTTAAAACCTTGTGTCTTACCCGAGGCACAATGGTCCATTTGTAAGGGTTATTATCTCATTTCCATATGACATTAATGAATCATGGGCATTTTTGCATACAAACTGTTTGCTCATTGTTTTTTTTCCTTTTTAAATTTTCATTTCTTTCAAAGATAGTTATACTATTACACACACTCACACTCACAATGCAGGTCTACATCCATTTTGGATCCCATGGGTAACGGTTCTGCTATGGCCTTTTGTGACTCTGAAAATCTAATCTACCAAGCCGAAGACGAAGGTGAAGAAGATTTTGAAGTTCCAGGGGAACTCTCCAGGTTACTGCAACAAGAAGAGAGGACCATTCAGCCCCACGAGGAACCAGTGGACACAATCAACCTAGGTACCAAAGAAAACAAAAGATAATTCAAGGTGGGTGCCAATCTGGAACCCAGTGTCAAAGAGCGTCTCATTCAGTTGCTACACGAGTATGTTGAGGTCTTCTCCTTGTCGTATGAAGACATGCCAGGACTTGATGTAGATATTGTGGTACATCGTCTACCAACAAAAGAAGACTGTCCACCGGTAAAACAAAAGGTCCGTCGCATGCGACCAAACATGTCAGAGAAAATTAAAGCATAAGTCATGAAGCAATTCAATGCTGGATTCTTGGCCGTCACCTCTTACCCGTAATGGGTTGCCAATGTTGTTCTTGTGCCCAAAAAGGACGGCAAGGTACGAATGTGCATGGACTACAGAGATTTGAATAAGGTAAGCCCTAAAGATGATTTCCCACTTCCCAATATTGATATTCTAGTTGGAAATACAGCACAACACAAAGTGTTTTCCTTCATGGACGATTTCTCAAGCTACAACCAAATAAAAAAGGCGCCTGAGGACATGGAGAAGACAAGATTTTTCCTACAACGGGGCACATTCTGCTACAAGGTTATGCCATTCGAACTGAAAAATGTTGGGGCAACCTATCAGCTTGCCATGGTCGCTCTATTTCATGACTTGATACATCACGAAATAGAGGTCTATGTGGACAACATGATTGCTAGATCTCAAACAGAAGAAGAGCATCTCGATCATTTACAGAAACTGCTTGAGAGACTAAAGAAGTACATGCTGAGGTTGAACCCAAATAAATGCACGTTTGAAGTAAGGTCTGGTAAGCTCCTAGGCTTTGTCGTCAGCAATAAGGGTATTGAATTAGATCCTACCATGGTGAAAGAGATTCAAGAGATGCCTGCTCCTCGTACTGAGAAGGAAGTCAGAGGATTCTTGGGACGTTTGAACTACATTGCCAGATTCATTTCTCACCTGACAACTACCTGTGAACCAATCTTCAAACTACTGAAGAAAGATCAGGTAGTCAAATGGAATGATGAGTGCCAAATTTCTTTTGACAAAATCAAAGAGTATTTACAAGAACCTCCTGTTTTAATGCCACCAGTCGAGAGAAGACCATTGATCATGTATCTAACCATTTTGGAAAATTCATTGGGGTGTGTGCTATGACAGCATGACGAGTCTGGCCGAAAAGAGCACGCTATTTATTACCTGAGCAAAAAGTTTACCGACTGTGAAACAAGATATTCAAAGCTCGAGAAAAATTGCTGCGCTCTGGCATGGACTGCTCGCCGGCTAAGACATTATATGCTGACCCATACTACCTTGTTGATATCTAAAATGAATCCAATAAAATACATCTTTGAGAAACCTGCTCTCTCTGGGAGAATAGCGAGATGGCAGATGATCCTAACATAATATGACATACAATATACTACCCAGAAAGCAATAAAGGGCAGTATACTAGCTGATCACCTTGCTCACCAAGCTGTAGAAGACTACTAGTCCATGAAGTTTGAATTTCCAGATGAGGACATCATGATGGTAAAAAACTGTGAAGAATTCAGGCCATATGACGGACCTGAACAAGGATCCCGATGGACCCTGGTTTTTGTTGGGGCATCTAACGCACTCGGCAATGGTATTGGTGATGTACTCATATCTCCTGAAGGATGTCATACTCCTTTTACGACAAGACACTGCTTCAATTGTACAAATAACATGGCGGAATACGAAGCGTGCATCTTTGGTCTCAAGGCTGCCATAGACTTGGGGATCAAATCTTTGAATGTATTCAGAGATTCAACTTTGGTCATTAGCCAGATCAAAGGGGAATGGGACACCAAACACCCTAAACTTATCCCTTACAAAGAACATGTTTTGACATTTCTCCCACACTTTGAGAAGATTACCTTCGAGCACTTCCCAAGAGAAGAAAATTAGCTAGCAGATGCACTAGCCAAAATGCCATCTATGTTTAAACTTAAATGGGATAACGAAGCTCCCCAGATCACCATTGAACAAAGGGATGAACCAACACACTGACACGAGATTAATGTTGAAGAAGTAGTGGACCAGCCTTGGTTTCACGAAGTCAAGAGGTATCTCGAGGCTCAAGAATATCCAGAAGGAGCTTCAGTCAATGATAAGAAGTTCTTAAGGAGATTCTCTACTAAATTCTTCCTTAGTAATGGCATTCTTTACAAACTCAACCACGACTCTGTGTTACTTCGGTGCATAGACAAGGTCGAAGCTGAAAGGATCATGGTTGAGTTACATGAAGGCACTTTTGGCACCCATTCCAATGGGCATGTGATGGCAAAAAAGATCCTATGGCCATGCTATTATTGGTCTACCATGGAAGCAGATTGATATCAACACTCTCGAACTTGCCACAAGTGTCATATTTATGCTGACAAGGTGCACGTACCTCCGGTTCCTCTAAATGTCTTGACAGCTCCTTGGCCCTTTGCTATGTGGGTGATTGATATGATTGGGGAAATCAAACCAACATCCTCCAATGGACACCGCTTCATCTTAATGGCCATTGGCTATTTTACCAAGCGGGTGGAGGCAACTTCTTTCGCTTCCGTTACCAAGAATGTTGTTGCCCGGTTCATCAAGCAGAATCTCATCTGTCAGTACGGTATCCCGAAGAGGATAATTACAGACATTGGTACGAACCTGAACAATACTATGATCACAGCCCTATGCAAGCAGTTCAAGATCCAGCATCACAATTCTTCCCCTTACCGGCCAAAGATGAATGGTGTTGTCGAAGCCGCAAATAATAACATTAAAAAGATCATACAGAAAATGACATTCACGTACAAAGACTGGCATGAGATGCTACCATTCGATCTCCACGGATATCGTACCACAACTCCCACATCAACCGGGGAAACACCCTATTCTTTGGTATACGACATGGAGACTTTCTTACCTATTGGGGTCCAGATCCCCTCTCTAAGAATTATGAAGGACGCAGGTTTGAATGAAGAAGATTGGATCCAGACTCGAATTGATCAACTAAACTTGATTAATGAGAAAAGACTTACTGCTGTTTGCCATGGTCAAATATATCAAAAACGGATGATCAAGGCTTTCATTAAAAAGGTCAAACGCCAAGTGTATCAAGTTGGAGATATGGTGATCAAACGTATCATATTACCGCAGGGTGATCCTAGGGGCAAATGGACTCCTACATATGAAGGACCGTTTGTAATAAAAAACATATTCTCTGGTGGAGCAGTGATCTTGACCATCATGGATGGTTACGACCTGCCACACCTTGCGAACGCAGACATATTCAAAAGATACTACGCATAAGAGACCCGCTAGGTTGACACACCTAGGCAAAACAAGGGAATCCCGGCGAAACAAAAAAAGGTTCGGGCAAAAATTAGGGATAAAACAAAAAAATATGTACACCCGGCAAGTTGAAAACCCGAAAGGGCGACTTGGGGAAAAAAGGGTATCCTGGTGGACTGAAAACTCGAAAGGACGGTCCAGGAAAAAGTTAGGGAATTAAAGCGTATGAATATGTCCCGTTGGATCACCTTACGAACAAACTGGTAAACTCAGGTTCTGATCAATTCAATCAACTTCGGACAAGGTAGCGAGTGGACAAGACGCTTAGAGACACAAAGGCTATAGCATAATGGGAACCCCATGGGATTATTGCACATAGCTATCGTTTCTTTGTATCAAATTTCATTTTTTACGACGGCATTCTCTTACTAGAATGTTTGTCTCCTTGTACAAAGTACTTACTCAAAGTCAATACAAATATATCTCTTTGAAAGTGCAAAACTATATATTTTTCTTTACTCTTGTTTTGTTTACAAAAAACGTCCAATGATTTATTTGTGAACTTATGCATTTGGACATAATTACTATTTATATTAAACAGAATAAAAAGACAATCACTGATGGCTTTAAGAGGTAGGAAAAACTTTCTAAGTTATCTCTGTAAAAATCCCCACAATGTGCAGTTTAATCCCCAGCGGAACAAAGCTTCCAATTATCAATCCCCAACAGAGTCGCCAGTTTTGTGATACGGTGGGAGAATTGACTTGAAGGTTTTGCATTTGATTGCAAATGTTGCGGTTTAGCAAGAGTCGCCACCGACTTTTCTTTTATCCAAAGGAAAGGTGAAAAAGCACAGGAAATACCTTTGAGATTATTTCTTGAGTTCGGGGGGTAGATTATGAAAAGGGAAGGTATTAGCACCCTTTTTATCCATGGTTTTCCATGGGCTCTTAGTTACTTTCTAGATCACTTGCTTTTTGTTTGAAAATTATGCTTGGTGTGTTTTTTGAAAACATTTTCAAAAGATCAAACATCTTTGTATACATTCTTACAAACAAGAATCATTACAAAGATTTCCTAAACAATGACCTCTTTACAAAATACTTTCAAAAAACACACCAAGCACAATTTTCAAACAAAAAGCAAGTGATCTAGCACGTAACTAAGAGCCCATGGAAAACCATGGATGAGAAGGGTGTAATACCTTCCCTTTTCATAATCTAACCCCCAAACTCAAGAAATAATATCAAAGGTCTTTCCTGTGCTTTTTCACCTTTCCTTTGGATAAAAGAAAAGTCAGTGGCGACTCTTGCTAAACCGCAACATTTGCGATCAAATGCAAAACCTTCAAGTCAGTTCTCCCACCGTATCACAGTGACTTAGGATAAAATGGGTATCCCGGTGGATTGAAAAACATAAAGGGAGATATAGGCAAAAATTAGGGATAAAAAGCGAGAGACTGCAGTCTGAAAGCTCTTCATGAATAACAAGTGCACCCTCCTAACACTGGATGGATCAATTCAACTATTATCCTTCGGAAGCACAACACTAGGACGATTTGGAATATGGGAACTATAACAATATCAGTTTTAATGGAAGTTTGATATTTTCTTAGTGCCATTTTACCTGTTGTATTTTATCTTTTCATCGCAACTTCCTCATTTAGGAGTTGTTTTCATGTACAAATGCTTATTCACAGGCCAAACTCATTAATAAAAATTTTCCCTTCCACCAAAAAAAAATCTTTGTTATGTCCTTTTTACTTTATTTTTCGTATGTGAATCGTGATTTAAATTATTTATTAAGAATTGCATTGAAAATGATAAGGCAATAATAATCACAAGGTTAGATGTGAAACACGGCGTTACATGGACATGAAGGCATCCTAAGGGAATGACATGGCATTCAAGTGTTGTTTTTCTATGCAGGTAGCAAGCCGTAATGGTCACCTCGACCAAGCTTTCGTCCTCTCCACCTCCTTACAGATGGTTGAGCATCTGATTCTCCAACATCGAGAAACTTGGGGCATTTGATGAGATCTATGTCTCTACTCAGTCATAAAAAATAAGTCCAGCATGTGAGTAAAGTAAGATCAAGCCACTCCTTCTCAGCAATATTCAATCCTCGACAAGGCTATAACTCACTTCTCGAAGTTTTCGAGCGCCAATCTGTATTGGCATCTCAAGACAACGGGAAAAGGACCCCAATGAGACCCATTGCTTGCATTCTGCATATAATAATCATCATGGCATATTACATTGTCTCCTCAAACGCATAGCATATCCATCTAAATGGATCATTACACCATACACTTCAAAATGCATATGAAGCATGAGCCAGATTTTGTGCCTTGCACGAAAGCCCCAAATCAATCCTCAAAATCATAAAACATCCCCACAAAGAATATCATCCTCATAATTCCCAGTTGACATCTGTCATTCACTACCAACCAAAATAAGTTATGGTTCCATTACATTGCACTCCCCGACTCTCAATGCTCACATTATCTTTTCTAAGGTCGTAGGTCGCCCGTATATCTTACCCTCACATTATCTTTTCTTGGTTCGTAGGTCGCTCATAGATCTTACCCTTGCATTATCTTTTCTAGGGTTGTAGATCATCCGTAGATCTTACCCTCACGTTATCTTTTCTAAGGTTAAAGATCGCCCATAGATCTTACCCTCACGTTATCTTTTCTAGGGTTGTAGGTTGCTCATGGATCTTACCCTCACGTTATCTTTTCTTGGGTCGTAGGTTGCTGGCAGATCTTACCCTCGCGTTATCTTTTCTAGGGTCGTAGGTAATTTGTAGATCTTACCCTCACGTTATATTTTCTAAGGTCGTAGGTCACTTGTAGATCTTACCCTCACGTTATCTTTTCTAGGTTCGTAGGTCATCCGTAGATCTTACCCTCATGTTATCTTTTCTTGGGTCGTAGGTCGCTCGTAGATCTTACCTTCATATTATCTTTTATTGGATCGTAGGTCGCTCACAGGTCTTACCCTCATGTTATCTTTCTTGGTTTATAGGTCGCTCGTAGGTCTTACCCCCGTGTTAACTTTTTAGGGTTGTAAGTCATCAGTAGATCTTACCCTCGCGTTATCTTTTTAGGATCGTAGGTCATCCATAGATCTTACCCTCACATTATATTTTCTTGGGTCGTAGGTTGCTCGCAGATCTTACCCCCGCGTTATCTTTTCTAAGGTCGTAGGTCATCTGTAGATCTTACACTCATGTTATCTTTTCTAAGGTCGTAGGTTTCCTGTAGATCTTACCCTCACGTTATCTTTTCTATGGTCGTAGGTCATCCTTAGATCTTGCCCTCACATTATCTTTTCTAGGGTCGTAGGTCACCCGTTGATCTCACCCTTATCTTTTCTAGGGTCGTAGGTCACTCGTAGATCATACCCTCATGTTATCTTTTCTTGGGTCATAGGTCGCTCGCAGGTCTTACCCTCACGTTATCTTTTCCTGGACCGTAGGTCGTCCGTAGATCTTACCCTCATGATATCTTCTCTTGGGTCATAGATCATACGCCGATCTTTACCAATTGTCTTTACCTTTCTTTTTGGGTCGTGAATTCCACACGATAGATTCTCTGTTGTTGTCGAGTTCTACCCATCACCTTTAAGTTATCATGTTGTCATTAATCATACTTTCAGTTACCACTACATAATCAACCATATCTTTTCAGTCACTATAACACACACTTCCCTAAGAACCTTGTATTGACACTGTTACCCCAGCACAAGCTATCATTATTCAACCATATTTATCCATCATGAACAGTTCACCTGAAAATTCATTTTTCTTTCCCCAGCAGACAAATCAAGTAAATAACGCTTACGCCATCTCTCCAGGACAAATTTCAGATCTTGGTATTTAACTTTCTTCTACCTTGAACATTCGAAAGGTTGGCTCCAATCTCACTTTCAAGTTTAAGACGATTAAATATGGGAAGCTGTCATACCCCAAAATTTTTCTACCTTTTACTTTTGTCTGGCTTAGACTTTGTATTTCATCTACATCATCTCCACTAGTTCATTTGCATATCACGCATTTCATTGAATAAAGCACTTTGGATCAAGAAGCAGTATTTGTGAAAGACTAGGGTTTCATGCTGGTTTTGAGGTTCCTTCATCAGTTAAAGGAAGTTTCATCTGGTTCTTGAGTAGTGGACAATGGGGATTTAGTTTTTGAAGTTTGGCTATCATGGACTTCTTTCTCATCAAGTTACGGGGAAATTTCTCATTCAAATTCATCAGATCTTGGATTAGGGTTTACTTCCCTATTGTTTGTAAAGAGACTAGGATTTTGGATCTATGGTTATTATGAAATATTTCTTTCATTTGCTTCAAATAAAACTCAAGATCAAGTGTATGCCTTCCTCCATGCTCAGGCTTTCTACGTCCACTTCGTTTGAGATCATGTTGAATTATGGTTTTGATGACAATATGCTTCTTCATATAATAATCATCTAAGACAAGAGGAACAAGGTCTTAGCCATGGTTTTTGAAGTTGTTAATTAATAAACTAATGTTCATCAGAGATATTCTTCTGCACTTCAAATCAAATCTTTGTCTTGAATATGCATTCAAAGCGTTTATCATTTTGTTGTTCGTCCAGTTAAGACATCATTTCTCTATCAAGTCTTCATTGCTTGTAGTGCAAGTTATTGTTAAGATGGAAACACAAGTTATGGTCAAGTTTCTAAGACATTATTCAACATGAATCAAGACAAAGATACAAAAATCAATTCAAGCATGTAAGAGTAGAAAGTTCACGTGGATTTAAATTTCAAAGTTCATTCGCATTCTATTCAAGATTTGCAAGACAATTCAAACTATATTTTTCATTGAGTTTTCAACAAATTCAATTTAAAGTTTAATATTGTGTGAATTATTCAAGAGTTTCCATATTCACAAGCTTGAATTTCCAAAAATTCTCACTAACTTTCATTAATCTTCAAAACACATGTTACAAGTTCAGATCAAGTATATTTCCAAATGCCTAAGCTACATCAAATATTAGAAACACATTCATGGCACAATTCAAGAACAAAAAATTCAAATTGCAAGTTACATATTCAAGTTCTCTTGTTAAAATCTCAAGATATAACCAAGGAAAAATAACAGGTTACATTCCAATTCCTAAGGCTATTCTATAGGATCTTCATCTTGTTCAAACTCCCTTCAAAGCTTCACGCTAGCCACCATCCCTTCTTCAACCTTGCCTCGCCTTCTTCACCTTCAAATCAACAATCATCACATGAAAACAAAAGAAAAATAATTGGTCAGCAAGCAACATGAAACATTAAGCATAAAAATAAGCTTTTCAAAGAGTTTCTTTTAGACTCATCATGAGGTTTTATGTTTGGAATCAGAAATTTATAGGGTGTTTTCAATCATGCAATAAATCCAATCCAGAGCCTCATATTGAATATATTTCACGACAAAATTCAGAAATGTTTTTCAAGTCATAGGCCTTATCTCCTATTGCAAATCATAAAAGGGTATTTTGGTTCACAATAAAAGAAAAGAAAAAAGAAAGTCCCTGCAGTAAAACAGAATGCAAACAAAGTTACATTTCAAGCCCCAAGACAATTACAGATGCAAATCTCAAATAAAACAAATCAAAAAAGAGATTCAAAAACCAATTACTACAGCAACAAAGTCAACCAAAAATCTTGCCAAAAACTCAGCCTTGCTGCCAACAGTCTTTTTACGGTAGCACCAAATGCAACAAGCCAAAACAACCCCAAAACTCTAAGTTTTGTTCATCATTTTACTAAAAGCATAAACCCTTCAGAAATTATATGAGAAAAGAAGAATGGAAGTTCTGAATCACAGACAAATAAAGGGAAAAGGACTAATATCAGAAAGGCATCACCAAACAAAACAGTCTAAAAAATCTGCAAAGCTGCCATCCAAAATCTGCACAAAAGCCTGCATAAAACCAGTCCAAAGTCTGCTGCAACTTTGTATATAAATGGTAAGGAAAACTGCACCAAAGAAAGCATAAATTAGCATGTAAAAATGTTCAAATTGCTCAAATCCTTGGGTTATTTCCCCCTAAAACACCCTCAAAGACACCTATAAATACAACAAGGAATTAGAAAGCAGAGACAAGAAAAACATCCCCCAACTTTTTCTCTTACACAAAAACCACAAAGCTTCAATCTAATCACACCCTGTTAATATTCCTGCATAAACCAAACTCATAGTTTCATTCATTCTCCCTCAAAATCCAAATGCAGCCTTGCACACTCATACTCATACTCTCTATTCATACAAACAACAGAAACAACATTTCAACATTTCAAGCAGACTCATCAAACACCAACAATTAGCAGAAAGTTACAGATAAAAAAAATCCAGAAAGAACCGATAAAACTCTTCTAAAAAAACTCTGCTCAACCCCTAGCTTAACCACCCAAACCAGTCACCTTCATCCTCATCCCTAATCTGAAAATCACCTTTATAACCCTCACATGAACCTTACTTCAAATCTGCAGAAACCAACAGACATAAATTCACTCACCATTATCCTCTGTTAACCCACCCCATACTCCCTACGCCGCAAACTAGATCCACCTGCAAAGAATGTATCACCTTTACAATCTCTCAACGTCGGTGGCGAACTCTCCTTAACACCACAAAACAACAACGCTCTTGATCTAAAAAATAATTAGAGGATGATACACATTGAAGAAAGTCACGAAGCAGAAGAATACATAACTTATTAAAGAAAAAGTCAAGAAGATACCATTACCTGAGTTTCACGGTGGTCGGGAATCTCCACCACCGCATCGGAATTCAGGTCCCCGGAACAGGTTTCTTTACACACTTTTTAGATGCTTATTATGCGCTTTTCCTCTAATTGGAACTTTGCTAGCTTCATTTTTTCTGCCAAGCTATCCTTGATTTCTTGGATCCCAACATTTAGGGCTTCCATATATAACCATTGAGGCTGCTATGTAGCATTTTTTCTTGCAAATTGAGATGAAGGATTCGTTGGTAGAAGGGAGTTTCATGTAGGTTTTATGTAGAAGCAGGTAATGGTGTTGTCATGGGTTTTACGGTAGAAGTTGTGAGAGAGTGAAGAGAAAACGAAGGGTTGAAGTTTGTTTTATTCGATCAATTAAGAGGAAGTGAAAACCAATGTTACAATTGATTGAATGAAAAGGCATAATAAGTTGAGCGGTGGATTACTATAATTTAGGGTTTACCCCTTTGTTAGTTCAATTTCGTTGGGTCTTAGATCACCCACCAAGCCCAACTCGTTATACTCTTTGCACCGCCCTATATTGTGTATATTCTTATTTGTTAATGAATAAATAATGGTAGGTCCACATATCTTAAGCCCAACAAATTTCTAGCTTCTCACCCCTTTTTATTAGCTTTACACATATGTTCTAATTAGGTTTAGTGTTATTTCTTTTACTAATTTTCTTTATTGTTTATTAATTTAGTTTAGTTAGTAAAATCAATTAAATGATCATGCTTTATGTTAATTAGATAATTTTATTAATTAGTTTAGCTTTAAATTTAATTTAGTAACTTTTTTTAGTTAATCGTTTTTATTTAGTTCGTTTATTCGCATTCATTTACTTGATAAAAAAACATTTTCTTGGTATTTCTGTTATTTTTATTTTTGATTGATTGCTTGGTTACATTTTTGATAACAAGTTCCCTTTAGGAATCCCGTGAAGCGATTAAATTCATTGTTGATCGTTTTGTGTTGAAAATAACTTTAGAATCAATCATTTACGTGATAAACAATAGGAGGGTAGAATTTCCCCTTAGACTTTTCTTTTGCATCACATATTTCCTAATTAAAAAAAAAACTCCTTTTCTTAATAAAAAAATCAAAAAACATTTAATCATTATTCAAACTCATTCCACAGTTAACAAAACACTCAACAAATCAAAGATTTATTCAAAAGGGCATGTTATCTCTGTTCTACCGCGATACTGGCTGTGCCTATTATTAGAATGTGTGTGTTAACGTCGCCCACTAAAAAACACCAACAAACCAACATTTTCTAGAGGAACTACGATATTCTGATTCCTTCATTGGATACGTAGGAAAAGGGTTGTGAGACCCTCACGAACGCACTAATAAAAATCATTTCTTTCCCCTTAGCAAGTTTAGTTATAGATAAACACACCCTTAGAAGCAAACAAATAAAAATGGATCCCGTCGAGTACAATGGATGTTAGGGGTGCTAATACCTTCCCCTCTCTCTTGGTCGCAAGACCATCTTATATATTCTCTTGTGGTTTTCTCGATATTTCCCCTTCCTTCGGGATAAATAAAGTTCGGTGGCGGCTCTGTGTTTTTTGCCGGTAGCTTCAACAGACACTACAAAAAACCTTTCTTTTCCTTTTTAGATAGAGTGTAACATGCTAGAGAAAAATAAGTTATTTTTCCACTGTCTTCTTGAGCCAATTATTGTCGTATACCTATCTCCACCATATCTAAACAAAAATTCTTATTATCTTTAGTCTTTCCTACAATATTTAGAAGTGTTCCTATTAAACTATCACACACATTTTTCTCCACATACATCACATCAAGATAATATCTTACATCGAGGCTACACTAATATGGAAGATCCAAGAACACCGATCTCTTTTTCCAAATATTTCTCTCAATGAGACCATTTGTATTCTTTCCAAAGGCAATAGTAAGGTGTTCTTGTCATTGATAAACTTCATCTTCAGTTAAAGGTTTAGAAGCAATTTGAAACTCATGCTCTCCATTAAAAGCCTTATGCAATCTACGATAAGCATGATTGAGTTTTAGAATTTTCTGATGCCCTAAGTAAACAATCTTTTTCCAAACTCAAGATGGTGAAAACAAGTATTAGATTCATATATAAAACACGCTTTATGTCCTTTGACACTGTATTCAGCCAAATTACCATATGCAGGAAAGTTGTTGCTTGTGCAAAATAACATTACATGCATCTTAAACTTTTCACCAAAATATGCATCATCAACATCAAAACCTTTATCCCAGAAAAGTCTTAAATCTTCAATTAATGGACTTAGATAAGCATCTATGTCATTTCCATGTTGTCTTGGTCTAGAAATCATCATACTTAACATCATATATGTGTGTTTCATGCTCAACCAATGAGATTGGTTATAAAATGTGAGAAGAACAAGTCACAAAGAATATTTAGTATTCAGATTAAGGGGTTCATTCCATCTATGGCAAGCCTGAGCCTAAGGTTTCTTGGCTTAAGGCCAAAATCCAGAAACAATGAATCAATTTTCTTCCATTGCAAAGAATCGGCTACATGGCAAATATTTCCATCATATTTTCTTTCATATGAATGCCATCTAATATTCTTTGTGTCATTCGAATTAACAAAAAGTCTCATGAACCTTGAAATTATTAGCAAGTACCATAACACTTTAGTAGGAGGACGCTTCTTACTAACATTGTCATCACCATTGTTGTTCTTCTACTTATAGTGCGACTCGCCATATTTTAGACATTGATTCAAATTTTCATACACTTTCATGTATAATATACAATCATTAGGATATGCATGTATTTTGACATACTTTAAACCCATTGTACAAAGTATCTTCTTGGAATCATAACAACGATCCAATAAATTGTTATCTTCTGGTAGCATTTGTTTCAACAAATCAAAAAATTATGTGAAACTTTTAACCGACCATCCACTTTTTCCCTTCACACTAAACAATTTTAACAACGTAAACAATCGTGTAAAACTTTTGCACCCCTTATATACATGCGCATCTTTGTCGCTACATAAAGTATAAAAAATATGGGCTTTCATATAAGACAATTCTCCAATATCATGGATCATATCTTCTAGTCGATCATCCATATCTTTGTCAACTTCATCCATTTGTGATGTCACATTTTGATTTTTATCCACTTCTCCATGCCACATCCATGTTGTATAATTTTGACATATTCCATCACAATATATGTGATGTAATATTTCTTTCTTTGACTGTTTGTTGATATTCCCGCAATTAACACAAGGACAATAAAAGATACAATTATTGTTGGGAACATTTTGTTAGGCGAATCCAAGGAATTCAAGAACTCCTTTCTCATACACCGAACCTAATCTATCAGCTTTCATCCAACTACGATCCATAAAAAATTATGAAATTTATATCAAAAGACTAATGTGAATGGAAAACTAATACTACACATACAACATACTAATATGACTATATGCATACGCATATCCATAAAAACAATATAATATTTAACAACACCAAAACCTAAAGCATATTCATAACCACAAATACAATTCATGCATCAATCAACAACCCAATAATTTCATTTGTAGCTACAAAAATTTATAGTCACAAAATTTGAATAAGACATGAACATGGCAACATGAACAATACACATCACAATGTCAATGTCGAAACCGTTGATTCATGACATGAAACAAAATACAAAATCATTTATGTGTTAAAAAAGAAACCAATAACTCTAGCGAAGAACATAAACATTTAAAAATGTTGTACTACCACTACTAACCACAGCGAGAGAGAAACTAAGAAATGAACAACGAACACAGAATAGTAACGTACCATAATTCTAAGAGGATGAAGAGATCAAGAAATTATATTTGTTAACAAAAATGAATGAAGATGGTGAAGATTTCACTATTGTTGTCATCTCGTTTTCTAGAGCATCCTTGTGTGTTATGAACGAAATAAAGTACATATATGTTTTAGTTTTGTAGGAAAAAATTTCACAATGGTTGCTAACAACAACCATAGTGAAATATGGAACATATAATCATGGTTGAATGAAACAATCATATTTTTTATAATTTCAACTTTAAAATAATAATAAATGTTAAGGGACACACACTTATATTTATTTAAAAAATGGAAAAATATTGTGTTGGGATTTGAAGCTTGTCACCCAAATTCTATGACCATAGTTGTTTTTAGGAATTGTGATAAGAAAAATGTTTACAATGATCAAAATAAATTAAAATTATAGATATTTAAATGAAAAATATATTTGCTGGGACTAGTTACTTAAATAAAGATATTGTTTGACCTATGTAGCTCATTTCATTTTATTTTAGAAAAATTCTAGTATGACACAAAGTTATACCTTTACAAGGTATTTTATACAAAGAATACAAAATAATCAATTTTTTAATATATTTTTATTCCACTTTGATAGATGGGAAATATCAAATTAATTGAATACATTCGGTGTAAATCCATAAGGTGCAGGAAACCGTTGTCAAGATTTTTGGGTGCAAGTGTGAGTAGTTAAAGTCCTAGATTACCTATGAATGAATGAAATGTTGGATTTATAAGAGAGATGACCCATTTACCTAACACCTTAAGATTTTGGGTTCGGGTGATGTTGTCTCTCTTGTGGTTCTGGGGAATTTGTCCCATTAGTGCTCCCAACTCTCCCAGACTCCCCAACAGTGGTATCAGAGCCATGGTTCGGCTTGGTGAGGGAGCGGAGCTGGATCCAATGTTGGATCTTGTTATAAGATATGGGAAACTCACACTTATGGGAGAGAATGTTAGATACAAGTGTGAGTGATTAAAGTCTTTCATTGCTTATGAATGAGTGAAATGTTGGATTTATAAGAGAGATGACCTATTTACCTAATATCTTAAGGTTTTGGGTTGATATGTGGTGTCTATCTCTCTTGTGGTTCTGGAGCATTGGTCTTATTGGTGCTCCCGACTCTCCCAGACTCCCAAACACTTTTTAGAAAAAAACAAACCACATAGAAAAAATAGGAACAAAATAACAACACAAGAGATTAACGTGAAAACTCTAAAATTGGAGGAAAAAACCATGACTATTGTCAAATAACGACGAGAGAATATCAAAATGTGAATTTTTTTACAACACATAGACTAATCTCAACCACCTCAAGGATCCAATACACTCGTACTCTCTAAAATAAATATTTAACTACCCCTCACAACACTCTTAAACAAGAGTGTAAGAGAAAATATAAAAAGTCAAATACAAATTTAAAGTGCTTTTGACTGGTACATCTTGTAAAGAAGAACTTGAATCCTATATATAGCTTTGGATTCTCTCTTCCATCACTAAGCTAAGATATATGAATCTTAGAAGAACTTTAATCATATATATAACCTTGGACTCCCTCTTCCTTCACAAAACTAAGTGATGTGGGACTTCTTCAACATGAATATTTTCAACCAACCCCAATATCAAATTTAACTCGTAAAGCTCAAATAAAAATCGCCACCGCACTTTATTATTTCCAAAGAAAATGGGAGAAGAGCGAACAAATCCAAAAAAAGAGGGGAGAATCTAGGTACAAGAGTTAGTTATGCAAAGGGAAGATATTAGCATCCTAAACATCTACATACTCTGCAAGAACCTCTTTGAAAATCTGTCTATTTGGCTATAAAAGTTGTATAAAAAATAAGATGGTGGAAATGACAAAAGAAGTATTTTTTACAATTTTTGCACCTGCCGCGATTGCGAACCTTTAGTTCCTACGTACCACCTTCGTGCAATAGCAGATCAGGGTACTCATAGTTCACCTAAAAAAATTTAAAACACATGTGTGTTGGTTAATTTTAAGAGAAGAGACATATCGTCATATCGGAGTGGAAACATACTTAATACCCACAATTATGAGAAAGGAGCATTTGCGTCATCTCAAAGTGGAAGATATAACTTGGATTTAAAATCCATCACTCAACACCCAAGTGGAAAATGGCTCATTTCACTACATATCATAGAAGTATAATAGCTTGCATCACTACAAGAATCAACAAGAGTCTAATATTTTGAGAAAAGTTTTAAAGTAAAAATCCAAAGTGGAAAAATGGTTTGAATGAGGTTAATGACTTTTAATCTTTCAAAAAGATGCCAAAGTATGGTTAAATTGATTAAAGTTTGATTAAGAAAAGATTTTGAAAATACATGGACCTAAGTCCAAGTTTATTATGAAAGCGGTTCAAGTTAGAAAACAAGATGAGTTTTGAAAATGAGGGAGAAGAATTTTGAAATTAAAGAAGATAGGAGTAGATGAAGAGACTATCCTAAGCACACAAAGTAAAAGCTATGGAAAAGAATGGTATAACCAACAAGAAGCCAACACTTGACATAAAGAAGTCAATGTAAAATTCTCATCCTTTGGATTAAAACCAAGCAAGCAAAAATACTAAACCTCTGAGGAATACCAAGCTTCAGATGAATTAAGAACCAAGCAAAGTCTCCATTGATAAAAACTGGCCAGAGTAACGGCTGTATACAGAGAAATTCTCTATCACAGATGAAGCATGAAGATTAAATAACCTGCACATAGAAAAAGTTCAAACCAATGCCTTGGAGTAAACCCCAAGGATTTCAGAAGGTCTTCACAAAAATATCAAACAAAAGATTATAGAGTTCCAAGGTCTCAAGTATCAAAGCTTCTAATTCTAAGTCTTAGGAATCCACAACTTCACAATGCTAGGGATAGTAACCAAGTAGTTCAAGTAACCTCAATATTTTTTTTTATGTCCAAGTTGATTATTAAGTATATTTACAAAAAAAAGTAACGCTCAAGTGAACAAAGATAAAAAGGCAGAAAATAAATGCTCAAGTGAGCAAAAGGTAAATATTATGAGATATAAATACTAAAAAAATAAATGGTACATAAAAGTAAAGGTACAAAATAAAGGCATAAAGTAAATTTAATTGTTAGTGAATTAGAAGTTAGAGGTCAAGCATAACAAAAGGTTAGTTAAATGACCATATTGAAGCTTGCTTTTGAAAATTTATTAGAAGATTGATAAAAGCAAAGCCTCTCAACAACAGGTTTAATTTGCTTTTTGTCAAGTATATCATTCATTTCAAGTACTCAAGGTAACCACATATGATCAATGATGTTCAAATTATTCATTTAGACCAAAATTCATGAAGTTCCTTAGAGGATTGATAGAATCAAACCTCCTAACAATGAACTTTAAAGTTATTGGACCCAAGTTTTTAGATTAAACACACTTGGGATTTCAAACATAGGTTTGGGCCACGAATGATCATTTTTCGAATCGGGATAAATTTAGCACTATGTTAAGAAATTGTAAGTGACTTATATAGAAGCCACACCTATTTTGAGGTTGGTCAATAGCAATCTATGTACCATACATGTTAGAGAAATGATATGTATATCATTCTCCAAAAACATGTAGCACAAGTAAAAACAAGAAAGGTATAAGGTGAAGAGGGATGTGATGGTCAAGATAGAACCACAAGTCTACATGAATCACAAAATTAGGTCAAACTATCATTAATATCATTCATCTAATTTAATGAATTTGGTTCTTTCAAACCTATCAACATCCTAGATCCATACATATTAATGAAGTTGAACCAAGGTATCACCAATTATGTCCAAAGTCAGAACCAATCCCAAGAGAAATAAAACCTCAATTAAAATCATTTAAAGATTATTTTTATTTGGCCAAATAATAAAAAATTATTGATGAAACACTCATAGAGTATCCAAACACCAAATAAATTTCAAATGAGACCACCATAACATCAGAAAAACTATTTAAGATTTTTAGAAAAAGATTTGGTAATTTTCAGAAACCTAAAACTATTTTAACCAATTAAAATCAAGTAAATAAGTCAAAAATTAAGAACAATAGTAAAATCAAAAATAAAAATCTAAAAAAATATAAATCAGAAAGAGAAAAATAAAAGAAAATTTTAGCAAAAACTTGGTATTTTTCAGAATTAAAACCATAAAGTTATTAATTTTTAAAAATAAAAAAGTTTGTAAAAAAAAAATAAAATCAGAAAAAATATAAGGCGTTGGATTCAGCTCACTTATCCACCATGTCAGATCCAAAAGCGTTGAAGCTAGAATGTATGGTGATCATCAATGAAATGCATGCATGCAACACAAAAAGCTCCAACCAATCAGATCAAAACAAATGGCTTAAGATCATTGGTTGAAGAGCGACACATAGGTCATCTTCAACCTCCACCCATCTGCAAATAGGGCAAGGATGAGATTCTTCAAACGGAAATGTTAGAAGCTTAGAGTGATATCATTGGATTCGTCTCATCCAGATGATCCTAACCAGATGCTCGCGAAAAATTTATTTAAATTGTAGCTCACTCGATTTGGAAAAACCTAAGAGTTTTGAAAATTTTGAATTTGAAAACAAATGCATCAAATGCATCCATTAATCAAAATTAAATCAATAGCAAGGTGAATATCATAGATCATTCCAATAATTTGAGTTAGAAGAATTGATGCCAATTCCTACCTAAACGAAGTTCACTGAAATTGCTCTGAAACTTGACTTGGCTAGCATGACTTAGATCACCTCAAGGCTTTGTTCTTCTTATGTTAGGTTCAATAGAGTCCAGTTATGAAGAATCAATCAAGAAATAAGAGTTGGAAGTGAAGGAAATGAGAAATCGAAAACTCAGAAATGTGAGCTATGGAGAGAGTTTGGCAGGGTGATTTTGGATGTTCAAGCTTAGGGAAATGAGTGGAATGTGTCCCTATATTTATAAGCAAGAGAATGTTGATGATAATTGAGAGGAATCATGCTCAAATCATGCAAACCAAGCTAATCGGCAAGGTGTGAAATGTGTGATTTGCACATGCTCAAAACTTACTCTAATCGTGTGTTTTATCTGTCTAATAACTTCTGGAGACTTACTAGTGATGCTTAGAAATAAAAACACGCACTTAAAGAGCTTGTAATGGGAGTTTTGATTTTTACAAAAACTCAAAATTAGTTTTCATGGTGCTCACTTCAAAATCATGGGGCAAGCAACTCAAGAGGCTTTATGATCTCATTCCTTTTGCATTGTAAAGATCTTATCACAACCTTTACAATGTGTCAAGAAAGGTAGCATTTGGTGATCTGAGCTAAAATTTATTCATGTTTGAAATCAATAAAACACACGAGTATTTAACACTTAGAAAAGTTTTAAGTATAGAGCCTCAAAATGACCTATAATGTTCTTTAAAGTTACATGCCCTTCCACTCAAAATTTGATCTTCATCCTTAAAGATGAAATGAAGTAGACATTTTGAGTTGAATTATGGAGTTGAGGTCATTCAAAAATCATAAAAAAATGAAATATTTATGGTCTTTGGAAGATGACGAACAAATTTGGGGAAATTCATAAAAGACCTATAATCTTTTCAATTCTTTAATGACTTTCCAAACATTTTCAAGTCTTGCATATTAAAACTAAGTTGTAGTAGACATCCCAAATATTATTGTGAAATAAGAATGAGCTCAAGGAGATAAAAGATGACCAAGTTATGATCCTTTGAAGTTACACAAGAGAATTTGATGGCCTTCCCAAATGACTTGTAATCTTCTTCAACCATTAGTGATCTTCCATTCAAAATTAGCCTTGGATCCTTAAAGAGAAGTTTTTAAGGATTATTAAAAGAGAATAATTGCTTTGGAATCAATCAAAAATCTCAAAAAATGAGCAAGATATGGTCCTTGGAAGTAAGTAAACCCTAGCTCAGAGAGTGTCTAAATGACTTGTAACCCCTTTCAACTTTTGATGACTTTCCTTGCACAATTAGATCTTGTCATGTGAAGAGAAGTTGTTGTGGATGAAGATAAGAACACATAGAAAAAAGAACCAACTCAAAATATTGAAAATTAAGAGAGTTATGCACTTATGATAACTGAATCAAGCACTTTCTCAATTAGGTCAAACTTGTTGAATCAACCTTGAATCTTTTGAACTTTCTTTGCAAAATAAAGAATTATGGATCAAATTAGACCTTGAAATGACGTTTTCTTAAAGCACACTCAAAGGTGGAGCTTTCTCAATGAAATTTGTTAAAGAAGGCGTGGAAATAAACACATGAACCTATGAATCTTCTTGATCAATACCACCACCAACCTTGAGGAAGACTTGAACTAAATAAAGTGAGAGAGCTCTTTGAACCAAAAAACTTTGATATCATATACATAGCCTTAAAGCTTAAGCTCTTGCAATCCATTGAAGAACCATTTGACTTAGGACTATCCCTCAAAACCCTATGTTAGATGGTGAGATGGATGCAGTTGTGTCATCACCTACAATATGAATATCCAAAGAAACATATATATACATATTTTGAAGTTAGTTAAAAATTAATACACCTAAAAAAACATGTACAAGATACACAATTCAAGGTGCTTGGTGATCCCTCAAGAGCAAACTTAAAGATAGGATGAAGTAGAAGGGAGAACCAACCCTAATGTGTGATCTTGATGCGTTGATAATATTAGATAATGAAAGATCTTATGGGAAAATTTGGGTATAATAGCTTCCCTTATTTAAGTGTCTTCTATCCGGAGATATAGAGGTTAAAATCTTCGTCTCGACGTGATTGAAGATACTTAAATAAAAAAATAAACCCTATTTTTGTCCCTGACATGCCATGCAATGCTTATGATTATGAATGCAAACGACCAACTCCAAATGTGGCACAGAACACCACTAGGGAGGCAAAAATAAAAAAGGCAGCCTAATGAAGAGAGTTCCACCAGAAAAATAAATCACTAGGGAACACAATGATTCTAGGGGATGACTATGAATAGGAAAACCCAACATCACAACTAAATAACCCAAATGCATAGTAATATTTCAACGATGGAAATTCTTAATAATACAAGGAACAAGATA